>CM042836.1:150375398-151055398 GCA_023653725.1 Bungarus multicinctus
TAATTGGGGCTTAACAGGGTGTTGTAATACAAAGTATATATATATATATATATATATACTTTGTGTTACATTAATTGGGGCTTAACAGGGTGTTGTAACACAAAGTATATACTTATTCTCCTGCCTCAGTTGAACAGGATAGAGCCAGTTGTCTAGCGGCAATTACAACTGCCTCACATGTAATACTTCCCTGGTTCGAATCCCAGTAAGGGTATGGCTAGCTGAATAGAGCTAACCAGCTCGAAATAGATCTATCCTAGTCTCCCTTATTTAATTATTTATCAGCTCAAAACCTCACACACACACACACACACACACACACACACACACACACACACACACACACACACACACACACACACACACACATATATATATATATATATATATTAAAAAGGGGGGGTTCTATTTCAGGGTACCCTGTCCATTTTTGAGTCAGGCCCCTGGGCGTGCCAACCATCTATACAGTATAGTATTGAATCCCCAGAGTCAACAGACCTAGTCAACTGGATCACCAACCATGCAAAGGACACCTGAAGCGACATTCACACCAACGGCTGCCAGTCTTAGACAGGAACAATTTCTTCCAGACGAAGTGCCAGAGCAAATGAAGGCCTGGATGGAGATGGCTATCCATTAGGGAATCACAGGAGGCCTGCAACAGGCGGTTTTGACCAGGTATCATCCTGCACCCGCTGAGTATGGTTCACAATCAGTTCGATCAGTGGCCAGGTCGGAACAACTCGATACCCAGGTACAGTTTCAAGGGGATAGGTTCCTCCAGGGGCTACAGGAGGAGGAGCAGGAAGTGGAGGCGGAAGAGGTGGAATACGTTGAGCAGATGGAACAGAGTGACTCAGGGTCAATACATGATAGCGACCTGGCCATGTCAGAAGCGGACCCCTTAGAAAGGGGGATGTCTGAGGATGAGGGCCTTGTTCCTGACCAACCTGTATTTACAGGCTTATTCCGCCCACAACTATTCAAATCACTCTTGTTTAAGGCCAAAAACACTGCATGCATGGACAAGCCGTTCCCTTTACCACCACAACTCCATCAGAAGAGGGACCAGAGGATCTCATTTTCAACCAACCGGTAGTCGAGGCAGACGTGGTTCCAGTTCTTCACATGTTTGCGGATCTGGTACAGAAACAGTTGGCATCTGCAGCAGTGTACCCAGCTCCCACGGGTTACGACAGGAAATACTTTAATTTGTCCCCTGATTTCTTAAAATTGTTAAATACTCCTGAGGGAGACGAACCCATTGTGGAATTAGCATCCTCATCCTCCATTCCCAGTGAGGCGCTGGAGGCATTAAAGACAGAGGAAAAAAGGGCCAAGCTGGCCCTACGCAGGGCCCATCAGTCTGATGCGTGGGCCATCAGGGCGGCCACAGCTGCTTCCTTCTTTACCCGCTCTTCCCTCAGATGGCTCCGGCTATTACGGGAGCATGTCCCCAATTCTAACATTAGAGCACACCAAGACATTGCAAAACTTATAGCAGCCGCTGAATTCTCTGCTGATGCAACCTTTCATGCAATTAAGTTTTCAGCCAGAGCCATTACTTCACATGTCACAGCGCGACGCTTGCTATGGTTAAAGCATTGGCAAGCGGATATTAAGCATAAATGCAATCTGGCTTCATCTCTTCTGACGGGAAACAGACTGTTTGGCCCTTCCCTTGATCCGCTACTTATAGAGACTCGAAACAAAAAGAAAATTTTACCTTCCCTTTTTTGGAAGTCAGACCCTAGAAACACTCAGTCCTTTCGGAGGGGAACCTTCTGGCCCTTTTACCAGGGACCATTCTCAATCAGATACCAGAGACCTCCCTCCTTCCGACCAGGGCAGCAACCAGACAGGTCAGACTTCGGGGAGAGGAACCGAAGAGATGGCCAATCCAAGAGATCCTTTAGAGGAGCAGGAAATAGATCTTTCCAAAGTCGGAGATAACTCCCTGGACCCAACTCCCATTGGCGGCCGCCTTAAATTATTCGCAGTCCAATGGGACTCCTCAACTTCTGATTCCTGTGTCAGAGACATGATCAAATTCAGTCTTGCATTGGAGTTTCAATCCACTCCCCCAGATTTTTTTATGTTGTGCCCTCTTTCCAGAGATCCGTTTAAACGAAATCTTATGGAAACAGCTATCCAACATCTACTGGACATACGAGCCATCCAACCAGTAGCCACCGACCACCGAGGCCAGGGATTCTACTCGCATCTTTTTGTTGTCCCAAAAAGTTCAGGGGTTGGAGAGCAATCTTGGACTTGAAAAGTCTTAACCAATTCTTAGTATATCGCAAATTTAAAATGTACACCCTACAATCCATCTTACTGGGCTTCAGAAAGGGTGACGTCCTTACATCCATAGATCTGACAGAGGCATACTTACACATTCCCATTCGGCCTTCCCACTATAAATTTTTAAGATTCTGTTATAACAACCTTCATTTTGAATATGTAGCTCTCCATTTTGGACTAGCATCTGCCCCCAGGACCTTCACAAAGATTCTCGCAGCTCTTGCTGCTCATCTCCGAGGTGTCCCTGTACGACTACAATGTTACCTTGATGATATCTTAATTTTGTCATCATCTGCTCATCAAGCTATCATAGACACTCAGACTACATTAGAGGCCTTACAACTACATGGGTTCTCAATCAATTGGAAAAAGAATCAGTTAACACCATCGACTCGATTAATCCATCTGGGGGCAGTCATAGATACGATAGAAGGCAAAGTTTTCCTGTCACCGGACAGACAAAACAGCATCCACCAATTAGTTAAGGACATCAGGATTCAAAAAAGGGTGCCTCTAGCTGAACTATCAAAGTTATTAGGCAAGATGATCTCATGTCATATCTATTATTCCTTGGGCCCGCCTCCACACTAGATCCCTCCAGTGGTTCCTGCTCCCGTACCAGTGATCCGGCCGAAGCAATTCCATATACAAAGTCTAGGTATCATCAAGGGTCCTCATATCTCTCCTCTAGTGGACCAGACCAGTCATAAACAGAGGTTGTCTCTTCAAGGAGCCCAACAGACTTACCATCACCACCGATGCCAGCCTGTTTGGATGGGGAGTTCACCTTCAATCGCTTGCAGCACAAGGCTGCTGGTCTTTCACAGAACAGTCGTGCAGCATAAACTGGCTGGAGCTTCAAGCAATGCATCTGGCTCTCCGCAGCTTCCTTCCACTGGTACGCAATCAACACATATTAATATTGACCGACAACATGACCACGAAAGCCCACATAAACAAACGAGAGTGCCTCCATCTGACCCTCTTTCAAGAGGCGGTCAGGAGATTTGGACAGCCGGTGATAGACCTGTTCGCTTCCCCCCTCAAGCTCAGCTTCCCACATTTCTTTCCAGATACCCCTCACAAGGAGCAGAGAACTTCAATGCACTCCATTGCCGTTGGCCCCCGGGACTTCTGTACGCATTCCCTCCACTTCTACTGATCCCCAAGGTCATCCACAAGCTGCTCGACAAGAGGGCCGAGCTATTTCTGGTAGCTCCTTTCTGGCCCAGACGGCCGTGGTTTGCAGACCTTCGCAGTCTATCCGTGTCACCACCATGGAGAATTCCGCCGCACAGGGTCTTGTTAACCCAGGGACCCCTTCAACATCTGGACCCTCAGTGGTTGCACCTGATCATCTGGAAGTTGAGCGGAGTCGTCTGAAGAGCGAAAAGTTTTCCAACAGGGTTATCTCCACCATCCAAGCTGCCAGACGCCCCTCAACAACTCGCATTTGCAATGCACATGGTCCTGCTTCTGCAAATGGTGTACCAAATCACAAATTGATCTAACTTCGCCATCAGTGGCTCAAATCCTAGAGTTCTTACAAGAGGGGCTTGACAAGGGACTATCACCTAATACGTTGAAAAGACAGGTGGCAGCCTTGGCGTCACTTGTCACTTGTGAAGGTTTACTATCTCTTTCACATCATCCATGCATACAAAGTTTCCTTTAAGGTGCCACAAATTTACATCTGCCAGCGGTTCACTGTTATCCCACTTGGGACCTTAATAGGGTCCTTCTTGCACTCACTAAGTGCCCTTTTGAACCTTTGCAATCATCAAGTCTCCAATTTCTGACGTATAAAGTAGTTTTTCTCGTAGCGATCACTTCCGCTCGCCGTATTTCGGAACTCACAGCCTTGTCAATCAGACAGGAACTTTGCATCTTCCATTCCGACAGGGTCATCCTCCGTCCTGATCCTACATTTATACCCAAAATTAATTCAATTTTTCATAGGGCACAAGAGCTGATACTTCCTAATTTTTGTCCCAAGCCATCCCAAGGGTTGGACTGGCAATGGCATCAGCTTGATCTGAGGTGTGCATTGCGAATATATATTCACCACACAGCATCTTTCAGGAAGATGGAAGCCTTATTCGTGTCTTTTCAGCCAAACACTCAGGGATGCAAGGTCTCATCTTCCACAATAGGCCGTTGGCTACGGGCCACAATAGCAAAAACATATCAGACTCAATCACTACAGGTGCCCAGGAGCATAACAGCTCATTCAACAAGGAGCGCCGCAACATCGGCAGCATGGGCCACGCAGGCACCAATCACTGACATCTGTCGAGCCGCAACCTGGGCTTCTCCATCGCCCTTCATTAGGCATTACAAAATAGATGTGTTTGTGTCAGCTGAAGCCTCCTTTGGCAGAAGAGTTCTGCAACAGGTTTACAGGGACCAGGAGGAGATTCCAAGCCAAGCGGAGTCCCTCCCATAGGACAGGCCAAGCTTTGGTATGTCTCACTACTGGATGCTCTGAACAGCTCATGGGAGAAAGGGCGTTGGTACTTACCTGACACGCCCGTTCTCTTTGAGCTGTGAAGAGCATCCAGCCCCACCCTTTTTTCCGTCTGGTGGGATCCTGTTTCGGCCAACAAATTATTAGCGCTCTAACAGGTGAGGGTGTTTATTTCTCTCGTCTTCGCCAAAACTGGGGAACGCTGGGGAGGAGTTCTGTGGAGGAGGAGGAGCGTTCCGCAAATTAAGCCCAGCCTATACAGAGACTGAAGCACCTCCCACTACTGGATGCTCTTCACAGTTCAAAAAGAACGGGCGTGTCAGGTAAGTACCAATGCTCTATCTCATATATTAGTTTCACCTTTTAAGTTGCATTACTGAAATAAATGAACTTTTGCACGATATTCTAATTTTTCGAGTTTCACCTGTATTCCATACTACACAAGGCCATATTACACAGATAGTTAACAAATTGTTAATACATTTAACTTTACTGCTTTTCTTCTACTTAATCACAGGACCTTCTTGTTTTTCACCACACTCACCTAGTCCTCAAAGCGAAGTTTATCCATGTATGAATTGAAGGGGGTTGTTTTTTTTTTAATCTGCTTTTTAGGGCTGAGTATCCCTGGCCCAAGGGTTACCTAGGTAACTTCCATGTCTCAAAAAGGACTATATCTATAGTCGTATTGGTAATTGAATTTGAGTTACTAAAATATATGGATCTGTGGCATATTTTGGACACTATTTTCTCATAAGGGTAATGCTTGTACAATAAAATGTCATTTGTGATAACCTGCTTCCACTAGCCTGGCTTTGGCTTTTTTTTTTTTTTTAGTGACTATTTTCTTTGCTTTTTATAACAAATGTAACATTGCCTTAGTTCCTTAAAATATTTTCCTCTCTCTATTCTCCATTGTGGTGGAGATAGCATCCAGGATTGGGTTGTCAGTCATTGCTGCTGATTGGACTGAGTCTGTCAGATCTGTGAGGACACTCCCCTGTTGCTAAAAGTCCCCAGAAATTGACTCAGTCAAGCAGCTAGGATGACATGTTGTTGAGTGTTCTTCGAATTTGAACTAACTATTAAAAATTAGGACAATCCAATCCTGAATTCTATCTATTTGACAGCAGGCTCCTGGTCTACCATCTGAGCGGCTGTCAAAATTCCGATCGCTCGGGGCTTCAGCCCGGAGCGAAGTGAACAGATCGGCTGAGGGCCGATTTCATTGATGTAAGGAGAAGTTTGGATGATGTGTCTGAGAAGATCTCCACACCCTGGTTGGCTTGGCTTGGGAGGGCTATCGTGCGGTCTTAACGGCTGCCAGAGCCTGTTTGTCTGCGATGGCGTTTAAAAAGGGCGTGAAGGCAGCTGTCATTGGCAAGGGCATTTTGACAATTTTTTTTCTTCCCTTGCTGTTCAGTGTTTCAAGTGGGGATTGCCCTTGGAGCCTTCAGAGAACAGATCAGTAGTTAAAATTAGAGGTAAAAGACTGCCTGTCAGTTAGCTAAAATGGCAGATTCTTCAGAGAATTCTAGCCATGCAGACAGGGGAGTGGAGAAGAAGGCTCACTGGCCATCACGCTCTCTAAGCCCTTCTGAAATGAATATCCCAGCCTCAACAGCAGACCCCAAGCCAAGAGCCAAGAATGCAGGGGCTCGAAAGAGCTCCAAGGCAGCAGAGTGAGATGAGTGCCGCAGGGACAGGGTGCTGAACAGGCTGTGGGCTAAATGACAGTGAGAAGCAGCCCAGAAAAGCCTGGAAGCTGTTCCCAACAGCACCAGTATGGATTCCCGTCAAAATGAGGAGCAACTGTTAGGAAGAGGAGCTAGGTCTCATCACAATGACAGAAGGCAGTTTCAGGAATTGGCCACAGGGGGAGCAATTTAACTGGCAAGAGCCTGAAATCCCATTTGAATCTTCTGGAGGAAGGAAATCAGTGCAACCTGCAACAAGGGTTCAAAGAAGCAGAATAGCTCCAGAGGCAACTTTTATGCCCACAGCTTCTGGTCTTGGGCCAGCAGCAGGGCAAGATGCAGATGGGCAGTTTAATATGCAGGCTCTACTTGTGGAGGCAGTAAAACAAGGAGTCTCTGTAACTCTACAACAATCCAGGAGATCTCCCTCTGTAGCCTCCTATTCATCTTCCAGGCAAGAATTAAGGCAAACCTCTCAGTTCCATGATGACAGGTCCTACTATTCACAAGAGGATTATTACACTCCCTCATTACGTGGCCACTCTGCCCATTCTGATATGGAAGACCAATTAAGGGAGAGATGTCTCTGATGATGAGGGCCTGGATCTGAAGATCCCATCATTTCAGCCCTTTTTCAACCTGCCTTATTCAAGTTGCTCTTCTTTAAGGGAAAGAATGCCACAGGGCAAGGCAAGGCTCCTGCATCATCTGGCCCAGTAGATGCCTCTGAAGACACCAATGATCCACTCTTCTCAGAGAAGACAGTAACTGCAGATGTCATTCCTGCACTAAAGATGTTCACAATTGTCATCCAAAGACAATGGTCTTTGCCCAGTCCTTCTTCCCTGGACAAGAAGCTGTTTAATGTGGGAGCGGATCTTTCCAGGATCCTTGAAGTGCCCTCAGTGGATGCCTCGATAGCTGCCTTGCAATCCATCTCCGACATTCCTGGTTAGCCTGAAGACTCATTGAGAGCAGAGGACAAGAGGGCTGAACAGACATTTCAGAGAACTCGCCAGTCAGCAGTTTGGGCAGTGAAGGCCTCCACCGCTGCATCCTTTTTTAATAGAGCATCACTTATATGGCTGAGGGAGCTGCAAGAAATGATTCCAACCAATAACCTGATATCTCATCAGCATATTAATAAGCTTCTAACTGCTGTTGAGTTCTTAGGTGATGCCACCCTCAGTGCAGCCAGATTTGCCTCAAAGGCAATAGGATCTTCTATAACATCTTGCCATTTGCTCCGACTCAAGCAATGGCAGGCTGATATGAGGCATAAGTGGAGGTTGGCCACTGCCCTTTTCAAGGGGGAGAAATTATTTGGTGAAGTCCTGGACAAGGAGCTGGTGGACTCCAAGGACAAGGGGAAGATCTTGCCTTCTTGGTCCAGAAGGAGCGATTTCTGCTCAATGTCACCCCTCCTTTAGGGCACCTGAAGCTGGAGGGGGGTTTTCTAGACCCCAGAGGCCTTTCTTTCCCAGGCAGGACCAGCACCAGTGCAGGACAGGTAGAAATCACCAGTTCAACAACAAGCGGCCCTTTCAGGGGACTGGAGGTCATCCCTTCCAACACCCCAGATAAATCTACTGTCAATCCTCCCATTGAGGGACGTCTGGCCTTGTTTGCCAGGCATGGGGAGGAAGTAACTACAGATACCTGGTTCCCCTGGTTACGCTTTCTAAACTCCTAAGCAAAATGGCATTCCAATGGTTTCTTCTTCCTTTTCAGAGGACAGGCAGGAGTTGTTCCCATTTCCAGGTCAGGTGAAGTCATCAGGTCCTTTAGATGGAGGCTATCTGAGGCCCTTTATTTAGGGCACTCATTCAAGGACTCTAACTGGCTGGTGTTGACCATGGATGCCAGCCTTTATGGCTGGGGAGCTCATCTCTAATCCAGGGTGGTCCCAGGCAGATTTGAACCACAACATTAATTGGCTAGAACTCAGGGAAGTCCACCTGACCCTGAGGCAATTAATAGACATAGTAGTAGATAGGGACGTCCCAGTCTTAACTCACAATGTGACCACTAAGGCACATATAAACCACCAAGGGTGTACACATTCAAGACTCCTGATGCTGGAGGTGGAGCAACTCTGTCTTTGGGCAAAAAGACATCATGTATCGCTCAGAGCTGAGCACATTGCAGGTGTATCCAGTGTTGAAGCAGACTGGCTTAGCAGAGCCACCATAGACCACGCAGAGTGGCATTTGGACCCTGCTTTGTTTCAGGAGCTGTCAGAGCGCTTTGGATGACCAGCAGTAGACCTCTTCCGCCTCTTAGGGCAACTAACAACTCCCGAGATTCTACTCCAGGTTTTTGATTCTGGGGGTGGAGGGGATGGACACCTTACGCAGCCCTTGGCTAAGGGAGCTTCTGTGTGCATTTCCTCCTCTGCCCCTGATCCAGAAGGTGATACAAAAACTATTGGGAGAAACAGCAGAACTTATACTTATGGCTCCTCATTGGCCCAGGGGACCATAGTTTGCAGACTTAGTAAACCTATCTGTGACCAGCCCTTGGAGGATACCAGTGGACAGAGTATCTCTTAGCCAGGGATCATTATTACATTTGGAACCCCAAAGGCTTCAGTTGACTGCTTGGAGATTGAGCAGGGATCACTGATCCGGGACCATTATTCCTCCAAGGTGATACAAACCATTCAGGCCTCCAGGAGGCCTTCCACCAATCACATCTATGATGTGACCTGGAGGGCTTTCTGCAAATGGTGCTCACAATCTGGGTTGGACCCTATCGAGGCCTCGGTCACCCAGGTATTGGATTTTCTTCAAGATGGACTTGACAAAGGCCTGTCTCCCAACATGTTAAGGCGGCAGGTGGTGGCCTTATTTTCTGTACTTCCTTTGGGGGGCTCAGAATCCCCATCTAGGCATCCTACAGTCCGCAGATTTCTGAAGGGAGCTACAAAGCTGCGGCCTCCAGTGGTTCATCGATATCCAGCATGGGACCTCTCTGCATTTGCTGACTGAGGCCCCATTTGAACCACTGAGATCTACTTCTCTGCAATTTTTGTCTTGCAAGGCGGCCTTCCTGGTAGCAATCACTTTTGCCAGGAGGATTTCAGACTTGGCTGCCTTATCTGTCAGGAAGGACATTTATATTTTTCATCCCAGCCGAGTTGTGTTGAGACTGGACCCTTCGTTCATACCAAAGGTGTACTCTTGGTTCCACAGAGACCAAGAACTGGTTTTACCTGATTTCTGTCCAAAACCTGTCCATTCTTTAGAAAAACAGTGGCACACTCTGGACATTTGAAGGGTCCTGTATATTTATATTAAACAAACTTTTCCCTTCAGGAAGTCTGAATCCTTTTTTATATCTTTTCAACCCTCTACCATGGGTTGCAAAGTCACTTCAACAACTGTGGGGCGATAGATCAGACTGTGTATCTCCAAAGCCTACCAATCGCAAGGTCTTGCAGTTCCTCCAAGAATAACAGCCCATTTGACAAGAAGTGTGGCCACGATGGAGCGTGAGCTACTCAAGCTTCTCTGGAGGAGGTTTGCAGGGCATCACCCTCTCTGTTCATCAAACATTATAAGCTGGACTCCTTTGCATCTTCGGAGGCAGCCTTTGGATGGAGAGTTCTTCAAAAGGTCCATCCTGTCTAGGGGATTCGGACCGAACTAGGCCCACCCGTAGGACAGCCAGTTTTGGTATGTCCCAATCCTGGATGCTATCTCCACCACAATGGAGAAGGGTTGTTGGTTCTTACCTAATATGACTTTTCTCTTTGGGTGGAGATACCATCCAGACCCACCCTGATGGAGGTCCATTCTGAATCAATGGAGCACGACAATGATAACAAGAAAACACATCAGTCTGTCACTATTCCTTCACCAATTTCTGGGGACCCTTAGCAACATGGGAGTGTCCTCACAGATCTGACAAACTCAGTCCAATCAGCAGCAGCAACTGACAACCCAATCCTGGATGCTATCTCCACCCAAAGAGAAAGTTTGTATGAGGTAAGAACCAACGGCCCTCATCTTTGTCATTTTTTTGTATCATACCTGTTAAATTATATACGTGTAAGTTAATCTATGGCATGTTATTTTAAGTACTTCTATAAGTTATGCTAATATTGGATCCTTATCTGAAATCCTTAATTACATGCTATTTAATCAGATAGCCATTTGAATTGAAAGTGATAGCAAGGTAACCAATACATTGGCCACTCTTATTATGACTGTTATGTGTGGTAATACCATGAATTGGTGCCTATCATGCAATGAAGTGGAGCAACCTAAATGCTCTGTATAATCATAGGAGCACTGAACAATCTATGTCTATGTTTCCAAAGTACAAACAAAAGTAGTTTTGTTCATCTCCAGCAAGCTGTCTTTAAGTTAGTAAAGATATTAAATGAACTGCTAACTAAGAATCTGATGCTCTGTGGTAATATTGAGCCCCCAAATGATTTCCCATTGTGAATAATTAAGGAGATCATCTCTTCTTAAAATAATAAAGTTTGCCAGTTATGTCTGTTAGCCGGTTGCTTAGACATATTCAGAGAATCTTCCCTGCTGAACTTTCCATGTTTTTTTAGAGATTAGATGCACTGCAGAATTTATTTGGCGATGATATGGAGACATATAGTCGGAAAGAGAAAAGGCAGAGTTCACTGAGGCAAACCAAAGTTTGTTTGTATGATGTTGGATGGAAGCTAAACTTTTTAGATACTGTTGTTAGGATTCCCATGTCGCGTTCCTTAATAATTACTGGCTTCTTATATTGAAGAATGTATTTTGTTGTACCCAATTGCATATATAGGAGGTATAAATCATAATAGTTTTAGAAATATTTACGCAGAAAATCTGTCAACTACATTTCACTGCATGGTATCACTGATTTGTTTGTAATGGTATGTTTACTGTCAGTTGCAGTTACCTGTCATTCTTTCAGTTTGAAGAAGCTGAATTAGATGGATCCTTGGACTTTGTTATAGCTTACATCACAGTATGCATGTACGTAGTTTCCTTGCTTCTGTTAATTAATATGATGCAGAAGAGCACAGGAATTCAAAATTAGAACTCTTGCCGACTTAACAACTTAAGGCCCTAGGTTCTTAGTTCATTTATTATGATAGACTTTTAGGAACCATGTTCATGTAATTATATTCATAAAGCAAGATTGAAAAAATTATAGGCATTCTTAAATACAATTGCAAGATTGCATTTATTAATTTATGATGAGTTGCTTTATCTATGAGTAGGGTGCCTTAGGATTGTAGATTTTTGTTTGTTTTTTTCTCTGAAACTTTTGCTTGCTTGACTTGTGATTATTTATCAAGGCTACATAAAATCATTGTAGCCAGGATATTTCCAAAATAGGTAATTTATTCATTGAATAAAGGTGTAACATTTCTCAAAATTCTGAAGCAACGGGAGGTCATGAATCGATGTCATGATTCCCAGAGAAAATGAGAAGATAATATACATCTTTTTCCTAGTGCTCCAATGCTTGAATTGTGGCAACCGTGTGTTTTACTTGCTAGGCTGCAGATATTGTAGTTAAATGCTAGTGAATAATATGATTTCTCATACATGATTCAATTGTGGATGAGAAGGCCCACTCATACAACTGAGATCTGGGATAAAAAGCTAAATGGTATATGTTTTTCTCTTGGTTCTCAGAAGAAAACTCTGAATTGGGGAAAGAATGCTTATAACCTAGATGTAGAGTATAGGAGAATGGCTTTGACAAACTTATGGAAGATCTATTATAAGGGCTTAAGCCTATGCCAAGAAAGAGAGTTACAAAAACGCCTCAGACAGCATCCCTCTCAAATCACATGAAGAAGGAGAGGTAGAATAATAATTCAGAATTGCAAATTCTGTTATTTTAGCTGATTTTATAAAAGTACCATTAGGCTCATAGGGTGTCTGTTTCTTACTCCGATCTACCTTGTAAGGCTGAAACTTTATCAATTTCCTTTCTTTTTCCAGGCTTCTTTATTCATTCAATTGCCATTCTAATATTTCTATCTTCATGGACTCTGTTGATGTACCAATTACTTGGTGATAACTAATTTTGTGTGGACACTATGTTCTTTCTGAAATATTTCAATGTTCACAATGAGACTGGTGTGGTTTGACCAATTCAGGATTTATGGCTGTCAAAACACTGGATGAGATTGCTCCTATTAACTATCCTACAAATTTGCCAGTTCTGGACAGCTTTTTGGTTTACTGAGTACTGGGCCTGACAATCAAGTTGATACCACTGCAATAAAAGCAGCAAAGCAGCAGTTTTGGTGATCAGAGATCTTTTGAGGGAAGAATGAGCCAGAAAAAATTGCCCATAGGCACATCACATGAACTTTCAGGGTTATTTATTGGTAAAAGTGGTTATATCCACTGTGGGTTGGATGCCAATTGGACAGATTCTAATATTACTAATGAAAAGTTATCTTGTGAAATGAATTGGGATTCATTTGAACAGGCAGGATCTGTGGAAGTAGATAAGATGCTCTTGAGTTTCACCCTACTACCTCTATGTTGGATTCATATCTTTTCTTCATTTGGATGTCTAAATGGAGCATAGCTTGTTTGATCTACGAGGTTGTCAATGCTTTATTGAAGGATGGATTGATACCTCCTTCACTGAAAGAAGTGATGTGCACTGTCTTTTGTAGAAGCCAGATGTGCCTGACTTTTGCTGTTTCCAATCTTCCTGTTTTAGATTGGTGGAAATACTTTCAGATGATCCTAGAGGAGGTAGATAATGTGGATCCCTGTAATCAGAGAGAAACACCCCATCCCCATCATGGGACAGAAGCAGTACTGGTTACTAGATGACCATTAAGATCCAGATGGAGGAGTGTGCTCCTCTTGGTCTTGTCAAAACTTTCAGAAGCATTGATCTCCTAGAATTGGTGACACTCAATTATACATTGCCATTTCATGCCAAGCTAGGGATGCCATGGAGACTTTGAATTGGTACCTGGAAACTGAGAATCCGGATCAGGTATAACAGCTCCGGTGGCCTAGAGATGAAGCTCTTGCCTCACAATCAGGAGGCTGTGAGTTAGATCCTAGGTAGAGGCTAATATTTGGAATAGACTATCCTGCTCAAGCAGGGGTTGGACTAGATGACTTCGAAGGTCCCTTCCAACTCTGTTATTCTAAGCTCACATTCTAGCAACATTCTGGATGAAATTGTATTTCCCCAGGGAACATGGTTCATAATTTGAGGCTCCTCCTGGATTTGCAATTACTGCTTATATGGCTAATAGAAGTTGTACCTTTGATCAGCTTTGGCTGCTGTGTCAATTATGGTTTTATCTAGACCAGGAGGCTCTCGTCTCATTAATTCATGCCTTGAACACTGTTCTGTTCAACTTAATTGCTAAGTTCTCTGCATGGGCTACCTTTGAAGGCAACCAGAATCTGCAGCCGATACAAAATGTAGTACCAAGATTACTGGTCCCACCAATACAGAATTACAACTATACTAAAGTTATTCATTAATTGTCACTTTGTCTAATTAAGAGTCTAGTCATTACTTTTCAAGTCCTGATGCACCACTGGGATACATCAGGTAACATCTTGCTTAAATTAAAATTGCTTATCTGGTCCACTGAAAGAGGGAGGGGGGCTACTGAAGGTTCATAAGATCCCTAGGGCAACTTGCTCTGCCCCCAAGTATTATATGTAACCCCCACATAGCCTATTAACTATGAGGGCCCATTTTGAGTTTTATCTCTAATTCTAAATCTGCTTTCTATGGTTATTTTTTTTTTTGATACAGTTATGATTTAGCTATTTATTATAGATTTTTGCTTTTTTTTTTTTTTGCTTTATATATGCTGCCTCTTTGGGATTGGGGCAGGTTATAAATAGTATAAATGTCAGGCTTAAACAGCCAGGCCCACAAGTGCAGCATTCAAGCAAATTATTTTGTTATGTTCTTCCTGTAATACAGGAATCTCCCCAGCTTGACAGCTCTTCCTTGGGAACAATTAGATAAGACTCCAAGTAATTCAGGGAGGGGTGGTTCTGTCCTTTTTACACTTGCACACTGACTCTAAAGTAGTTCCCTGCTTGATGCCGGAAATGGTATTCATCAGGTTCTGACCAGTTTTGGAGAACCGATAGCGGAAATTTTGAATTGTTTGTAGACCTGGCAAATACCACCTCTGACTGGAGATTTTACAGTATCCTTCCTCTGCCATGCCCACAGAACCAGTAGTAAAAAAAAAAAATTGAATTCCATCACTGCTTGATACCTCCTCTCTGCCAGTTTGGGTGCTTCTCAACATGAAAATAAATACATTATTTGTTGTGGTCAAACACCTTCCTGTTTAAATTTAGACTTCTAGTAACTATCCAATTTTGCAGAAGTGAATTCAGATGGATTCCAGAAGGTCCTATAGACTATTTTAAGTAGTATGCCATGCAGCCTTCTCAGAAGTGGAATATGAAAATGAACCAGATAGTTAATACAATAATTCAATCAGTTATTGAATGATTGATATCAATATCTGGGAAGATCTTTGAAAAGATAAGCAATAAATCTGAAAACACCTAGAAGTAAACAAATTTATAACCAGTAGCCAACATGGGTTTATCAAAAACAGATCATGCCAAACAAATATCATATCTTCCTTCAACAAAGTGATTAAATTAGTGGATCAGCGAAGTGCTGTGGACATAGTACACTTAGACTTCAGTAAAGTATTTGATAAAGTAGATCACAACCTACTTGGGAAACTAGAAAAACATAGGATATATAGCACCACCACCAGATGGGTTTTTAACTGGCTGACAAATAATATTCAACATGTAATCCTCAATAGAATTATAGACAGATGGAGGGAAGTAAGAAGTGAGGACTCCAAGGTTCTGTTTTAGACCTCATATTCTTGAATATCTTCTTCAAAGATCTAGATGAGGAATGGAAGGGGTACTCATCGAATTTGCAAGTGACATTAAGCTGGCAGAAATAGCCAACACCACAGAAGATAAGCTCAAGATCCAAAAAGATCTTGACAGACTTATCTATCCCTAACCTGGCTTAATACCAGTAACTGTGAGAAGGATGTTGGAGTCCTAATGGACAATCACTTAAATATGAGACAACAGTGTGCAGCAGCAGCAGCCAAACAGCCAATACTATCCTAGGCTGCATTAATAGAAGGATAGAATCAAGATCATGTAAAGTTCTTTACAAAGCCTTAGAACTTGGAATGTTGCATCCAGTTCTGGTCATCACAATATAAAAAAGAGGATGAGACTCTAGAAAGATTGCAGAGAAAAGCAACAAGAATGATTAGGGGGCTAGAGGCTAAAACATACGAAGAATGGTTACGGGAATTGAGTATGAAAAGGACTAGAAGAGAAATGATAGCAGTTTTCCAGTATTAGAGGGACTCCTACAAACACAAAGAGGTCAAACTATTTTCCAAAGCACAAAAAGGCAAGACAAGAAATGATGGAAATGAATCAAGGAAAGAAGCAACCTAGAACTAAGGAGAAAATTCCAAACAGAACAGGGGTAGGGAAACTTGGCTCTTGGATCACTTATGGACTTCAACTCCCAGAATTCCCGAGTGAGCTATAAAAGGTTCCCCATTCCTGGCCTACTAGTTATTCAGTTGTGTGGGGAATCAATTTTTGACTTGAATGGGACTGTTTAATCTACAAATGTAGGACATATGTCAATTCAAACAAATTCAAACAAAACACAAAAAAGACAAGGAACAATTTGGATTTTATAATACAGATCAGGAATTAGACAAAATTTTACACGGAAGTGAAAAAAAGATGATTACCAAAATGTACAATTATTTATTGAAATTTAAAATGGAAGAGGAAACGGTTAAGGAGAGTATGATAACATGGGCTAAAAATTGTGGCCACAATATTGAATTAGAACAATGGGAACGAATTTGGCGAACTAACTATAAATTAATGTTATCAGTCTCATATAAAGAAAATATTTATAAAATGTTCTATTGCTGGCACCTCCCAATAGCAAGACTTGCTAGGATGTTCCCTAATATGTCACCCAAATGTTGGAAATGTAACTTTAGTCAGGGAACGTATTTTCACATGTGGTGGACATGTCCTAAAGCCCAAAAGTACCGGTCTAAGATACAGACATGGTTAGAAGAGATGACAAAACTAAAGATTAAATTCAACCCAGAGACTTTTCTACTGGAAATGACAGAACCGATATGGAGCAAAAAACACCAGCATCTGATATCACATATCATTACAAGCAGCAAGGATAGTCTTTGCTCAAAACTGGAAATCCTCCAAGCATTTATAATGCATTCACTGATAATACTTGATTTGCTTGTGATTTTCTGATCATTATTTACGTCAATTGCACATCCAGTTGTACAGCAATGTTGAAAGGGTTTATCCCTGTGTATTTTGCAACTTATTACTACACATAGCATTACAACATTACCAGATCTGCTACTTTTCAGATAGTATTGGGGACCAGGTGTGTCTCCTCTCCTAACTTTGCATGGCTGTTGAATGTGACTAGCACTTTTATCCATGTAGCTTCCAGACTGAATGACTAAAAACACGCGATGGGGAAATCGTTTGGAAGCCACAAATACAGGTACCAATTTATGGGACTAGGAAGCAGTAATGTACTTGCCTGGCTAACTCATTGTAAAGTTTGTTCTCATCACACTGCACCCAGCAAACAGAAATACAGGACAGCTACTTGCTCCTAGTCATGGGTCATCTGGATTGCAATGTACGGTACTTCTTTGAAAATCTTATTGAACATATTTTTACATATACTGCACTTAAGGAAAAGGGACTAAAATCACTGGCATTGCACACGTAGTTTTGCAAGTCCCAGAAGTGATAGGAATTCTGCCAAAATGTGCTGCAGTTTCCATAATGACTATATTTTTTCCTATTTGGCATCCTCACAGCCCTGGCAGCATATTTGATGATGACAGTCTCATGTTTTGAGAGGGAGTTACAATATTTAATTAAAGGCATTTTTATTTTATTTTATTTCATAAGCCAAAAAATAGCTTCTGGAGTTTTTTTTTTTTTTTACAACCAATAAAAAGACATTCCTAGCTAATCTAACATGAAAGAAAAACAGAAAAAAGAGATAGGAAGGAAGGAAGGCGTAAATTCCTGTAAGTTAAATAGAAATTCTTAACATGAAACTATTTAAGGGGGAAAAAAATCTGAAAGAACTGGTCTTTTAGCAAAGTTAATGGTATAAGACACTTGCCATTCAGTGGCTGCAAAACTTGAGCAGTTCCTATTTACCTGCTTTTATATTCCCCCCATTACTTATTCCTTCCTTTATAGGTGGTGATAACTACTGTGATGTTATTCTTATGAAATATATATGGATAGCATAGTTTTAATTAAATAAATGTTAACAATTGAAACGTATGATTGGAGTTAATATTTTTTTTCATGTAACTGTAAAGCTAAGCAGAAAACTAGAAGTATGTTACTACTGTAACAATGATGGCTACTTGGCCTTTTCTTTCTAAATAGTGGTTTTAGAATTATGTTATCTATTAAATAATAAAAAACATATAGTAAGAAAATAGTAGTAAATTTGGTATTACCGTAGTATTGAATTTTTTCAGTTTCTGTATGTCTCTTTCCTATTGCCAAAATGCAAAGTAAAATCAATTTGATAATGATGTTTTTTACCATTTATTTTTAGGGGAAGTATGGCTGAAATGTGTGCTTCCCCCAAACCTTCATATCAGATTTTAATTTTCTAACTGCTTCCTCTTATTTGTCTAATTATAAAAATTATGCTAAATTGCTCATAGGGAGCTCTGTCAGTCTCCAAGATACTATAGTGTGTGTATGTGTGCATGCACATAAATGCATACATTCACACATAATTTTACTGACATTTTTAATAAACATAGTAAAAACTAATACAAATTAGAAGGAAAAAGAAATATTCAGTAGGTGCAGAGAAAAGAAAAAGAAAAACTTAATAACGACAATAATAAAGTGGCATCCAACCTTTACTGCATTGACCATAAGTTAATATATTAACATTTCATCCTCTTTTAAAGTTTCAAATTAAAAAAAAAAACTATCTCCTCCCTGTAGCCCAACTTTTATCCAGAAATCGTCATCTTTTCAGTACTGGTTCAGCAAAAAAACCCATTAGGACCTACCAGAAATATCAAACAAATGTTCATGCCTGATCAAATAGTCCAATTATATATTTCTCCTATTTACTCTTCACCTTTTTGAAGATTAGATAGATATAACGTGATTAAATTGAATATTTTTGGTTGTGATTAAAAAGTGAGCTTGGCTGGTTTAGTGTCTAAATTAAAGGCTCTGCCACTAGTTGGAACAAACCTGTGGGAGTCCACTGTTTTACAGTCTTCTTGTGAAGAGCTGCTATTTAGAGCATTCATAGGCAATCTTCTATTGTCTCCTTCTCTGGAAAGCTTTGTAGGGCTCTTCTCATTGGTCTTTCATTCTTCATAGCAATAGTCATCTTTGCTCATTCTCAGAGACATCTCAACCATGACTCACAACTGAATCCAAGACACTCTGTTGTTGAGATGTATTTGTTTATTTCAAATTCTGTGGCTGACTATCTTATCATTGTGATTCTGGGCAACTAATACCAGTTACAAATATAGCATAGCAACAGACATTATAATAAATACATAATTAGCAGCTAAGATAAAACTACAATCAATCTTCAACATAACGAACATAATTTATGATCAGTGGTGTGATTCAACCAGTGTAACAACCAGTTTGTGCGTGCCAAACACGCACTTTTTAAAAAGCCAATTCTCTATTGAGTTGACAGGAGAATCCA
The DNA here is from genome assembly GCA_023653725.1 of Bungarus multicinctus. Classification (NCBI taxonomy): domain Eukaryota; kingdom Metazoa; phylum Chordata; class Lepidosauria; order Squamata; family Elapidae; genus Bungarus; species Bungarus multicinctus. Next base: position 150,394,692 of record CM042836.1, read on the forward strand.
GGTTGGGTAGTCTCTAGCTTGGTTGCTCTACAGACCAAGTTGAATTCTGAAGACACACCCCCTGGTAACGGTCCCCAGTTCTTCACTCAGTCTCAGCTCATTCAGACAATCCTAAAAGAGCTCTGAATTATTTGAGTTTTTTGGAAGAATACTCCCTGGATTTTCCTAGCGTGTTGGTTTTAGAACAGGTTTGACAGCTGTCCGGCTTTGTCAGCTCAGCCACTTTTGTTTTTCGCGCCGTTTGTATTTTCACACCTTTTATTTTCCGGTTAATTTTTTCTTTATTCTTTATCTCTTTTTACATTGTATTGTTGAGGTTTTTAGTAAATTGAGGATATAAAATAATGCCCTGATAGCCCATGGGGCAGGGCTGGGGTTGGAGTCAGGTCTGACTCCAAGGTTTTTTTCGACAGCTGCGGCAGCTGCAAAACACTTAGGACTGCCATTTTGACAGCGGCGATCTCTGGTCCTTTTGACAAGTCCTGCTCTTGACCAGGTTTGTCTTTTTTGAGGGAAGTTTGACCTGGATATTAGATCCAGATCTGTTTAACAGTTCCCCAGAGCACCGTGGCAGCTGCGAGTCACTTAAGTCTGCCCTTTTAAATTGAGATGCAGCCAGCGCAAAGCTCACAAGTTCCTGAACCTTCAGGGCTTGTTGCAGTTTCAAAAAGTCCAGGTTTTTCTCTCTCTCTGGGCTTTTTGAACTGCCTCACTTGAGGAGCTGTGCTGAGGTAATTACCAGCTTCTTGGCTGCATTGCCACCCGAAGCTATTGGCAGCTGCTCTAGCCATCACTACTAGTCTCAGGATTTATTTATTTATTTATTTATTTATTTATTTATTTATTTATTTATTTATTTATTTATTTATTTCTCTCTCTCTCTCTCTCTCTGTCACTGACAATTTCTTTTGGCATGCAAAAGATGATGGCCAGGGGAGTAGATCAGGAGATGACAGCACCTTAGCAGAGAATTGTCAAAGGCTCATCCAAGCCCAGGTCAGCGGGTTTAGAGGCTACAGCCAGGATTAGGGCCAAGACTGTAGCTCCTAGAAAGCCTGCTAGAGCAGAGGAAAAACAGGCCAAACGAAGACTGAGAGCTTTGGATAAAGAATTTGATAAGGCTCTGAAGGGCTTCAAGATGGCTGACAGCAGTTCCATTTCTCACCAAATTGCTCATGAGGCCCTGCAGCAAGACCAATCTGCAGGTACTTGAGAGCCTGGCTCTGTTGATCAAGATTTGCAGGGAAACCTCCAAATTATTATAGAGACTGGTGATTCTAATTCTGAACAATCAGAGAGGCTGGTGGCAGCCGGACTGAGAAGGCAGTCTTCCAGTAGGGGTAAGAACTGAGCCAGAGGCTACCTTCACCACTACTGCAGCAGGTCTACACACAGAGGAGCCTCAGAGTCAAGAGATACCCGCATTTATGAGAGCCTGAATTTCACAAGCCATCAAACAGGCAATAGCGGCAGAATTGAACCAGCAGCACCAGTATTCAGTTTCAGATGCTGAGAGGCTCATTCCTCAGGGGCATTGGCAACCTTCGGGGGCACAGATGGTCTACCACAGGTCTCATTCATCAGCACCCTCTGGGCAGAGCCAATCTTCCATTTCCAAAATGTATCTCCCAGAGGAAAGGGATTTTTCAGAAGATGAGGTGGAGACATCAGGCACTCCCATTTTTAAGGGCCTTTTCCAGCCTAGTCTATTTAAGACTCTGCTTAATAAAGCAAAGAGTACGGCCCACTTGAAGAAGGACTCAGTCATCAAGGACCCCTCTCCAGAGGGAGAGGAACAGGGGGATTATATTTTTACAGAGAAGACATCAGTGATGGACACCGTTCCTGTGCCCTAGATGTTCATGGATATAATCAAGAGACAGTGGGTCTCACCAGGGGTATACAGCTGTCCCAGTGGGTCAGAGACAACACTACTTAATGTGGATCAAGAACTTTTGGACATTACTGATGTGCCAAAGGTGGATGTCCCGGTTGCTGCTGATATCCTCATCTGTCATACCACCTGATGCTGAGGAGACACTGAAGGCAGAGGACCTGAAAGAGGAGATGACTGCAGAGCGCACCAGGCCAACACCTGGGCCATTAGGGCCTCCACAACAGCATCCTTTTTCACCCGAGCCTCACTGCATTGATTGGCTTAGGCAATTGCAGTGAAGGATTCCGCCTAAGTACCTTAGAATCCATCAGGATCTTAATAAGATCATAGCGGCAGCAGAATTAATGGCAGATACCACATGCACTGCAGCCAAGTTCTTTTCGAGGCCATTGCCTCTTCTGTGACAGCACGTAGGCTTCTTTAGCTATGCAATTGGCAAATGGACTCTAAGAATAAATGGAAGGTGGCTTTAGCTCCCCTTTAAGGAGGAGAGGTTCTTTGGGGAGTCTCTGGATCCATATTTAATGGAGACCAGAGACAAGCGCAAGATACTCCTTTCCCAGGGGAGGTGGGTTGATTACCGGCCTTTGCCCTCTTTTGGGAGGCCCTCCTTTAGATAAGGGGAGGTTGGGGCAAGCTTTCCCCATCAAAATAGGCCCTTCTTCCCAGGACCTTCCTCTTAGGCCAATAGACCAGCCTTTGGTGCCAGAGGCCGTCAGAGGCCAGAAGGCAAAATGTCTTTTTGTGGCACTGGTTGGGCCTTCAGACAGACCAAGTGACGTCAGGAATCTTTACCCCGTAAGGGGCCATCTGGGTCTTTTCGTACAGATGTGGGAGGGGACCATGAAGGACATTTGAGGGCTAATCTCATATGGGGGAAGGAGGTGATGTTCCAAATAGATTTTTTGGAAAGATCTTTTTTTTCTTTTTCCTTCCAGATGAAACTCTTTAATGAACAGAACAGACTACTTGCCGGATCTGGAATGGTTTTGTTTCTTGAATAGAATTGTAAGGAGAGAATTCATCAGAAACACTGGGGTGGAGTGATGTGTTCATTAAATCTGAAATAATGAATTAATGTAATTTATGTAAATTTTAAATAATTGCATCTATGTAGACCAGGGTTGTCAAACTCGATTTCATTGAGGACTGCATTAGGTTTGTGTTTGACCTCAAGGGGCCAGAGTGGGCGTGGCCAGGGTGGGTTTGGCCAGATTTATGTCACTTGTGTCGGGGGCATCTGTGGTGATCTGATCTCTCTGCCAGAGAAAACAGGCTCCCAAGCTCCATTTTCGGCTGCGATAGCCTCCTGCAACCCTCGGCCAGAGAAAATGGAACTTGGAAAGCCACATGCAGAGGCCCTGTGGACCGGTCCTTTGCTGTTTCCAGGGCAGCCCCATGGGCCAGATCTAAGTATCTCATGTGCCAGATCTGGCCCTGGGCCTTGAGTTTTACACTCCTGATGTAGACAATATGTAAATAATGGGAACATCAAAGCCCCCAATTGAGCATCCCCCAGGCAACAGTGATGTCACTAGCTAACCCTTTCAACCTGGAAGCACTTTGGTGCTCCTGGTACATGACTGTAAGAGTATATGTAAATTATATAAATCTTCATATATGATTTGCTAAATGGCCAATTCAGTGGTGGGATTAAAAAAAATTTACTACCGGTTTTATGGACATGGGCATGTGACTGGGTGGGTGTGGCTATTTTTGCAGCCACCCATTTTTGGGGCCTTCTGGGCCTTAGCGGAGGGCGTTTTTGCTCCCAGAAGGTTCCTCTGGGGCTCACGAAGGAAAAAAATGGAGCCTGGAGGGAGTGCATAACACCCCCCCAGCTCCATTTTGGGACCTTTCTGGTCTCAGAAGAGCCTCTGGGGGGTGTTTTTGCTCCCAGAAGGCTCCTCTGGGGCTGAGGAAGAAAAAAAAAACAGCATGGGAGGGGCACGCAACACCCCTCCATGCTCCATTTTAGGACCTTCCTGGCCTCAGAAGTACCTCTGGGGGGGGGGGGCGTTTTTGCTCCCAGAAGGCTCCTCTGGAGCCCCTCCATTTTTTGCCTTCCTGGGCCTCAGCAAGGGGAATCCCAGCACAGCTGATCATATGAACAGTTGATTGTCGGGAGGGGGAAAAGAAGAAATACATTAAGGGGCAAGCATCAGGCGGGGGGTGAGCGAGCGGGCGGGTGGGGTAAGCGAGCCAGCGGCGACCGAGCTACCAGGTCGGGGGTGTGGCCAGCCAGAACTTACTACCCTTTCAGTGTCCCATGCCAAATCCTTGCTATCGTTTCACCCGATCCGTTGTGAACCAGCTGAATACCACCTCTGGGCCAATTTTTATATTATTTGGGAGTGAAGTCCAAATTCATATTTTATCCATTGAATTTGAAACTCTCTAAGGGGAAGTTGGATAAAACTTATGGTTTTATCTAAGTGTTGTATAGACCACTGAAATTAGTAGAACATAGGTTTAGACTGCCAGAATATCCAACAAAGATGCAGGTGTGTAAACCAAAGCCACAATTGTATGTTTCTAGGAAAGCATCCTCGTGACCATAGGATATGTTATGGAGACATTGTAGAAGAGCCATTTTAGTCTTTGATGGCAAAAAATCAGGAGTCTGGTAAGTTTATGTCTTCTAATAAAATTCATTAATTGGAAAAGGTGATACCAGACTCCTTTTGAGAGTGGAGAGATCTTTATATTTCCCTTACCTTGACATTAATAATTTCTGGTGATGAAACCCAGCTTCAGAAAAGGAGTTGCATTTGGAAAGTTACTCTGGACCTATTTGAACAAGCAAAGAAGATCCAAATCACAGAGATTTCTGTTTCTCAATCACACCTCCAAATTTGTTGTCAATTGCTGCCTAAACTACAGCATTGATCTTGTTATAAATTATTACTTCCCATGGTTTCAGTAAAGGAAAATTCAGTCAAATGGGAATTGGATTTTAATTATAGAAAAAAAAAACATCAGAGGCTCTAATTTAGCTTCTTCTCAAATGAGTAGTAATAATAGCTGCTCATCTTACCTCAGGATAATTCTAGGCAGCTTACTCTGTGTGTGTGTGTGTGTGTGTGTGTGTGTGTGTGTGTGTGTGTGTGTGTACGTATATACATTCACTTGCACACACACCAGTACTTACATATATATATATCATGGTACCTTTGAGTTTGTTGACCCCTGATGTCTGCCTGGATTAATCCCTGCAGTTTTTTGACAAGATTTTTGACAAGATTTTGCCACTTCTTCCTAGGATTACCCCAATGCCACCAAACTGGGTTTGTGCCAAAGCAGGATTAGAACCCATGATCCTCAGTTTTTAGTCTGGTGCCTTAACCGATACACCAAATTCACTATCTCCTCAGCCTATTTATAGATCAATTGTCTCATGAACTACTCCATAAGCTCATTGATGGTCAACTTTGATCATCAGGGAAAAAATGAAAATCCCTTTGGAATTTTGGACAGTATAATAGTCCTGAGTGCAGAAGAGAAAGGTAGAAAAAAGTGATGTAAGAGATGTTTTCCTGAAATTTAGACCAATTTTAATCATATAAGAAATATTTTGCTTCATTAGTTTTATTTCTGATTTCTATTTCATATCAATGCTTCTGTCTCAGGTCATTGCTCTTGTCTCTTTTTATCATCTCTGCTGAGTGGCTACCTCTCCTCTGAGGCTATCATGCTTAGGACTTCCTTCTTTGCAGCTACGTTCCTTGGGTGAAAACTGTGTTGGCAATTTTGATCTTATACCCAGCTTTAAATACTTTAAAGTATTTAAATGTATTTATATACTTTAAAGCGCAAATGTTTTCTAGTATGAGTCTCATTCTTTTAATGTAGAATGGAATGCTTTCAGAACCTTTCAACTTGGGTGGAAGATGTTCTGCCACAGTCATAATAATAATAACACCAACAAAACACACACACACACACACACATACACACACACACACACACATTATATTCTTATGTATGTGGGGTGTTGGCAGTATTAAGGATACAGTATTAAGGATATCAAGCATGGATAATTCTTATGGAATATAGCACCACAAATAATGATTTCTATTTGCCAGGATAAGACTAAAAAAGTTCCAAGGAAAACAAATCATTCACATCATAATCTCTTCCTATATGAATTAATAGTTGTTAGTTTGGATGATGAAAGTTGTCTGCTGAACAAAAGAAAGAAATAGATACTAATTGTTTTTAAAAAAACTATCTCAGCCAAATACTTTAACCATTCATCTTTCTCAAAACACCACTATTTTCAGTACTTTCATTTAAAAAGTGTTTACATTACATTTTAAAATAATTTTCCATTACTACCTGCTTTGAGCTCATGCAAAGATCTGGCTTTTCCCCCCATTTTTAACACACACAAAATATAAGCAACAGAATCCATATTGGATCTGGGGTAATCTTAAGCATTTTGAAATTGTTATCCAAGGTCATTAACCTAAGACTTGCAATCATATTATATGTTCACAGAGATTGTTTTAATTTATAGGTTTTCTATTTGAAACCCTGTCTCCAGCATAATGGACCATTAGAGGTTGTTTTTGCTGATATTATTGGACCTATGAAACCTAGTTTAGATGGAGCCTGTTACATATTAAGTATCATTTATCATTTTTCCAGATATGGTTTCTGTTATTTAATGAAAATGAAGACAGAAACATACCAGCATTTTGTAAACTGGTTAAAATTTGCTGAAAGGAAAAAGAAAAAGAAAGTTATTAGCTTAACAACAGATAATGGTACTGAATTTACCAATAGAAAATTTGAAGCCATGTTACAGAAAGCTGGCATTGAACATAAGCATTCTGCTCCTTATTGACCACAACATAACTCATATATTGAACGTAGAGGACAAACATTACAGGCTATGGCTAGGACTATGATTTCGGATTCTGGTTTATCAGAGAAACTTTGGGGTGAAGCAATAATGTGTGCTAACCATGTTTTGAATAACGTAGTGAATTCAACGACTGGTGAATTACCATTTACTCGTTGGAATGGAAAAAGGCCAGATCTCAGTTATTTACATATATTTGGAACCCCAGCATGGGTTCATATCCCATGCAAGTAAGGCGAAAGGGACAACATAGAGCGAGACAATTATATTTTGTAGGTTATGAAGCTAATCATAGATCATTTAGATTTTGGGAGCCAGGTACTACTAATGTTTATTGCAGTGCAAGTACTAAATTTCTGGAGCATGTTGGCTGGAAAAAGCTTGAACAGGAATATAATAAGGAACAGGATAGCGTTGTTGTTGAAACTCCATTGTTTACCGATAATCCTAATGATAATCATATTGATGATAAGATACTGGAGGAATCCTCAATGGAGGAATCATCAATAGAAAAACCCTCTATGACTGTAGAAGACAAGGATTTGATAGGGGAGGTAAAGAAAGAGGACATGCCAACAACACGTACTGAGTTACCTAGGTCAACTAGGGAGAGACGTCCACCTGACAGATTTCAAGCAAGCATTGTATGTCAGGTTAATACAGAACCTTCTAACTTCAATGAAATAAAACTGTATCCTACAAAGGATCAGGTAGCTTGGCAGGAAGCTATGAATAGGGAGTTAAAATCGTTAAAGGATTTAGAGGTGTATGAGGATGTAAAGTTACCACCAGGTGAGTGGTTGCAAATGGATGTATAAGATAAAGACTTGTGTGGATGGGACTATTACCCATAAAGCAAGATTAGTTGCTCAAGGATTTGCTCAGTCAGATAAGGACTATGATGAAGTGTTTGCACCTAGTTTGAGAGCAAATACATTGAGAGCAGCATTAATTTGGGCAGCTAAGAATAAATGTAAAATAAACCATGTAGATGTTGAAACTGCATATTTACATGCACCTTTACAACATACCATCTGTATGAAAAAGCCATTAGGTTTAAAGGATGATGGAAAAACTGATTATTGGAAATTAAAGAAAAGTCTTTATGTTCTAAAACAATCCAGTTATAAATGGAATAAATGTAAAGGAATTAGTTTCAATAGGTTTTGATGCTGGTATAGCTGATCCTTGTTTGTTCTGAAGAGAAAAAGATGGTTTAATTTCTCTATTACTGTTATTTACAGATGACATAGCAATTATAACTAAAACTGAACAAGAAGCAAATGATATTGTTTATAGATTACAGAAAAAGTTCAGGATTAGAAATTTAGGGTAAATTAAGCATTATTTGGGTCTTGATATAGTGAAAATGAATAAAGGTTTTAAAAATTTGCAAGCCAAGAAGATTAGCCAATTATTAAAATGCTATAACATGGAGCATTGTAAATCTGCTAAGATACCAATGAGTAAGGAATTTACACATAGTGATATTAAAAGTCCTATGTTTGATAAGGAAATATATCAATCCTTAATCAGTAGTTTATCATATCTGAGTAATTGGTCTAGACCAGATATATCTGACAATGTAAACCAATTGGCTAGGTATAATGCTGAACCAAATGAAAGGCATTGGCTAGCAGCTAAGCGAATAATTAGGTTTTTAAAACACACAATCCATTATTCATTATATTTAGAACCAAGTAATGAATTAATGTTAACTGCATATGCTGATGCAAGTTTTGCTACTGATATAATGACTCATAAGTCAACATCAGGTACAGTGGTAATGTTGGGTAACGCTTTAATAGGATGGAAGTCTATTAGGCAACAACATATTAGTTTATCCACTATGGAAGCAGAATTCTCATGGTTATCTTTAATGTGTACAGAATTGATATATTATAAACAATTGTTGAAGGATATTGGAAATTACTGTACGTGATCCGTTTATTGTTTATGAAGACAATCAATTTGCAATTAGTATGGCTATTAATTTAGCTGTTAAAACAAGGTCTAAACATACTGATTTGAGATATTTGAACGTTAGACAGTGTGTTCAAAATAAATTAATTCAGTTAGAATACTGCATGACTGAACATAATATTGCAGCTCATTTCACGAAAGCTCAAGATGCAATTAAGCATAAAGAGTGTTGTAAGAATTATGGTTTAAAGATGTAATGTATTATATATTGACCTACCCAAAGGGGAGAATGTTAGGAATCTATCCACCAATTAGTTGGGTTGGCAATATATAAACCAACAATGTATGTTTGTAGCTTTAAGACAAAGTTACTGTATTGATTTGTACTATGTTCCGATTGGTTGATTGTATTGTGAATTGCCATAAGAGGGAGCTAGTGATCATGGCTTGCTCTCTCTCTGACATTCTGTCTCTCTGACATTCTGTTGCTATCTAAGCTGTGCTTATACTTTGATATCTTTGTTTACTGTAAATGATAAAGGCAACCAGTAAGAAGTTTTTGTAATTGGATATTATTTGGACTGTAAAACGTATATGACCTGGACCGTTTATTGGACTGTGCTATTTCTTAAAGTAAACTTTAACTCTATTTAGTGTAGCTGTGTGTGGCTGAATAATTATTCATAACTACTCTCATAAACGTTTCCATGTGTATATCCTTGTTACTCAAGGGTTATTCTGTACATATCATAACAAGTTGTGTTTCTCTTCCTGCAATGTGAAAGCAATTACTATATAGAGTGCTGTAAGAGTTACTAGAAAAAGCACTTCCTATGTAAAGAAATAGATTCCATGCTTATTACTTTATGCATTTTAATTTCTGTAATGGTTCAATATGCGGACTGATGGGGATTTCTTGAGGTAATTAAAGAGCAAGTAAGGAAGTGGAGACATATATATTTTCTAAATAAAAAGATAAACACAGAAAGATAGATGTATTTCAGTGGTGGGATTCAAATTTTTTTACTACCGGTTCTGTGGGTGTGGCTTGGTGGGCATGGCAGGGAAGGATACTGTAAAATCTCCAGTCAGAGGAGGTATTTGTCAGTTCTCCAAACTACTAAAAATTTCTGCTACCGGTTCTCCAGAATTGGTCAGAATCTGCTGAATACCACCTCTGATGTATTTGTCTTTCAGTCTGCAATCTTAACTCCATAATCAGGAGTAAGAGTAAGCAGTGAGGATTAGACTGAGTAATATAAGATTGAGAAATAGTGTCATAGTAAAATTGGGAGGAGACATAGAATTAAGAAGCTAACGTGCCTGAGTGATCATAAAACTATTCCATGTATATAAGTATGTTCTGAATTTTCATTGAGAGGACTAATAAAAATTCTCCAGGACATCCTGTCAAAATGATGTCATATGCTTCTATTATAGTTGCTTATTTTCATCATGCTGGAGCAGAGAATACTACCTGCAAATTTTAGGAAACACCTAGTATATTATTCATTCTTAATTTGATGATGAATTCTCATGACTATGTATTTGAAATCATAGTCATACAGACTCCCTGCAGAGTTCCTAATATTATAGGCTCATTTGGGAGAATTGCTATCTTCCATACTATTCCTTAGAATCCCGTTTGAGATTAAAAGGGTGAAGATTCATTTAATTGTCCTTGATAAAGAATTAGTTAGTCACAACAACCCTTGTTATTATTGCAATTGTCAATTCACTGAGTAAATGTATAACTGTTTGGAATTAATTAAGCCACTTACCTCAGTATTCCGTGATGTTTGTCAGCCTTTTGAGAAAGGCTAGATCAGGAAGCAGACATCCCAACAATTACAAGAATGCTATTATTGTTGTAGGGTATAATAACAGAATTTTAAAAGACTGCTGGTGTTTTGTTTTGTTTTTTGCCCTTCTTATATCAAATAGATGGGGTTAGTTTGAGTTTCTCTTTCACATCTTCCTTCTTCCCAAAGCCAAGGTGCCCTTTATTTTCTCTGTATGGCTCTTCCACACCTTTGTCAGGATTACCTCTGCATTCCACGATACCATTTTCATTGACGGTTTCTCTCTTTTCTCTTGGTTGAACATTGAGTTGATGCAAAGAAAAAGAGGAACAAAACCTTTGGTAATGCTTCATGTGTCCCAGTATACATTCTCCTCCATGCTGCTGCGAGAGCCCAGGATGGGTATGACTCCTTCTCATGACATCATCAAGCTGGGTCTATCTAGTATAAAAGTAGCAGCCTGTGGGAAAAACCCCCCAGCTTTGACTCAGCTTCTTTCAATGACAATAAGCTGGTGGTCTCTGAAAGCAGTTTAGTTAGTAGCAAAAGCGAAAGCTATCTTCCATCATTGGCATAGCTCCCGGGGAACCGGTGCAGCTGTGCCTTCAGGAGAGTGGGGCTCCACTCTCCTGCAACGTTGAGGATTCGACGTTTTCTTCAACCAAGGGATACTGTAAGTAGGGAGTAACCCTTGATCTTCCCCCACAGTCTTCCCTCAGCGATTTCAGCCACCACGATTGTAAAGATCGCATCGGCAATAACTGCACCTCACAGCTGATCGTTAAAACCACAGTTTTTTCCCCTTCTGCTGATTTTGCCGTTCGGGGCTGTTTACAACTAAGGAGTGATTTAACACCTGCATAGCCTATTGCTCTTGCGAGTGGCCATTTTGGAGGCTTCTTCTTTTAAAGCAAGTGGTGAGCAGCCATTTTACGTGGCATCATCTTCCAAAGGACAGCTTTTGCCATTCTTAAGCCCCTATTCAGGGTACTGCATAGGCAACACATAGTGAGGATCGCTCTCAGCACATTTTGTGTCTGTTTATGCATACAATGGATCAAGACAAGGTCCACACAGAGCCTTCAGGCCTGATCTCTCAAGGCCCCCAAGCTGGCAAAAGAAAGAGAAGGAGACAATGCTCCCAGTCTTTTCAGGAGGTGGCAGCCAAGATTAGGGCCAAAGCTTTGGGCCCTAAGAAAACATCCCAGGCCGAATTAAAAGCAAAGACATGATGCCTTAGAAAGGCAGTTCAACGAAACTATTGAACAAATGAGGGGTCCCAACCAACCAATCCTCTAGTTGTTCAGCCAGCTACTTCTAGGGAGATGGAAGACACCTCACCTCCTCTTAGCCGCCTCTAATCCTGGTCCCCAGAGTGACCTGAAATCCAAGCAGGGCCTCAAGACTTGAGCAAGTCAGGTCCCAACTTCGCCCAGACTTCCTGGGATCTTTCTTCTTCCTGTATCCCATTCGTGCCCCAAAGCAGCTCTTGTTCAAGACCAGAGGCCACTTTTACACCAACAGCAGCAGGTCTTCGGCAACCAGATCCTCCATTGAGTGGCAGATCTTCTGACATCAACGAAGTAGTTTCCATAGCCATCAGACAATGTCTGGCAGAGGGGCTTCAGCACATCTTCAGGTCTTCAGACAGACCTCAGCCTTCCTTCCCGGCTTTTCCTCTAGCTCAGATTCCCCAAAGGGGACTACCCCGTCATGTAGAACAAAGAGCCCATCTTACCTATATGGAAGGAGTGGACCTCACTCAGGGAGATTATGCGGAATCATCTGAGCGCAGTCCTTCCCCTGATACTGATTTGGAAGAGAGAGAAATCTGGGACCCCAACCTCTTGGAGGAAGATCTGAGGCCTGATCAACCTCCCTTGGCTTCTGTATTCAAATCCGCTTTATTCAAACCTCTCCTATACAAGGCACTGGTCACAGCCCAATTGTCAGTGGAGGAAATTGCCCACAAGCCTCAAGTGGTTCAATTGGGGCATGGGGATTCCCTCTTCTCCAAACCCATTGTTCATTCGGAGGTTCTTCCCTCCCCCATCATCTTTCTTGACTTAGTCAAGGAACAATTTGCCTTCCCCACTGCAGGCCCCCGCCCATCGTCCCAAGATAGGCGGTTCTACAACATGGGTCCTCCCTTAGCTACGGCTCTGGCAGTTCTCCCAGTAGACACCTCAGTTGTGGCCTCCTTCTCCTCAAGCACTCCAACTGAGCCTGAGGATGTACTAAAGGCAGAGGACAAATGCTCCGAACAAGCAATGAAGCGTAACCATCAAGCCTCTGCTTGGGCCATCCAGGCCACTACTGCTGCATCATTTTTCACAAGGTCTTCCATCCACTGGCTACGCCAACTCCAAAGCTGCATACCTCCATCAGACTGTAGGTCTGGCCTCCCTCATTCAGGCCCGAAAACGCTTCTTGCTTCTCCAGACCTCAGAGAGCGTATTCTCAGCATCAAGATCAATGCCATGAGGCTACCGGCAGACAACAAGCTGTGGGTAAACGGCCCTTTCATGGGGGAGGGAGTCCCTCCTTCCATCGCTCTAAATAATCTCTCATTCTCCCCTCCCATCAGAGGTCGCTTAGCATCCTTTGCTTCCAGATGGGAGGAGTCAACGACAGACACCTGGGTACTCAATACAGTAAGGTCGGGGTTACAATTAGAACTTCTATCACCATCCCCAGAAAAATTTCTATTCTGCCCTGTTTCCCAGGACAGTTCACGGAGGGCGCTTATGGAATCGGCCATTAGTTACCTGGTCAATATAATGGCCATTCAACCAGTCCCCGAATTACAACTAGGATGTGGGCTTTATTCTTGGGTTTTTGTGATCCCTAAGCCTCGGGAGTGGGGGGTGGCGAGCCATTCTTGACCTAAAATTTCTGAATGAGTTTATCCCATATAGGCACTTCAAAATGAGACTCTGCATTCTATTCTGGAAAGTGTTCGGGAGGGTGATCTCTCTTCGATTGATCTCATGGAAGCTTACCTCCACATTCCCATCTGTTACCAGAATTTCCACTTCCAGTATCAGGCCCTTCCTTTCGGGCTCTTGTCTGCTCCAAGAGTCTTTACAAAGATACTGGTGGCATTGGTGGCTTCGCTCTGGTTTGTTCCAGTGAGGATCTAATGCTACTTGGATGACATCTTGATCCTGTCATCCTCCATCCACTCTTCCCATCAAGATCTTCAAACCACGCTCCATTGCCTCCACAATTTTTCCATCAACTCCAATAAAAGCCATCTCTTCCTAACAACCAGATTGCTCCATCTGGGAGCCATCATCGACACAACTCTGTGCCAAGTTTTTCTGTCTCCAGCCCGAGGACAGAGCCTTATTGAGATCATTCGACAGGTCCAACATCAACACACTGTCTCCTTGTCGCTGTTGTCCAAGTTTTTGGGCAAAATGATCTCATGCATAGGCATTGTTCCATGGGCACGGCTACACTCACGGGCTCTACAATGGTTCCTGCTACCCTTTCAATGAGCAGGAACCAGCCACACATCTGCCAAGGTCCTGCTTCCTCCAGAGGTCCGCCATTCCTTCAAGTGGTGGCTTTCCCCAATCCTTTCAAAGGGTCTCCCATTCAGGGAACCGGACAGACTGGTCATCACCACCGATGAAAGTCTCCTGGGTTGGGGAATCCACATGGAGGGTAACATGGCTCAGGGGATCTGGTCTCGATTAGACAGGACTGGGCCCATAAACTGGCTAAAACTCAGAGCCATTTATCTAGCCCTGAAATATTTCAGGGATAGAATAGTGGGGTCCCATGTGCTAGTGTTAACAGACAACATGGCTGCAAAGGTGCACGTCAACAGGCAGGAGGGCATAAGGTCCAGGGCCCTCATGAGGGAAGCCAAGAGGTTGGGGAGGTGGACAGAGAGACATCTGCTGTCTATCACAGCAGACCACATCTTGGGAGTCGACAACTCCCAGGCCAATTGTCTGAGCAGGAGCCTAGTCGACCCTGAAGAATGGTCCCTTCCCCAGTCCATTTTCAGGGATCTCTCCCACAGGTTCAGGACCCTGGAGGTAGACCTCTTCACCTCTCCCCAAAATGCTCAAGTCAACAGGTTTTTCACCAGATTTCCTTGTCAGGGAGTGGAGGGGACCAATGCACTTCAGAGCAGATGGCCCACTGTTCTCCTCTACGCCTTTCCCCCTCTTCCCATCATTCCGGTGGTCATTCGGAAGATGTTGGAGGAATGGACAGAGCTGATTCTCCTAGCCCCCTATTGGCTCAGGAGACCCTGGTTTGCAGATCTGGTGAACCTGTCTGTAGCCACTCCTTGGAGGATTCCAGACCAGATGATCTCCCTACATCAGGGGACCCTGCTCCACCCAGATCCCCAGTGGTTCAAATTGACCATGTGGTGCTTGAGCGGCAACTATTAAGAGAAGCCAATCTCCTAGACAAGATCATCCTTACTATCCAGGAGTCTCGTAAATCTTCTATGACGCGTATGTACAATGCCACCTGGAGGGTTTTTTGTCATTGGTGTCACAGGGAAGGTCTCTCCTACAGTAGCGGGGGTACCACAGGTCCTCCGTTTCCTCCAGGAAGGCCTAGACAAAGGTCTGGCTCCTAACTCTTTACGCCATCAAGTAGCGGCTCTTGCTTCAATCATCTTCTGGGATTCCTTTCCTTCCTTGTCCCTTCAACCTTCAGTTCAGAGATTCTTAAAAGGGGCTTCTAATCTCTGCCCTCCGGTGGTTCACAGGTTTCCATCCTGGGACCTTCAAGAGGTCCTCCAGGGCCTAACAGAACCTCCCTTCGAACCCCTCAGAAAGGTGTCCCTACAATTCTTGACTCTGAAGGTGATTTTCTTAATAGCTATCACTTCAGCTAGAAGGGTGTCAGAGTTGGCTGCTCTATCTATATGGCAGGACCTCTGCACCTTTCACGACAATAGAGTTTTTCTTCGTTTAGACCCTACCTTTGTACCCAAAATAAATTCTGTATTCCAGAGATCCCAAGACATAGTAGTTCCTGATTTTTGTTCCCTCCACACCATGTCCTAGAGTGCAAGTGGCACACCTTAGATGTAAGAAGGGCTCTTAGAATTTATATCAAATGCACTTCTATGTTTAGAAAGAGGCTATGTTTGTATCCTTTTCCCCTTCCCACTGGGGGAACAAGGCCTCTCCTGCCACCTTAAGCAGGTGGATCAGGGCTTGCATCGCACAGGCCTACAAAGCCAAAGCTCTTCCAGTACCACACAGCTTGACAACACACTCCACTAGAAGTGCTGCAACTTCGGCTGCCTGGGCCACCCAGGCACCTCTAGAGGAGATTTGCAGAGTGGCTACATGGACATCCCCGTCTCCATTCATCAGACACTACCGCCTAGATTCCTACGCCTCCACAAGTGTGGCTTTTGGCACACGAGTTCTTCAGTGAGTGGTGCCTACTTCGGAGTGAGAGACCGGACGAGGACCCTCCCGCGGACATGAAGGCTTTGGTATGTCCCAGCCTGGGCTCTCGCAGCATGGAGGAGAATGGGCATTGGTAAATTTACCTGAGAACGCCCTTTCTATCTATGCTGCTAGAGAGCCCAGCCCTTCCCTTGTTGTGTCCGGATTGTGGTAAGGTATGTTATGGTTCACAATTGTGTTTGGCTTTCAGAGACACTCATTAAAGTCTGTCAAGTACCTTCGCCAAAGCTGGGGGGTTTCTCCCACAGGCTGCTACTTTTATACTAGACGGACCCAGCTTGATGATGTCATCAGGAGGAGTCATACCCATCCTGGGCTCTCTAGCAGCATAAATAGAAAGGGCGTTCTCAGGTAAATTTACCAATGCCCATTTTATGCAAAATTCAGTCCCTTCAAAATTCCAGTGCAGAAGGGCAGCAATTGAAAAGTATTCTGTGGATTCTATTGATGGCAGTTCTGACTCAACCTACTAATCTTACGCTGTGGACAGATGCCCTTAAGAGAAGATGATCCCTCAGGAATCCAGGTCTTGAATCATAAGGGACTTTAAAGGTAACAGCAACTCATTGAGTTGAACCCGGAAGCCAACTTGTAACTAGTGCAATTCTCCAAGGACAGGTGTTATTTGGGTATATACTTGAGTTCTGCATTCTGGGTCAGCTGTAGTTTCTCTCGTTTAGTTTAATATTTTATTTATTAATTAATCATTTTTAAATAAAAAATAAAAAGAATAGAATAGAATAGAATTCTTTATTGGCCAAGTGTGATTGGACACACAAGGAATTTGTCTTTGGTACATAAGCTCTCAGTGTACATAAAGAAAAAAATAAAATACAATCATCAGGAATTATAAGATACAACACTTAGTCATAGGTTACTAATAAGCAATCAAATCATATTACGAAACAAATATAACAATATAAATTGTAAAGATACAAGCAACATGGTTATAGTTGTAAGTGGGAAGACATAGGTACTAGAAAGGATGAGAAGAATAATAGTAATACAATCTTAATAAATAATTTGACAGTGTTATGGGAATTAGTTATTTAGCAGAGTAATGGCATTCGGGGGAAAAACTCTGGTGTGCAGTGCCCTATAGCAAGGACAAACAAACAAAAAGAGGAGAAAAAAGAGAAAAAGTGATGCTGAAATATAAGTAGATAAATTGTAAGTGGGCAAATGAGTTTTCAAGGTCAAACAATTAGTGCTAAATATATAGTTGAAAAATTAATAAAAAATAAACTGTATTATATTGATTTATCTTAGCAATATAAAAAGGATTTGAATCTCTGAACTGAATGCTCACTGTTTTATTACTTAGATGTACAAAAAAACAGAAAGGTTACAAAAGCTTCATCTTCATTTAGCATTTTCCTGCAGATGCAGCATCCAATGTTCAGCTCAACTGAATGTCATTTGATGTATTGAGACATAGCAATTGGATCCAGTTACTGATTGTCATATCCATGTCAAGTGTGTCCTGCCACCTTTGCTTTGGTCTTCTGAGTAGATATTTGCCATCAGTATTACAGTAGTAGGCAATGCCAGCAACGGTTTTTTTCCCCACATTTTCCCATCCACTGCAGTCTGTATTGGTTTTTTTTTTTTTAAACAAGTTTTATTCAATTTTTCCAAAACAACATTAAAAAAAAGTTCTTTTCAGTGTACAACATAATTCTGAGTCACCACTTTTGCATGCAAATGTGACAGTAATTATACATTTTTACATTCAACATTCTGTCTTGTCCAGAGGTGGTATTCAGCAGGTTCTGACCAGTTCTGGAGAACCGGTAACGGAAATTTTGAGTAGTTTGGAGAACCGGCAAACACCGCCTCTGACTTGAAATTTTACAGTATCCTTCCCCTGCCATGCTCACCAAGCCACACCCACAGAACCGGTAGTAAAAAAATTTGAATCCCACCACTGGTCTTGTCCATTTTTAACTTAATTCTATTATTACTTCTCCATTTCAACTTTTATATAAGAAAAGAAACTAACACATTAATTCTGTTAAGTGATATTACTTTCATTCTAAGCATTTTTTCAATTCATTTCAATTTATTTCAAATATATTTCTTAAACATTAACATTTCTTTTAAGCTTGGCCTTTTCCAAAGTACTTTTTTCTCATTTTACCTCTCAACTTTTATATAAGAAAAGGAACAGGCAAGTTAATCCTATTCATTAATATTACTCTCATTCTAAACATCTTCTCAATTCGTTTCAATTTATTTCAAATGTATTTCTTAAGCCTTAACATTTCTTTTTAACCTTGCCTTTTCCAAAGTACTCTTTTCTCATTTAAATCACTAATAGTTTCCATATCTTCATACTTATTCCCTTTTAATTCTTTTTTATCTTGTCAAATTTGCAATTCCATCGCATATTCTTTTCATAAAGTCTAGATTAATACAAGTTTTTCACATAAAACATCCATAAAATTTTAGTTATGATATCAAAAAAATTAAAAAGAAAGTAACAATTAATCCATTTTGCTTGGTCACTGATATTAATCTCATTTTTAAACCTCCTCACCATTCATTTCAATGATTTCAATATATATAATAAACATTAACCTTTCTTGCAATAATAAAAATAAGAAAATGCATTCATCTTCTAAAAAGATATCAGTGCCCCTCCCTCCTCTCAATAGACTATGTTCTATAATTTGTAATGGCAAAGTACATTATTATTACCCCTCCTATCAATGCGGAATCCCCTTTCTTAATTCATTAACCATTGTCCGGATGTATTCTAGGTAAAGAAATTTTTTCCTTTATTTTACAATTCCCATATTTCTTTCTTTCCTGTACCTGTTCCTCATTACCTCTCTTCCCTTTTGTTTTTCCAAATGTTTTCTCCTCTGATTTATATCCCTCTCTCTATATATATTTTCCTTCCCCCTTTTACTTTTCTGCTGTTTCTTTCTGTCTTCCGGTTTTTATAAATATTCCCCATTTTAGTTACTTTTTTAAATCTCCCATTTTTAACCCCCCTTCTTTTTCTCTTCTTTGTGGTGTTCTTTGTGTTGATTGTCTATTTAAGATGTCTTCTTCTTGAACTAACTTCTCCTTCTCTGATGTTTCTTCTTCATATTCTTCAATCGCCATTTCCATAGCTTTTAACTCAGAGGCAAGTGATTCATCTCTTGCATGTAGTAGTTCTTTCACATTTTTAAGTTCCATTTTTAGGTCCCACAGAGATATCATTGTTACTCTTATATCTTATAGTCATTAAAATCCACCAATCACCAATCTTTTTCTTTTTTCTTCTTCAAACTTTCTACATTAACAACCATTCCCGAACTGGGTTTATACCAAAATCACCAATCAGTCCAACAATCCATATTTTTTCTTTTGTTCTAATTCAATTTTCATTTTTTAGTATACTTGTTATATTATTTCAATATTTCCTTTTCATTGTATCAGATCCAATTCATAGAGAAATAAGAACTTTCCATTTTTCAGCTTAAATTTTTGCCCACCAGAAGGCACTCTCCGTTATAAAATGTCCTCGCCTTTTCCCCCCATTTTATTGTTCGGGGCTTTCCAAACCTCGGCATTCCAAATCTATAAAATCTTCAATTTAAATATTTCCCCCTTCTTTTTGAAAACTCCTAAATCCAGCTTTAAATTGTGCCTGTTTGTTAGCAATGTATTTTAATTCAATTTGTTTGGATATCTTGTTCCGGCTTCTTCCAATCCTTGTTTGAAGCCCTGCTCAGCTGTCAAAGATATTTTTACTTTTTTCCCCTTTCCCTTTAAAAATCCGCCACTTTCTTATTCTTTCATAAAAATTCTTAAAATACTGTCCTGGGTACCTTTTAATTAATTGTTGTGCCAAGTTGTCCTGGTTCTTATGTTGTCCACCTCTTTCTTCTCTGCCGCACAAATCTTAGTCCAGCTAAGCCCTCTCTTCAGGGTGGCCATTTTAGACTACCGCTTGGTCATCTTTGGGGGGGAAATTGCCCAGTCCAGGGAGGGGAGGTGCAGTTCCCCTCGACCTGGCTGGCGGCTTCCCTTACTCCACCGCCCCTCCGAGGCAGCTTCAGCCCCTAATCACAGTGATTGGGGCTCTCCAAAGAGAGAGCACGGACCAAAGCTGCGGAGAGTCGCAGTCCCCGGTCCGTCAACAAGAAGGGCTTAACCCGGAACCCTACAGTCTGTATTGTTGCTATGTGATCAAAAAGGGAAATACCAAATGAGCAATGGGACATATGTACAACATCTCTATGGCATGTAGAGAGTGTTCATCACTTTTGGTAGTTGGACAGTACTCAGCACCACATAGTGCTACTGGGCAAATCATCTGTCAGGGTTCCAAGTAATAACTCCATAGAAAGCAGAACAAGTTCCTCAAAGAACAATTTTATTGGAGATATCATATTGGCACAAGCTAGTGAAAACTGACTCTGAAAATTCCCGTGGTTTTCACCTGATTAAAAGTGAAAGTTCCCCCTTTCCCCAAACAATCAGTCACATTGTCCAACCAATACGGTACTCCTCTTTCCAGCCACCTGTTGGAATGGCCTTGGTTCCCACAGGAAACTATTTTGTTTTGGCTACAAATCCCAATCTATGTCCTCCCCCCTTCCTATTCCTTCTTCACACTGTAGCAACCCTGAAGCCCCAAAAATGGCCCCAGCCAGGGTTAGGGTTAGGGTTGACATCATCATTCTATACACTTTCAATTTTAAGTGAATTGGCATGCACCTATCACATAGTACTCCAGTAATCTCCTTCCATCACAGCCATGTTGCATTTACCTTCATGTGCAGTTCTTCAGTAATACTGCCATTACTTTGCAGGCGGATCCTAAGTAACAGAAGAAGTTTGTCTTTACTAGATCTTCACCACTAATCTAAATGATGGAGGTACTTGAGCTGGTCTCTAGATACTCAGACTTCTTGATATTGTGGTGCAACCAATTTGGCTATGACAGTCATTCCATGTCTGCAGGACACCATGTTGCAGTTCTTCCCTCATGGTAGCTGAAGTAGAGCAAATCCCAGGAATCACTGTGATGCAGATCTTGCATGGTGATATCCATGATGAGAATGAACAGCCTTGATGCTGAGCCTTGATACACACTTGATACTTTCATAGGAAAGCTATCAGAAAAACCAGTAGCGCATCTCATCATGCTATTGATATTAATGTAAAGCATGTGTGCTCATTTTATGAGTAACTTGGTCGTATCATGGTCACACAGTGCATACCATACCGGCTGATGCAGAATACATTCAAAAGTTGTTGGTTTTTTTTAGGTGAAGGATTGACCAGGTATACTAGATTAGTTATTTTCTCTATGCTTCTCCATGAGAAGGTGAGCCACAAAAATGGCTGGCACTCAAGCCTTTGACATAACTGCACTGATTGATTCTGATTTCAGTGATGTCATAGAGATACTCATTAAGGATCCACTTAAAATTTTTCATTGCGTGTCACAGGGCATTATGTGTGGCCTTTATTCTTGAAGAGAGAACTTTAATATTCATTCCCCAATCAAGCAGACACACATAATAGCACTGGAATTTGTCAGCCAATTAACTGCTATGCCGCAAAGTTTTTTCAGTTTCCTGGTGTCTACTGATGGATTGTCCAGGCCAGGTATTTTCAAATTCTTCATACTGCTGACCGATTTGATCATCTCTTCAGGTGAAATGCATAGGGCTGGACCAGCATTAGCCAAGTCATCAGGAATTGGTGGGTGTGGAAATTTGATATGAAAGATTTCATCAAAGTTCTGCTATTAGCATTTCAGAATTTTAAGCTCCAGTTGTCATCCTTAATACACACATAGTGTTCCATGTCTTTTATTGCCTTGACACACATTTTTTGCAAGACAATAGAAGTTTTTCTTACCTTCCTTTGTGTGCAGTTGATGGTATAAGTCCTAGCTGGTGGCCTCTTTCTTTATCCACTTATTGCCAATTTTTATTGGTCTTCTGCATGTGACAGGTCTTGTAGGCCAGGGGTCGCCGACCTTTCGGACCTCAGGGACCACCAATTTTAAATCCCATGGATTAATAATATGAATTTTGAGTGATGGTGGCTTGCTAACGGTGGGAGAGAGAGAGAGAGATCCGATCTAACCTCAGAGGGCTCTCTGTCTCTCTCTCTCTCTCTCCCTCCCCCCTCTCTCTGTGTGTGTGTCACACACACACACAGTTTACACACACACACACACACATACACACACCCCAAGGCAGCCACATGCCTAACCTGCTTTTCAGCTCCATTCTCAGAGGGAGAGAGGGGGTGGAATCCTGCAATCTCAAATAAAGAACAATCGATTGGTAGGAAAATAGGGTGGGGGATTTTTCTGCAGACATTTTTGGGGATTTTCCCAGGGTCTCTGTTGCTTCTGCTTTTTCTGCAGAGACCCTGGGAAAATCCCCAAAAAAGTCTGTAGAAAAATTCCCCACCCCGTTTTCCTACCAATCAGTCATTATTTCGGATCACAAGATATCGGCTCCAGCTTCGTTCTTGGAGGGAGGGAGGAGGAGAGAGAGAGAGACTTTTGGCTTCATGCAAGGAAAGCAGCAAAAGTCTTTCTCTTCCCCAAATTCTGCCAGAATGGTGCAGCCTCTTGGAGCAGGATGCCTTGCAGGGTCCCAAAGACTCATTTATGGTGGAGTTTGGAGGAGAGAAACACTTCTGCTGCTTTCCTTGCATACAGCCAAAGCCAGAAGAAGAAAGAGGCTGAAACAAGCAGCCCGGTGGCCAGGCAAGGCACGTGGGGTGAGTGAGGCAAGTTCCCCCTCCGTCCTTTCTCCCCTCCCCTCCCCTCACTACCTCATGTTGTTCACAATACAAACGACGCAAGCCTTGTGTTCCCGTGGGCCATGAGGGTGGCACAGCCTTGTGTTCCCGTGCAGCTTGGATTAATTGCTTTGGGGGTGACATTTCTCTGTGGACCATCAAAATTTTCTCGCGGACCACAACTGGTCTCCAGCCACCAGTTGGCGACCACAGTTGTAGGCCACATTCTTTTTCCCTTTATTCATCTTCCTTCAAGTTGATTAGTAATAATTTAATTTCAATATGTGCGCCTTTTCCGTAGCAGCCCAGCAGGCCTCCATCGTTTTAGCCTTCCATAAGGCATCGAAAATCTAGCTTTTCCCCCAAGCTCTGGGACAAGACTGGAAAATTGTACCTTAGAAGGTTTATTTGGTGTCACGTTTTTCTTGGTTTTAATGTTTTAATCAGTTTTTTAATATGATTTTATATGTTTTTTAATGTTTTATTTTGGTGCTGCCTAGAGTTGAGTGAAAGATGTGTGGCTTTATGAAATAAGGCAAGCAAGCAAGCCTGTGCTGGTATTAGGATTGTCGCTATTATGTACATCAATTTTACCATACTGTCAACAAATATCACCATATTCTGATTTATTTATTGTTTTATTTATTTATATTTCCTATGTCTAATCCATCCATTTCAGACCAGTAACTCTAGATAGTGAACATTCATGAAAAAGAGTTAAACAATTAAATAAAAAATAAATTAACAATTAATTTAATTAAATTAAATTGAAAAAGAAAAAAATTAAATTCAAATAACAATAAAGAGATATTATAATCCTTCAGTGTCAACATCACTAGGAAACAGGGGCACCTCATACACTTGGGACCCAGGTCCAGGGACATAACCAGACTTTCAAGGCCTTCCAAAAGGCCAACAGGGTCAGGACAATCTAATCTCAGAAGAAAGGATGTTCCAGAAGGCAGATGCAATGGCAGGAAAGGCAGATGTCCTAGTCCCCATCAGCCAATATTTCAAGATTGGATTATGACTACCCACTTGGTTTTTTTAAAAAATGTAATTAAAAATGTAATTCATGCACTGTAAAACTATAAGATATCTGTATTTTCAACTTGAGAAATTGAGTTGCTTAGTTCCAAATCTGAGGTAACAATGCACTGTATAGTCAGAAGCAGACCATTTCTAGAAATCTTTCTTCTAAACAGATAAACCAAATATGAACATAATTATGAAATTAAAGTCCATTTGGTTACTTACTTAAGAGCTTATCATTCCATGAAACTCAATCAGCAGATTACTGCCCTCTCATCTTACTTGGTTTATTATGTGGAAAATGCTTCCAGAAGTCATGTTTTTCATGTAACCAGCTCTTGTAAAACATCTCACAAAACGTGTAACATTTTGTGTAACATTTTGTGGCTTTTTAGCTTTTTATGGTTGTAATTAGAAATTATACTGTTATTTTTATGTTACCCAAAGTGTTCTAAAGGAGTGTTGTTGTGAATAAGTGTTTGAAGTATAAGTGCTGATCAATCCACAAACTTAATTGAGAGGTCTGAAAGCCACCTATTCACATTCTTTTTGCATGTGGAAGACTGAAAGAATATTAAAATTTCAGTATCATTTATCAGTATAGTCTCTTTCTATGCATCAGAAATCTTTAAATCATCACAGCATAAAATCATTGCTGGACTAAGTATGAAATAATTATTTCTCCAGCATGCCAATTGGAGAGTCCACACATGGGTTGACACATGCCTTTCTGTCCAGAGACTGAGTCTTTGCCATGCCTCTCGGTCAGCGGGCAGGACCCCAGTTAAGACTCAGTCTTGGCCCTAAACTGAAATTATCTCTATTAGGAAGAATAGCAACGTTGAAAATGAATACTTTACCAAAACTAATATATCTATTTCAAATGATCCCAATTAAATTAGGGAAACGTTTCTTTATAGAACTAAATAAAATGACGTCTAAATTTGTCTGGTTGGGCAAGAGGCCACGTATTAAGATGAAACTATTACAAGATAATAGGAGCAGAGGTGGGTTTGGATTACCAGAATGGGAGCTCTACTATCAGGCAGCAGTGTTGAGTTGGATTAATTGGATTAAGGATTGGGTTAAATTAAAAGACAAGAGAATCTTAACATTAGAAGGACATAATCTCCTGATAGGTTGGCATGCCTTTTTGTGGAAAAACAAAAGTAAAGTGCATACCTATTTTAATCAACACTTAATAAGGGACTCGTTGATCACAACTTGGGAAAAAAATCTAAGGTAAGCACTATATGGAAATCCCACGATACTGTCAACCATGGAAGCCATAATCTATCCAAATAGATTAGACTTAAGGAAAATGGTAAGCTATGAAGAATTATTAGATAGTCAAGGGAAATTAAAATCAAATCAAGAACTAAAAGAAAATGGAATCATAATTGATTGGTGGCCATATTTGCAAATCCAAAATAAATATAAAAAAGACCTAAAAGATTTTGGCTTTCACAAAGGGCAGAATTAATTAGATAAAATATTAATGGGATCGGAACAAAAACTTATAACTAAAATATATAAATATTTATTAGACTTTAAAATGGAAGAGGAAACAGTCAAGGGTACAATGATTGCATGGGCACAGAATTTTGGACATACTATAGAATTAGAGGAATGGGAGAAAATATGGAATGTAAATTATAAGCTAACAGTATCCGCAGCATACAAAGAAAATATGTACAAAATGCTCCAACGAGATTGGCAAAAATTTGTCCCAACATAAGTCCCAAATGTTGGAAATGTAAAACAGTTGATGGTACATTTTACCATATGTGGTGGCTATGCCCCGAAACCAGGACATATTGGATCCAAATCAAAAATTGGTTACAAGAGATTATTGGGTACCAGATTGAGCTCAGACCAGAAATCTTCCTTCTAGGAATCATCAAGGATAAGTCACCAAAAGAGGTGAAATACTTATTGTTACACATTACAACAGCCGCCAAAATAGCCTTTGCGCAGGTATGGAAAACACCAAATACTTCCAAGGAAGAATTGATAATACATAAAATAATGGAAAGTGCTGAGATGAACGTGTTAACATTGAGACTGAAAGAAAAAGATGACTCAGAATCCCAGGGGTGGGATTCAACTGGTGTTACTTCCAAGGCGATGACCAGGTGTGTGCTATGCGCACATGTAAAAAAATCTTAAGCTGTGCCGCCAGGAGAGCTGAAAAACACAGGTGCACTCTTTTGTGAAAAACACAAAAGCCTCTTTTTTCCTGCTTTTTCAACCTCAGTTGTGCCGTGCAAAGCAGCTGAGGTTGGAAAAGCAAGAAATAAAGGACTGGTTCTGTGTCTGCTGCTCTTCAGAGCTACTGGTTCTACAGAGCCAGGCAGAACCGGTAGCATCCCATCCCTGATCCCCACACTTTCTTCCTTTCAACCACAGATATATTTGGTATCTTGAGTCAAGGCTTTATCAGTCTTGTAATTCGGAAATCCCACAATACTTTAACCTGTTCATTTCAATTACTTTTTCAACTCATCGATTTTTCAGTTCTCATCAGTTTCTCATTGCTGGCATATGATAATTTTTGCAGATGTTCCAGTGAATCGTTTTAGTGATTGTGTTATGTCACATTATTATGGCTTGTCACGTAGTCTGCCAGAAGGTTAGACTGAATTTGTTTTTTTTTGTCCACCTATCAAGTCCTTCCCCAAGACCTGGGATAGGTAGATGTTGTTTAATTGTATTGTTGCAGAATCTAAGCCAGGGCTGTCAAAGTCGCAGCCCATAGGCCAGAGGCGTCATGTTCTGGCCATTCCCCCGCCCGGTTTAGTGAAGGGGGAAAAAGTCCTGATATATCACATGACACCATCATGATGAGGCAAGTTTGACACCCCTGATCTAAGCTGTTCTTAAAGCTGCCTTTGCAATTCAATGCCAGTGGAGCTCCAGTCATTTTGAGATTGCACTCAAGGACGGTGCCTGTTACTATTGGTACTATCTTTGCTTTCTTTTGACACAGTCGTTCTATTTCTACTTTGTGATTCCCCCCCCCCCCCTTTTTTTTTTCTTTCTCTTTTAATTTGCTGTCTCCAAGTACTGCCACATTTACTATCCAGACTTTTCTGTCTTTCTTATACACAAGTCTAAATCTAGGGTATTATGTAGCAGGGGCCTATCTGTTTAAATTCTAAAGTCCCACAGCACTTTAGCGACTTCATTTTCTATTACTTTGTTTACTTATAATCTCATTAGATCTTGTGTGCAAGCAAATGGGTTTTCTTGCAGATATTTCAATGCACAATTGTAGCTACTTTGTCATGCCGTTGCTTATAGTCAGTCTGTGAAATGTTCTTGCAGCAGCTGATTAGGTGAACCACTGTTTCTTCAGCTTTTTTTGTAGAGGTGACATTTGCTGTCAGTTATTATCGTCTCAATTCTGGTTTTGTACACATTTGTTCTTAAGGCTTGGTCTTATGCAACCAAAATTAGCCCTCTGTCTCTTTCATCAAATCTCCTGCACTTAACCATTGCCTGGGCTTTCTATCTGCTTTGCCTGGTATATTTTTTTAAAATATACTGTAATATTTCGCCTTGCCACATTTCTTTTCTTGTAGGACAATTTAGATTAGAATTTAGTAAGCCTTCTTGGTATAGCAGCTTCAACGCATCGTCTTCATTGTCCTTCAGATATTCTTCCAATTATCTTTTTAAATTCTTCAACTGTATGCTATACTTGCAACATTCCACACCCACCAAGTCTCCTTGGTAAGTAGAGTCTGTCAACATTGCTGCTTGAATGAAAGGCATGATTCATTGTCATTATATTTCTGGTCTTCCTGTTCAGAGTTTTAGTTCCCCTCAATTCCAGATTCCTATTCCAGCCATGTATCTAATGACTGGAATTGCCCAAGTGTTCATTGTCTTGATGGTATTTCCTCCACTGAGTGTGGACTTTAAGATCTTCTTCAGTATTCATTTCTGACATTTTTCTTCACTTCATTATGCTTGATACTGTAAAAGGATGCCCAGATATTTGTAGTACTCATCTTCATCCAGACTCCTGATGTTATTTTCAGAGGGCATCTTGATTCCTTCAGTTTTCACTATTTTTCCCCTGTTGATGATGTGGGTGACAGACACATTTGTCTAGTCCAAACTCCATTGCAATATCTTGGCTACTTATAGAGATAACGTTGAGCAACAATTCTATTTGAGATGCTGTTTTTTGATAGAGCTTCATATCATCCATCTAAAGGAAATGGGATAACCTGGCAGATGTTTTTGATATTTGATAGATATAGTCTGAAATATTCATATCATTGACAAGAATCAATGCAACGACAATCAGTAATAGTGATAATGAGTTTGACTGAAAGATTTTTCTCTTTATATTAGCTTTTCTGAAACTATCACCATTTACCAGCATCTTTGTTTTTCGTTGCGTCATTGGTTTTTGCACAAAGGTTATACTGACTCCTGTTATTTCTATAATCTCACATGTATCGTTAGTTGGACTCATTAATATTGAGCTTCATAATCCATCATGATTTTGATCAATCCATGTTTTCTCATAATGATTTATAGCAACATATATAAACCTTAAAATATGTTAGTTGCCCCTGAATATTATGTTATGTATCATGTAATACCTATAGATTTGTTCAGATATAAAAATTTTACTAGTAGAGAAATCCATTTAAACATTGTCCTTGGGGGGGGGGGGGAAATCAATGGCATATTGAAAGACTAGAAGTTCCGTATATTCACCCACACTTTCTTCAGTATCTTTAAAGCAGGAGCAGTTCTTGTTATGAATGATTCTCTTTGAGTAATCAGGTCTTCTTTGCTATACCATTCTAATTTTGGGGGTTTACCTTTCTTATGCAAGAATAGAAATTTTCCTAACATAATTCCACAGTTTAGCAACTTGCAATAATAATTAGGATTAATTATTATTAATCCTAATTAAAGCATACTTCAGGATTAGAATCTTAAATCCTGAGCAGCAAAAATGTGCTGCACCCAGCTTTTTAAAAAAATTTTTTTTAAGTTCATTCTCTCTTCCTTGCATTTATATCAAGACTTTCTATTAATTGATTTTCATTTATTTTTTACTCTTAGAATAGTCAATTATCAAATCTGTTGGGCTATTTTTCATATCCATATTAGCAAAGAAATATAAAATAACTAGAAACTCTGTTCATGATTGGTTGAAATATCTTCTTTTGTGTGAATTTTTTTTTAATTGGACAGACAGTAACAGTGAAACACACTAAATCACTATACTTTTGAGTGAATGAATGTTTATTATTCTAACTTCATTTGTTTTTGTTTGTTTTGTGTTCTGTTTTTTTAGGAAAATGGTGTAGCAAATGGAACTATCTATAAACGACCATTTAATGAATCCTTTGAACAACCACCCATGTATGTTTCTGTGCTTACATTTCTTGGTTTTGTATTTGCAACATTGTTTGGCTACTTGCAAGATTTCTTAAGAGACTATGGAATACATACAAAGATTGGCACAATCGAACGGGAAGAGCAAATGGTACGTAAAATTTGAACCTGTATGAACAATCGCAAGTTACTTCTCAAGAAGCATAACAGAATGGAAAAGACAAAAGACTGAAACAAGTAAAGGCATTAGGCCTATTGCTTTTCCTGTAGATGGCTTGGACAAAATGGATAGTAAAATATGTGAATATGGAGTATTTCCTAACAGTGATTGTGGTAGTTATTAAATTTCTTGCCCCAAGTTTTAAAAACAAAAGATACAGTACCTGTTAGAAGTTTAGGATTAACACTCATCAGCCCAAACTTGTATATCAATTACAATTGTTTAGGGAGACAACAGTTGTAGTACAAAATCTTCTAAAAGCTGATCTGAATAGCTTTCAAATGCAATTAATAGGGAGGCACAAATTTGCCGGGTTTTCATGATTCTCTTAGGTAATGGAGCTGCTAGATTAACAAAATATGATTACTTTCTCATTACAGTTTTGAGGTGTTATGCACAAAGACAAGCTGTGCCAATTCCTTTAAAACATCCACACACACCTATCTTATTTATTTACCTCCTCCTATGTGGCTGGGAGGGAGCAGCATGGTAGTTGAGAGGGGAAGTTGCTCTCCTCCCAGTCGGAAGATTGAGAGTTCAATCCTAGGTAGCAGCAGATGTTTCTTTCCTGGGACACAAAGAAAAAAAATCTTAACAGATAATCAGAGTTGGAAAGGACCTTGTAAGTCATCTAGTCCAACCCCCCTCTGCCCAAGTGGGAGACCCTACACCATTTCTGACAAATGGCAGTCCAATCTCTTCTTGAAAGTCTCAAATGATGGCACTCCCACAACATCCGAGGGCAAGCTGTTCCATTGGTTGATTGTTCTCACTGTCAGAAAGATTCTCCTTATTTCCAGGTTAAATCTCTCCTTGTTCAGTTTCCATCTATTATTCCTTGTCTGGCCTACAAGTGCTTTAGAAAATAGCTTGACCCCTTCCTCCCTGTGGCAGCCCCTCCAATATTGGAAGACTGCTATCATGTCTCCCCTGGTCCTTCTCTTCACTAGACTAGCCAAGCCCAGTTCCTGCAACAGTTCGTTGTATGTTTTAGCCTCCAGTCCCCTATTCATCCTGGTTGCTCTTCTCTGCAAACTCCACATAGGTGTCAGGAAGGGCATCTGGCCAGTAAATGCTCAGGCCCATCCAGTCGTTCCAACTCTACTCTGAACAGGGACTACCGAGTTGTAAAAAGGGAGTTTTATGTGGTTAGCTGGAAAGGGAGCAAAATTATTTGCTTCCACATTTCAACTGAGAATTATAATGAACAAAGAGCTTCTCTGCAATCCAGCTGCACACCACTCAACCTGTGAGGCTGCCCAGAATAGGCAGCCCAGTAGGAATATGGCCAGTTTGAAGTTGTCAGATTTCATACTACAGAGAATCCTTTCCAGATCCTCAGAATTCATAAGTTCAAATATATTTCAGGCAGGCCTCATAAAATATAATTCTGATTACCTCATTAGGTTCTGTTCAAACATCATCCATTGTTGAGCAAATATGCATGGATATTCATAGATCGTTAGTTTGTTAATTGTTTAGTTACACATCCAGATTAACTTCTATTGCAGCAGCTTTAACATTTCCCATAATATGTTTACAAGAAAGACAGCTCATAATTTCATTGTGAGAATATAATTCAATCCAGTAAAGAATTTGATTAAGCAAAGATAAATTTTTGTTGCACAATTGTTTTCTTTGTTCTCTCCTTACCTCCAAAAACATAAGTTTTGACCAACTACATATGTTTTCTTTTATTTACAGAACTCATAGGCCATTCCAATCTACTATATTGAGTGGCATATAATTCCCCAATAAGTAATTTGTATTATGACCATACAATCGGTTTAAAAACTACATAATGCTTCTAGGGAAACAGTTTGAAAAGCAAGATAAAGTATTAACGGTAATAATATGGATATGATCTCACAATCCAACAGGCAATTACAACAATCCAACCACCCTGGCTATTTTTATCTGTTTCCTAAAAAGCCAGAAAAGAATGGACTGAATGCACATCAAAAGCAATGTTGCTCCAAAGGAGAGGGCAGTGTCAGAAAAGTAATGTTTACATGGACCCTAAAGGTGACACTTTGCTACTTGTGAGGATGCATAGCAAAACTCTTTGAATTGCACTCAGAAGCCAACTGCAACCAACAATACAGAGATTAGGGAATGGGACAACTCACCGCAGCCAACTCACCATGGCCAACTCAACGCAAGACAACTTACTGAGGAAAAAAATTAACAATTCTATTTAATTATTTAAAATAAATTAAAATTATTTTAATTTTTTCCATACACATTTCATTCTGTCCCTCCTTTTGCATCCTTTCTTTAATGATCCTATCCCACCATTTATTTGATATTAATGTAATTCTTGTCCTGTAGCGAGTTGTCCTGCAGTGAGTTGGCAAGGGCAAGTTAGCCATGGCAAATTGGCCGTGATTAATTGTTATAGACCTCAGAGATTATATGCGTGCCTCAAGATGTACCTGTCTTTACCTAAGCCACTACATTCTAGTCCCTCTGTGGCTTCTGAATGCTCTTCAGGCAGCACCATGTAAAACTCCTTGCAGTAATCCAATTAACTGAGGCATGAGTAACAATGAGTAATGCTACTTCAGGAAAGGTTGCAATTGGAGTAAAGATTGAAGTTGTGCAATGTCCCTTATTCCTGAAATAGGAGCTATAGATCCAAGACAATTCTTAAATGTGAATCAGCAACTACAGTCAAAGTTTACAATCGACTCTTGCTAAAATTGTCAGACTTTTGAAACCGAAGCCACTCTATTTTGCTAAGATTGACTCTCAGTCTGTTCCTTCCAGTTCCAGGTCTCCTTAACAATGAGCACAACAAATACATAGTATATAGTTATATGGGTGTTTTTTTTCTTCTTTTTCTAAATTCCAATGTCTTTCTACTCATTGTATTTAAACTTTATCTGCCTGTTTCAAATTTCATATCATCTTTTATCATTAACCAAATTTTAATTAAAATATGACGCCTTTATATCTCTTAATTTCAACTCTTGTTTATTCTTCGATTTATGCCTTTGAAATTCTATATAATACATCCAAATCAAATTCTATTTAATACCTTCTTAAATACACACTATATATATATATAACTATATATATATAAATATATATAACAATAGAAGATACTCATTCCCCTCCAATTCAATTCTATCTTTAATATTAGTTTATTTTTAATTTTCTCACATCTAAATTTAATTATATATCTTTTTGCAAGTTTTAATATCTTTCTATTCATTATATTTATACTTTTATCTGTCCTGTTTCAATTTCATATTGTCTTTTCTCATTAAACAAATTTTCTCCTGTAGTTACTAATTGGAGTATGACACCTTTATATCTTTAAATTTTATCCATTCAACTCTTATTTAAACTTCAATTTATGCCTTTAGAGTTATAACATTCTATATAATACATAAATTCCAATCACATTCTGCTTGGTACATTCTTAAAATACACACTGTGTTCTTTAAACTAAAGAAATATATATATGTAACAATAATAGATAAAACACTCATTTTCTTCCAATTCAATTCTATTAATATCAGTTACAGTCATACTTCCTTGGGAACACATATAAACAATTATCTCATATCTAAAATCGATTATGACAACTTAAACTTTCCATAGTTAATTAACGTGTTCCCCTCCTTTCCTAACTCTACTTTCTCTTATTCCATTTATTTATTAACGAACATTCCATTACATTACAATAAGTATTTTATCCATAATTTTAATCACACATTATCTCATATTTTCTAAAAACTTATTTCTATTTCTAATATAACAATACTACTATATGTACCTTTGCAGAATCCTTTTTTTGGTTAAATTCTCACCCATTATCTCTAAATAGGCTTATTATTTCATTTCTTATGCCTTTTCCCTGTTTCTCTATATCCTGTTTCTGTCTTTTATAATTTCTTTTCCTTTCCTTCTTCCACCTCTTCTTCTCTATATCCTGTTTGTGTCTTTTATAACTTTTTTTCCTTCCCTTCTTCCCCTTCTTCTTCTCCCTCTCTTTTTTGCCCCCATGTCTCTCTACTTCTAATTCTCTCTTCTGTAAACCTCTCTTCTGTTGCTTAGTATTGTAGTTATTTTTCAAACTATTCTTTTTTTTGTTTTTGTTTTAAGTCCTAAACTTTCCACTCTCTTTCCCAACTTTCCCTTTTTTCCCTCACACAAGGTTACTTGATCATTAAAGATGGCTTCTTCTTTGTCCCAATCTTCTTGCTCCACAAGTATTTCTTGTTGTTTCTCATAGTTCAGGATCTCTGTTTCTAAAAATTGAAATATGAAGCCAAAAGAACCCCTTCCTTCTAATTCATCTTCTTTGTATTTTTTAAGTTCCATTTTCAGTACTTCCCAGAGTGTTGCCATTTTAAACAACCACCCGATTGATTTTAATCATTTAAATCCAATAGCCAAAAATCCAAAAATCACCAAATAGTCCAAATAATTGAAAGCTGTTTCTTCTTGCTTCTTTTTTCACTTTCTCTTCCTGAGGGCTCTGATATTTTATTGCTAAGTTTCAGTTAGAATGTATCTTTTAGGAATCTTATTAAAGTTTCACTGTGAGTTCTTTTTAATTCCAGGCAGTCTCCTCCATTTTCCAGATCCCGCCTTATTCTTGCTTTTTCTCTCCTTTCCTTCTTTTAAATATTTAAGTATCCAAGAATCTTTGTCTTTATTATCCCTTTGACATTTTATTTCCAGCTTAATTGCCTATTAATGTCAAAGCGGTTTTTTTTTTCACTTTCTCTTAACTGTCAATATAAGGAAAGAAGGGAGAGAGGAAAAAAACCCAAATCCTTTCCCTTTCGTCTCTCCTTCACTGCTTCCAAATCTTCTTTGGGAACAAGTTAATTTTTTATAGTTAAAATTCCAGGGTATCTTACGTTTTTGCTTTTCAATTCAACCCGGTCAACCAAAACTTTCTCTTCTTATCTTCCTCCTGCACATTTTTTTCCGGTTGAGTTCTTCTTTGAGGTGGCCATTTCTAGCCACCACTACAATCGCCTTTGGGAAAGGAAGTAAAGATCAGCTGGGGAGGGGAGATGCGGCTCTCCTCGACTCTGCTGATAGTCTCCCTCTTCTTCACCACCTCTACGGGGTGGCTTAGCTCCGAAATCAGCCGGCTTGGGGCGCTTCAACGGCGAGCACAGACAGAAACCACGCACGATTACGGATATCTGACTGTCTCCGAAGAAACTCAAACAGGAAGCGGGTGTTTTTTTTCTTATAGGAAATGTACTTTCTCTAAATATGATTTGCTTTTCTGGCACCATAAACAGACAGGAGGAGAAGTACAGTAATAAAGAAACATTCAATCTGGCATTCAGAGTTCAGGGATGGATATTATATTTCTACATGATAGTTGCAGCAAAATAAGAGTATCTTATGTGCAGTAAGAAATGCACATATATTAATTAGGTTCCTGGTTTTTAAATCTCCTTTCTGTGAAAAGAAAAGTTATTCCATTGATCTAATGGATTTCTTCTTGCACTATTTCTTAACAAATGGGGTAGAAGTTTGATAGAGGTGAACTTTTTAATTTTGTAAAGTGCTTTTTAGCCTTTCCTCTTTTGCTGGACATATACATATATATGTTACCAGCAATGTGTGAAAGCTGGGTAGCTTTCACACATTATGTAGAATGCCTAGGAAACATAGTGAATATGTGATGTTGTATGCAGAATGCTTAGGAAAATGTATAGAATATATGATGTTTTTAGGCAAAGGATGAAATATCTGCCTTATTTTAATGTGCTGCACACTTTCTCTAGGCATTGTATATAATAACTAGGCATTATGCAGAATGACAGGAAGTTAAATTAATTAAGTTAAACAGAGTCTGAGATTGCTAAGTGGGAGTTTGAACTCAGGATTTTCAGATCTAATTTTGACAGTGTAGGGATTGAAAGACACATAAGCATATCATACTCTATGTGTTTATGTCACCTTGTATTATATTAATTTTCCCAAAAAGATGAAAATGTAAGAATTGAACTAAGATTGGCTATAAGAGATCTGTAACATATAACAGTTATCTAACCCTAGTTACTTAATTTTAATAAAAAGTAAGCAAATACTAAAATGTAACATGACAGGGTTTTTTTTCTTAAAAAAAAAAACATTTAGGATTTTGTCCCACTTTATCAAGATTTCGAACACTTTTTTACAAGAAACTTCTATATGAGAGTAAGAGATAATTGGAACCGCCCTATCTGCAGTGCTCCAGGACCAAAATTTGACCTGTTGGAACGTGTTTCAGATGACAACAACTGGACATTTAGGTGGGTCAGTCTACAAAGCATTTTTAATTAATATAAATAAAACTGTGTTTATTCTTTAACATCAAAGCATTATAATTATAGGCCTGATTTTGTATCAGTTTCAAAGTTAGAACCTCTTGGCCAAAAATTAGTGGTGGTGTTGCCTTCTTTCTGATGAGTGATTTTCCATTTACTTGGTGAAATTGACGTCTGCTGTTGACTTTCATTTTGATCTTTTTCTCCAAACTTAACAAAAGGTGGCTTACCGTTCGTTTTATTTTTAAAAGTTCTTAGGAAAGATAGGAACTTTTATCCCTTTCCTCTTCTCCAATCTGTGGCATTTGTAGTCCATCATTTTTCCAAGGAGAACAGCAGGCAGAGAGAAAGGCAAAAGAGGAATGGAGAAATGTCTATATATTGAAATTGTCAAAGTGCTACACAGGTTTGAAACCTGAGCTACCCCATATTGACTACTATGAAAAACCATGTGCTCTTTTTTTTTTTCCTATGGGGAGTACAATACACCCCCTCCTTGTTTTGTGACCGAGTTTCATTCCAATGACCTGGTTGTTAAACAAAATTGTCACTAAGTGAACATATGACTGAAAGAGAAAGAGAGAGCTGCCACAAAGATCCCTGGTGGCTACCATCTCATTCAGTCATAAAGTTTTTCAGACAACTTTGCCCGCATTGCTTTCATATCACGTATTCAAAAACTGCTTGTAAATGGGTGCATTGGAAAATGAATTGTATTAATTATATTGCAAATGATTGCCAAACATGATAGTCACTAAACAAGGAGTGAGTGTACATACAAAAAGAAGAGGATATGTATGGAGATGTGAATCTATACATCACCAGAACTCTAATTCCTGAAACCTTCAACTGGATGAAAACAGTGCACCATAGAGTAAAATGTTTTGAACTTCAAATGGGCTAACTTATAGAATGTGTTCAAAATCTGGGACCCATGACTCCTGTGGAATTGAAATTTGGCAAATTTTATAAAACATATCATAACATAAACTTTATCATAAAGTGGTTTATGACACAATACAGAATGTCAGAAAACATTTCCTGTGGTGATATTTGACTGTCCTATATATTCAAGGTAAGCTATTGTTGAAACATCTCTGAATATATCCCAACTTTTCCAGTGAAGGCAGTACATTAGAAACTCTTGTCATTGTTGGAGGCATTGAGGAATCTGATAAGATGACCCCACAGGACCTGGATTATCTAATAGTAATTTAAAGTCAGAAATGATGATCTGAAGGATTGTTGAATGCTGTACAACCTCTATACTCACACAAAAGGGGCATGTTCAAGCAGAGGAGGAAGGATAGTTCAAGGAGTTTTCCAATAGCAATAGGTGAAAGGTTACCGTAATTTGGGACGCTGCTTCTTGTCTGATTTATCTCACTGTTGCCACTTAAAGTTAATTCAGGTTGCTGTAAATATTTTATTACAAAAGCACTTTAAGCATCTTATAAAGTATTACTTGTACTGACACCAATAAAGGCATATTTGGGCACAGTCTGGGTCTATATAGAAAGTTGTGGTTGTCTTATACGGCTTTTTTCCTGAAATATAAGGTGAGATAAGCCTTTATTGTGATCTTTGATTAACATGTTTGTGTTTGCGTGTGTGTACATACAACAGATACATAAAATGCATTAATTTTAAGATGGCAATTAAAAGACGTTAGGGAGGAGGGATGGGGAGGAGAGGGGAAAATTTAGAGGTATCAAAGAAAGCAGTTTTATTGGATAATATTTGTTGCTTCATACTTTTCTGAAATGAAAAACCTCCTTCGGCCTTGGCTGAAGAAAAGATTATCTGAATAGATTTAGGAAGGAAGGAGGATTCCAGTCTCCTGGTATTAACTTTTAATTTTAAAATAGAGTTGGTTAATTAAAAAGTCTTTCATTAATAATTAGACTTTATGTTGTTATACTTTCTTTGACTATTATAGGTTTACTGGAAGGATAATCAAGAATGTAATCAATATGGGTTCATATAATTACCTTGGCTTTGCAGAAACTGACCACAATGCTTTGAAAACAGTGAGTTCAGTGTTAAATAAATATGGCACAGGAATTTGTAGCACCAGACAGGAAATGGGTAAGTTAAAATTACTATTATTAAAATCTGAATCTAGAAATCTTATTTAGAAGTATACTGTAGATTTGACTTCTTAATGAATTTTATTCATTAACACATAATCCTAAATAAATTAATTTGGGTGGCTGCCCTTATACTTATTTACCTAGATATCCAACCACCCCCATAAACAACTACCTGTTGCCTAACCAGAAACTGTTAAACTATGAGTAACTATTGCTCAGCTAAATAGCTCATGTATAGGATTGCCTGGATTATAATCTTTGAGTTCACTTTAAAGCTTTCAAGAATAGGAGAGTGGTTTTGCTTGTTCAGCTTTAAAATTGTATTTCAATTAAACTTCATTTAAAAGCAACATTGGTATGAAAAGCTGTTAATCCCAGAAGTTAATTTCATTTTTATTCAAAAGGAATAAAACTCTACTTGGCTGTTTTCCCTGTACTCCCTTAAATCTGACATATTATAGCATGATGCAGCATAGTGATTCTTTCATGTAATGCAGTCACACATTTTTCCCAAAACAGATTATTGTAATAGCTAAAAACAGAGAAGGTAGAAGAATAGTTGAGTGGAACTCTTGCGTACCTATTCATTTATTTCATGATCTGGCCCTAGTTCAAGGATATTTTTTTATCAGCCTAGAAGTCCATTATCTATTAACATGCACACAATCGAATGGAGGATTCTAATTCTATCTCAAGTTGTGCTCAGTTGTAGTTCATAGCTATATTTATGAAGGTAGCAGCAATTTTTTAGGCAGAAGCATTGTTGTATGTAGAGATCCAATAATGTGTTACACCCATGATTGAAAGGATAGCCTCTTTGTCATCAAAGAATTCTGAACAGCTGTTATCAGAGTAGGTTTTTCATCCTTCAACACACATACATACATACTAATATATATAATTTGGATGATTAACACAGTTAATGAGTGATTTCAGATTAACATAGTTTATGAGTAGTTACAAATGTATGTTAATATAACCACATAGATAAATGTCTATAATTAGTATTATAATCAAAGCAACTGGCATGCCTATTGATCTATGCAAAGGGTACATAATTAATGTAATGTCCCTCCGTATGTTGAATTGTAGCAATTGTTATTTGGCTTTAATGTTGCCAAGTTATATGATATGCTAGGAACTCAGGGTAATGATAGGCAAGCTGTTGTCCTCCATATATTTTGGTTTCAACGTAGCCAGTAGCAAGAGAATGTGGGAGTTGTAATCTCAAGCATCTAGAGAACAACACCAAGTAGTTTTAGTAGTCTTAAGTGTTAATCTAGTGCTGTATTTTTCGGAGTATAAGACGCTCCGACATATAAGATGCGTCTAGCTTTTGGGGAGGAAAACAAGGGAAAAAAATCTGCCTCTGCCTCCTAGCAATTTGCCTCCTTGCACCAAACAGCAAACCAAACGGCTGATTGTCAGATCAGCCACAGACCTGTTTCAGACTGCAGGGATTGCCATCGCCTATTGCCGCCTCTGTGAGCCCCATTTTCAGCCTCTGCATCCCATTTTCAGTCTCCACACGCTCCTTCAGCCTCTGTGCATCCCATTTTCGGCCTGTTCTGAGTGGCAGGGATAGAAACGAATGGAAAATGGGATTCACGGAGGCTAAAAATGGGGCGCACAGAGGCCAAAAATAGGGCGCACAGATGTGGCAATAGGCGATGGTAATCCCTGCAGGCTGAAATAGGTTGGTGGTCGATCCAGTCGACAATCAGCTGTTTGTGCTAATCAGGCTGTGCTGAAGCTGACCAAGCTATTTGCTGCAAGGAAGCAAATTGCTGGGAGAAAGAGGCTGAAGGGTGAATGCTGAAGGGTGGGTGGGGCTTTGGCAACATTTGCTGTATAAGACAGACATTTCCACCCACTTTTAGGGGTGGGAAAGGTGTCTTATACTCCGAAAAATACTTTAAGCCTGCATTATAGCTGAGATTATCCAATGAAATTATTGGCGGTATTGTTTCTATGGAATGTTCATTTTGTTGCACTCTTCTCCTTTTTGTAGAGGATGTTTGTTTGTTTCTCTTCAGTCTTCAAACATTTTCAGTTTTGCTTGTACTTCTTTTTATCACTTCACTATTTATCTTAAAGTAGAGATTAGAATACAGGTGCTTTAATTGTAATATGATTCATATTTTCCCTATAAGAAATATAGCACTTTTAATTATAAATTTTAAAATGAAGAATTTTTAAAGTTGTCAGTGTTAAAACGTGAGAGTAAATAAATTTGCATTACAGTTTAGTAAATGTTCATGAATGAGATGAATGAGATCCTTTAAAATATTTTTTGCTGTTTATAACAGGAAATTTCGATAAACATGTGGAGTTAGAAAATACGGTAGCACAATTCCTTGGTGTTGAATCAGCTCTGGCGTTTGGTATGGGATTTGCTACAAATTCTATGAATATTCCAGCATTAGTAGGGAAGGTAAGTGAACATCCTTCCAAATAAGTTTGTTGTGATCATTGCCCATGAAATTTAAGATCATTGGAAAGCTGTCTCATTTCTGTTAGAAGGCAAGGCAAGCTGTTGTTTTCTTTAGCAAACCATCATAAATTGCAATCAGCTCTTTGGAAGCCATGTTCTCCTTAATGTTCATAAACTATATAGAAATATATATTTCCTATTTATTTTACTTCTCCTCATATTTTGCATTAAACATAGTTGATTTAATAATTAACTTTTGCTTCTGAAACTGCTAGGTTGAAGGAGCACATATTAGGATAATCACTAAGAACTTTTTCTCCTACTTAAATACTGCTGAACTAAATACAGTTATACAACAGCAGACTAATTTCATTTGGCCAGTGTTTAAGAGGTTTCTGATATTTAACATAAATGAAACCATTGGTGTATTAGAAGAATTTTAATTATACACATAGTAGAATAGTGTTGTCAAATTGTTTTATTTGCTTTTATGGGGAATCTGTATGATTCAAGAATCAGACTATTAGAAAATAGACCTCATCCTTTCTTAAATTTGTTATTAATGAGTTAATACTGCAGTAAATAAGTATTAACTTATAATGTTGATGATAAATATAGTTGTTTAAAAAAATAATAATGCCTATAGTTCAATCAAGGGACTATACTAAAGGCTTCTTTTTTTAAAACAAAATCTATGTATTTCTTGAATATGGTTGCTGAAATAATTTTTGTAAGTCTGTTTACGATTATATAATTAGGAAAGTGTCAAACTATACTACTTGAATTGGCATTCATTCAGAGGCATTCACACAATCATGAGTTCATCAAAATGGCTAAGCAAGGATTATAACAGTGAAATATTCATATTGCCATTCATTCCCCACCTCTTGATGCCTTTGTTTTGTCTTAAGTCCAGAAAAACAAGAGATACATTTGCTGAGTCTTCTTTCTTATCTCTGTCCAAAACAAAAAAGACTAATTTAAGCTGATAAATAGTACATTCTCAGTACTCCATGGTGGCAAATCAGGAGGTTTTTTTAGTGTTATGCTGTTGTTGTTTTACTACTCCTCTGCAAAAACAATCCATCATTCTTAATGCCTTGATAAATTCCAAATGTAGGGATATAGCCAAAAAAGGAAATACGAGTTTTAATAAGGATCATGCTATTTGATACATTTCGGACAAAAATAGGGCTGTACAGTAGTAGAAGAAATCTGAAATATTAATGAATGTTCTAATTCCTAAATTATTACTAATTAATACAGATTTCATCCATTTTCTTCAGTTTCTTTTATGAGCATAGGATTTTGATTTTGAAGCTCCAGTTAATTCTTCTCAGACCTGTAACAAATACAGATAGTCCTCGACTTACAACAGTTCCAGGGGCACTGAAAAAAGTGACTTATAATCGTTTTCACACTTAAAACTGTTGCAGCATCCTCATGGTCATGTGATCAAAATGTGGATGGATAAAAAAAAACTCATATGATTGACATGGTTGGATAGCAACTTTAATTTAAATAGGGGGAGGGGAATCTGGCTTCTCTACTATTAACTCCTTTTCAGGTACCAAATTAAATCACTCCTTCATATTTACCAGTTTTACCAAAAGAATCTCTAAAATAGTAAATATTATAGTAATATGTCAAAATCTATCATTAGTTAAAACTATATGCCAGCTGAAAAATCTTGGCTTCTAGGGGAGGAATGAGGGAACTGAAGATGTCTTCACAAAAATGGAGCTGATGACTGCCATGAAGAATGTAGAGCTGATGAGTAGACAAGTTCTTCAGAACCTGTCTGGACAAGGAGAGGTTGGGAGATAACTTACCTGTGTCTCAGACAGCCACTCTTAGAACAAGAGTATAAGAGCTATCTCTTACTGGTTTGAATACTGGGAGGTGACATCTATAGCCATCTTGTTTGCAACCTCATGATCTGTGCTTACATTCGCTAATCTTGCTTGCTAGTAATCTTTTTTTTTTTGGGGGGGGGGGGAATTGCTCATTAACTACTTTACGTTTTTGGAAACTTTCAGAATGACAAATTTGAAAACATTGAATGAGTTGCCTTCTATCCTGAACAAAAGACTATTTTAATAATAAGACTTTAAGGAATCTGAGATAAGTAGGTAAAAGCTAGGGAAGATTTTGATCTTAAAAAGTTATAAACGGACTAAGGATCCTGATCAATTTGGAATATTGAAACTTTTAGAATAGGATTTTGGAATTAATCATAAAGAACTAACAGCTTCTCATGAGAAATAGATCTGTTGGTTTTTGGAAGACACAATAGAGATAAATAATTTCATGATTTAAAAACTGGACACTAGAGGGAACTAAAGATTTTGGGAACTGTAAAAATACAAGCCTATAAAATGCTTAACGAGTATTTTGAAGAATGAAATTAGAAATTAGAACCACAATATGAACAATGTCAATAATAATGTCTGCTTCTATGCATAGAATACGTCCAAAATATGTTATTGAAGAAATGACAGATCTAGAACAAGTTGGATCTGACAAGACGAAAACTGGATTTATAAATGACAGTGAAGAGAATATCTTTTTTATTTATTTATTTACATTTATATGCCGCCCTTCTCCGGAGACTCAGGGCGGCTTACAGTCTATGGAGCACCATGCTAAGTGCTCGGCAATAGCCTTCATTCCATTGTATATACCTGCTTATTACTAGGGCTTTCAGCCCACCCCAAGCAGCATTTTTACAAAGTCAGCTTATTGCCCCCAACAATCTTGGGTCCTCAATTTACCTACCCCGAGAGGATGGAAGGCTGAGTCAACCTTGAGCCTGGTGGGATTCGAGCCTGTACTAATTGCAGGCAGCTTGCATTAAGTGCTAGATGATTAACAGCCTGCACCACCAAGGCAGAAGGATGTTTCACGGGATCTACAAAGAAATTGGCTAATGTTTTAACATTTAAAAGGGAAACAAATGATAAACCTAGAGAGTGACCTAGACCATTTTTTCCTATTGGATTTTCAAAGGAGACGTGTCAAAGCCTTGAAGAACACCAGGTGATGAGACAAATAAGAAATTAAAAGAAGTCAAATCCTAGGACAATATTTGAATCAACTACAAGTTGTTATAAGTAAAAGCAAGGAATATTTCATTATTTTAATCAAGGTTGAAACAAGAGATGTCATTGCTTCTGGCAATTCTTAGGGATTTTTTACTGACATACATTAGGACTGAAAAGATGTCTTATGTATTTGTCTATAAACAATGGATGGGATGAAGAAACAATTGTTTGCAATGTTAGAAGGGGTGAAGAGTTACTAAATTTTTGTATACCTGTGATGAAATTTGGGAATTTTTTTAATATATATTTCTTTTTTCTTTCTTTATTCTTTTTTTCCCCTTTTCCTTTGTATATCTTATTCCTTCTATTCTTTTTAAGTTGACTTTGCATTCAATTTTATTCATAATCAAAATTTTAAATAAAATTACACACATACACATGTCTTAGTTATAAATATTAATCTGTTGATTTTATTCTTCTGATTTTATTATAATGTTTTAAGGCATGATTTATTTTAATTCATTTTTGAGAAGGGGAGAGGGAGGGAAAGAGGAATC
Organism: Bungarus multicinctus; assembly: GCA_023653725.1. NCBI lineage: Eukaryota > Metazoa > Chordata > Lepidosauria > Squamata > Elapidae > Bungarus > Bungarus multicinctus. Next base: position 150,438,442 of record CM042836.1, read on the forward strand.
TGTAGTGTATTTTTCTTAGATTCCTTAAGTTTTTATTTACTATTTTTAATAGCGGGTGATATTTACAGCGAGGTTAAATAAGGCAAACTATTCTTGTTTATTTGCTTGCTTAATTTATTGTAATATGTTAGTTGGATGTTTATTGTAATTCTTTGCTATGTATTTCCACAGGGTTGTCTAATTTTAAGTGATGAATTGAACCATACTTCACTTGTTCTTGGTGCAAGGCTGTCAGGTGCTACTATTAGAGTCTTTAAGCACAACAGTGAGTATTAATGTGACAGCTTTAGCTAACTGATGAAAAAAGTGAAATTCATGTGTGTAACTGTATCTCTTTGGAAATAATGTGTTTATACTTTTAATATGAAAGAAACCCCTTTTTGATTTTCATGGAAAGAGGCCTCAAGTTACTACAGTGAAATTTGATTCTGGTTTGTAAGATTCTGGTTTTACATTTATATAAGATTCATTAATCTTGTCTGTATTACAGATTTTTTTAAACTCTCATGTTGATAGAGAAAGGTACAAAAGAGTAACCTTAAAGATGTCTCTAAAATTTGACACAAGGATCCTTTTCTGTCATGTTTTCATGGGAGCCTCCAAATGTGAATTAATTTCATGTTTATTGTCCTTAGTTTTTCTTCCTCCTTAAAAATAAAATAAAATACAACCAACAGTTAAGAAGGATAAAGTTAATATAGAAAAAGGCTATCTGAGGCTAAACCAACTTTTTGTAGAATTAGGTTATGATTTAACTTTGGAATCAAATCAGGCTACTATGTTCAAGATCTGAGCAAATGCTAGAGATATGACTTCAGATACAGATACTGCTGTTACTTTTAATCATTTTCCCCACCCAGCTGTTATCTAATCAGAAGTCTGCACAGCGTCTGTTAAGCCTAACTATACATTTGGTAAATGTTGAACTAAAATCAAAAACTCCTTCCTAGTTCAACAGAAACCACTTCACTGGATGGAAAAGTGATTAAACTATTACCTTTGTAAAAACTTAGTGCAGTTTTTGTGTATTTTCAACCTTAAGATGCTTGGTTAGTTTCTAGTCAAAAAAAAGTTTATATCACAATCCCTTTTCATTTAAATGCTTAAACATGTTGGCATTTATCATAATTAGAACTATTGTAAATCTGAAGATTCAATTGAGCAATGTTTTCACCAATATATACTGGATGCGGAAAACATATTTTTATTATTTTGCAATATTATTTCTGTGACTTCTGTGACAGCAGTATTGTATTACTGAACTGCAATAAACTGATCTAGGGATACTATTTAAAATAAGCAATAAATAGTTCTGATGATAATTCATCTTAACCCTTCAGAATGAGAAATATTGAAGCAATAGACAGGATACTTTTCTAAGCTGTTCGTTTCAGCCAAAAGCAACACAGTCACAGCAAATCACACTCAATCTTACATGAGTATTCAAATGTTGTAATCCAAGGGTGTGAAACTGGTGGCCCGTGGGCCATATGCATCATGCGCAGGCCATACCCACCCCAGCTCTGTGAAAGGAAAAAACATCATACTACATAACGTGACGGCAACGTGATATGGCAAGTTTGACACGTGTTGTAGTCTTATGACCAGAACATTTAAAATAGGATTAATCTTCCTCTTTGCCTTGATTTCACCATTGAGCATGATGATTGGAAACCCATTATTGACTTTTTGTGTGGGGAAAATGAAAACATAATACATGGATTTGATAATTAGAATAAAAATGATAATTACAGGAAAATATAAACAATGATATAACCATAAAATAGCCAGTTTGGTCTAGTGGTTAAATCACAGGCTAGAAAGCAAGAGATCAGGAATTCAAGTCCTACTTTAATCATGAAAGCCAGCTGGGTGACATTGGGCCAGTCACTTTCTCTCAGCCCAAGTCGCCTCACGGGGTTGTGGTTGTGGGGAAAATAGGAGAAGGAAGGAGTAATAGCTATGTTGGCCAACTTCAGTTATTGAAGAAGTGACTTCCAATTGTCTTTTACACTTGTTATAAATATAGATGTAATTTAATTGTTTATTTTATTTTATTTATCTATATCCTGCCTTTATTATTTTTACAAGTAAGGCATGATACAAATAAATAAATAAATTATATCTATACTTTTAGCAACTATAAAAGAAATCTGGAAGTCACTTATTTATAAACTTTTTTAAAATTTTGATTTCTGATAGTTTTGGCTTTGGTCTTTCCTTCTTTCTTTTTTCCTCCTTATTCATCCTAGTTCTTGTCAGTTTTTTTTAAATCTAATACAGTTTATTTTTTCAAAAAGAGAGGAACTGAATGGTTTTGCAATGTTAAGGATGACAAGAAAACTCTTCCACATAGAGAATTCCCTTTAAGCAGAATGGTAATTATTGATAATAGAAGTTTTGAAAATTTGGTCTTGGTTGCTTTACCCTGAAAATTTGATCTTGGTTGCTTTGCCCTGACATAAAGAGAAATAGCTTGACATCTCTTGAGTGTGGAGGATGAAAAAATGAGTACTTAAAGACAATTTTTCACCTGATTTAACTTCTTCCCAACCTATTTAAATTTATTTCCTGGTACACCATCAGATAATTAAAGCGAGTTTTAACAAGTAAAAGTATAAAGTTCTCATTTCTTACAACTGTTGATGTAAAACAATTTTGTAACCAGAATCCAACTGAAGTATGTACATAGACAACTATGTAGATATATTTTTATGCATAAACCACAACTATGCCCATCAAGTTCTGTTAAAAAGGAATAGGTAGAAGTTAAGTGCCCAAATATTTTAAATCCCAGTGTTTTCAGTACAAACTAAACCAAAAACTCACATTTGTCCTATACTGCTGGGATGAGGTGACAGCCTACTTGTCCAGTTAGGATCAGAAGGAAAGCTGGGAGGTTAGTCTGATAGGAATTGATCTTTGCATACAAATTGGAGAGAACAGGCTGGTGCATGGTCTCTTAGGCAGTGGTGGTATTCAGCCGGTTCGAACCAGTAGCAAGGATTTGATGTGGGTCGCCGAACTGGTAGTAAATTCTGGCTCGCCATGCCCCCGACCCAATCACCCGGTCGCCACTGGCTTGCTTGCCCTGCTTGCCCGATGCTCACTCACCCTGCCCGCCTGACGTTCGCCTAAGGTATTTCTTTTTTTTTTTTCCCTCCCAACAATTAGCTGTAGATAAGATCAGCTGTGCCGGGATTCCCCTTGCTGAGGCCCAAGCAGGAAGGCAAACAACGGAGAGAGGAGCTCAGCCCCCCCTCCATTTTTTGCCTTCCAGAGCCCTAGAGGAGACTTAGGGGAGCAAAAACGCCCCCCAGAGGCTCCTCTGAGGCCAGGAAGATCCCAAAATGGAGCTAGAGGGGTGTTGTGTGCCCCCTCCAGACTCCATTTTTTTTCTTCCTGAACCCCAGGGGAGCCTTCTGGGAGCAAAAACGCCCCTCCCTAGAGGCTCCTCTGAGGCCTAGAAAGCCCAAAAAACAGGTGGGGGGTGGCTGCAAAAAAGCAAAAAAAAAAAAAAAAAGCCACGCCCACCCAGTCACATGGCCAGGCCCACAGAACCGGTAGTAAAAAAAATTGAATCCCATCACTGCTCTTAGGGCTCTAGCTTTGCAGCTTTCAAAGCAGGGGTTTTTTTTAAGTTTGCACATGCACCTACACATTGCAAAAAGACTTTCAGAGACTGTTCATGGCCTTAGTATCAAGCAGGCTTTTTCTGCTGGTGGAGATGACGAATGTATAAGATAGGAATGATACTTTTGATGTCATCAAACATAAATTGATGACATAGATTCTGAGATGCTTATGACCTTTTCCTGTATCAGAGTATTGGTGTGTAGATTCAGTGAATGGAACTATATTAATTTTTAAAAGCAAACAGAATGGAAATTAAAATTCGTTATTGTATTATTTGGTTTCTTTGTCCCTCCATGCTGCAAAAGCATTATATTTTGAAATATTTCAATTTGTAATCAATAACTTGATATCATACACTAATTAGAAGGATCTTGCCTTATGTGACTGCACAGGGTCAAGATACAAATAACTCTAAAGCATATCAAATTAATATTGCTGTCAAATTTAATAAACTGTTTTTTCCTAAAAGAGTGTGAAAAACATTGTTATTTCACTACCAATAAATTCAGTCCATATTGTAAAAGTTACAATAGTAATATTTTATGCAGAAGTTTGGTTTGTTTTTCTAAGCATGTCACACTTGGTTTAAATTTGTTATAAAATAGATTTGCGGTTTGTAGAAATGTAATATAGATATGTATATATATTTGATACAATATTTCACATTATCTGTATTTTTAAAATTAGATATGCAGAGCTTAGAAAAACTTTTGAAGGATGCAGTAATACAGGGACAACCTCGAAGCCGAAGAGCATGGAAAAAAATTCTTATCCTAGTAGAGGGCATTTATAGGTATGTAAAATAAAATATATAATTTCAACTGAGTATGCAAATTCTAGAAAACCCATAGAAAATACTCCAATATTTTGAATATGTTAACCATAGTAACCAAAAAGCCATAAATTATGCCCTACAAAAAAAAGCCATAAATTATGCCCTATGCAAATTCTAGAAAACCCATAGAAAATACTCCAATATTTTGAATATGTTAACCATAGTAACCAAAAAGCCATAAATTATGCCCTACAAACTGGATTTTACTTAATTTATTTCTTTTACTGCTTGTATGATTCCATTTTAGAATTTTTTATTTGCTTCGGGGAAATACTTGGATAGGGAACAGTTGGTGGGATATTGGCATGATAATGGATCACTTCATACAGTTTCATGCATTAGATGTACTCAGTTCTCATTAACTTTCTTGTTCTTCTAGCATGGAAGGTTCTATTGTACGCTTGCCAGAAATTATTTCCTTAAAGAGAAAATACAAAGCCTATGTCTACTTGGATGAAGCCCACAGCATAGGTGCTGTTGGCCCTACAGGAAGAGGAGTTGTGGAATATTTTGGAATGGATCCTAATGATGTTGATGTATTGATGGGAACATTCACGAAAAGTTTTGGAGCAGCTGGAGGGTATATAGCTGGCAAAAAGGTAACAGTAGCAAGCATTGGCATTCAATAATATCCAAACTATTATGGATGTAACGATAAGTGGCTCCTAAAAAAACTAATATCACAAATTGTGGGTTGAGACAGGAAAGAAGGTAATCTAAACATTTCTAAATCCTAGTGATTTTCAAACTTTGTAAGAAGTTTTCCCTCTCAACTGGGATGGGTTTACAGCCCTCAGCTTCATTTTGAAACTCTCCGAACATCTTGAGATTGCAGTGCCAAAAGCTGACAACAAAATGGCTAGTTTTGAGTAGCTCAGTTTTGCCAATTTAAGGAAATTACGGGTAGTCTTCATTTAACTGCATGAGTTGGGACTGGAATTTCTAACATTGCCAGAAATGTAAGATGTCACATGACTACATCACTCAGGGATGGAAATTCTGGCATTTCCGGTTGTTGTTGTTGTTGTTAAGCAAATCATCAAGAGTTGTTAAGTGAGGAAATGACGTGGTCACCACTTGCAATCTCCTGCCATCTTCGCCATTGATTTTGTTTATAGGAAACTGACAAAGGTCGCAAATTCAACCACATGATCATGACATGCTGCAACGCAATTGCAAGATGGGTTCCAACCACTCTAATCATGATGTTATGACAGTGGGGGCAACCAACCTAAGTCTGAGGACTGGGTCATAAATACTAGTTCGGCAGTCACTGAAGGTCACTGAAGGAGTGGTTATGCAAGCACTATCAGTAAAAGTCAAAGCGAATGTAATTCTCTGTGAAGCTTCATGCATCCATTATCATCTTTAAATGAGAAAAATAGTCATTTTCCTCTAGATAATTGTCTGAAATGATCTTGCTCTTCTGGTCAAGATATTCTTATGCAGTTCTCAGAGCTTTTTGGGGGTAGGTATGGACTATGGAGGATAGTCTAAAGCAAAAAAAAAATGCTGATTTGTGGTCTTTAATATCTTATTGCTCTGTCTCTAAAGATCTTTATTTGGGCCAACACGCATAGGTACTATCCCAAATGATATGTTGTGGAGCATGATCAGTACTCCAATTTCGGAATGCCTTCTTTCCCTATGTTGGGAAGGGGGATCTCTGTCTCTCCACATACTACTCAACTAAATTTTTCTCACCATTTGTGACACCATTTGTTTACACCTGCTAAGAGTTCAACCACCTCTGAAGGCTGACAAATAGTTTAGGAGTGCTCAAATGGCACAGAATGTAAAGATTGTCAGTAATTCCTGAGGTTAGTAAGAATATACTTTTCTTCTATGTAGTTAGCTCTATCAGTATTTCATTCCACTGATCTACCTGCAGATAGCTAACAGTTTAAAGATGTCAGATACTGTTGTAAGTTGAAAATACACCAATTATTTGCATGTTGTTCTCAAGCATTTTCAAAACGCTTTGATTGATTTAATCATGAAAATGCAAGCATATACAATGCCCTAAAAACTTACTGGAAAAATGGCTCTGTTTAATTAGTCATACCAACCGCCTCCTTTAGTTAACCTGCTGAACTTGCCAAACTAGTACGTACAGCTAAACATAAATAAAAATTTTATTTTACATAAATAGTAAGGTTAGCATTCTGAACTTTCAATTCCTATATTGTTTTGAAGCAAATATGAGAGCTGGATAGGGATAGTATACCATGTTTAAAGTTTAAACATTAAACTTTATGCAGTATATTTAATTTATGCACTAATTTTATGAATTTAAATTTTTATCAGATAAATCCCAAGAAGGCCAGAGTGAATAATAATTTTTAAGAGGGAAACCCACATTCTTTGACATGGTTCACAATGAAGTATAAAACAGAAAGTCAGCAGCTAAAAAAGAGGATAAAGATAATTTATTTATTTATTTATTTATTTTCTTAAACTTATATACCACCCTCTTTCCCTGACAGGACTCAGGGCGGTGTACAGCTGATTAAAAATATCACAACAGTACAAAATTAAAAAACAATTAAAATCAAATATATAGTGGCTGGAATAAAAGTATATAAAGGGGAATTAAAAAGATTAAATAAAACCAGATTAAGATTCTAAGAGAACCCTAGGCCAGACTGGCTTGGCGAAATAGATGAGTCTTCACCGCCCGTCGGAAGGTCAGGAGATCAGGGATGGTCCTCATCTCCGGGGGTAATTTGTTCCAAAGGGAGGGTGCCCCCAATGAGAAGGACCGCACCCTCGGGGTCGCCAGCCGTTCAGCCGGCGGCACCCCGAGGAGACCCACTCTATGGGAGCGTATTGGCTGGCGGGAGGCCGATGATGGCAGGAGGCGGTCCCGTAGATACCCCCATGGAGCACTTTAAAGATGGTAACCAATACCTTGAAGCGCACCCGGAGGACCACCGGGAGCCAATGCAGCTCGCGCAAGAGGGGCGTGACATGAGAGCCCCGAGGAGCCCCCAACACCACCCGCGCGGCCACATTCTGCACCAGCTGGAGCCTCCGAGTGCTCTTCAAGGGAAGCCCCATGTAGAGAGCATTGGCATAATCTAGGCGGGAGATTACGAGGGCGGAAGTGACCGTGTGAAGCGCATCCCGATCCAGAAAGGGCCGCAACTGGTAGATCTTACGGACCTGACCAAAAGCCCCCCTGGCGACAGCCGCCACATGGTCTTCCAAACGACAGCCGTACATCCAGGAGGACACCCAGATTGCGCGCCCTCTCTGTGGGGGCAAGAATCCCCCCCACAGCCAGCGATGGAACCAGCTGGCTGTATCGGAGTGCGGGAAGCACAGCCACTCGGTCTTAGATGGGTTGAGCCGGAACCTGTTCCGCCCCATCCAACACCGCACGGCCTCCAGGCACCGGGCCATCACTTCGACGGCTTCATCGGGGTGGCCCGGGGTAGAAATGTACAGCTGGATGTCATCAGCGTACTGATAGAACGCTACCCCACAGCCACAGATGATCTCACCCAGCGCTTCATATAAATGTTGAACAGAAGGGGTGAGAGCACCAACCCCTGAGGAACCCCACAGATCAAGGGTCTCGGGGCCGATCTCTGCCCCCCCGCCAACACAAATTGCGAACGGCCGGAAAGGAAGGAGGAGAACCACTGCAAAACAGTGCCCCCCAACCCCAACCCCCCCAGCTGCTGCAATAGGATACTGTGGTCGACAGTATCGAAAACCGCTGAGAGATCTAGTAGGACCAGGACAGAGGAATAGCCTCTGTCACGGGCCCTCCAGAGATCATCCACCAATGTGACCAACGTTGTCTCCGTGCTGTGCCCGGGCCTGAAGCCCGATTGGCATGGATCCAAATAGTCAGGTTCATCCAGGTGCTGGGGGAGCTGTCGTGCCACCACACTCTCAACAGCCTTTGCTACAAAGCGAAGGTTGGAGACTGGATGATAATTAGCTAACAAAGTTGGGTCCAGGGACAGTTTCTTGAGGAGGGGTCTCACCACCGTCTCTTTCACGGCAGCAGGCAGATATCCCTCACTCAAGGACGCATTAATAATACCATGGAACCAACCTCGTGTCACCTCCCGACGATAATTCGACAATAATGCTGGTTCCAGGGATGGTTTCTTGAGAAGGGGCCGCACCACCGCTTCTTTCAAGGCAGCGGGTAAAAGCCCGTCTCTCAAGGAAGCATTAATAATCCCTTGGAACCAGCCTCATGTCACCTCCCGAGTGGCCAGGACCAGCCAGGAGGGACACGGGTCCAATAAACAAGTGGTGGCCTTAAGCCCTCCCAGTATCCTGTCCACGTCCTCCAGAGTAACAGGATCGAACTCATCCCAAATGACCTCCCCGAAATCCACCTCCGCCCCCCCGCCCGTAGATGCCCAGTCAGAGTCCAACTCATCCCGGATCTGAGTGATTTTGTCCTGCAGAAACCTAGAAAAATCCTCAGCCCGTCCCTGCAAGGGATCCTCCCGTGCCCCCACCTCCAAAAGGGAGCGGGTCACCCTAAAAGGGCGGCCGGGCGATTTTCCGTGGACGCAATAAGGGCGGAGAGGTAGGACCGCCTCGCCGTCCTTATCGCCACTAAATACGCCTTAATATAAGACGGTAATAGTGTTCGGTCAGATCCGGAGCGAGTGGCCCTCCAAATACTCTCCAGGCGTCTTTTCTGGCGCTTCATCTCCCGCAGCTCCTCGGAAAACCAAGGGGCTGAGTGAGATCGGCGCCAGGTCAGAGGCCGCAAGGGCACGACCCGATCAAGGGCCCCAGTCGCCACCCTTTCCCAGGTGGCCACCAGGTCCTCAACCGAGTCGTGTGCTCGAACGTCGGAACACGGCCCAAGCTCCATCAGGAACCTATCTGGATTCATCAGGCACCTGGGGCGGAACCATCGTATTTGGTCCGCCTCCCTGCGGCGGGGGAGAGCGGCCTGGAAGTCCAGCCTAAGAAGCAAATGATCCAACCATGACAGGGGCTCAATAACAACGTCCCCTATACCGAGATCATCCTGCCACTGTCCAGAGACAAAAACCAGATCCAGGATGTGACCCGCAGTGTGAGTGGGGCTCCCAATTAATTGGGTCAGGCCCAAGGCTGTCATGGAAGCCAAGAACTCCTGAGCAACCCCTGGGGCTCCGCCAGCTGACGGCAAGTTGAAGTCCCCCAAGGCCATCAGTCTGGGGGTCAATCGCCAAGCTGGCTATGACCTCGAGGAGCTCAGGCAGGGCCGACGTCACATAGCAGGGAGCCAGGTATGTGATCAGAAGGCCCATCTGAACCCCGGAGCCACACTTCACAAAGAGGGATTCACATCCGGTCGTCTGAGGAACAGTGGATTCCCTAGGATCTAGATCCTCCCGAATAACCACTGCAACTCCCCCGCCCCTCCCCTGGGCCCTCAGTCGATGAAAAACCCGAAGCCTGGCTGGACACATCTCCACCAGGGGAACACCCCCTTCCTGCCCCAGCCAGGTCTCGGTAATGCCCTCCAGGTCAACTCCCCCCTCCATAATAAAATCGTGAACAAGGGGGGCTTTATTAACTACAGACCTGGTGTTGCATAACATCAACCGAAGGCCCGGGGCAGAATCATTCGAGCAACCCCGGGAACGGGACATGACCTGGGGGTTGGAGCATGCCACCGACTGTAAACAGTGGGGGCGAGCTCCCACAACATGATAAGGCCCCCTGTCAACGCCATACCTGCCTCTTCCGCCAATCGTAGTAATGGCCATCCCCTCCCCCCTCCAGGAAAAAAACCCCATCCTCGACCCGACCCTCCCTGATCCCAAGATCTCCCGGTCACATATAAGCTCTGGTCTGGCACTTCTCCTAGGCAAGTTGTCCCCCAAACCCAACCTGGCCCCCCTCCCTAACCCCATTGAACATTTGAAAATAAAGGGATATAACTGCGCATGTTTCCCATTACTGAGCCATATCTCCGGATCCCAGCGTCCGTCATCGAGATATGCCCTGGGTATATAATGATGTTCATATTAGAATCAGAAGCAACATGAAAACAGTTGCTTTGGCAAAGTAGCACTATTTCATTCTTCTCGGTATGTGATACATGTATTCTTGATGTAATAAAATCAAGATAAGGCATTTTATGTTTTTTCAAGATAATTTGGAATTACATTTTTCTTGCCATGTACTGATTTTGTTTCTTTATTTGTTTTGACTGTTTTACTTTAAGACTGATTGAGGAAATATCCAGAAATATGCTTGAAGAAAAATTCAATAAGGGGACAAGAATTTAATTGTCATTTAGTGATAAATTCAGTCATGCTGTGTGTACAATTTTATGCGCAGGAAAAAAGCTATTTCTCTCATTTTCCAATTTTTATTCTAGCAGAAGAGGGTTTTTGATAATTACATTGAAATATTGTTCCTTTTTTTATTTAAGGAATTAGTGGACTACCTACGAATTCATTCACATAGTGCAACTTACGCCACATCTATCGCTCCTCCTATAGCCGAACAAATTATAAGAGCAATGAAATGCGTCATGGGACTAGATGGGACCACACAAGGTAGGATATTTCACTAACCTGGTCTTGTTTGTATTGAAAAGAGATGGAATTATCATCATAATAGCATATACTGTAGATATATTTGGTATCATGAATGAATGAATGTATTTTTTTATACTCCCAAGTATGAACAGGATGTTCATTTTCAGACCAAGATATCTGACTCGCATAATTCCCCTTGGAAGATGGTGCATGCTCCGCCTTGAAGGATGTTTCATGTTTTACCTTGTCCCCTGCTCATTCCATTTTTTAATTATCTAATTTACATTAAAATATACAGCTAGTCCTTGGTCTGCAACTAGTCATTCAGTGACCATTTGAAGTGATAATGGCACTAAACAAATGGTGATTACAACTGGTCTTTAGAGCTCCAAGCATTCCAGTGCCCCCACAGTCACATGATTGTGATCTGGATGCTTGGCAACCTGTTTGTGCTTATGACTGATTGCAGCACCCCATGATCATGTGATCCTCATTTGCACTCTTTCCTGCTAGGATCCCTAGAGAATTAATGGGGAAGCCAGCAGAGGAGGTCATCGATTGCTGGGCTCTTCCCCCATCCCCTCTGCGCTCACACTGCAACAGCCATTCATAGACCCTGTTGATTCTCATGCACTCTCCTCAACCTGATTTTTTTGTGTTTGATTTTAGATTCCTCATTTTAGGGAGGGAGGGCACCATCTTAGAGCTCCAGAGATCCCTGGACTCCTTTTAATCTGGGTTCGGACAAGGACATAGTACTGGGAGAGCTTTGACAATGACCCGCATGGGAACGGGGCAACCAACCATCCTAGATTTTATTTATTTATTTATTCAATTATTCATTTATTTATTTGTCAATTCTTTACAAGATGATAGGTATAAGTAAAATATAGTTATGAATACATGGATACATATAAGAAAAATAAAATATAAAAGAAATAATAGGACAGGGACGGTAAGCATGTTGGTGCGCTTATGCATGCCCCCTACAGACCTCTTAGGAAAGGGGTGAGGTCAATAGTAGACAGTCTAAGGTTAAAGTTTTGGGGGTTTGGGGAAGGAACCACAGAGTCAGGTAGAGTATTCCAGACATTGACCACTCTGTTGCTGAAGTTGTATTTCCTGCAATCAAGTTTGGTGTGGTTAACCTTGAGTTTGTATCTATTGTGTGCTCTTGTGTTGTTATGGTTAAAGCTGAAGTATTTATTGACAGGAAGGACATTGCAATGTATGATTTTATATACTATACTTAGAAGGTGGCGTAGTTCTAGGTTTTCTAGGTCTAGAATTTCGAGTCTGGTGGCATAAGATATTCTGCAACGAGTAGAGGAGTGGAGAACTCTTCTTGTGAAATATTTCTGGACTTTCTCAACTGTGTTAATATCAGATACGTAATGTGGTTCCGGACTGATGAGCTGTATTCGAGTATCAGTCTAGCAAATGTTTTGTATGCTCTAGTTAGTAGTGTAATATTACCAGAGAAAAAGCAACATAAGATTAGGTTAACAACTCTTAACGCCTTTTTGGCTATGTAGTTACAGTGGGCTCTATCACTTACATCATTAGAGATGAGTACTCCAAGATCCTTGACAGAGTTTGGATCATCAACAAGGTCTTGCCTATTCAGCCTGTATTTTATTTTCTGATTTTTTTTGCCAATATGTAGGATAGAGCATTTATTTATTGAGATTTGAAGTTGCCATTTGTTTGACCATTCTGATACATAGTCAAGGTCTTTTTGAAGGGTAGCAGTATTGTCTGTGGTGTTGAACAGCTTAACATCATCAACGAAGAGAACACAGTTGCTCTTGATATGATCACAGAGGTCATTTATGTAGAGTATGAAGAGGGTTGGTCCTAGAACACTGCCTTGTGGGACACCACTGTTGACAGGCACAGAATTTGATAGGACGCTCCCAATTTTGACCATTTGTTGTCTGTTTGACAGGAATGCTTCTATCCAGTTATGCAGGTGTCCAGAGATACCGTAAGATTTAAGTTTTAGGAGTAGTTTGTCGTGTACCACTGAATCAAAGGCTTTACAGAAGTCTATGTAGGTTGCGTCTAGTGTTTTGCCTTGATCGATCTCTTTGACTTTTCAATGGCTTCTGATATCAATCCATGGTATTCTTCTGGACTGGCTCTTGAAATTAGAGATGGGAACACATAATATTACAGTAGTGCTTTCTTCCTCCAGGTTCATCTCCTGTCAGTATTTGGGGAGGGGAAGAGTCTAGCCCTAAATTCCTGCTATGGTAGCATATCTCAAGGCTTTACTTCATCTGCATGAAACCATTATAACATTTAAATGCTAGTTGTATGAGATGCCAGCATAGAACAGTTACAGAAGTAACATATTACTTCAGCATAGTGTCTGCCGTGAACAGAATTATTGTACTGTTCCTAAAGTGGCACCAAACCAGAGAAATTTAATTTACAGGAAGAGTTTGCAATTGCTTTTAGTGTTTCTTTTTGCATATAAACATTCTTGCCGATGGAGGGCAATATTGTCATGATTTTTTCCAATATCAAATGATTCTCCCCAAGCTTGAGAAGTAATTACAGCTCCTTATTTCAGTACTATTTATGACAAAAATGCTCCCCTATAACATCTGTGCTGTTATATACTCATTGGAACCATGCAGTGGCTCTAATTCACATTACAACACCGAGTGGTAATTTGTAAGATAACTTTGTGTTTGTGTATGTGCACAGACATCTTTATTTGCTTAAATGCTAAGAACGTTTGAAATGTTTAGAATGTACCTGTTCTTTTCTGTTGTTTAAATAAAGTGTGGCTGTATTACTAAAAAGTGCCTTACTTAGCATTGCTGGCATGGGGTGATAAGACTCCTAAATGTAAAAAGCTAGTATGGGATAGGGTGAGGCTGTAGATCACCTTTTTCTTACAAGTTCTTATAATTGCATTTGCCCTGACCCAAAAGCATACCTGCTCACCATCCAACTGGCCATTGGAAAAACAAAATAGCAACATTTCAAGTATCTTCTCTTACATCTTCATCATCCTTCAGATTATTTGGTTGTGATGGGGAAATACAACAACATTGGCTCAACTGGAGGGGGATATTGAGGATCTGGGAGCCCATTGAAAAACACCTGCGCCACAATCCCAAAGGAAATGCTACAAGGGCATATTTACAGTGTTTCTTTGGGCTTCTTCTCAGAATTAATCACTTCCGCTCAGCTCAGTTTATGAAGAGTTCTGCAAATTTTATAGTACTATGCAGAGATGAGCACAGCCCCTGTGTTCAAGTTTTGCATATGGGTGGAGCCCAGATTAGAACAGTTCTTGCTGATAAGTATTTTGCTTGTTGCTTTCTGGACAACACTTTTGGAAATGATTGGCCATTGCTTTCTCCCTAGGGCTGAGAAAGAGTGACTGGCTTAGAGTCACCCAATTGGCTTTGTGCGTAAGGCAGGATTAGAACTCACCATCTGCCTTATAATGAAGAAAAGGAGTATTAGATGTCTTTTTCAGAAACTTTTGAATTGGTCTTGCTCTCATTTGTTATTAACAATATTTGATGGTGTGATAATCTATCTTTGGTTTAACGGTGAGACCAGAAGTTTATTTAATCTCTGACACAGTGGAGGCTTGAGTTCTGCCAAACCAGTGTTTATTAAAAAAAAGCCTTCTGTTGTAAATATAATCTCTGTGTTATCAAGGCAGAGCACATGTTCTCAGTATATTTCTTAACATTTAGACAAAACTTAATACTTTTCAGATTTTGTTTGGCTCACTTTAGATTTCTTTAAAACTAAGGATCTTTGTCATGGGTAACTACTGTAAGATGGAGAAAAAGTTCTTGTTTTGGCCTATTACATGCTTTCATGATGTTCATGAAATAGTCTCAGAGCCAATAAATACCCGCCTACCAAATGCAATATTGTATCATCTTGAGAGCAAGTTATTTGCTTATTAGACTTTTACTTGACAGACTGTAAGGTTGTTATGGGATTATCTCTTTCTGTATCTGTCTCAGGTTTGGAAGAGCTGCATTCCCTGATTCTCCTCACTGCATCACACATCAAGTGCCAGGCTTTATCCCGATATGGCAAAAATATGTCTATCTGGAAGTTTAAGTTTGCATCCAGTTAATAGCTAGTTCATAGAATCAGTAAGATTAGAAAATTGGCTTTATTGCAGGCAAGTCATATTTATTCAGAATATCTGCCTCTTTCAGAGCATAAGAATCAAAGTACCAAGTATAAAGTGGTTATAAGATGTATATATGTACTGTATGTATGTAAGTATACATGTAAGTGTACACACACGCACCCATACATACACACATACATACACACACACATAACCAACTCTAGGAAGCTCTCAATCAAACGTTAGAACAGCATAAAAGCCATATTAAAGCTATAGAAATTCAACACATTAAAAACAAAAGGTATCAAAGTTAAACTTTAGGTGCACAGTCACTTCATTTTATCCCAGTACTTGGGAGTAAAAGCCAGATCTTCAGAGCTTTTTGGAAGGCTAGGGAGGGAAAGGCCTGCCAGGGGATGAGTGTTCCATATGGCAGGGGCTGCTGCAGAAACAACACATTTCCTAGTTCCCTTACATTGGCAATATTTAGGGGAAAAGACTAGGATCATGGACACCCCATTTGATCTGATAGGATGGGTAGATGTTCTTAGAGAAGGAGGTTATCTTGTGCCAGATAAGGTTTTAATGATGATGAGCAGAACTTTGAATTGCACTCAGAAAGAAACCAGAAGCCAGTGCATGGACAAACCAAGGGGTGGGGCGTAACTGTGCATGCTGCTGTATTCTGGACCAGTTGATGTTTCAGTTAGTCTTCAAGAACAACCCCATGTAGAGGTCAATGCGATAATTCAAATGGGAGGCGACCAAGATACACATACCTCCCTCCCTTCCTCTCTCACAAACACACACAAACAAACAAACGTTTCCCCCAGAAATTTCAATCCTAGACAATTTTCTCCTATCCGCTCAAGGCAATAGATTTTTTTTTTTTTTACCATTGAGAATATCTGTAACATAATTATTCTGTCTGGACTGAGAGTTATATCTTCCCATCTAATCAGTTTAACCCCTTTACACTAAGAAGGATCATGATTCCCCAACTTCAGGTTTCCAGGTTTTGCTCAAATAACTTCGTGTGTATGGTTCATACAGTATTTCTTCCTTCTCCCCTCTAATCCTTGCATAATTATTAGAATGTATTTTTGTTCCAACAGAAAAACAACCCCCAAAATATCTGATATTGTGCCAAATATCAGTCAAAATGTTTATATACAGATGACATTGTAAAATCAGAGAAGTGATCACTAAGAAACCTGTTACAAAGAAATCCCTATCACATTCAATTTCACCTTCTTTCCCCGAAGCAAGGTTCCCAGAAAAAGGCTTTCAATTCAACTCAATTTCAAAAATGAATAATGTGAAAGAAGGTGTATTTTAGATATCCAATGTATACAATATCATCAAATAGCAACCAAGGGCATTCCTCTATTGCCTCAGTATGTAATCTGGCCACTGCATGTGAATCAAGAAAGCCTCCAGACTGCCTTCCAAGAAATTCCCATAGAAAATGTGTGTCGTATTTCCAATCTGGACATTGACAAAGTACAGATAATAGTGAGAAGATGAACATGTCTTCAAGGACTTATGTCACCATTGCCATTTGGAATTCTTTTATTATTATTATTATTATTTATTATTATTATGCAATTTTCTTTGTTATATATAAAATTTCCATATGTGCAATAGTAGTGTACTGTCTGAGTACAATCTCTTTTAAATGCAAGTAATAAATCTTATACATATAATAACTACAACTATTATTCTCAAAATCTATTCACTATAATCTTCACTTATCCTTATTAAATATTTCCTATTATTTAATTAAATACTTTATTCAGCTTTATCTATAATTTGTTAATAATACCAAACATTACAAACATCATATGAACATCACATTTATAATTCATTTGGAATTCTAAAGTCAAGCCAAGAAACAAACTCTGTTTGTTTCCTCTGTTGGAGAGGAAATACCATTTGTTATTGAATCATACCAGTTTTCTTCATCAGGTTGCTGAGATTATTTTTTTAACCCAACCTGTCCTTGGTTCCTAGCGCCAATTCAGGATAGATAGATCTGGAATAGATGAAAAGGAGGATTTGTCCACATTCTGATGACACATAATTCCATATCACTACATTAACCCATATAATGATTTCAGGTAGATCGACAAGCTTTTCCTGCTCTAACTATCTGAAGTAAATATTTCTGAAACCTTATGCAAGATTGTCAGAACCTTGTGAGAATTCTGCAATAGTTCAAAGAATAGATGAGGCATCGCTTAGAAACCTGGGAGGCCCCATATTAACATCCCATAATTGATTACAATTAAGCCATATAGAACTTAGTAGCAAATTTATTAAAGGCCAGAAGGAACAAGAAGAAGCCAGCTCTCTTCCAGGGAGCATGAAATTAGCCTCTACCTAGAATTGCTACACCTGTAGCTGTGAAGGCACCTTCATTTTCTTGCTCACCAAGTGTTTTCATAGAGGAAGGTTTCCTAACAGAGGCCACTCAAAAATCAATGAGAAATTTAATATAATGTGTCAGAAATTTAATGTGTCAGAACCACAGCAAAATTTATCTTCCTTCCTCTATTAGAACAAACTTTTTAGACAGATACTGTTAGGTAAATATTGAGATACATTTATTTCTTGTAGTGACTGGATGAAGCTGCGTAAGCCACCTATTTATAGATACTCAGTTGAGAAACTGGCAAGATCGCCTGAAGGTGACACATAAAGAATAAAAATAATCAGTTGGATTAAATTTTTAGAAGAGGACTAAAGAAAATAAGAGTTTTCATTTTGCAAGCAAGGTTAAATTCATATTATTGTGGGAGGGTGATGGTATTCCCTCTTTTTAGCCATCCCATTCAGCCACATGGAGAGGAAATGTTTTAGGTCAGAACAGTTTATCTGAAACCAACCAGAAGAAAAGATAGAGCTTTTGTTTAAACCCTTTCCTTCCCATTTCAATGGCATAATGTAATAGGAATTGCACTTTAACAGGAATTACAGTTTTGTAAGATGCTTTCTCTATGTCACTGCCCCATATATAATTCAGAGCTAGTGCCCATCGATAGGCAAAGCTTACTCTTAACTTTTTAAATAGCTATATTTATAGTAATTATGCATATACCACACACATACAAATACTTCTTGAGTTTATCAATCCAGAATATATTTATTTATTTTTTATTTATTTATTTCCAAATTTTATATACCGCTCCCATCTCCCAACGGGACTCGGGGCGGTTTACAGCCAAATAAAACACAATCAAATACAATATTTAAAATACAATTAAAAAGATTAAATGAGTGGCTGGAGGATAAAACAGACTGTAAAGTTAAAAAGTTAAAAGTTAAAACCATTTAAAATCAATTAAAAACCCTACCAATAACTCTAGGACAGACCGGCTTGATGGAATAGGTGGGTTCTGAATGTTTTGTGTGTTACCCCCACACATATCTGTCTTAACAATTTACGGTCATACCTGTATCAGTAGAAAGCATATTTGAAATATAAGAATATAGTGCCATCTGTAGGTCATGGGTAAAGCCTGTCCTTACATCAGCACAGGCTCTCACAGACATGTGGTTTATCCTTTCATTGGTTTTTGTTTTTTGCGTTTCATCAACACCCATTAAAGACAGTACATGGTTTGTTTGGCAGGAATACAGTCCTGAATTTAAAGGATTTAAGTCCCCTCCCATCTCCCAAAGGAATATAGGCAGAAATTCTTAAATCCCTATTGCCATGTTCTCAGAAAAACTTAAGATAACTCGTTTCAAAACTATACTTGGGAAAGGAGGAGGTGTGGAGGAGATAACTAAGCCTTTCCTTTGACTTCAAACCAGATGTGCTCTCTTCAGTCTTCAGAGCACTAAGAAATTAAAAACTAAGTATTCCAGCTACGGCTTGAACTTGTAAAAGTGACACATTGAAACCTGCTTTAGGCAAAACACACTCACCACTTCGGCTCCATGTCACGCCCTTGCTAAGTTACCTTGATTTAATGTTGAGCTGCATCTGGCTGCGAGTCTGTAATTGTGTTCAAGCCATGAGGGTTTTCCAAAGTATCTATCACTGTAATATTGGTTCTTGTGTGTTAAAATAGCTCAGCCAAACATGTCTGTGGGGGAATGGGGGAGGCTTTCAGTTAAGTGTGTGTGGTCTCTGACCGCAAAAACACACAAACAAAAATGAGATGAAAGTGGCAAGGCTGAGGAAGGAGCAACTTACATCCTTTTTATTATCTGGTGCAGAAGTTCCTCTTTCCTTCTCCGCTGGCTTTTCAAACACACCACATATTATCCCTTCGTAATTCCTTCATGTCTGTTCACAATATTATTAGTGTAAGAAAGGATAGAGCGTGTTTTGTTTATGTCTCAAATAGAAACAACACTTGCTTGAAAGTTTTTCCATAAAAATGTAACATTTTTCAGGAATGTCATTTCAGATTTCTGTACTTTGCTATGCTTTTTTGGCATATATACAAAGAATGGCCCAAGGAAAATCCAAATGTGCTCTTATGCATAAATTTAGTCAAGACCATGACAATAACATAATTAATTTTAAATGAAGCATAATCTTATAATAACCAGCAATATGGAACCAGTTGGAAAGGGCAATTTATGCAATCAGGTTTGACCTTTTCTTTAGTGCAGGAATCCAAGCTAAATTTTCTCCAAGAAATCCAGCCTTTGCTTGAATCTATCTAGCAAATATCCATTTCCCGGATTATTTGGCTCTACTGTCAAACTGCTTTTACTATTAGAAAACTTCCTAATATTGGATTAAAGACTGCCTTAAGTTACACTTAAAACTAATATTCCATATATTATGCTCTGGGTCAATACAGGAGAGTTGATATCCTTCAATTACTTGAAGAATTTGTTCATATTTGTCTCTGATATCTTTTGTTAAATCAAACCATGCTAAGTTCCTTCAAATTCTCTTCACAAGGTTTAGTGTCCAGGCTCCTGATCTTTTTCATTCTTTCTTTGCACTGTTTGTCACTGTCTGAATTTCTCTTAAAGTATGATGACCATTAATAACTCAGATCTTAATGCATAATATAATGGAACCATTATTTTCTATACTTTGAAATAAACCTCAAAGAACTACAGATAGTCTTTGCCTTACGACTATTTGTTCAATGACTGTTTAGAATTACAATAATTAAATGACTCATGATTCTCAGGTAACAACAAGATTAAGGAGTGTTGGAATTGTGGTTGCTAAAGTATTATGGTCATGTAACATCTTGCTTTATTTACAACCATATCTCTTGGTAATCAATGTTCCAGTTCCAGTTGTGGTCATAAGTTGAGGACTACCTATAAAAAAAAAGTTTAAATGTATTTATTTGTTTGTTTATTAGATTTATTTGCTGCCCCATCTCACATCGAAACAACTCTATGCTATGATAACACAGATATATAGTTTTCAAATCCCACAAGAATAGAAAAGTTTTATTCTTGTGCCAAAAAATTATATTAAGGTGGATAACAAACAGACATCTTAGGGAATTTTATTATTTAGCTGGGGAGAAGAGTATTGCTGAAAATCTGGATTTGTATGCAGCTTCCTGATTCTTTCTCTTGGTCATAGATGTCTCTTAAACGATTAAGGGAAGAGCCTGAATTTTAAATTTGAAGATGGAGGGAAGGGATAAGGCAATAAGATGGAAGATTGAAGTATATTTGGTTGAAAGCATACAGGCATCTCACACTGGGTAGCTGCACACACCTATATTTGATTTCATATTGCTCTCTACTTATGTCATTACTATTAAAACAAACATCAAAGCCATAGAATATGAATAGGGCATTGCTAAGCTTGTGGTAGACACATTGCAAGGTTCTTTGATATATTGGTTTTTAGTGCTTAGGTGAGTTACTTCAAAAAATACTCCTCCCTGAAAGGCAACATAGAATTAATCAAATAAAAATGTTAAGCTTAATTATATTAAATCTCACTTCTTTGATTAGATCTTCTCCAACTATGATGACATCTTTTCCCAACCTTTTACATTTTCACTCTTTTCTCTTGAGAAGTGCCAATGGTACTTCTCACCAATTGGGAACATGTAACACAAATGAATTTACCTTATTGGTGAATTGACCACAGTACGTGGAACAATGTTGCAGAATAAATGAGGTGACATCATGCAAAACAGTGGAACCAGAGCTTTTAATTTTCTCCTGTGTTGGAGTGAATTTGGGAATTTTCCTTTGATCACTTAAAAATTGGGTAAATATATCTCAGAGTTTATGCTACAATTTTTCATTGGTTTCCTCAAAAGGTAATATCCAAGTTTCTAAATACATACATCTGAGAAATAAAAACATATAATCTGAAAAATTTGGGCCTCATTAAATGTCAACCCTGCAGTTAGTATCTAAGATAATTTTTCCCTCCTATGAAAGGGTTATATTTATATGCAATTTCTTTCTGGTACAGTGGACTTTGACCTAAGGGTCACATGAGATTTAAGCCATTAGCTTGAGGGCCACAATACTGTAGTCTTTTCATACATCGGTACAAAAGTAAAAAATGAAGCTACTTAAGAACAAGCAAGGTAACAGGCCCCAGTCCTATCTGCAATAGTACTTTAGGAAAGGACTAACACTGGAGCCATATGGAGCCCTACTTCTCATCCTAAACTATAGAAAGGAGGAGCTACAACGGGGATGGTACAAGCAGGCCCTGAACTATCTGTGACAGGGCCAGCAATGCATAACATGACCTGATGGGGCAGGTACAGCCAACAGTCCTAAAGTTAAGACCCTATGAAACTTGGGTGAAAAGTCACGTCTTTGATCTTGCAATCAAAACAAATTTTTCCCTATCTGAGCTATTTTCCATTGCCCGCCTACAATTTTTTTCTGTTAAAAACAACTTTTGCCATAGGCCATTCTGTTCATGTTGGTTTAAATCAGGGACATATGATGACAGGATTTTTATAGGCTTTTTTTAAAAAAATGTTGACAGTGGAGGGACATATGGACTCTGTGCCCTTCATAACAAATTAACAGAACAAACCAGAAAATAGTTGTGGGAGTACAGCTAGCATAATTCAGGCAGGAGATGAAATGGAGGATCTGGCCTTGTGCCTGTGGAGGCTGTTCAGTTCTGGATGGGAAAAAACGGGCTTAGGTGCAATCCCAGAATGGCTATGGATTTGCAAGCCGTTTCCAGAGATTGAAATGAATAAATAAATATATACTCATCCACATAAACACACATGTACATACATACACACCACAGTTTGGTACTGTACCTCCATAGCCCCAAACACATTGATTCATTAACAAATCTTGAAACATTCCTCCGTCCAACAGTCAAAGGCAACTTTTAGCCAAGCTCACAACAGAAAATAAGGCTTTGACATACTGTATTGCTAGGAAAACAACTTAAAGGAAAGAATGTTGGACGCTTGCCTCTTTGTAAATGCAGATCAACTTGGGCGATTTGTGTAGTCAGCAGGAACATGGATCTCTTATGTATATGTATATATGTCCAAGTTTTGCCATTATTCTCTATTTCCTCTGAAGATCTCTTAAGAGAAAATGAAGTTTTAAGTATTTAGTTTTGCTAGTATTTTCAACTTTTAAAGCAACATTTAAAAAAATATCATTTGAAATTTTAAGCATTTCATCGTCCTTAAACATGTTAAGTACATGTTATAGCAGATGATTTTGAGGGGAATAACCCCAGGCTGTTGTTTGCATTAGTAGCAGGAAAATTGGGGGGGGAGACTTGAGTGAGGTTACTCTGACACAGTTGCTGTTATTTTGGACCCGTTGTAGAATTTGTCACAGTGATGCTGAATAGCAACTCTAAAAAATAATACCCTGCTTTTATGATATTGTGTCTTTGTGTTTGTGTGTGTGTGTGTGTGTGTACATAGGGTGCATCTACCTCCTAGTTAGAGGGACACATGCAACATTAAGTTGGCTTGCAGTATAGTCTCTCCATTAGAAATCCTAGATTGCATCAAAAGTGAGCATGCTTGCTTGTGCTTGTGGTATGCTGGCCAGAATTTGTGAAAACTGACCAGTATTGCTTTTACTGTTAGCAGAGAATGTAGATATGGCACAAATATAACCCAGTCCCAGTCTACATTGCCTTTAGATTGGTGGAAAACATTATGTGAAAACCTCAAAAAATTAAAGCCATAATAGGTAGCAAAGATCAAGGTTTATAGGCCCACCTGGCATGTGGAGATTGCAACATGAAAGAATTAGGCAAAAAGTATTAATTAATTAATTAATTAATAATTACTTCACTGAAACAAATGTGCAGTGTTTGAGAAACTACGAAAAAGAAGAAGGGACTTAGCTTTCATAGAAGATCTGTTAGCATCAGAACTTGTGGAATCGACAAATATATATGGGGAGCGATGATGTGAGTGAAAGAAAGAACTAAATTATATTCCAGAAAATATTAATTGGTTGCATCTGTTCTAGATATATGGAAATAGGTTGATGGTAATTCCATTCAGGCATGGATGGATGGTTATTGCTGGATGATATGGGAATAAGATGAAAAAGTGGTCAAGCCATTTGGAGAATAAACATCAATTAATATGGTGACATGGCAAAATAATGAATCAGACAATACAACTACTAGTAAAAGACTGAGAAAATTAGTAAGGGATGCAAATGTGATTAGAGGTTCTGAAAATGGGGCAGATCTTTTTGATAGTTTCAGGAGTGGATTTTGGGGGAAATGGTCATGAAAGTAGATGTACAAATGCTAATAGAATAATAGTGGGTAGTTGTTGATCTAAGCAAAAATTGCATATTGGAGTATAGTTCTTCCCATTTTGTTATATGGCAGCAAGTGTTAAGTATGCTTTAACTCTATAACTTGTTGAAGTAAAATCTGTAAACGGGAACTTTCAGAATTTACTATACCCCAATTCCCCTTTCTTCTCCCTCTAGCACCATTTTGTCTATTGAATCTGATTAACACAAAGTTCTTGAGTCTCCAGAATTATTATGAATTTGCAAAGCCAGGTCAAGCATACAGAGCCATGTTAATAATGTTCCATGTCAAAGACCCCAAAACACAGAAAACAGGAGGCATTTATTATCAAGCACCAAAGAACTCTAGAAGTGTAAAAATATTGGTTATAAAGAAGGCCAAAGACAAAAATAGGCACATTATGTTGAACCTGTTAACTGCAAAACCATAGCCTTTGGCTAACTCTAGTTGTCTTCCTTTTGA
The DNA here is from genome assembly GCA_023653725.1 of Bungarus multicinctus. Lineage (NCBI taxonomy): Eukaryota > Metazoa > Chordata > Lepidosauria > Squamata > Elapidae > Bungarus > Bungarus multicinctus. The sequence continues at coordinate 150,462,750 of CM042836.1, forward strand.
ACTTAATCTGTAATACAGGTAGTCCTTGACTTACAACAATTCATTTAGTGACCATTCAAAATTACAATGCTGCTGGAAAAAGTGACTTATGATCATTTTTCACAGTTACCAACTTTGTAGCATCCTCATGACCTTGTGATCAAAATTCAGATGCTTGGCAACTAGTTCATACTCATGGCCATTCCTGTGTCCCAAAGTCATGTGATCATCTTTTCCAAGCTTTTGACAAGCAAAGTCAGTGGGGAAGACAGATTCACTTAACGACCAAGTTACTAACTTATCAACTGCAGTGATTCACTTAACAACTGGGGTAAGAAAGGTCATAGAATGGGTACAAAACTCACTTAACAAACATCTCACTTAATAATATAAATTTGGGGTTCAAATTGCAGAGTTGAAGTTATTCTGTTTACTTTCTTGCTAAATCATGACTGTTGCGATATTCAGAAACTCTATGCTAAAAACTGCTATTAATCTCTACATTCCTTAATTTCTTCCACAACCTCCCCCCTTTGATAAATGAATGGAGCATTCAGGAGATCGTTTCATTTAGATGTTATTCGCATAGAGTGAAGATCAGTATCTTTTTTTTTGGCAGGTTATTTTTTGTTTAAAGCTTGCACAGCCTATGAAAGGCTGGAAGGCCATTCTGCGCCAGCTATTCATCCGTCTCAACCATAGGCTTCCAATAGTCGATTCTATCATGAGTTGCTGTACCTGTTTATGCTTATGAGGGATGTAGGTAGTAGGTCTGGAGGCAAAAAAAAAAAAAAGATAAGATAAGAATAATGAGTGGCAATGCTGCAAACATCATCATCCCACAAACACAGCATGTAGCCAGGAAGTAATCCAGCTCCATAAAGATGTGGCAAAGTGAACTTTGCTGTGACAGCATTCAGTAGGTAACTGGAAATTTCCAAGTGTCTACAGCTTTCATGTTGGTAAAACCAGTGGTTTTCTAAGATTAAGATCTTTTCCTGGAAGAGGGAAACTTGTGGTTAAGAAGCCCCTTATGGCACTATATGTGACATTTGGGCTCCTCGATTCCTTTGTGGTTGCCCTAGATTCATACTTCAGAAGAGTTATATTTGACCACATCCTTGCACATGCTAACTACTAAGGTCAAACATTGTAACATCATGGCAGCTGTCTTGCTCCTTTATTCCATATGTTCCTTATAGTCTTTTATTGTTGTTCTCTTTATTTTAATTCAGCTAAGACATAAATAATTCCAAAGTATTCTCATAAAAAAAAACTTTCTAGCTAAAAAAGAATGCATGTCCACCATTACTTTTATAAGAACAGAAAAAAATCCTAAACTTGTGTTAGTTCTTGGTTAAATCAGAGATGGTATTCAGCAGGTTCTGAGCAGTTCTGGAGAACCGGTAGTGGAAATTTTGAGTAGTTTGGATAACCGGCAAATACCACCCTGACTGGCCCCGCCCCATCTATTCTCTACCTCCCGAGTCCCAGCTGATTGGTTGGGTCTTCTTTGTTGCCCTGCCCAGAAGAACGGAGCTGAAAAGTAGGTTAGTGGGGTGGGTAGGGAATGGAGATTTTGCAGTAACCTTCCCACAGGAGTGGGGAGGGAATGGAGATCTTACAGTACCTTCCCCTGGAGTTGGGTGGGAATGGGTGGGATTCAAATTTTTTAACAACCGGTTCTGTGGGCGTGGCTTGATGAGAGTGGCAGGGAAAGGATACTATAAAATCTCCAGTCAGAGATTGTCAATAGATATATCCCACTTGCGTGATACATTTACAAGAATTGAGTCTGCATTTCTGTGCCCTTTTACTTAAAAGAAAGTTTTTAAAGTTCAACAGGACTTACCCCTGACAGGTATATTTGGGGTTATGTTGTTAGATACTATATACCAGTTAGTTATCAGTATCATGTCACTTCAACTGGTAAGATTTTTTTTTAACTTCTGGTAATTTAGGGTAGCTTAGGGGTTGAAATGAGGAATCCTTGATAATATCCACGTGCAACAGCTATATGGGCTATTTTTTAGGTTTTTTTCACCTTCCTTCTTTCAGTTTAGGAATATTATTGTCTGCATGGAAAATAACCTTCTGAACTATTCAGTATAATTTGTATGTGACGGTAGTTATTGCTTAAGGATAGATTTTTCTGACTTTAAACTATTCTTATCTCAGTCTTATCAGTTGTTATCAAGATGTTTCTAAACTATACTTTCAACCCACGGCAACCAATATGATATCACAGAATGCAACCCAAGATAAGGATTTCCATGTTGGAAATGCAGGCTCCAGCTTAACTTTATCTATAACATGCCAATTCTCTTATGAGTAAGATTCTTACAAGGAGTAGCTCAGTAGCGGAAGGAACATAATATGTGATGCTCTAGAGTGATGTTTTTTCAAATGCAGCAGCTTTAAGATCTGTAGACTCTAGAGTTGAAGTCATGCATCTTAAAGTTGCCAAATATGGAAAACATTGCTCTAGGTGGTATTAAATTACGGCACCAGAAGCCTCCTCTAGCTAATAAAGTCTGTGGTAAAAGGAACTTGGAGTTAGATTTCAGCAATATCTAAAAAGGTTCTGTTTATTGATGTATCTTGGGGAGATGGCGTTTTAAACATTCCTCCCAATTCATATTTATTTATTATTTATTTATTTTATTAATAAAATATGATGGTATTTCTGATAGAGGAGAATATTTTGTAGCTCAGGGGTTGAAATGAAGAATGCTTGATAATATCCATGTGCAACAGCTATATGCACTGACCAAAGTAATACAAACATAAAGGATAGAAAGAAGTACGAAGATTTTTGTTTCATAACTGCCCCAGTTAACAGTTGTCTCCTAACTAATATTTATATGATTAGTGGCATATGTGTCTTAGTGGCATATAAGTGCTTTGAAAATCAGAGGATGTTAAGTACCTTATTTCTCAACCCAATTAGATGAAAGGAAGTTTGACCAAGAATGCAGTAATTACTGATTTTCAAATAGCAACATCAAAAATGAAATATAAAGAAATGCCAAATCGTCTGGCTTGACATTGTGCCTAAGAGAAGTGCTAATTACAAAGAGCAGTAGAAACATTGTAAAATAATAATAATACTTGCCAGGGTAGAACAGGATGTGCTTGTGGATTGCTTCTCTAGAAAGAATGAATTGCTATAATGGCAATTGTCAAAGTGACATCCTTAAAGAGAAATATTCAGTCAAGGCTGTTTTTTTAAAAATCAGGGATGCCACGGGAACTGTTGTGTGATGTGCAAAGGCTGCCTGTAAGTTCTTGCAAACATGCTTAGGTCTATCAGTTTAGTAGCTAGCACTAAAAGTAATCCAGCAAAAAGTATTCTTGTCTCCTAGAGGATGAAAATGCTAGCAAGAATAGCACATTGTCAAGTGAAGATGAAATACATTTTATCTCTAATTAAGAATACAGTTTTTTTTTAAATAAATGTATTTCAAAACTTACTTTGTTCCTTTGTGATGTTCCTTGATTCTACAATATGTATCTTCTGGTGGCATCACCATCATCAGATTTAATAAAATCTGATAGGTGTCATATGACATAATTAACTTCAAGGTTAAAGAATAGAAAAACTCAGAACCAATCAGAATAGTTCTTGGGTATTTCTTGTTCTCATCTTACCCTTGTTTAGACTGCTTTACAGAAAGATTCAAGTGTGCTTTAGTCTACATGGTAAGACACATATGCCACTAATCATATATAAGGCATATCTATGCACATCTATCACATTTTATCCTGCACATTCTGAGATGAAAAGACAACTTACATGGGTTAATTGTGCTTAACTCTCACAATACCTGTTACAAATACAGGTAGTCCTCAACTTACAACAGTTCATTTAGGGACTCTTCAAATTTACAACGACACTGAAAAGAGTGACTTATAATCGTTTTTACAGTTATGACCCATGATCATGTGATCAAAATTCAGGTGCTTCACAACTGGTTTATACTTATGACTGTTGCTATGTCCCAAGGTCTTGTGATCACATTTTGAAAGTCAATGGGAAAGACAGATTCACTTAACAACTGGGTTATTAACTTATTAACTGCAGTGATTCTTTTAACAACTGTGGCAAGAAAGGTCGGAAAATGGGGCAAAACTCACTTAACAAATGTTTTGCTTAACAATAGAAATGTTGGGCTCAATTGTAGTCGTAAGTCGAGGAGTACCTATAACCTTAGAAGATTGCCTTGGCTCTAAATGTCACTCTGATGGTATCCTATAAATCCCAGTGCATGGACCAAGACACAGTATTCACAATCTTAGTTCCACAAATCATTTCTCTATGCTGATTTTGTTATATAGTTATTGTCAGTGTAGCACATGTGCAACACCATATACAGTACAAAAACCAGAGACTTAATTTCTGGCTGATAATCACTTAACTAAATCAAAATTCCTTAATCATGGAAAGTAATTACAATCCTTGAATCAAGAATAATCAGGAATAGTGTTCAGCAGGTTAGCTGCATGTATCAGCATAAGGTAGACGTATGCTGAGCCAGGTATAGCTATAATGACTATGAAGAACACTAGAAAAAGGTACTCCACAGCCAGAGTGCAAACAGAGCTCCTCTCTTTAAATCTTTAAATCAGCCTTATCTTTTGTAAAGCTCATGCAGCTGCTTCGAATTCTGCTTCCTGATGGCTGCTTCCCGACATACATGGGCACACACAGCCATTTCACAGAAGAAATGCTTTGTTCAACCCTAATACTTACAAGTAGGCTTCAAGTTAGGATCATTTATTTGACAGTTCAGCATTATGATGGCCGTGAAGGGAATTGTGCCCAGTTCTCAAAGTTCCAGCCATTGCAGCAGCCCCGCAGTCATGTAAACAAAATTTAGGTGCTTAGCAACCCCATTTGCACTAATGACTAGTCCCGCGGTCACATAAACTTGGGCCTTCCTGCCAGTTTCCCACAGACAAAGTCAATGCGGGAAACTGGTGATAAGATCACAAGTCACTTGAACAAATTTATTTTATTTATTTTTATTTATTTGTAATTACATTTATATGCCGCCCTTCTCCGGAGATTCAGGGCAGCTTACAGTCTATGGAGCACCATGCTAGGTGCTCGGCAATAGCCTTAATTTCATTGTATATGCCTGCTTATTACTAGGGCTTTTTGGCCCCCCCCAAGCGGCATTTTTACAAAGTCAGCTTATTGCCCCCAACAATCTTGGGTCCTCAATTTACCTACCCCGAGAGGATGGAAGGCTGAGTCAACCTTGAGCCTGGTGGGATTTGAACCTGCATTAATTGCAGGCAGCTTGCACTAAGTGCTAGATGATTAACAGCCTGCACCACCAAGGCCCTTTCCTCTCCTGATCTTTCTTTGCTTGCACGCACCTGTAGCCTCCTTTCTCAGCTTACTTTCTAGTAGCTGAACACATGCATGCATTCATCAGTACCCTTTTTCCCTGGGCCTCCCTATGCTCGCACATTGAACACCCTCCACACCCTATCTCCCTGGTCTCCTTCTGCTCACACACACATATACACAAACATGTGCTAGTGGTGGGATTCAAAAAATTTTACTACCGGTTCTGTGGATGTGCTTGATGGATGTAGCATGACTTGGTGGATGTGGCTTAGTAGGCATGGCAGGGGAAGGATACTGTAAAAACTCCATTCCCTCCCCAGTCCTGGGGGAAGGTTACCACTGGTTCTCTGAATTACTCAACTACTCTCCAGAATTGGTCAGAACCTGCTGAATACCACCTCTGACATGCGCCCTATACCCTATTTCCTCTGCCTCCTTGTGCTCATACACATATATATCTTACACCCTCTTTCCCTGACCTCCCTGCACTCATATGCATGCATGAACTCGTTCTGTACCCACTCCTCTGCCTCCCTGACCATATGCCATACTGTAGCACCATCACCTCTCCTAATTCATGTCTGGCTTGCACAAGGTTCCTCCACTTCCCTCCAAGCTCCTTACCCAGAACTCTCTTTGCTTTCCACTTAATAACCCACCTATCTTGGGGTTACCACACCAATTGGGACCACCTGAATTGCCCTCACTAAGCAATGCATTCCCATGACATCAAGCTTTATGACCACAAAACTTGGCGATGGCAATCCCAATCACCCCCATAACTCAAAGACAACCTGTACACATCTCAGGAATAATGGAAAAGACAAGCAAGCATTTTAAAAATGGCTATTTTTAATGTATTAGTTATTCCAATACTTTCTACTGTGTTCGCCGCTACCTATAGTTAACCCTAAAACATGTATCAGGCCACCTCATCCGCCTGTTGAATAATTTATTTGATGACCAGGAATAACAGTTACAACTAAAATGTTACAACTCGAAATACAGAGCAACTAAAATGGTTCAAAATTTGGTAAACGAGGGTGTCAACATTAATTAATGTGTTTATTTATTTATCATATTTATATCTTATTACAATTGTACATAGATTCCCAACAGCACAAAACAATAACTATGACAGTTTAATAAAATAAAATTAACAAAATAGATAAACCTAAGCTGTGAAAGGCATTTGTTGATTAAGAAGCAGTACTAGAAAGTCATGTGATCCCTACTCAGGCACGGGCATAGGTATCGGCCAAAGTTACAAATGCTATCTACGTCCTTTACCCAGGTCTAAACTGTCCGATAAGGTCTAGATAATTCATTTCTTCTAGAGTGCCTCATACCGTAGTTCATCTTGAATCACTGTCTCCACAGCCTTTACACAACTAAGAGAAGATTGAAGATTGGATAGTAATTGTCCAAAACTTGTAGAACCTGAAAGGGTCCACAAAATAAAGCTGTCCCTTCCAACTACTCATTGAAAGCAGTTAGTGAACAAAAGTAAGGTGAAACTCAAATATTCTGAACACATAATGCAAAGTCCTTGGAAGAGTCTGTTGCTTGAAAAAAATTGAAGGCAATCAGAAAGAGGCTGACAGAAAGACAAGTGGCTAGATACTATCAGTGATGAAATATGCCATGAGTGTACAATAATTTAGACAAGCAGCTACTGACAGACTGTTCTGGTGAGATGATGTTCACTGACTGGGTCACAAATAGCTGAAAGTGACTGAATAACAATTCCATCAGATCAGTATTTTCATTTGTAAGATGCAGTGTGGTTCTGGAAACATGTTCAGCTAGCCAGTTTCAGCTATACAACATTAAAGATTATATTGAATAAGGTGACATCTTGTTGCCTTGCTCCTTCAAATTCTTTTTCATATTCCAAAAAGATAAATGACTCCTGGGCTAGCACGAGTTCAGGCAAGTGGAACAGGAATTTAAGGGTATCAATGGTCTTGACAATGGTTCTGAAATCAGATTTAGATAGATCTGCGTATCTGACATATCCAAGTTTATTGTATTCAAGCAAGATAGAGGTAGGTGGTAATTGCCGTGGGAGTTCAATATTTTTTCTGAACATCTAAATATTTCTAATGTGTTTTTCAGTAGAGTTGAGAAGCATTCTCTATTTTCTTGAAAAGAAAAAGAGAGTATGCTTTGAAATGAGGCAATCATTTCACACCTCCTCCCCTTTTCAAATATAAAGCAACGAAGAAAATTGTTCTGTTAAAAGAAGTCTGTTAAACAGAGCATGGAACCTTTCCATTAGTACCACTCCTTTTCTTCACTAAAATGGTTTAAGCACATATTGTCTAGAAATTCTTTCATTTCTAAAATAAACATGCAGAAAAGTGATTGGATAAATGGTAAATTAGTTCCTCTTTTAAAAAATCAATAGGTTAAATGTCTGCTGTTTATGCCTCATAATTTAAGCAAATGTATTTGTTGGAAATAATTTCATGAATCCGTTTTACAGTTTACACCATATGTTTCAGAACTGATGAGCTCCTAATTTGTTTTAAATAAATGTTTTGTAATGTAAATATCTATACTTCTGTTTTTGTCTTTTGTCATGATTTTTCTGAATTCTGTAATTCATTCATTCTTTCAGGACGTCAACGAATCAGTCAGCTAGCAGAAAATACAAGGTACTTCAGAAGAAGATTACGTGAATTAGGCTTCATTATTTATGGCAATGAAGATTCTCCAGTTGTGCCTTTACTTCTTTATTTACCTGGCAAAGTTGGGTAAGTTAATTCCTGCTGCACCAAAAAACTGTACAAAATTTTCAGAATATAATTTTTAAATTCAGTTCATTTGTAATTATGTTTAAAAGCTGTAAGAGGTACATAGGTACCGGTAGTAGTCACCTATAGCAAATTGGGGCTTTCTCCTACCCTCCCTCCATGCAATCTTGTGGGGAGGAGCAGGCTGCAAGTTCTCATTATTATATTATTTCAGCAATGGGTAAACTCTCACTGGTTATATGATTAAAAATAATGAATTCAGCCAGAATGAGAATCTCATCCTAATGAGGCTGAATTACCAAAACAGGATAAGCCTTTTTTTTTAACTACGCTTATCAATAGGCTTTTAAAGATTTACACTATGTATGTTCAGGAATTTGGCACATCAATAAGACTACACCCAGGGTAGTGGGAGATGGCAGGGAGAAGGAGATAGATTATGGATGGATAGAAGATAGATAGATACAGGGGTGGGATTCTACCAGTTCGCACCTATTTGCTAGAACCGGTTGTTAACATTCTAAGCAGTTCATAGAACCAGTTTTTAGAAGAAATTACTAGCCTAATCCTGTAAGGAAGGCAGGAAGGAAACATTCTGGTGTTGCCACCAGAAACTGCCTCTCCGTTAACCCTTATTACATTCTTGGCAGGACTAGATTTCCCGTCTCAGAAACTTCTCTAGAGTGTTCTTTCCCTCTTTTGCTAGTATTTTACTTGTGTGGAGTGACCATTTAAAGTTACAATGGCACTGAAAAAAGTGTCTTATGATCATTTTTCACACTGTTGCAGCATCCCCAGAGTCATGAGAGGCTAGGCAAGGAGATGCGTGCCTCAATGTGAGTGGTATTTAATTGCCCACATCCAGCCAATAACATGATCACCGAGCCATGTCCACCCAGTCACATGAGCACAAAGCCACACCCACCACCTAAGCCACGCCCACAGAACTGGTTGTTAAAAAATTTGTATCCCACCCCTGGATAGATGGATGCATGCATGCATGCATGCATGGATGGATGGATGGGAAAGAGATGAGATGGAACAGACAGACAGACAGATAATAGAGTAATTTAGCTTCCAATTCAGTGCATTTATTAAATAATCTGTTGGAGAGGAATCAGAAATAAATAGCGAACTGCGTGTGGAAGCCACAATTAGACAATTTAATTAAAACCTATCAAGTGTGGTTTACTAAAAGCAAGCCTGGGGAAGGAAAGTGAGACTAGGAGGCCCTTGTTGTTTATTCATATGCCACTGAATTGTTAAAGTGTACTAAATCTACCAAATAAATGTTTTTGAATGTCCATGCCATACATGCGCAGTAATACAAAAAAGAACTAATCCTAGCTGTAATCCTATTGGAAGGTTTTTTTTTAATTAACACTGATTCTTATATCATCAGAATATGTATATGTTTTTGGTATTATTTTTGCAATTCTTATTCCTTGTTCTTTTAAATATAATGTCATTTTAAGAAAATAAGCTCTGTTTCATTTTGTTTCCTTACTCAGGGCTTTTGCAAGACTCATGTTATCCAAAAACATTGGTGTGGTTGTAGTTGGCTTCCCAGCTACCCCAATCACAGAATCCAGGGCTCGGTTTTGTGTGTCCACTGCTCATACACGGGAGATGCTAGACACGGTAAGCACAGAGATAGACTTACGAACCTCACTTCCTGGAGGGCCTTGGGAGAAGCCTCTCTAAAAATCTCTTCTTTGTTGTCTCTTGTAATTTTGCCTTTCTTATTTAAGCTTCATTTGATCAGAGAGGCTTTGGAGCTTTTAAGTTAGATAATTAGAAACATCAGAACACACTGCTGCTAGAAAGATAGGAAGTATAGATTAAACAGTGTATTTTATTGAACCCACTTGTATTAGGCTTTGAGTTTTTGTAGAATTCTTAAATTGTCAAAGTGGAAAGGGAGCAGAATTACAAAATTTAAAAAATTATATATTATTTTATGAATTATGGGAATACCCTTTAAAAATACCCTTTAAAAATCCTGAAATCCTATTAAGATAAATATTCACACCATTATAGACAATTGATAAAAAATACATTATATATTTTTGTTCTCATCAATAGTGGAATGTATGACTTAAGACTATCAGTTATTAATCAAGAACTAACATGACCAAATTTCTAACTTCTCTTGCTTTTTTAATTGACTTCGTTTCTGCGAAGCTGGCAGGGAAGGTTGCAAATTGTGTTTGTGTGACAGTGGGATATTGTGAAGGCCAGAATTTCAAGAACAGAATAGTTGTGGCCATTCATACAGCAATTATTGAAAGTTACTGTAGTGTTCAATGAATAATGCCTATGCCTGCATGGCTCTAACAGCCTGTCCACACGTATTCTCTAAAAAAATTATTGATCTCTGATAGCAATTTAAGCCATTTTTTGTTAATTCTAGTTCTTATAGGTCACTTCCCTTACAATGGTATCACAATGGTATCAATTTTTATGGTATTTGGAGAAGATTTGAGAAGCAGTGTTGTGTCCTCAGTTTCCTGAGGTTTCCAAGAATAATTAGAGATTAGAGTTAGCAGAAAATAAATATGCTGTTTGCGGAAAACCTTGTCAAAATGTGGTTAAATAATACCTTCTATCGCATTTCTAAGAGAAGGGCCACTATTCTAATCATTTATAAATGTTCTGTTTGACTATATTGTCCTGATGAACTCAGAACTTTAAATAAAATTTATAATAATTTATTATCCAAATAGTTGGATATTCTGGTTTTGTTATTCTTCTGCTTGTTCTTGAAAGACACCTAATGATTTTTAACCCAATGTGTTTAATAAAATTGGAAAAGACCATGCATTAAAGAGCTGTAATATATTATAAGGCCTATTAAAGAATTTTATATTTGCTAGAGACAGTCAGGACCTGTTCTAAGCAGTAATTTGAAAATAAAAGAACCCTGAATATGAATCAATAGGAATGACCTAACTATAACCATATAATTTTTCCAAAGTGTTTGGACACAGTATGGTTGGGTTTTTTTTCCTTGCTTTTTCATACTTTCTTTGTATTTAAACTTTCTAATTAAACCATTTTTTATAAAAACACTGTTGAGCTATGACATGAACTTAACTTAATTTAAAATATCTCAGCCATCATTATTCTCTTCCTAAAATGGAAAGATATAAGAAGAGTTTTCTCAAATATCTGCCTAGACCTCCTGGAAATGTTTTCCTTCTGTCTTTTAAGCAAGAAGAAAGTATCCATGAACCAACTTTTTTTTTTTTAAGGGTCACCAGAAATGTATTTGTAATTTTTAAAAATTAATTCTATAGACATATAATGTTTTAAAGGAAAACTGAAGTTTGTATTCCTTTAGGATTACAGAACCATAATAAAGGTCACTTTTCAAATTACTATTCCCACAGTAGTCCTTTTACAGCATGGCAGGTAAAATGACTCAACCAACTAGGCCAGACTTCCCTTCCTGTCCATCTTTCTTTCCTTTGTCCCTATACTTACTTCCTCATGAGTGTTACAGAAACTATTCGACTTCATGGGAGACACATGGTTGTGCTTTCATAAGACCAATGTCCTCATGCAACCAAAAAAACAAAAAGGAAAAAAAAACCACTCTGCTATGTACACTGAGAGCATATACACCGAAGACAAATTCCTTGTGTGTCCAGTCACACTTGGCCAATAAAGAATTCCATTCCATTCTATTCTAGTCTATTATTATATTCTATTTATTTATTTATTTATTTCAAACATTTATATACCGCCCTTCTCCCGAAGGACTCAGGGCGGTGCACAGCCAATTCTACCCCACACATGAATACAAAAATTAAAATGGAATTAAATAATTTGGGCTGTTAGATTAAAAAATCAACCCTCCCCCTTAATATTTAAAACCCCCGAATTAAAATCCAAATTAAAACAGGAGACGGTTAAAATCTCATATCAGCCCAGGCCAGCCTGCTCAAAGAGCCAAGTTTTTAACACACGTCTGAAGGTTCTCAGGTCCGTGCTGGTACGTATATCTGGTGGCAAACTATTCCAGAGGGCAGGGGCCCCCACAGAGAAGGCCCTATTCCTGGGGGCCGCCAGACGACACATGGAGGCCGACGGCACCCGGAGAAGGCCCTCCCTGTGGGAACGCACAGCTCTGTTGGAGATCACCGGCAGAATTCTAAAGTTTCTGTCTGCTATGGTGGCCAGAGCAAAAAAATGATCAGAGGGGAACAGAATCATGCATCTAGAGGGAAGGCACCAATCCTGTAGGAAGCCAGGTAGAGCCAAGCAAGGGTGCTGACCCTCCAGTATTTCTCCTCTTTACCATCTAGAATGTCTGCATAAAAAGTTTCTCTATGGAAAACACCACCTCCCTATTAGATGACCTTGATCCAGATTCAGCCTACTTCAGCCATAGCCTAGCAATATGGTGGAACGTTTGTTGTAAGGAAAAATCCTCAATAACTCAGTAAGCCATCTTCAAGATGGGGCAAGGAAGATGCAGGGATGCACATAAGATGTATTTTGATTTATAATGGTGCAGTAATTCTAATTCTTTTTCAGATGTATTTAATTTAGTTTAATACTAAGATTAAACACATACTCATATTCATATTTCTTCCTCCCAAACATGTTAATGCTGCTTAAAAGGCAGATAAAGGAAAATAAAGTCATGGAAATAGTATGTAGATAAGTAGAAAAGTTATGGAAACTAACCAAAGAGAGAAGCAATCTGGAATTAAGGAGAAACTTCCTAACACTGAGGACTTCCTAACCAATGGAACAGCTTGCCTGCAGAAATCATGGGCACTCTTATCATTGGAGATTTTTAATAAGAAATTAGACAGCCACTTGTCTGAAATGGTATAGGTTCTCTTGCTTGAGCAGGGGGTTGGACTAGAAGGTCCCTTCCAGTTCTATTCTGTTCTAGTACATCCACACAAAGAGTATTCTGGATATGTGTTGTGCTCATGCAGAGACCCTATCACCCTTTTCAAAACTATGCCTTTTCATCAAGACCAGAACCATGCAAAATTCTTCTAATCCAGGGGAGATTGTTAGACTTCATCAAGATGATAGAAGCAGCTCTCAGAAATCACAAAAAACTTGTAAATGCATGATTTATGTAGAACCTCTGAAAAAATTGAGTTATTCATAATAGTTCAACATTAAATGCCATACTAAAATAGTATGTGTCTTTTTTTTGTGTGTGTCTTTTTAAAAATGCTAAGTATGCCCTTTCTAATACACTGAAATTGCATTTCAGGTCCTGAACGCTCTAGATGAATTGGGTGATTTTTTGTGTCTGAAATATTCCCGGCACGCTAAGTCATCTCGTCCTGAATTGTACGATGAAATGAGCTTTGAACTTGAAGATTAAGTTTCCCTCCCATGGAGAAACCGTAATGATATTACAAGGAGGAGATGGGGATCTCAACAATAGGAATGCATTTCTCTTTTCTAAGAACAGTTTTTGCTTCACCGTTACCTGATCCAAGAGAAACGTTTTATGTCTATTTTTAACCAGATTGTAGTCTGTCTGCAAAGAACTAGAATATTGTTGCGGTTCTCTCACAAGGAAACACAAGTATTGTTGTTATTATTATTATTATTATTAGACCCCAAAGACTTTAACTGCTAAATCAGTTGCTATTACGCAGCTCTTGTTGCTGTTTTAAGAGCAGAGTTAGAAAAAAAATTAATTATGATAACACTTTTTAAAAATGAATTGGAATGTACTACAATAGCTGAAAAAAAGTTATCTTGTTAAATTGGCCCTTATTTATAGAAGAGGTGTATCTCCAATGCAGCTCAACAGGATTTAGGCAAAATATCCCCATCAAGTAGAAATACTTCGACATACCAAGAAAACCGGAGCTTGATTCAGGGGTAATCAGTGGTCTTTCATGGTTTTGGGTAACTTTAAGTATTATTGTTAGAAAGTTTTGAGTAAAGGAACAAAAAAACAATTCATCTTTGCTGCTTGGTATTTTTAAAAAATTGTTTTATATTTCAATTGATAACGTTAAGCCAAAACAATGTCAATTTAGATTCAACATTGTTGAATTATTTGAATTATTTCATAATTTAAAGGAGGATTACTTATTTAATTTTCAGATAGGTTTTTAGAGTTGTCACACACAGTTTTAATAACCATTTCACTTTCCCATTTGCAATGTGTTAAGCTTTTCAGTATGAAAAAAAGCAGATGTCATTTGTAAGACACTTCTTTCTGCATGAATATTTGTTTGCTCGGTAAGCAGACTGCTGATTCGAAACACTCAAGCTGTTACAGAATATAATTCTCAAAGATCTTAGCATTTGTGACTGCTGCCTTCAAGTTGAAAGAACTATCCATTTTACCTTATTACTTCAGTATATATAGGAGACCACACTGAATGTTCTTTTCCGGAAGTTGATATACTGCACCCATCTTTTTCTTGAGGTTAAAATTATTAACTGTTTTAAAACATGACCAGTTGATTTGAAAACAGCATTTGGAAATTAAAGGAACAAATGGATATGATTCCATTTCTGTTTCACCAAATGACTGAAGGGGCCAGGACTAATGTGAATATACCACTGTCTTCAGACTGTTGTCCAGTCTCAACAATTAAGGCCTCAGATAGCTGTACGCACATACACACATACTCTAAGATAACTGGTTGAAAGGCATTTCTATCACTTTTGAGAGAGATACAAACCAATCAAAAGTCTCGTGATACTGTAAACATGTCTGATCAAGAGATGGTTTGGCTTTCTGTTTCACAGATGTATTTTACTTTCATGTTCTTAAAAAGCTGTGGTATCCATTTAACACACAGCTGCAAAATTAGATTTAAGAACTGAACAATTAAATTGTGAATACCAATTACAGTATGGGATTCCCTTGCTTGTTAAAGCAGCTTTGAGGATAAAGTTTTAAGGTCCCTTCTTGTTATTCAAGTTAATAAAATTCAGTGGGGCTACAGTGTTAAAAATGGAGCACAGTGCATTCCAGAATATCAAATCTCTGCTTCAGAAGTATAGGAGAGTAAGGGGAGTGAATGGTACAGTGTTGTATGATTGTTCACATTGACAAATGAACTTGAGAAACACTAAACAGGCCCATGTTTGTGCATTATACTAAAACTGCTGTATAAAAATAAAGGATGTTTTTGTGTGTTTTTTAAAATACTTGAAGTTGGTTCATTTCTTGGTCATTAAAAAAAAAATTGGCACAATAACTCAGGACCAATCTGCCCCTGATGAATAACCATATGTTAACAAAGAAACTATGTTCTACAAAGTGTTATAAAAATTTCCCGAAGACCCTGTTCTCAGTGTCTTTTCCTCCACAATTCTCTTCAGCCACTAGCAATTTGCTTTTGCCTGTTTCACTGAATTTCTATACTTGGAACAGTCTACTAAGAGCAGATGCTGGAAAGAGCAAGCTGCTCTGATCATGATCAAAGAAAGCGGGACTCTGGCTTAGTGCTGTACATAGTTATGCTGCCCGAAGCAGAAGAAATGTGCGTTGAATGCATTCTGAAGTTTGTTGGTAGAGCCATCTGATTTTGTTGTTCCATGTGCAGTGTGGCCATTCACATGATAGCCGTAATGGTGAACTTAAAAGCAGTCGTCTTATCTGGTTTTGCTGTTTTCACCTTAATTTTTTCTGACTTGCGCTAATTTTCGCATCTGTAATTTAATAGCAGAATCAAATGCTTCTCACTTCTATTTGGAAATTAGCACATAGGGCAGCTTCTTCTGGGTTGTAACCATAATCTAGCTTTCTGAGCTACTGAAAGCATTAAAAAGGTTCTACAAATGCAGTGAGGTCATTTTTTTTTCTTTGCTTGAGTTAACAACTTCAAAATCAATGTATTTTGCCTGATAAGATCACCAAAACCAGGTGGGAGGGAAGCCAACTGAAAAAAAATATGCCTCTTTAGCTGATGTTCAACAGTACCATGGTCTCAAGAGGACTACAGAGCCACAAGTCAGAGTGCAGAGAATTATAGATGGGTTCCCATCTTAATCACAGGGGGACATGTAAGATGTTACTAATGCAGAAATGGATGGACAGATTAGTTTGTATTATTCCAACATCGAATTATATGAAGTACTACCTTACAAAAAAGATCTTCTAGGATAAAGAAATTTATCAAAGCCATCTGAAATGCACTGTGAGGGTTTGGGCCAATCTTCCTAAAATATATTACTTTGCCCCTTGGCTCCAATGTTTTGGAAGCAGGGAAATAATATTTTAAATGTCAAAATACAGCAATTATAAAATCAGATCAAAAGAGCATTATTTGGTGTAAAAGAAGAAAATTGGCCAGAAAACCTATTGGGGAAAATTAATGATTGGCCATAGCTAAGTAGTTTCTATGCTTAGAGCACATTCACCTCACTTAGGATAACAGAGGATCATAATTGTTAAACTAAAGCAGTTTCAACAGGAGAAAACTATTAAGGCCAAGAGTCTGTCTTCAGCTTCAACATTTGTTAAAGTTTTAAATTTTCAAAGCTGGAAACGAAGATCTCTGTTTTAATATACTTGGACCCTAAAACTTGTCAGGTTTTCATAAGGATTACACACATTCCAAAGAACTTCAAAGAGGACAATATTTTAAAATAAATATATTAAAATAAAAGCCCAACGAAGCTGCTTAAAAATCTGATAGCTCAGAAATATTACAGAGGAGTTCTGGGGAAAATGTCAAAATTTTCAAAAACGGAAAAACTGACTTGTTTGATTAGGGAAGAAGCAACAAGCATTTTTGTTTGTGACTGGAAATCCTTTTTTATTTTTGCTGAAAATGGGGGGAAAACGGAACTAGTGATTCAAATCAAACAGAAGGTAGGGTACAAACAAGTACATTTTAAACAGCTAAAAATATTAAAAGGATGTATAAAAACAAGAGTCCCCCAAAAATTTATTTATTTATTTATTTATTTATTTTATCAAACTTTTATACTGCTCCCTCTCCCAAAAAGGGACTCGGGGCGGTATACAGCCTACTAAAAACACATAATAAATATACTATAAATACAATTAAAAATATATTAAACAAATTGGTCCGGCTGTGTCCCATCTAATTGAGGATTTAACAATATAGAAGCAGGGATTCGATTAAAAATTAAAAATATAAAATTAACTACTAAAACCCAATTAAATTTAAAACCGGAACACAATTACTGGGCCAGGCCAGTATAGGGAGCAGTAGATAAGAGGTAGCTCAGTTCAGATAATTTGTGTGAAAGAAAATGAGTGACATCAGCTCCTTCCTAATTGTTGTTATAGTATATGCTTCCTAGGTTTCTGGGTGTTTTCTGTTCAGCAAGATTCTGTCTGTAGGTGTGGAACAATAAATCTATTTGGAAGAATCACCATGTGCCTTTCTTAGTTTTTGTAGCCTGACAGTTTCTGCAATGCTTAGCTGAAGAGGCAGTTTCTTTGGGATATCCCTGGATATTCTGGAGTATTAATCTCAGGGAAATTGTTGTCAGTATCACTAACATAGTTACTGGTGAAGAAGTCAGAATAGCCTTTGGTGTCCAAGGCAAAGCAGAGGCTTCAATATGAGATGATTTTGAAGATGCGTACCTCAATGGGGCAGATGTATTATTATTGCTGGATTTCCATATTACTTACCAACACTGGGAGGGTATGTCAGAATTGTTTTGATGTCTGCTAGTTTCCTCCAATTAATGAGTTCTGAGTTTATAGATTTAGTTTCCTTCCTCCTTGGAGTTTGCTTAGCCTCCTTAGTTTTGGCTCATGTGGCAGATTTACTACCTTTTAGCTGTACATTTTTATGGTTATTTGCAGAGTCACAATCATTTGTCCCTTTTTTAGTTATGAGGTCATGAACTAACTCATCCTTAGGGATTTTAATAGTTTGGATGCTCTGAGTCTGCCACAAGAACTCACTCATTTGTGTGAATCTGGTGGGCAGAGACGATGGTTTTAAATCCAGGAATATGCACTTAAAATTTCTTGAATTGGGCAAGTAGTGAAAATCTTTTAAATCAATCGTTCTATTTTGACAGTTTCAAAGCTGAGATAGGAAGGTCACAATAGTCTCACCTGTTTCATCTATGAGCGTTCTGATGGATTTCTAGCAGGAACTGCTTCTTTTGGAGTACATGGTGGTGATTGGCTGCTTCTGGGTACACTATTGATGTGGGAAAGGCTGCTTCTGCTGCCATTTTAAACCCACCCAGCCCCCTGATTAGAGATTTTGCAGATGGAGGGCTTGTCCAGCTTCAGTCCTCCTTGACTGAAATGTCACTTAGCCGTCAAAGAACGAAGAGCAAGTTTTCTGCAGACAAAAGGCAGGCCTTATGGAATGAATAAATGCAGGAGACTTGTTCCAGAAAGTTACTTCCGTTACCATTCTGCTCCAAGAAGTAACTTGGGCTGAAGTTTTGGATGATCAGGCAAGGAATCTGTCTTATTACTGGCTTCTGTGTTGTCGTAATCTTTGGGGCTATAGTTCTGTTGCTCTCACTTTTAGTGGTGGGGAAAGAGGAGTCAATCCTCATCTGTTCCTCTGCTGTATTGGGTTTATGGACCCCCAGTATCATTACTGGCGCTGACCTAGGTTCTTTACTGGGCTCTGGGTTACATTTTTAGGCCATAGGACTGAATCAGAGAGGTGAGAGGGTGGGAACTTATTTCAGGAGCTTCTAGCTTGTTACCATCTTGGCTTCTCCTCAAATTGGTGGTTTATGGGTTTGATGATGAAAAAGGGTATTATGATGGAATCTTAAAGAGGGAGGGCAGAAGACAAATTTATTTCTCCCCTGGTGAGATCCATTTCGCTTTACTTTTTGTATAACAAAAGTTGTTAGGTAAAATCTGCTTCATTATATAGTTTTTCTTTACCTGTTCACTTTTTTTACCTTTTTTCATACATTTGAACTATTTTTATTATTATATAAAATTCTTCAATAAAACTTAATAAAAGCACCTTGGATTTCTTTTTAAACGAATCTCAATATAGCCCTCCTCTCTGTCTATTATCTCAGTAGAGTGCATTACCTTATCCAATTTTCCTCTTTCACCAAATCTGGAACAGAGCTCTTGGCTCAAGAGGACTGAGTAGGAATGATCTTTTTACAAAGCATGTCATTAGAGTAGTGTTTTATCCCAGTTGTTCAGGCAAACTGCAGGTGTTTGAGAATAAATTAATTGCCATTCATGTATCTAATGTGAGCAACCTGGACAGAGAGTGGCAAAGGAATTGCAAGGAACACTTACTTACCTGAAAAGCATAGCATGGATTAAAATGGTGCAACTGCTGTTGTGTCAAACTATATTTATTTAAAAAGAAAATTACAGAAAATAAATTGTACTTAGGAATGCTGTTCACTTACCTTGCACAAAGGAAGAAATTTGTTTTTTAAGGAAGGGCTTGCTGTATTATCTGCAAACCAGATCCAGTGAAACATCCTTTTTTAAATCATTCTCTTGGCCTTTCAGTTGTAAATCTTCTCTCAAAACCATCTCTACCTTGTCAGATAAAATATGTTCTAAACCTGTCATTTTTCAATAATTTCTTTTAGACATAACTGTACTATGCATAGAAGCATACATAATTATTGATATTGTGGATATACTATTATCCGATTCCATTATTCAAAAGACTCCTTCAATATTTTCATTGTTACAATGTTTTGCAACAGATTTGTAAATCTTTACATAAAAATATTAGTCGACTCTAGTGTCCAGTTTTGAAATCATAAAATTGCTATTTTTGTGTGTCTCAAAAAGCTAAAACAAAAATTATTTCCCAAGAGAAGCTGTTTATTTTTTATAATTCCGAAATCTTATTGCAAAAGTTTCAGTGTTCCAATTTTATTTAGACCCTTAATCCATTTATAACAGGGTGTCAAACTCAATTTCACTGAGGGCCGCATCAGAGCTGTGGGGGCTCAGATGAGTGTGGCCATCTGGGTGGGTGTGACCAGCATGACATCACTCCCCAAACTGCTGGCATGTTTCCTCTTCATATTGGGTAGAGCGGGCCGACGCCACTGTGGTCTGATCTTCCCTCTTCACATCAGGTAGACCAGATTGAAGCTATACTGGCTTGAGCTTTCCTCTTCACATTCAGTAGACCAGGATGGCCCCATGGGCCAGATCCGACCATATCGCAGGCCGCATCTGGCCCACGGGCCTTGAGTTTGACATCCTTGGTTTGTAACTTTCTAAGATCAGAATCTTATTTAGCTTTTTGCTGTTTATTTCAGTATTTTTACATTCTTATCCTTATAATTAAAATTTTTCTTTCGTTCATGATCAAAGGCAGATTCCTCCAGCATTTTCAAACTTGTGATTCTGAAGATCTCTAGTTTAAAAGTAGTTAATTAGCCATTTCTGAAAGTGAGTGGAAAGTGTAGTTTGTGAACCAACATCCTTTAAAAGTCTATGCTGAACTTGCTGGCAAGATGATTATTCCCATTGTCTCCTGGCACTCCAACCTACAGAAAACTATTGTCCTGTGGTCTCCTCATGAGAAACAGCCATCTGGAGCACATGAGAGTGATCCCGTCTTCTCCTTATTTCATTCCAAGAAACCAGTCTACTCACTGATTCTTTGATCTTTGCTGTGGTCATCAGTTTTTGCAGAGTCATCTTCAGTTTGCCATACTTTCTTCAGAAGCTCACCAATTCCTCCTATTTTTGAGGAAGAAAAGCTCAAAGTGAAATTAAATTCTAATTTGACTTCTTAAAAGAAAAAAGAAAAATCTCAATTCCTCATCCAAAACAAGTGATGGGAGGACACTCTAATTCTGCCATGCTATACAAGAGAGCACTCTTCATAAATAAGTAAACAAACAAGGGTTTCCTTGCCTTCAACCTCTAGCTCACAAAAAAGGTGTATTGCTGGATACCAAAAGGTGGACTGCTCCTGGTATAGAACAATTCGTTCTTAGGACTGGGATTAGAGTTACAAGCACCAGAATCCTCTGCCTGCTGGACCATATGGGGTAAGAATCTGAGAGTGGTCTCAGTATGTTCAAAGGGTGCCAAGATGAGGAAGTCTGGTTTTGATTGTATATTTTAGAAACATGAGAGCCTGAATAACAACTATAAACCATTGAAACCATCAGAACAATTTGTTCTTCCTCCGCTACAGGCTTTGAAGAAAAGATGAAATTTAACTGGACACATTGCAGTTGAAATAATCTGGTTCTTCCCCGTGTTTGTAAACTGTCTTGATCTTATCTCTGAGGATGTCAGCAAACCTGGCCAATAACCATAGAAAGAATTAGCCTCTTAAACAGCAATTCTCCCTCCAATTCTGATTGTATCTTTCCAGTGCAAATTTCACAACTTGTCTCAGGAATCTCGAGAACTAGAATATTGGTGTGAAAAAAAGCTTGTTCAGATTCCTCCATATCTTACTTTTCATAGGAGCTTACATCCCACCAGAAGGAGCACTCAAGATCTTTGTGACAGATGGCTTATAGGCAGGGATATCTTCAAGGGTTGTAAAAGCTCAAAAATGTGATGGCAATAAAGCTCCATCTTTTTTCATATCTGCTATATTGCCCTCTCATCTCCCCTGTATATGGCCGTGACTATAAGCCAACTTTGCCTTGTATATAGTTGGGATGCTAGGTATAAAGGTATTGGAGCCATGGGTTTATTGCCACATAAGTAAGTAAATTAAGTAAGTAAGTAAGTAAGTAAGTAAGTAAGTAAGTAAGTAAGTAAGTAAGTAAGTAAGTAAGTAAGTAAGTAACAAGCAGGCAAACAAGCTCACACTTCACCTTCATTGTCTATATCTGGATTTGGACTAAATCTTGGCTTTGCAAGAAATAATGGCAAGTGAAAGCTACTGTACAAAGTCAGTATTTCTAAAATGTGCCAAAGAAGGTCTATCAACCAAGTTACTTCTAATTTTCTTGGTGTCACCTAATGTACTTCTTTGTAACATGTGGGTTCTTTCCTATGGCCCATTAATATAAGCCAGTGCTGTTTTCATCTCTTGTGCTTTTCTCTATTGTTAGTGACAAGGGAAGAGATTAAAAAATTGCTTCTTTCCTACAACTGTTTATGGTGCCTCAACTCATGCCAGACAGGTGCCCGCAGTAATATTAGTTTGGCTTCTTGATTACTTTTGTTTGTGTGGTGGCTCCTCTGATGGCTGAGTTTGCCCTTCTATGAAGCCCTTTATATAGGACTGTTTTTCCAAACAGATTCACCAGGCTGCAGTCCTTGTATTCTGAAAGACAGGAAGGGAACCTGGATTTCCTTTCTTTCCATGATCCACATCAGTTAGCATCCAGTCAGGAGGTCTGTTCAGGATGAAAAGAATACGGGATTGTGTAAGTTTCATTTCTTTCAAGAGAGGGAAATGTCTTTCTTTTCAAAGTACCTCTTTCATTTCCTGTGCACAGAGTGGCTTTGTCTTGAGTAGGATAATTAAGTTGTTGACCTTTTGCAGGGGTCAGATGGTGCTTCCTCCAAGAGAAAGATAAAAAACTGTCAAAAATGGGCTTGGAGAATGCCTCCCAAGGTAGATGACGTTCCCATCATGTCTGATAAATGTGCAATGAAAGCAATTTGTAATTGTCTGCAATCAGCTGAAATCCCCAAATAGTAAGGCACAGAATTCATTCAAGGTTTTTTAAAAATTCTACCTTTTCTGCTTTGGCTGTCTCCTTCCCCTAGAATTTGATTAGGGAGACTGCAATTGAATGCTTGAAAAGTTAGATTTTAATCTTTTGCAGTTTAATTGTCTGTTCCCTAGCCAAAAGGTGGTTTTCAAAAAAAGTACCCAAACCTAAGGAATTTCAGTGTTAACACAAGAGTTATATCTCATGTTCTTTTTACTTGTTTTATAGGATTCCCCACTGCCTACTGAAAAATAAATTCCAGCAACTTCATATCAAATCCACTGAAAACTTGTTCAATGATTCATTCAGCTTTTGACTTTTTCCTTTTTTAAAATAACAATTTTTAAAATATTATTAGATTGATATCCCGTCTTGTTCTGTTTTATAGAACTCAGGGCGGTACCTAATGCTCCCTCCTTCTATTTTTCCCACAAACATCCTGCAAACTAGATTGGACTGAGAGCGTGAGACTATTCCAAAGTCACGTAGCCAACTTAAGGGAGATCTAGAACTTATGGCGTCACCATTCCTAATCCATCACCTTATCACTACGTCAAATAGATTATCATGCAATGTAGATTCATGCAGTTTAATGCATATTATTTATTTCATTCAACTTATGACCAATGTTTCCCCTTTTGTCAATTAAAATTGTTTTGGAAGGGAAGATGACCAACATAATGACCAGGGAAGAGAGCAAGCAGCTATTTAGCATTCATTTATTCAGAATTCAATGCAGATAAATATACTGCTCCTCATGACCTCCTTGTTATAGGATCCCAGCTACTTTACCAATAGAAAATACAAAACATTTAATTCACAATAAAAAATGAAATGATGTTCATGAAATGTACAATATTAAACTCACATGAACATTCAGAAGTAATTTTCATTTTAACAGAACTGTAGGGTTATTATGATTAGAGAGAATTATCACCCAATAACCCATTTTTATTCTGAAGTCCAGACCCTGAACACTGAGAAGAGTTTCATGGCAGCTGGGTACATGCAGTATCACGATCCATCCACTAGCTCAGCATGTTTCCATGAAACATGAAATGAAGAACATTTTTTACATGTCCCTATTTACGTAGTTGCTTCTCCCTGAAATCATAGAATCATAAAATATAAGCATTGGAAGATATCTTGATGATCATTGTAGCCCAATCCCCCTACTCAGAGCAAGAATCCATTACTATAGAATAGAATACTTTATTGGCCAAGTGTGATTGGACACACAAGGAATTTGTCTTGGTGTAAATACTCTCAGTATACATAAAGAAACGATACATTCATTAAGAATCAAGAATCATAACATACAACACTTAATGATAGTCATAGGGTACAATCAACAATCAAATCATACTAGGAAACAGTCAATATAAATCTTAAGGATACAAGCAACAAAGTTACAGTCCTACAATCACAAGTGGGAGGGGATGGGTGATAAGGAGTGATGAGAAGATTAACAGTAATAGTAGTGTACACTTTGTAAACAGTTGAACAGTGTTGAGGGAATTATTTGTTTAGCAGAGTGATGGCTTTCGGGAAAAAACTGTTCTTGTGCCTAGTTGTTCTGGTGTGCAGTGCTCTATAGCATCGTCTTGAGGGAAGGAGTTGAAACAGTTTGTGTCCGGGATGTGAGGGGTCTGTAAATATTTTCACAGCCCTCTTTTTGACTCGTGCACTATACAGGTCCTCAATTGAAGGCAGGTGGGTAGTAATAGTTTTTTCTGCAGTCCTAATTATCCTCTGAAGTCTGTATCTGTCCTGTTGGGTTGTAGAACCAAACCAAACAGTTATAGAGGTGCAGATGACAGACTCAATAATTCCTCTGTAGAACTGGATCAGCAGCTCCTTGGGCAGTTTGAGCTTTCTGAGTTGGCACAGAAAGAACATTCTTTGTTGTGCTTTTTTGATGATGTTTTTGATGCTAGGTGACCATTTTAGGTCATGTGATATAATAGAACCTAGAAATTTGAAGGTCTCTACTGTTGATACTGTGTTGTCTAGTATTGTAAGAGGTGATAGTATGGGAGGGTTTCTTCTAAAATCTACCACCATTTCTACGGTTTTGAGTGAATTCAGTTACAGATTGTTCTCGTATAGTATACTATAGCTTTCCTGACAGATGGCAACCAGCCTCTGAATGAACGCTTCTAGTGAAGGTAAGTCCAAGGTAGTCTGTTCCATTGCTGAACTGCTCTGTAGGGCAGTGTTTTGGGTCCTTCTGGTCTTCTGTAACCATCTCTTTCTGAAAGCAACCCACCCCCTCCCCCAGGATTTGTCTTATGATCCTTTCCCTCCATAAATGTATATGTCTAAGGAAGAGGAAAAAGAAAGCCTTTTCATGTCAAAGGCTTCTGACTGACACATTGAGAGGGACATATTTTAAAAACTGACTTCAATAGCAAATTGAGCAAGGCTTGGAGGGGGAAATCAGTTATTTTTAAAGAAAGTTTCAAAATTATCTGCCTTCATATAAACAGCTAAGGGGGAGAGTAAAGCATTTCGGGCCATGAATTGTGCAACAGGCCAGGGTCTTTCAATCTTTTTTTCTGTGAAAACCTGGAATTTTGTGAATGTTTTATGAGGGGACCTCAAAAGGGGAGGTGGGAAAATCACTTGATTAAAGCATTTTTTTCTAACATTACAGCTATAATCAGGGGTGGGATTCAAATTTTTTAACAACTGGTTCTGTGGGCGTGGCTTAGTTGATGGGCATGGCTTGGTGGTCATGTTATTGGCTGGGTGTGGCCAACTCAATATCACGCACATCAAGACATGCATCTCCTTGCCTGGCCTCTCATGACTGTGGGGATGCAGCAACAGTCGTAAGTGTGAAAAATGGTCATAAGTCCCTTTTTTCAGTGCCATTGTAACTTCGAATGGTCACTCCATGCAAGCAAAGTACCAGCAAAGGAGGGTAAAAAACTCCAGAGAATTTCCAGAGATAGGAAGTCTAGTCCTGTCAAGAATGTAATATGAGTTAACGGAGAGGCAGTTTCTGGTGGCAACACCAGAATGTTTCCTTCCTGCCTTTTTTACAGTATTAGGCCAGTAATTTCTTCTAACAACTGGTTCTCTGAACTGCTTAGAATGTTAACAACCGGTTCTAGCGAATAGGTGTGAACCTGTAGAATCCCACCCCTGACTAAAATTGTGGGTTCTAATTTTTTAAAAAAACTAAGCTTCCAAAGCCTGAAAAAATTTGAAACACCCTGCTATAGATCTTACAACCATCCATCCCCTGAATTTAACTGGAATTAATTGGAAGAGTGAAGAGATACCTACAGATGAGACTGTGATTAGGAAAATACTAGAATATGAAGAAATGAATAGATTAACATTGGCAATTAAAGAGAAAGAGCAAACTGAATATTATATGGTATGGGATTTATTCTATCAATGGTTAAATAATAGAAATGGAAGTTAGAAATAGGGAAACAAAATAAAGATGATGTGTTAAAAGTGGTAAGTTAATATGATGGCTAACATGTTGAATATTACCATGTTAATATTGTATAATTAATTAGTATCATTAATAGGTGGATATTACTCTGTTAAATATGCAGAAAATGTAATGAAGGATGTTATAATTTTGATTATTTTTTAACAAAGATGCTTGTACCCAGATAACACACTGTTCAATTGAAGATGGAATGATTGTATAAAAGTAAAAAATGTATTATAAAAAAAGAGATTTTTTTTCAACTAAGCTTCCAAAGCCTGAAAAGATTTGAAACCCCCTGCTATAGACCTTACAACCATCTATCCCTGAATTTAACTGGCTAAAAAACTCAACAGGTCTCCTGTGTTCACCTGTGCCTGAAGGTGTGGGCCAATGATTTTAATTGTAATCAATGCATTTAGCAGCGAGCTATAATACTGGGAAATACTTGTCTGGATAACCCAGTACCTTGCATATAATGCAGATACTGTGCCGTATTGCATCGCCTGATAAAATCTTCCTCACATCAAGTTGGGCTCTTCGTGAACACATTGTTGACTATGGTCTTGCTTTCAGGAGGGGCCCTTGGTGCTCTCTGAGCTTGTTTGTTTTCTTGCAGATGTTTCATTACCCTAACTAAGTAACATCCCCAGTGCTTTCAGGACCAATTCAAAGCTCTGGCTGTTCTCCTTTAAAGCCCTGCATTGCTGTGTTTCAGGATGTGACAATCTTTCCCACCCAGATTTAGCCCAGCCAATGAAATTACCTAGAGAAGGGGCTGTGTGAAAATTTACTTTCTCGTCTTTTCAAGTAGTTGGTTAGGATGTGAGTGGCCTGTAAGCCCTGTAAATAAATAAAACCATCATTCTACCTGTGAAAAGGAATGACCCCCCAAGCAGTGGTGTAATTAACCATTAAGCAGACTAAGCACGTACTTAGGGCACCAGGCCCAAAGAGGGCACCACAAAAACTTTTATGTAGCCTTTAGCTTGGCTTTGTTTGTACAGTAGGTACAAAGGAGGGAGGGCACCAAGATTTGTCAGTGCTTCGGGCACCAGTGAGCCATAATCCGCCACTGCCTCCAAGTTCCAACTTTTAGAAAAGCTTTAAAGAGCTCTGGTGTCACAGTGCTTATAATGCAATATTGCAGGATGATTCTGCTCACTGCCAGAAGTTCAATCCTGACAGGGGACAAGGTTGACTCAGCCTTCCATCCTTCCGAGGTCAGTAAAATGAGGACCCAGATTGTTGGGGGCAATATGCTGACTCCGTAAACTGCTTAGAGAGGGCTGTAAAGCACTGTGGAAGCAGTATATAAGTTTAAGTGCTATTGCTATTTAAACACTGTTGTTCCATGGTACACGAAGTTGCAAATATTGTAAAGGTTGCTGGACTAATAAGAAGTTAGGTCTGACTAGTATCTTCATTTTTTGTTTCAGTTATAAACTCTCTTGAGTCCCCTGCTGAAGGAGACTGACTATAATTTATTGTATAATAAATAAATTCATTTTTCTTGGCAGCAATGCACAAGTGGCTTGGCATTGCTTTGAGGCATTCTTTTTTTTAACTTTGTAGTCTCATGCACAGCCATGGTGTCCCCTAAAAGCCTCCTATCCAAATACTAATCAGGCACTGCTGTGCTTAACTTCCAAGTCCCAATAAGGTTGGTGAACTGGGCCCAATTATTTCTTTAAAAATCTGGATAAAAGCCATGGAATCACAAACCTTTGTAATGCCACCTATTCATATTGCTCTTGATTTTTTTTTTTTTTTAAATCAAGCCTGGTCAAGCAATTCAAACAGCTCTGTTTCCAATAAACCTTAAAAATATTTCTGAATGATCCTTAATTTTCTTTTCTATTACATGGCATCAAACTTTAAGGATTCAGCCAACAAGGATGCCAAATAAAGACGTTTTCAACATTCCCGTTTTTCATCCTCCCACTCTGAAACCAACTCTGGAATTCAAAGAGGAATTAAATCCCTTCATATTCTCCCAAACGTTCTTTGCAGCCTTCTCTAATGCCCTTGCAACCCACAAACACATTTAAACAATTCCAAGCTGGATATTTAGGTTCTTTAATGGGCATTGTTCCTTTTGTCAAGTGCTGCATTAAACGTGAAATATGGATGGGCTTGTATGAAGAAAATACTAAAACCATTTGGGCAACAATTAAGAGAGCAAATAATCTTGCTGCTGCTTTTTTTTCTTTCTTAAATTATCCATAAATCACTAGATCTGGAGGTGGGATTAAGTAGTCTTTTAGAGAAGCCCACTGAATTCTCCTTTGTTCCCCCCAGACCTGCTTGAGGACTCCATGCAAAGAGAGATGAAAGCCATTGGGAGAGCAGTAGACCCTCTACTGGTCTTGAAACCCTGGTGAACGGAAATCCTGCTCTCTTTGAAGCCAGCTCTGTTTTTTCCTTCAGTAATTCTGGGTGGCAAACAGATTAAGACAGGGTGAGGCTTTGGGCTTCTAACAAAACATCCTAAAGACTAACGCGTGCATAGGGACATGAAATTCCACCCAATGGCGTGCACAGCAACAATGGCACAATGTGTCTTCAGCAAATTGTGCGTGCCATATGTGTAGAATTTGAGAAAGGGATGAATATAGCTAAGTTACTGTTGAAGGTGGCTAGATTTGCCTCACTATCCCATGTATTTAATAAACAACAACAACAACAAAACTAAATGCCAAGGAGAGGCCAGCTATACTAAAAAGATACCATGAAAGGATCAGAGGGCAAAAGGCAGGCTAGAAGTTCAGGTATTGCCACCTCTTCTTCCCCAAACTGCACTGTACTAGAAGGATGTAATTTGTTCAAGAGAGATTGACCCAACTAAAGAGGAGAAGGAACTGCGGGCTGCATTGGCTTCCTGTGGCCTTCCGGATCCGATTCAAGGTGGTATTGATTGTTTTTAAAGCGCTCCATGGCTTGGGACCTGGGTACTTATGGGACCGCCTGCTGCCATCAACAGCCTCCCGCCGCCCAGTGCGCTCCCACAGGGTTGGCCTCCTCGGGGTTCCGCCACCTGATCGTTGCCGGTTGACGGCCCCGAGGGTGCGGGCCTTCTCTGTGGGGGCCCCCTTCCTGTGGAATGATTTGCCCCCGGAGATACGGGCCATTACCGACATTCAGACCTTCCGGCGCGCAGTAAAGACCCTGTTTTTTCAACAGGCCAGCCTGGCCCAGTAACGTTTTTTTGGGGTTTTTAATAACTAGGTTTTTAAATTTTTAAAAATTTCTAAATTTTAAATTTGTATTAGTTTTATATTTTAAATTGTATTTCGGCCTTGATGTAATTGTTTAATCTGTTTTTAATTGTATATATTGTCTGTTTTTAGTTGGCTGTGCACCGCCCCGAGTCCCTTTTTTGGGAGAGGGGGCGGTATAGAAATTCAATAAATAATAATAATTACATCATATGTAAAAAAATGGCTACACCTATACAGAAATACATGATACCAAGGACGAAAGCCTCCTTGAAAACATTTGGAATTTTGGATGAATATTAAGTGAAAAAGAAATGATGTTTTTATAGGTATGTAGAGAGTCCACCCAACTGTTCAAAGTTAATTGAGGTTCCAGGAAACACAACACTGTGGTAATGATGGACTTTAACTATCATGACAACAACTGGGGAATAAGCTCTGCAGCAAATGGAAGATCAAACAGGTTCCCAACATACACAGCATCCAAAAGACAGAGGCAGGAACTAGAGCAGAGGTCTCCAAACTTGGCAACTTTAAGACTTGTGGTCTTCAACTCCCAGAATTCTCCAACTAGAGCAGAATACCAGCAGATAGCCTGAATCTGCAAGGATTGCATCAGAAAAGCTGACCTCAGAATCTGCTAAGACTTGCAACAAATACCAAAAACCAAAAACACCTCAGAAAAAATTTACTTCAATATGTAAAGAACATGAGGAAAGTCAAGGAAATGGTTAGTTCACAATAATGGCAAGAAAGACAGAGAGCAGAGAGAAGTTGGAATTGGTTAATTTATTATTTTTTTTGCATCTGTCTTTATGTAAAAGGGGGGGAAAAAACAGTCCAGCTTGTCAAAAACATTACCGTGGAAGACAAAAAGGAATTCAGGTCAAAATAGGTAAGGAATTGGTTAGAAAACATCTAGCAGTTCTTAACAATGAAATAGATGGTTTACACCCCCAGGGTACTGTAGGAGCTGGCAGATGTGATCTCAGGACCATTAAATGAAATCTTTCAGAACTCCTGGAGCATGTTGAACTGTATATAGCACAGTTGAACATCAGCACAGGAAATGATTTGTGATATTTTATATTATGTCATAAACTATTTTAATGGTAATTTTATCTCACAAAAGGTTTTCTAAAATATGCCAAATTTCACTTCCGTAGGAGATATGGATTTTGGATACTTATTGTTAATTAGGCCATTTGGAGGTACATTGGTTCAAAAATTGTGGTCCTGTGGTGCACTATTTCACCCAGTTAAATGAGAATGAGATTTTTTAGTGGTATATGCATTGGACTCTCCAAAGAATGTATTTCAGAGAACGGACATCATATGTTTTTTCTGGGGATATAAAAAATTTGAGGGCTCATTGACCATATGATATGGTCATGTGATTATTTAGTATGTTATGGTTATTATTTAGTATCTTTTGGAGATAATGTATTAATGTACATTAATATATTTATGGGGAAAGCTTTGAATGTTAAAGATATTAATGTAATGTTGAACTATATACCAAGCTTTGGAATCTGACTGTTTATCAGGAATTGTGGTTATATATAGCATGGAAGGGGAATATCATTTTCATTTTGTTGGACCAATACAACTACTGAATCGTCTAATCTTTTATCAGAAGGCATCCCTCCCTTTGTTAGATTTGAAACAAGCATAGGAAAATATTTACAAAACATCACCAGAACTAGGAAAACTTTAAAATCACTTCCTTCAAATACTCATAACCCCTATTTCTCTCCTTCCCCCTCTCCATGCCTTTTACACTTTCATCATCTTTATTAGTTTTAACATAGGGGGTTTTGTCATTGCAAACATCTGGTGGGCAAATGGAAACTTAAAAATATTAGATTCTTCATTACAAAATCTCCCAGACCCTAGTGTTGCAGGACAAGAGTTTAAATTTAGTTTCAAGAATCAACATGAAAGATACTATAATTTTTATCTCGGGATGAATACTTGGACATGCATAATCAAAATGCATAATTTTGATTATGCATCAAATGCATAATCAAAATGGAAGGGAATAAAGGGAATAAAATTTGTATATGAAATTCATAGGCATGATATGTGTTTAGAAAATATTTCATTTAAAAAATAATTGAAATAAAATGCAGTATTTCTCCATATAGCAAAAATACGAGCCAAATATGCTGTGGGCTTAATTTGCTGTTCAAATGCTAAATTCACTTCATGTCCCACAAGCTGATTTCCATTTTTATGTCTATTTCTTTTTAAACTGGTTTGCAATGCACAAATCAGGTATCTGTAACCTTGAACCTCTTTTCCATACCCATCCCAAGTTTAACTATTATTGCTTGAAACAGCACAATTTTAAAGATACATAGATACATAGATAAAAATTGTAGTGTAAGGGTTAAAATGCAATGTAACTTTAAAAGAAAAATAAATCCTCTCCAACTCTTCTCCAGCTAAGAGAGAAAAATAATCCCAATCACACCCACATCCATGACACACACACACATACACACACACACCATTCAATTTGCCTAATCCCATTGTAATCATTTCACATTCTCAGACAAAAATTAGTTAAATAGAGCCAATTCACTTTCCTTTTCTTGCACTATGCTATTTTTCTGTTCTTCTCATTGTTTCTTTGTTGTAACAAACACAGTCATGCCTATGGATTGAATTAATTTTTGTTGCAATTGCTTGAAAATAATTTCCTTTTCATCCAAGTCCAAACTGTAACTATTTTCCCTTCCACAGTAATAGAATATTTATTCTTCGCAGCTCAGAGTTTCAGTGAGTGTCCTTGGTGCCCTCTGAGTTCGTTGGGTTTTTTTTTTCCCTATACAAGGTAATGTCTGAATTAAGATGACACCATAACCAGTATTAAAAATCAATTTAATTATTTCTTATATAAGAAAATACAAAATGAAGAAGAATGTAGGAAAAGGCCCCCTATTTTGAGATATTGGAAGAAATATCCTTCTGGGTTCAGTTCCAAGTGGAGAAAAAGACACTGGAAACTTGGAGGCTGTTTGGAAGGTTTAATGGTGGACAGGACCACATGGCCTGGAGCTCCACAGTGAAAAGGAAGGATGATCACATCCTTCAAGGTGAAGGAAAAAATAAAAAAAAGGCTGAGGTGCTGAGAGTGCCTGGGTTTTATAACCTTTGTTGGGATTTGAATTGGAGCTTGCATTCTGATTGGTTGTCAGACTCCCATGAGGCCATGCAGGGGCAACTCTGTAGGCTGCCCTGAGTTCCAGGCTTGGTTGAGCCTTGCTGGATGATGATGCACTGAAAGGGCTTTTGAGCAATTGCTATAGCTTTACTGGAGATCTTTGTTATGTAAAATATTCTGGCCCAGGCCTTAATGGCCCACCCATGAACAAAGGTGGGGGTGAGCTTATGCTTCTGAGGTGAGTTTCTACGCTTGAGTTTCTACTCTTTTTACGGGAAATATTCTGCCTTTTTAATATTTCCTAGGATATTTCAATTTTCTAGGAGAGGTGTGGGTGCTAACTTCCTACAGAGGGATCCTTGGTGCTCTCTGAGTTTGGTTGTTTTCTTATAGAAGTTTCATTACCCAAACTAGGTAAGTTCATTAGAGTATTGATGCTACCTGGTACCAAATTAGGTGACATCATCAGTACATTAATAATGTTAACCCAATTTGGGTAACGAAACATCTGCAGGAAAACAACAAAACTCAGAGAGTACCAAGGATGCCCTCAATATAGGTGGCATTTTTCTGCATTTTTCCTCATTCTGTATTTTCCTATTTTAAGAACTAACCCTTATTAAAGAAAAATAAATTGCATTAATATTGGTCATAGAGTTATCTAAATTCAGACATTATCATGTATAAATGAACTGAAAGGGAAATGGGAGGAATGGC
This sequence comes from Bungarus multicinctus, assembly GCA_023653725.1. Taxonomy (NCBI): domain Eukaryota; kingdom Metazoa; phylum Chordata; class Lepidosauria; order Squamata; family Elapidae; genus Bungarus; species Bungarus multicinctus. Next base: position 150,496,000 of record CM042836.1, read on the forward strand.
AAACTCTGTTTTTTATACTGAATTTAACAAAACAACAACTCATAGTGAATTATTTTGTATGCTAGTCTATTGTCTTAAAAGCATTCTTAGGAAGGCAATACCTAAAATGACCCTGCATAGTTTTGTCTCTCTTTCTCACAGGTTCTTTTCATTTATTTCATGCATTTTAAAACCATATCTCCACTTAATGATGCCTCAAGCAATTTACTATTAAATTATAAAAGAACAAATATATTTACATAACAGAATCAAGGCATCTGAAAATAATATGTTATAATAAAACAAAGAAGAAGAATTTCCAAAGAAAACATTAGTCACCAAAACTGTAGCAGACCAATTTCATTTTTATTAGATACCAAAAGGCCTATAATGCAGAGGTGGTATTCAGCAGGTTCTGACCAGTTCTGGAGAACCGGTAGCGGAAATTTTGAGTAGTTCGGAGAACCGGCAAATGTCACCTCGGACTGGAGATTTTACAGTATCCTTCCCCTGCTGTGCCCACCAAGCCACGCCCACAGAACCGGTAGTAAAAAAAAATTGAATCCCACCACTGCTATAATGGAATATTCAATCTGATCTTACTAGAGATCACAACAGATAGTTAGTGCTGAGACAGAAGCTTAAAACGAGATTTCTCAAATTTATTATCCTACAAGTCAGCAATTAGCAGATATGGTCAACTTGTATGGTCAGGCACAATTGTTGGTTCTTCAAATAAAGCCAAATTACAAAGGCATACTGTTATTATACACAATACAATTACAATACTTTTTTTCATTACATGTGTATATCCTACAGGTTACAAATCTATCAATACTTACTCTTATATAGGGCCATTTGGAATTCAGTATAGCGTGTTTAATGATGTTTATCTGATGAGCTTAAACATAGGATATTTAAACAACAAATGTTTATATTTGAATTTTGTAAAATTCAGAAATACCAGTCATTGCAGTTTGAGAAATTTACCACTTAGAAATTATTGTATGTATTTTAAATTTGCTGACTTTCTGAAGAATAGAAATAATAAAAACGGGTATCTTTAAAATTTAGAGTTGATATTCCCTTCCATGAGAGACAATAGTAATTTAATGTAATTTAAATATTAGCTTAATTCAACTGTGATGATAAGTCTTTGACTTATAACTTAATTAGTGAAGGTTCAAGAAATGATAATCTGTTAAATATAATCTGATAATCTGGATCTGTGTGATAAAACTTGTGATTGATGCACAGCCAAATTACATATAGTAAGTATGATTTTATTTTGGATGTTATAAAATCTGAACTTCTGGTTATAATTGATACTTGGAAAAATGCTTTCTATCTCTTATTCATGTACTCTTCTGCTTTTCCAGTCCCTACATTTTTTCAAATGCTTTCTATAAAAACAGAATTTTTAAAAAGTTAAATACATCTAAAACACATAATTTAATTGCCATTGATCAACTTGTATAATTTATTCCTGATTCAAACTGGTTTCCTTATACAAAGTTCAGGTGAATCATTCATTCATTCTCTCATTCATTCACTTACTCACTCATTTATTCAATTTGTATAGTTGCCCATCTCAAACGTGACATTGGGGGGATGAACAATACCTTACTTCAACATGGTAGATGCACCACATCTTCCATTTGTCCCTGATATCTTCATGCCATTTCCCACAATGACCCAGGAGTATCTGTTTGAACTAGACACCTCCCTCTTTCTAATAATGGACAGTTTCCATGGTACCAAAAAGACACAAGCTAAGAAAACCTCTGGTTGCTAATAATGAAATCAGACAGCACAAGTAAGCTTTGTTACATCCAAGATCAGATTACTGTTCAAGTGCCTCTGTGTCTGCTTGTGATGTTTGTGTACACATGTTTGTATGTCAACTGCTATACAGCTTGAAGAGGCTTAGAGTTAATCTGTCTGTTTCCTACCTGTTGGAGGGAGGAGACAGGTGATAGGAATTAAATTTCACATATGTAAGTCAATCAAGTAGTATTTTGCTGTGAAAAGTATCCAGAATTGGTCTGTTCTGTTCTAAGAAGCAGAGAAGAGCAAAGAGAAGAAATTCCTTACTGTATTTCTAGGTATTCTCTCTCTAAGTTATAACATACCTGTATTAAAAGCACTTATAATCCTTTTTTCCCTTGACAGTATGAAGATTTTCTTGAAATTCTTGTGTCCCGTAGAGGTTACAGGTAAAGCTGTTCTGATAGGAAATAGGAGTTAAATTGTACTGCTTGCTGAATGTAGGAATGTAGTCCTCACTCCATCTAAGTAGAGCAAGTTAGTTTAGTGGATACTGGACAAGCTATAGTTGCTATTCTCCAATGGTGAGAATAATGAGGGGGGAGGCAGGCATTGAGATTACACTGCTAACTGCCTGCTTTCTCCCAACTTCATTTGGTCTAATCATGGGAATATTCTGCAGAATGCTAGGCAGAGGAAGTAGACACCAAACCTATTATTTTCTAGGCATACCCCTACTTCTTACTTACCATTGAGCTAAGTGGCTTCTCAGCCACTGAGCTAATTTTAAATTGTAAGCAGCAAAACACACATTTTGCCTGCATCTTTTTCTTCCCATTATATCCTATTTCTCAAAGCAGCCAGAAATCTTGCTTGGGTATCTGTTCCAGAATCCAAGAAGCTGAGACATGAAAATCAGAGTCAGTTGCTCCACACAGTACTAAAGCTAAAGTTTCAAACCTAAAAATTGATTTATGACAACTTTGCAGATGACTTTATATTATGAGGGAGAAAGATGGAAAGTTCCTTTTGAATTTTAAAGGTAATAGACAGTAAAGACTTAATGCACAAACAAAATTCTTTCTAAATAATTTTAATATTTTTATTATGGAATAAGTTTTAATGTATTGCTAATAGTCTGTTTTTACTTTACACCACCCAGAGTCACATTCATGAGATAGATGGCGATACAAATGCAATGAATAAAGGAATGAATTCTTGATTAACTGCTTTTAAATTACATTCTATTCTAATTTAATTTTAGTTTTAAATGTTAACTATAGCAATTAGTCACTGTCAAGTTGGCTTTTAGATTGTCTCTCACAAAAGTGGATTATTAGACAAATAATAGAAAGGCCACATAATACAAGAGACATTCTCTATGGCAATTGGCAGGATGGCAGCCATCCTGTATCCCACATACTACCCGTGGAAAGTGAGACCCGCTTTTTGATCTGGAGGAAAATAAAATTTTAATTGAGAGAATGAGAGAAACATTGAGCTGGTCTAGGGAGAAGCGAGTTCATTTCTCATATTTAAGGACATCTCCATCCTTAAAAGTAAATCAAGGTCTGCATGAGTTCTGATGGCTAGCCTCTCTTTTTTATGCAGACGAAGTCAATCACCATAGTTAGCCTCCTTCCCTCAGATGGTCTACATAAACTCTGGATCACAACAACCAATCCCTTGCTCTGTTTCATTTCACTGTGGTAGCCCTACATCACAAAGGTTTCCATGGTCAACCTCTTTTTCTCATAAAAGCAGGGAGCAGCAGCATCTTAGCATTTGTGTGGACATCCCCTTTTCCTTCACAGAGCTTCAACAGCCTAAAGGCAAAGAAGGAGCAGGCAGGGAGCCCCTCCCAGGCTGCTGCTCCAGGCTTTTTATATGAAACCAGTTAGCCAGTGTCCTGTTGGTCATCATTTCAGAGGTAAATAGAGAAACTAGATTACCACAAGTGGCAAAAATTAGTGTCCCTCTCCCCCCGCTTCCCTCCCTCAAGAAAGGTGTGCAGGTGTGCTCAAGAAATGGATCAGAGAGGGCACGTAGATGGCCATGGCTCAGGAAGAATGAATGGGAGCATGGGAGAGATGCCACATAAGTCTGGAAGCACGAGTGGGCAGTGTAGATCCAGAAGGTAGTGGGGGGTGTCATTAAGGTAGGTGAGAGGTGCCACAGGGTCAGGTCAGGTGCATGGGAAGGGCGTGTGGGAGAGATGCGGTGCAGGTCAGAGAGGGGAGTGAAGGATGGCACGGGTCGGGAAGGGTGCCCGGGGCTTATTCAGAGTGTGCGAGAAATGCTGTGCAGGTCAGGGATGGTGTGTGAGAGCATGATGTGGGTTGAAAAAGATGTGTGTGAGTCAGAGGTGGGATTCAGCAAGTTCTGACCAGTTTTGGAGAATCGGTAGCGGAAATTTTGAGTAGTTCGGAGAACCAGCAAATACCACCTCTGACTGGTCCCACCCCATCTATTCTATGCCTCCTGAGTCCCAGCTGATCGGCTGGGTCTTCTTTTGTTGCCCTGCACAGGAGAACGGAGCTGGAAAGCAGGTTAGTGGGGTGGGGAGGGAATGGGATTTTGCAGTATCCTTCCCCTGCCAAGCCCGCCAAGCCATGCCCACAGAATCGGTAGTAAATTTTGTTGAATCTCATCAATAGTGTGAGTGCCCCTGAGGTGTTCTGTGGATTGCAGAAGGCATGGGGGGGATTAGAGGGGGTGTGTGGATGTGTATAAGAGATATCATGTGGGTCAGGGAAGGCACACAGAGGCCAGTAAGGGTTGCAAGGGTACACATATGGTAGTGTGGGCAAGGAAGGATGCATGGAAGCTTCTTCCTTCCAGCTCCACCTCCCTTCCTTTCACTTTGCCTTCCCATCAGGCAGGTAAGTGGCTGCTGATAGCTGTAGGGCAGACACAAAGGATTGCAAGTGGCTGGGAAGATGTCACAAATAGTCACAATGAGCATTCCATGGCCATAGCAGCGGCTCAGCAGAGCCGAAGCATCCTGCCTTTCAAAATTTTCATTCCATCAGAAGGTCATGGTTCCCAGATTTTGGATGCATTTTATAATTTAACCCATCTGAGGTATCTTGGTTCAAGATACTGTTGCCCTATAGTGCATTATTTTGCCCAGTTAAAGGAGCAAGAGCTTTAGCAGTGTTATAGACTTCCCAGGATAAGCTGGCATCAAAAGAAGCAAGAGGAGCTAGAAATGGAAAGAGAAATGTGAATGAGAGGAAAAAAGTGAAACGTGAATGTGAAAAAAGTGCCCTGACCCTAACCCATTTCCGATCCTTAGACAGCCCCCCCACTAAAATGGAGGAGGAATATTGTGAATCTCCACAGAATTGCAGAGGTGAAAGGAATCCCAATGACAATCTAGTCAAACCTTCTGCAACATATAAGAAAACCATTTTCAACCTTCCCTGAGAAGTGGCTGTCAAGCCTCCTTTTTTTCAGTTTTCCAGAGATGGGGAGTTTGTGATCTTTCATCCTTCCATGGGATGAAATTATGGATGGTGAGGAAGTAGCAGCAACTGCCCCCTCCCCAATCTAATGAATGAATGTTATGTCATGGGTCAGTCTGTCTTAGGCAACAGTGAACCTCCTTTCTCTTCCCTATATAGCCCTTTTCCAACCCAAGTGGGAACTCTGGGTGTTGCAGCCTCAACAGCTTTAAAAGGCCTAATGAAGAAAAGCTGCTTTGCCTCCCAAAAACAGGCCTCCAGACAGTTGTTCACTGACTTGGTCTGGTTTTTCTTTATCTCTTCTTTCATGAAGAAGAGGCAATAAATATAACCTGAGTCTAACAGGGTTCATTTCGGAATCTATTACCCATGGATATTAATCACACGAGGAAAGATCCTCCTACAGGTATTTTCCACATTATATACAGTAAAGAATTCTGGACTGTACTACTTCAGACTGCAGACAGGAAAGGTGCCAAACTTTCAAAGCTGCCATGTAAGAAATTCCATGTATATAGTAAACAAGCAGACAGAGGGAGAAAGACGCCATGTAAACATATTCACACATCATAAAGTAGTAGAATCTGAATGAAACAACCATACCATTTAGGACTTTCTACCACGAAAGCTCCCTTTGTGTACAACTCAGTCAAAGGCACGTTTACTTAGAAGACTAAAATCATGGCCACTCCCTTCTAATGATGCTGTACCCACTGCAGACCTCTGAGGTTTAAAAATTTAGCGGTGTGGCTGTTGGCTGGGAAAGGATCACCCAACCTCTGTCAGAGCGGCCATGTTGGGAACATCTAGTGAAATGAAAACTGGACTCGGAGTAAGGTAGCTTTCCACATCCCACTCTTAAACTTTATTGGTATTCACGACAAATCTGTTTTCATCTATTCCTCCATTTTAAACTGGAGTGCGGACAGGTTGCAGCCACAAAGAATCAGCTAAATTGAAGCCGAGACTTTAACCAGTTCTCTTTGCTTTGCCTGTTTGTTTTTGCAAAGAAAGGGGCAAAAGCTCTCTGATAGAATGCTCTCTGATCCACTGCTTTGTGTCAATGAACTCATCTTGTGTGCTGCTTTTGATTCCAAGTCAAAAGTCACCCTGTGTGGGCTTCCCCATAGACAACAGAGCAAGACTGTATGGTTTATACAGTTTCCTGTCCTTTTTCATTTCTACTCAATCACCCTTGCAATGCCACTGGCACTGAATCTATACAAGACCAGCTTTTTTGTAAAGCGATGTCAGCTCAGACATTTTTCCTATAATAAGAGAATGTAGTCTCTAACTGCCAATATTAGTGTTTTACAGCCCTTTACTAGAATTGCACGACATCTTGACACATAAAAGTTAACAGTGTATCCGGAAATGCATGCCAAATACAAGCTTGACTTAGATGGATTAAATATGTTTTTTTTTAATTAATAGGATCTAGTGAATTTACATTACCCAGAAACCAGCTGCAGATCTTATGTACAAGAAATTCTTTTCACCACACTGTCCCTTAATCTGGTATATATTATGATATTTCCATCATCCTAGCCATCAATTTATAGCCTTTAAATAAATCATAACATACCCAACATTTCTCCAAAATTTCACATGTACTTCCACCCAGATATCATAGATCAAACCTGAATGTTCCAGAGAAGGAATTCACTAAGATATTCTTCTTGGGGATCAATTATACCAGTGGTGGGATTAATTTTTTTTTACTACCAATTCTGTGGGCATGGCTTGGTGGGCATGGCAGGGGAAGGATACTGTAAAATCTCCAGTCAGAGGTGGGATTTGCCGGTTCTCTGAACTACTCAAAAATTCTGCTACCGGTTCTCCAGAACTGGTCAGAACCTGCTGAATACCACCTCTGAACTACACATCCGCCCCCACACACACTGGGCTTCAGTGAGGCCTTACTTTGTTTTAAGGATGTACCATTATTGCACATTTTTAGTCTCATCCATAAATCAGGGCTGGAGCCACCTATGCATATTTAACAGATCTGATTTAAAGGGTGTTTCTTTTCTCAGCACAAGTCTTGCTGTAAACACATACTGTATGTCCTGTTTTGTTATGGAGATGACAGAACAGGGATTGGGGTCTACCAAGCTCCTTTTAGCTTCAGAGCACACCCCTTCCTCTCTAGTCCCTGTGAATTCCCTCCATGGCCATTTCAGTTTAGCAACAGAAACACCAGAAACTGGATACAAAATGCTGGCATATTTCATGGGCTTCTTATTAACCCAGGTAGATGAAGCTGCCCAATCAAGCAACTTACTGAGTAGAGTAGGAGAATTTGCCCATCAGGGTCTCTCAACATCCCTGACAAAAAGCAGAAGATCAAAAAGTGATGCAGTTCAGCAAAAGAGAAAAAGAAAAATAAGACAGAAAGACCACTGAGTGTGTGAGACAGATGAACAGTAGGTGAGAGCCTGGGAGAGATGAGGCAAGCAATAGAGTGAAAAAGGCAATTGAGTAGGTAATGGAGTTAGAGGGCCAATGGAGAAAGGGATGGTGTGACATTTTTTTTCCTAGCCTTATGGAGAGGAAGAAAGCATCTTAAATCAAATATCTGGATGTGCAGTTGATATGAGCATTTCAAGGATAAAGGATACTGTTGATCAGTACTTGAGTGGGAAATAATGAGGGCCATCCAGAGCTACAACTTTGACTAGGTAGTCAAGCAAGATGGCAATGCCAAATTTTCTATGCTGTTGTTAGTTGTTTTGATAGATGCACATCAACAACCCTGTAAGGTATATTGGGCTAAGAGAGAGAGTGACCGGTCATCCTAAAAACTCTTGAGGGTAAGGAAGGTCTCAACCCTCTTCCTAGGGCAAGCCCAAACCGTTAGCCAAGAAAACTTCATAACCAGGAGATCAGCTGGATTCAAAGGAGATTGCATTAGTTATTGTGCTCCTTCACAAAATTGATTGGTGCTTTATGACAAGGATTATCACAGCTCAATTTATTACATAATTGTTCTTATCTGTAAGGTACGTACAACATCCAGTACATTACATATGTTTTGGATTACAACTCCCATGAGCCTCAGCCAGAATTGTCAACAGATTTTCTTTAAGGAATTGCCCATTACTGAAATTCTTGTCATCATTTCTGGAATGAATAGATTGTTTCTCCTTAAGACTTATATCCAATAGGGATCTTTCTACTTTCTACTAGAAGAAATGTTGCTGACAAATTGGGAATTCTCTGGAATGTATGTGAACCTTAAGTACTTGCCTACATTGAATTTCACTTCTTAAATCTGGATCATTGTTTCCTTAATGGGATATGACTTTTAATTGCAATGCCATTTTTTTTTCAGTTGTCCCTGACATTTTAACTATTGCTTGCTGTCCTTAAAAGTGGCTTTAAAATATTTTATGTTAAAAAATAAGTAAAGTTTGACAACCATAAATCTGGATAGTTCACAAATGCACTCAGAATATAAGCCTGACTTTTTGCACAAATATTTCTTGGAAAAACTGAGGGTTGACTGATTTCCCAGAAACAAAAACAGAAGGAATATCTTGCAACATTCCAGGGAGCATGGAAAGATTTCATCTGATTCAGTTATAAAATGTACCCAGTTCTGCTTGACTATAGTTCACTGTCAACAAGGTTCACTATTGCTAGTTCACAAACATACATCTGTGGTGTTACATTACATATTAGCCATGAAATAGATTTTTAAAAAAATTATCCATATCAAAGCTCTAAAAAGCATTCATATATGCTGTGATCAAGCATAGTTATAGATTTTAAACAGCATGGCACATTGTGTTTTACTGCTGGGCTAGGAATCTTGTTCATATTTTCTCAGAATTAAACTCTGCTGACTTAAATAGTGTTTGTTTTAGATAGGTAGGCTGCCCCTATTTCTCAGCAGGGAAAAATGCATGAGGAACTCTGCAGGAAGATAAACCAGGTATTATTGTAAACATTATTGGACTCCTTCATTTTTACATAAATGAAAACAACAGACAGGCAATTAGCACAACCCTATTTATTACATCTAAGGTTGCTGAATGTGGATATTAGGAGGGCTCTAGATCAGGCATACTTCAGGCCCCCCAAAATACAGTTCGGTATCTAGTGTAAGAGTGGGCAACTATGGCCGGTTTACAACCTGTGGATTTCAATTCCCAGAATTCTTGAGTCAGCATGGTGAACTTGGGAATTCTGGGAATTGAAATCCACAGGTTAAAAAGGGGGCCATAGTTGCCCATCCCTGATCTAGGGTCTTAAAGGTGTGGGAGAAGATCTGGAGAATCAATCCAAGTACCAGTTTTACTTGGTAAAGTAACCTGCCCATTCCTCAAAATCTTGTACTACGAAATGAACAGAAAATATAAAGAGCTAAATCAGATGAAAAGCCTATTTAGTTCAATCCTTCTGTTTCCACCACAGCCATTCAGATGATAATAAGAAATCTATAGCAAATTACAGGCCTCTGGTTCTTTCACAGAACCTGCATACTGATTCATATTTTAAAGAAACCTGTGGTGGACTTGCTATTGATTAATACCATCCATATATTGGATGGAAACAATATTGGATTAAGAGCCTGTCTTCAACAGTGCTGAGCAAAGTGGATGGAAAACTCAACTTAAAGAATTAACCTGAGGAAGAAATTGTCTTTTCCTTTGGAGTGGGAATAAGTTCCTTCCCTTAAGGAGGGAAAAACTGTTGAGTGTCTAACGGGGGAGCATTGGTTCCATTCAAGAGGGGCCACAAATGACTATATTAAAAATGCAAGGGAACTAGGAACATGGTTCCTGCTGATGTCCTGGCTTGTAATCTCCAGGTTGGCAGCGAGGGGCAAAGAAGAAGTTAGCCACAGGGAATAAAAGGCGAGAGGAGGGGGAAAAAAAGAGCGGCTGTGATGAGATCAGAAGAAAGAAAACTTTAAAAAGAGGGGAGGGAGAAGGGGGGACAACAGCTCAGCAGAGAAGGAAAAGAGCCTCGTATAAAAGCATGAGACACACGCAAGGAGAAAGCCAGGCTGGACGGAGAAGGGGAGCCCGCCTTTCAGCGCGGGCACCAGCGCTGCTCCCTCTCTTCGCCATCTCAACACCAGCGGGCTAGAGAACTGGCTGGGCTCGAGTGTCCCTCCCCCCCCAGCCAGGCTCCCAGCCAAAGACTTCGACCGTCCCTTCAGCCTGGATTTCCCTCTCGGCGGCGGATCACACCCGCGGGGGACTAAGAAGCCGAGAGGAGCCGCAGCCTCTCTGCCTGGGAATTAGCCTCGGACCGGCCGCGGCCGTAAGAAAGAAACAGGAAAGGGAAGGCCGGGGAGACCCGAGGGGGTGAAAGTTGGTCCGGGAGAAAAGAAACGGAGGCTCGGGACTCGCCCTCAAACGGAGCCGAGGCGAGGCGGGAAAACTTCGCGCGGGGCTCCCGACTGACACACGAGCCGAGCTTGTACTGACAGCCAGCCGCTCTCAAGGGCTTAATGGGCTGAGGAGAAAAGCGCACCCGAGTGAAGGGCAGCGCGAAGGCTTCCGAAGGCTGCTGTGGAGGGGAGACGGGGGTTGACTCTCTGAAGGACCCGGGTGGCGGGTCTGGTTCTCCTGAGAGACCTCGGGGCGAAACAGCCCTCCTGGCGCGGACAGCGAGAGCTAGGCGACAGACTTCGCAGGAGGCGGACCGACTCCTCCAAGCGGGGCTCTCCCGCCGCCGCCAGCAGGGGCGGACGGCGGCCGCCCCCCTTTCACGGTGCCTTTGCAGACAGGCCGGGCATCTACAACACCAGTGCCCCGATTTCTCCCGAGGCGCCAGCCCAGCGGTTCTCTCTCTTGCACGTCTCCCCCGCCCCTTCTAACCCGAGGGCTGCCCGGCCACGTCTCTTGGGGCGCGCTCGGAGGCGCGGGGGAAGAGAGGGAGAGAGAGGAGCCCCCTGCAGCCCCCACCCCCGGCGTGCGGCCGCTTTTTTTTTTTTTTTCCCTTGCAAGGCAGGCAAAGACCCCATGCGAGCGCAGGGCTGGGAGCGCAGCAGCAGCGACCCCTGCAGCCCGCCCCGTCGCCGTCGGACGAGCGTCCTCAGTCGTCCTTCTCAGCCGCCTCGGAAACCTCCCATCCCGAAGTGGCTCCGCCGTGGTGGTGGCGGTGGCGCGGCGGCGGCGCTGCCTGCGACGACGCTTCCTCTCCTGCTGGCCCGAACGATCCCGAGAGCGGCGCTGCTGGCGCGGGAACTCCAGCTCTCCACTCCTTAGCGGCCGGGCAGGCGGCGGCGGCGGCGGCTGCTGCTGTTATTCCTTCTCCTTCTCCTCCTGCCGCTGCTCAGTTGCCGCCGCCGCCGCCGCCGCGGAGCCCTAAAGCCGTCCTCTGCAGGAGGATGGTGCGTCTAGCGGCCGAGCTGCTGCTGCTGCTGGGGCTCCTCCTGCTTACCTTGCACATCACGGTGCTGCGAGGCAGCGATCCCGGAGCGCCGCCGGGCAACCACAGCCAGCGTCAGCAGGTGAGAGCGCGGAGCGAGGCTGTGTTGTAGATGTAAAAAGCCAAAAGGCTGCCTCCCTCCCTCCCCGGTCCCTCTTTTCCCTTGGAGCCATCCCGCCTCCGGCAGAAAACTCCAAGCGTCCAGCTAGCCAAAAATACATTCGTAAAGCGCGCCTTCTAAGGGAAGCCGCCTTCAACAGTCCCTCCAGCCAGAACGCTTGGAGCGGCTGGCTAGCTTCGGGATAGCCTTTGCCTGCTTGGCCACCCCAGAATTCCCAGCCATCAAGGGCCGTGTGGGTTGGGAAATGTGGAAGGGTAAACGCAACTCTCTCCTAAAAGTTTTTTCACCTTCCCTCTTATGGCTCTGTTGAATTGGGATTGCCAAGAATTGAAGGCAAGTTCCTCCCCCCCCCACACACACATTTTTGTGCAGGTTAGAAAGCTTTGAGGTGGAAGTCTAAAGTGGCAAAAGATTCCCCTAGAATCTTTTCCCATCTTCTCTTGTTCCTTTTGTGTGATTCTTAAGGATTGTCCCTTACTATTTGTGTGTGCAAAGCATATAGTGTGGCCCACGGTCTGAACCGTACACCAGTCCTGTGCATGAAACTTTATCAATTTTCAGTCCTATGCAATTCTCTTTTCTTGCATTAGTTTGTCAGGTATGTTTCAGTTGGCTCACCCTTGCATTGAATGCTCATTGTTTTTTTTGGTCCTATATCTGACCTCCCCATGCTCATTCCAAAGACAGGTTGTGGACCTTTCTTGCGGTAGAGAATTGGCTACCTCTGACATGCTGTTGACCCATAGAGAGTGGCCAAAAGAGAGATGCTGGGACTTTGGGTCTGGTAACAAAACCATCATTTCATTACTGTGTGCTTAGGCTATGTATGATCTTGCCTCCTTCAGGTTTTCCTGATTTGGAAACCTATTTGCCTGAGATTTCTTTCACCCATTGAAGGCTCTATTCACAACTTTCCTAGTCTTCTTGAAGTATGTTCTTTCCTTGTCCTGCTGCCCCATAACCCGTTACTGAATGAATGAAAACGACCCAGTATATACATTTTTAAAGCACCTTTGGATTAATGCTTTTTACTCATTACAGTGTAAACAAATTACATACTTTATGAGTAAATGGCACCAGTCATCCAGTATAGACCAAATATCTTAATGAAATAATGGCTAAATTCACATTTAACAATAAGCTAAAAAGAGGATTTATATTAGAACATGTATGAGCATGGAGATTATTTCCATTCATCCTTTGTACCATCCGATGAGGAAACCAGGCAGACAAAACTTTGCATGATGCCCAAACATAAAATCGTGATTTATTATGGTTGGCTATGCTACTATTAATGTTATCAAGAATATATCCTGGTTTGAAGCTGTGGTTGGGAGTTGTTTGGGCACATAAAAAACTATAACTTTAGATGTCCTGTCATGCCATGTCATATTTGTCTGTTTGCTACCTTCATTGTTTACATTAGTCTTCTCAAAGCTTCCAGGTTGTTGGGGTTAAAGGTCACAGAATTCCCAGGGAGACCTGTTTTGACCCCTTCTGGTTGGGAATTCTGGCAATTGTAGTTCCAGTCTACCTTTTTAAAAAAACGATTGTAAGCCACCCAGAATTACCTTGAGGTGAGATGTGTGGCCAATACATTTCATAAATAAATGAATACATAAACAAACAAACAAATCTTGGGGGCATCTGGCTGGGAAAAAGTGGGTTTGCAATTTGATTTAATAATAGAGAAGTCATGGCATGTCATTATATGTGACTGATTTTAATAAATCCACAAGGCTAAAAAAGAAAATGAACCCAAGGTGTTTTTTTTTTAATTCTATGCCTATATTCCCCAACCCAAATATCCTCTACTCTCTTCTGCACTTAGAAATTTGGAGAAATGTTAACTAAGAATACATTTTTGCTGCAAAAATATTTCTTCTGAAAGGAATTAACTTCAGATTAGGAATCTAAAGACAATTAACTTCAGATAACGTGCTGGGTTAGGAACCACATCCTCTCAAAGATGCAATCTCTGGATAAATAGCTTTCTATATTCTTTCATAGACTTTTACTCTTGGTATCTCTGCTAAGCACAGAGCAGGTGGATAATTGGTATCGGTCTTTGTTCTAGTTATTACACATTCAAAAATCACACATTTAATCTGGTGACATCATAAATATGTTTGAGAAAGACAGAAGGTTCTTTTCCCAATTTCAGATTGTAGCAGTTCTAGGCTTTTGACTTACGGACAAGAAATGAACCCAGGAGACCGTGTCCAAGTTCAGCTGTAATATTAAAATTAAGAAAAGGAAAAGTGCTAGAAACTATCCGTTGTGCAGTGGACATGGGTTCCTTCTTAGCTGTTCAGTATCTCTTAGAGTTGTACAGTACTTTGGATTTAAAGTCCAATAACTACTTCAGAGCATGCAGGAGTTCAGAGGGCAGCTACACAATCAAAAGAAAAGACATAACTCTTGAAAGTTGCAAATACATCAGAATGTCAGGCACTCTGGAACATTTTTGTGCCTGGCTGCAAAGCACAGCATTGCTAGAACATCCATGGATGATAGATGGGCAACAAGCAGTGGCATCTGTGGGTGGACCAGGGTCGAGGGTGTCAAAAAGTCTACAGTTATGACCGTTAAATGGTTGATCTCGAGCCATGTGTGTGTGATGATGATGATGATGATGCATGTACAAAATGGATGAGGCTTTGGTCATATAGGTGGGACCACTAAATTGACTTTTTAAAACCCGTTTCTCAATGGATACATAAAGCATTGAACACTTATGGCAGTTCTGACCGGTTCTGGAGAACCTGTAGTGGAAACTTTGAGTAGTTCAGAGAACCGGCAAATGCCACCTCTGACTGGCTCCGCCCCACATCTAATCTCTGCCTCCTGAGTCCCAACTGATTGGCTGGGTCTTCTTTTGTTGCCCTGCACAGGAGAACGGAGCTGGAAAGCAGGTTAGTGGGGGTGGGGAGGGAATGGGGATTTTGTAGTTTCCTTCCCCTGCCATGCCCACCAAGACACACCACGCCCACCAAGCCACACCCACAGAACTGGTAGCACCGAATAGCACCACTGACCTATGGAGATAACAGGCATCTCCTCAACCTTCCTACATTCATTAGGACACTCATTGGATGTTAACAAATCACTTCTTCTGTTGACATGCATTACTTTCTCATTAAGTACTGAATAATTCATCTTTTGTAAATGCAAAGAACTCTTATACCAATCCAGCATTCTGCATCAGGTTCTCTGGGTAGTTGGTATTATTGGTGGATGAAATGTAGCCTAACCAACACTTACCGGTAGCAAATTCCTAGGCTACTATTGCCTGCCATAATTCAAGCCATGAAAGGAAGCTTGCTGATCTCCATGGAAGTTTTAATTTTTATGTTGTAAAAGGAATATATGGGTGCCTTTCCTGTGCATAAATACAGCAGAACTTCTCTCCTCCTGAGTAAACTATGTAGCCAGAAAACGTTACCCACACATTTAAGAAAGAGGTTTGGCTTTTGAAACACGTAGACAAATTTAGAGCTGTAAATTGATATGAATAAAAATGAATTACTTTTTTCCTAGCTTGTTCCAGATAATCTTACAGCTTATTTCCGTAATGGAAACAAAGAACAAAGAGTTTGAACTAAGGGGCAGGGGACTTCATAGGCAAAAGACCCATATTTTATTACCAGGGTTTTTCAATCTGTGACTTTCCAGGTATCTTGGTTGAAAGCCATAATTTCAAACTATGATGGGTGAGTGTGTGAAATTGGTAAACCCAAAATTCTAAAGGAAACAGAATTGGAGAACGCTTTTTCAGAACCCTTTGTTGTGCATAGAAGATGATGAGCAGAGGAAAGGGAATCTACCAATCAGGTGCATCCATGGGAGGTAAAGAAACCTGTAAAAGTGTACTCCCAACAAATTGTTTAGGCAGATGGAAGAAAGTAGCTAGAAAGCTTTTAATTATTAAATATATTTGTATGCACCCGAATCAAAAACGTCTCTTAGTGACTCATGTTGGAAAATACAATACAAAACAAACCCCATACAAAATAAAAAAATATTTCTTATTTTTGATTGATTTAAGGGAAATCTTAATACACATATATACAATTAATGCAATTTTCTTTACGGAGACTAGGCTATTGATCAAAGTTTGTCATATTTTTAACAGCTCAGCATTTGATTCATATATTATATAAAGAAAGAGTATTTATGGAGAAAATCTGACAAACACCTGCCTTATTTGGAATGACTTTATCAGATTTACAAAATTTGCTGCTCCGTTATGCATGATCGTCTAACTCAGAAATAAGAGTTTTCTGTCCTCTTAGTAGCCTAGAACATTTACTTTTATCCCATGATTGAATTTAAAGATCATTTGAAGGACTTCTTGCTCTTGTGTCGGACCGTAACATCATTCCTGATTTAAGAATTGTCTATCCTGTGATGCTTAGCATTTATTTATTTATTTATTTATTTATTATATTTATGAATGTTTATAAAAGAGTGAACTAAAGATGATTGTGTGGATTGTTTTAATAAGGTGTATGGGATATTTCTGAATTTACCTTTCTTAATGGAGAGAAACAGCTGAGCTAATCAAAAGTCCAAATGAAGTTACTTCCTGAAAGAATTGCTTATAAGTATCAACAAGAGAAGCTTAGAAAAACTGATTATCTAGTTCTAAATGCAGATTCTGTTTAACACAAGGATGTATACACAGATTTCTGACTTCATGAAATCACTCCACTTTCTCATAACAATTTCTATTAAATTGACCTCCTGCCCTTAAACAGCTTTGAACCTCTGATCCAGCGTATATATTTCATATATTCTGCCATGTGTAGCAATTCGGAGTTACAGGGTTCCTAACTTAATTGATTTTACAGCTCCGAATTTTGGAAAAGCTAAAACTTGAAAACATTAAGGGCAAAAAATAGACTGGATGTCATAGTAAGCAGTTAAACAGCAGTTAAACAGGTGGAAGTGTAAAATATTCGATCTATATTTTCCACAACACAAAATAAATTAATGGTTTTTGGAAACTTTTGTTAGTTTAGTTGTTCAGATATTGCCCTAATGAATTTTAACTTTCTTAAACATTTCCTTTTACCTTCTTGTTCCATGCCACAACTGTGCTAATCTGGAATGTTTCTTTAAAAACGTCTCTAGAAAGAAACATTTTTGATCTTGCAGACAGTAAATCAAATGAGTAATGGGTTTAGCTGGCTGGCAAATGTTCTCCACCTGAGATGGTACTTAATTTGATTTACATAGTATTGGGAAATGCATGTCTCTTGCAGCCCTTTTAAAGAGTTACTCGACATGGAGCAAGTGTTTGGAAAAACGGCAGGCCTTTCTCTCCCTTCCTTTTTTGAGTGGATGCATCTGAATGAAGTAGTTTGGGTTTTAATAAACCTTAAAATAAAATTAAAAGATTGTCTAATTTTTAGTATGTCTAATTAAAGGAGAAGTTCCAGTGATAGCTTCATAATTCTAATATCTTCCTGCAGGAATGAGCAAACTTCAAAGGTTATATAGTTACAATTGGTGGTACAATTGGTAATTAGTCAATTACAGTTGAGACTATAAATTTCAACTATATGCTCCCTGTTCTATCTGATTGTTTTATTATTTTGTTCAAATAATAAATAATACGTTTCAAATTCAGAGTTCTAGAATGCTCAAAAATCAGCACTCATTTATTTAATCCAGGAGACAGTAATTATGTTAACAACTATTATTTCCCTCAGATTTTCCCAAAACGGATATCATGGTTTATGTTGCTATCTGTCTGATAAAATATGAATGGAGAAAGAGAGAGAGGGGGAGGGAAGGAGGGAGGGGGAGGGAGGGAGGGGGAGAGAGAGAGAGAGGAGAGAGATCTTGTATTTTAACTTTAACTACCATAATCACAAAGCCAGTTGTCTGACCTTGGACTAGTCACTGTCCCTCAGCCCTCAGAGGGAGGC
Source organism: Bungarus multicinctus (assembly GCA_023653725.1). Lineage (NCBI taxonomy): Eukaryota > Metazoa > Chordata > Lepidosauria > Squamata > Elapidae > Bungarus > Bungarus multicinctus. The sequence goes on from CM042836.1 coordinate 150,513,657, forward strand.
AATGGTAAGCCACTTCTGAAAAAGCTTGCCAAGAAAATGCAGAGACTTGGCTAGGAAGTTGCCAGGAGTCAAAACTGATTGAAAGGTACAGAAAAAAAATAGAAACACAAAATTAGCATTCTTCAAATATTCAAGTTTCTGCCTCTAAGATACTTCATGTTTTATTATAGAAGAGGAATTCATTTACTAAATTGTCATCATTTTTTCATCACCTTGGTTATCTGAGAATACCTATGCCAACATTCCTATTATTAACCATCCTGGCTAAACACTTTGGAGTTGTAATCTGGAAAACCACAAGTTCCTGCAAGTAGTGCATATCCCTTATTTTTTCCACAATCATTATTCAACTGCTTTTATTAATAGATTCGTGGTAGTCTGAGATTTCTGCTACCCTGTTTACATACATCTTTTCCTCAAGACCGTACTGTTTAAGTGTTGAATTTCTCCAGTTCTTATGCATTATGAGGAACTTAGTGCTAGAATTATTCAACTGAAATATACTATATTTAAAGGGTATTTTTGAATAAGTTGCATCTCTTGGTTATAAAACTCTAGCCCTTAGTAATAAACTAGAGTATTAAGTATCAATTTTGACCTAGTTCAGGTGCCACCTTAAATTCTCAAAGTTGCACTAATAATCTGGAGTATCTCATATATCAACATTAAAGAAGAGTCACCAAGAGTAAGTGAGAGGCCATACAAATTTTCTTAAATAAATAAAATAGCTCTCTTTTTTTTAACGAAATACCTGGCAGACTTAATTTGCACTGGCATAAATTTTAGTGAATTGAGTGTATACATGCATACACAAGCACCCTTATTTTGGAATTCTGAAAAAAATGCATTCTTACTGTACTAATATATCACTGAAACAGTGTGATTCCCAGCAGTTTACAATGTGATACAGGTAGTTCTTGGCTTACAGACACAATTGGGACCACAACATCCACTGTTAATTGATGGAATTGTTAAATGAGTCAAACCTGATTTTATGCCACTGTCATTAGTTGAATAGTGCAGTCATTAAGCGAATCCGGCTTCCCACATTGACTTGGTTTGTGTGAAGCCCCCAGGGAAAGTCACAGTTGATGACCACATGACCCCAGAACACTGCAAACATTGTATACGTGCACTGATTGCAAAGCGCCAAGATTTTGATCATGTGACCATGAGGATATTGTGATGGTTGTAAGTGCCAGTGCCTGTCGTAAGTTATTGAACTATCGCTAAATGAATGCTTGTACTTTGAAGACTACCTTGTAGTCTTAAAACAGTCACAATTATAAAGCCAAAATCAAACTCACAATAGAAACATTAAACCAGAAAATAAGTGGAAATAAAGCAAGCTTTAATACCTACCCATCTAAACAAGGTAGCAGAAGAAAAAGTTATAGAGATTTATATATAAAGATGCTAAAAATGAAGCAGATCTTGTACATATAAACCAGTCTTCTTTCTGATGGTTGAGAATCCTTGAAATTGTAATCCTAACACACCTGAAGGATACCAGACCTGAGAAGGTTTTTACAACAAGTAATTTCTTGTTCACCTTTTTTTAACTTATGAAGCTCAGATCCAAATAAGTGAACATTCCCAATTCTGTTGTTGTCCTCTGTTGTTAGTTTGGAATTTTGCCTTTGGATTATAAATGGAATCTGAGTATATCTAATTCCCTTCCCTTATTTTGCTTGCTGCTCTTATGTTGAAAAAATAAGCATATTTATACATGCATTATATAAATGTATAAATGAGACTCATGGCTTGTTACATGTTCATATGGTATTATTATGGCACATGGCTTGTAATAGGATCATATGGTATTATCATAGCACATGGCTTTGTGATATGTTCATATAACAAAGATGAATAGGGGACTGGAGGCTAAAACATATGAAGAACGGGTTGCAGGAACTGGGTATGTCTACTTCAGTGAAAAGAAGGACTAGGGGAGACATGATGGCAGTGTTCCAATATCTCAGGGGTTGCCACAAAGAAGAGGGAGTCAAGCTATCCTCCAAAGCCCCTGAGGGCAGGACAAGAAGCAATGGGTGGAAACTAATCAAGGAGAGAAGCAACCTAGAACTAAGGAGAAATTTCCTGACAGTTAGAACAATTAATCAGTAGAACAACTTGCCTCCAGAAGTTGTGAATGCTCCAACTCTGGAAGTTTTTAAGAAGAGATTGGATAACCATTTGTCTGAAGTGGTGTAGGGTTTCCTGCCTAGGCAGGGGGTTGGACTAGAACACCTCCAAGATCTCTTCCTACTCTGTTATTCTGTTCTGTTCTGTTCTGTTCTGTTCTGTTCTATTCTATTCTATTCTATATTGTTGCTTTTTCTTCCAAAGCTGCTGCTTGTATCACCTAACCTAAGAAAGAGTACTGGAAACTTTGCACACTTTTTGGTAACATTTTTTTTGGTTCAAGTGAAGATAATTCCCAACAATGAATTTGGATTTTGTTTTCAGACCAGTACTGCTTACCTTTGTTGTGTCTGACTCTACAGCAGGGGTGTCAAACTCGTGTGTCACAACAGCATCATGTGACGTATTGCAACTCCCCCCCCCTTCACTAAACCAGGTGTGGGCATGGCCAGCTCATGATCATCTGGCCCGTGGGCCACAAGTTTGACAGCCCTGCTTTACAGGCACCTGAGACATCTAAGCTATCTAAGCAATGTTCCCTTACTCCTCTGGCCTCTTCCCTTTTCTTGTTCTATCAATGACATATTGGATCAAAATTATCAGTTCCTTTTTTTAAAACAGAACTCAGCTCTTTTCTGATCCAACCCGGTGGGTTGCCCTTTACCAAAAGGCACTGACCTTTAATTGAAACCATGTCAGTTTTCATGATAGCATTGAACTTCCTTAAAATTATGACCTCCTTGGAGGTCCCCTGCCTGGATGTCGGCGGCCTCGAAGATGGTCTACATGCCATTGTGGCTGCCGCGGTCGGTGATAGTGGACGGTACCGCGGCAGCCGCGCGGGGGGTGGAGACTTCGCTGCGGCCATTCTGCGGCTGGAGGCCCCCCCCAGGGACACAAATGGCAGGGGCAACAGCGGGACTGGCCGGCCCGAAGGACGCCGATGTCCTCGGTGGTGGTCCCCGATCCGGCGACAGCGAGGGTTAGAAGATCATACTCCTCGGCGGAACTACGGGCTCTCGGGAGGGTCCCCCACTCCCTGGAGTGGCCCTCCGGTCTATCAATGGCCTACCTCAAGGACGGTTCCTGGGATCCGGAGAGGTGGCATGGCCATCAAAAAAGGATTTTTAGAGGGGGTTTTAAACTTTTTAAATTTTTATTCGGGGTTTTATCAAGGTTGGGGAGGGTGACGAAGAGAGGGTTGGGGGATGGTAACATATTGGGGTTAGGGAGGATACCCGGTCCGGGTTTGGGGGATAACCCGGGGGGGTTTGGAGTCAGCCAGGCTGGAGTGCACGTCTGGGAGGGCCCAGAGGGTCGTGAGTCGTGGGGGTGAACACAATTCGGACAGCAGGGGGCGGGTCTCATTGGCACCATAAGTGGGAGGGGCAGATATGACGGGGGTAGAGGGCCATATCAGGTTAGGGGATCGCGTGCCCGCTGTCTCCAAGCGGTGGCGCGCTCCGACCCTCCCGACCCGTCTGGCAGGCCTTGTTGTGCAGAGTCTCAGGCCCTGAGTACCCGGCTGATGTTATGTAATGCCAGGTCCGTCGTTAACAAGGCCCCCCTGATTTGCGATCTTATTCAGGAGGAGGGTGCGGACCTGGCGGGGGTCACCGAAACCTGGTTGGGCCCAGAGGGTGGCGTCCCTCTGGTAGAGATGTGCCCACCAGGTTTCCAAGCATTCCATCGACCGAGGTCTCAGGGAAGGGGTGGTGGAGTGGCGGCGATTATTAGAGAAGTCCTTTGTCCTAGGGAGGCCACTGTTCCTCAGACGGCTGGTGGTGAGTCTCTCTTTGTGAAGTGGGGTCGGGGGGTTCAGATGGGCCTGTTGATAACGTACCTGGCTCCCTGCCACGTGTCATCGGCCCTGCCCGGGCTCCTCGAGGTGATAGCCAGGCTGGCGGTTGAAACCCCCAGGCTTTTAGTCATGGGTGATTTCAACCTGCCTTCGCTCGGGGAAACCTCTGGGGTGGCCCGGAAGTTCCTGGCTTCCATGACGGCCATGGATCTGACCCAATTAGTTTCTGGCCCCACTCACACGGGGGGACACACACTGGACCTGATTTTCGCCTCTGGTCAGTGGTTGAATGATCGTGCTGGGGACTTAGTTATAAAACCCTTGTCATGGTCCGATCATTCTCTTCTTAGACTGGACTTCGGTGCCGCCACCCCCCATCGCAGGGAGGCGGAGCCGAGGAGATGGTTCCGCCCCAGGCGCCTGATGGATCCTGAACGGTTTCAGATGGAGCTTGGGCCATTTCCTGAAACTCTGGCTCATAACTCGGCCACAGACTTGGTGGCCACCTGGGATAGGTTGGCCGCTGAGGCTCTGGACCGAGTTGTGCCTTTGCGACCTCTGACTCGGCATAGATCCCACCTGGCTCCGTGGTTCACGGGGGAGCTGAGGGGGATGAAATGCCGGAAAAGACGTCTGGAGGGCATCTGGAGGGCCAGTCGTGCTGAGTCTGACCGGACACAGGTGAGGTCCTATATTAGGACCTACCTAGTGGCGATAGAGGCGGCGAAGCGTTCACACCTCTCCGCCCTTATTGCGTCGGCAGAAAATCAGCCTGCTGCCCTGTTTAGAGTGACCCGCTCCCTGCTTGAGCCGAGAGCGCGGGAGGACCTCTTGCAGGGTAGGGCAGAAGAGTTTTCCCGATTTCTGCATGATAAAATCGCTCAGATTCGGGATGGGCTGGACTCCAGTTGGGTGGTCCCGGGGGAGGTGTCCGGAGCAGGTCTTGAGACGGTTATCTGGGAGGAGTTCGATCCTGTGACCGCCGAGGGTGTGGACAGATTACTGGGGAGGCTGAATGCCACCACATGTTTATTGGACCCGTGCCCTTCCTGGTTGGTTTCTACCTCCAGAGGGGTGACACGAGACTGGCTCCAGAGGATTGTCAACGCTTCGTTGACGGAGGGGGCGCTTCCGACCGCCCTGAAAACGGCGGTGGTGCGGCCCCTCCTCAAGAAGCCTTCCCTGGACCCGGCTCTTTTGAATAACTATCGTCCTGTCTCCAACCTTCCCTTCGTGGCGAAGGTTGTTGAGAGTGTGGTGGCGCGTCAGCTCCCTCAGTATCTGGAGGAAGCATTCTATTTAGATCCATTCCAATCGGGCTTCAGGCCCGGGCACAGTACCGAAACAGCATTGGTCGTGTTGGTAGATGATCTCTGGAGGGCCCGTGACAGAGGTTATTCCTCTGTCCTGGTCCTCTTAGATCTGTCAGCGGCTTTTGATACTATCGACCATAGTATCCTATTGTGGCGGTTGGAGGGGTTGGGAATTGGGGGCACCGTTTTGCGGTGGTTCTCGTCCTTCCTCTCGGACCGCTCGCAATTTGTGTTGACGGGGGGGAGAGGTCCACCCCTAGGCCCCTCATGTGTGGGGTGCCTCAGGGGTCGGTCCTCTCCCCTCTTCTGTTCAACATCTATGTGAAGCCGCTGGGAGAGATCATACGTGGTTTTGGGGTAAAATGCCATCTTTATGCTGATGACACTCAGCTTTACATCTCCACCCCAAGCCACCCCAATGATGCTGTGGAGGCTATGGCCCGTTGCATGGAGGCTGTGCGGAACTGGATGGGCGAGAACAGGCTTCGACTCAACCCTTCCAAGACCGAGTGGCTGTGGTTTCCGGCGGCCCGATATAGTCAGCTGACTCCGTCGCTGGCTATTGGGGATGAGATCTTGACCCCCACAGAAGGGGCTCGCAATCTTGGTGTCCTCCTGGATGTACGGCTGTCTTTGGAAGATCATATTACGGCCGTCTCCAGGGGGGCTTTTTATCAGGTTCGCCTGATACGCCAGATGCGGCCCTTTCTTGATCGGGACGCCTTACGCACAGTCACTCATGCCCTGGTCACCTCCCGTCTGGACTACTGTAATGCCCTCTACATGGGGCTCCCTGTGGGGAGCACCCGGAGGCTTCAACTGGTACAAAATGCAGCCGCGGGGGTAGTTATGGGGGTGTCGAGATACTCCCACGTGACGCCCCTCCTGCGCGAGCTGCATTGGTTGCCGGTGGCCTCCCGGGTTCGCTTTAAAGTACTGGTTTTGGTCTTTAAAGCGCTCCATGGCATCGGACCAGGATACTTACAAGACCGCATTCTGCCAGTAGTCTCCCACCGACTGGTGCGCTCCCACAGAGAGGGTCTCCTCCGGGTCCCGACGCCTTCTATGTGTCGCCTGGTGACCCCGAGGAACAGGGCCTTCTCTGTGGGGGCACCCGCCCTCTGGAACGGAATGCCCCCTGGACTACGAACGACCAGTGACCTGAGGGCCTTCAGACGTGACCTGAAGACCTGGCTCTTCGAGCAGGCCGGCCTGAGCTGACTCAAATGGGATTTTTAAATGGGGTTTTTAGATTAGTTGGGATGGGTGTACAAAGTTTTAATTTATTTTAATTGGGGGTTTTTAGATTTTTATAGGGACAGCCTAGGGTTTAATTCTTTTTTAACTATTTATATTTGTCTACATGTATTTTAGTTGGCTGTTCCCCGCCCTGAGTCCTTCGGGAGAAGGGCGGTATATAAAACCTAAAATAAATAAATAAATAAATAAATAAATCTACATGCATTTAGAAACAATACATTGATATGACATAATGACCAAATGATATGTGCTCTGGTCTACTTTCTTTCAGGTATTTAGAGGAGGGGCTAACATTAGGGTCTAAATATTAAACAGGTAGGAGATATTCCAAGCACCTAGGTATTATGCAAGAATTAAAAAAAAGAAAAATAAATCATGGCTGGAGATATATTATCTAATTCCATTTTATCATAGATAGATAATTTCAGAAGGTGGTGCTTCTGAGATCTGGCTCAATTACCATTGGCATAATATGGCACCCTTTTGAATTTTAAAAATCTCATAGTATTCATCATGCTTATGAAACTGCTGCAGGCACTGCTGGGTTCAGTGGCACCAATATTTTAAGATGAAAGCTCTTCCTTTCATCTCAGTCCCATGGGAGCTAATCAAGACGTAAACAGGATCTAGTAGAAGCCTGGAGGAAAGTTGGAAAACTGAATTTATGCAAGAGAGACAACAGAAAACTGATTTCGTGTTATTGGAAACCGCAGATCAGATAATAGGAACGCTACTTGTGTTGAAATGAACTTATGCTTCCTTTGGAATAGGCAGGTTTGCAGTGTCGACATCACCCTGAATCTGAAATTGAGAATAATTGCACAGAGAAGTATAATGGCCAAATCCATATATTCCTAGGAACGAGTAATATCTCTGTACCAACCTTTGCCTTAACTATATCCCATTTTTTTACTACCGGTTCTGTGGGCATGGTGGGTGTGCCAGGGGAAGGAAGGGAGCCTCAGTGGCGCAGTGGTTAGAGTGCAGTACTGCAAGCTCCTCCTACTGCAATTTGACAGATCGAATCCCACCAGGTTCAAGGTTGACTCAACCTTCCATCCTTCCGAGGTGGATAAAATGAGGACCCAGATTGTTGGGGGCAATAGGCTGACTCTGTAAACCGCTTTGAGAGGGCTGGAAAGCGCTATAAAGCGGTATATAAATCTAAGTGCTATTGCTATTGCTATACTGTAAAATCTCCAGTCAGAGATGGCGATTGCCAGTTCTCCGAACTACTCAAAATTTCCACTGCCGGTTCTCCAGAACAGGTCAGAACCTGCTGAATGCCATCTCTGGTTTGGAATTTTCAATTAGTTCAAAATAGTACGGCCAGACTATTTATCAGGGCTGGTAATTATGAACTATGTGACGCACTTGTATAACAACTGTACTGCTTCCAATGTTTTTGGGTCTAATGCAAATTGTTCATTAAATCCAGCATGGTGGGAGTGTGTGTGTGTGTGCGTTTGTGTGTATGCCCATTCGCATGCTTACACACGCATATGCACATAAAGTTTCCATCTTGGGGCCCAGTGGTATATAAGGCAGCTGAGCATCTTTGGCTTCTTAACTTCTGCCCTTAAACTCTCTTACTATATAGAATAGAATAGAATAGAATAGAATAGAATAGAATAGAATAGAACAGAACATAAGTCTTTATTGGCCAAGTGTAATTGGACACACAAGAATTTGTCTTTGGTGCATAAGCCCTCAGTATACATAAAAGAAAAGATACGTTCATCAAGAGTCAAGAATCATAAGGTACAACACTTAATAATAGTCATAGGGTACAATAAACAATCAAATCATACTAGGAAACAGTCAATATATTTTATTATAATATTGTGCTGGAAAAATATAAACAATATGCCCATCATGTTGGAAAAAAAACAAAGGATAGTAAAATTGTGTGCCACATATAACATTATGGGATAAGTGCTTTAAGAACAGAAGTGTATCGATCAGGAAATGTTTGAAGCCCAGTATTTGGGACAATAGAGCTAGAAGTTCACATAAAGAATCCTGGTATAGGGAGTAAAAAGGCTTCTTGTCAGAAAATGTAAGTACCATGCTATGATTTGTTCCTATCAGGACCTCTTAAGTTTGGAGCATCTGCTTCTTTTAAAAAATAGATTTTTGTTTCTTGCTGAGATATTATCTTATTCAGCATGTTCCTAGAAATGGTAATTATTTTGGAACAGCTGTCTCCAAAATCTCTTGTGTTGCAGTAGTAGCTCTCATGAAAGTTGGCACATCTGATGGATGCTTTGTTGGGGAGGCTTGTTCTAAGGAAACATCCAAGCAGCTGCTGAAACTCTCTTCAACGTTTTGCATCTCCTCTTTGCTGTATCCATTCTCCAATAGAATTAACCAGCGCTCTTAACGGGAGGGCACCAAAAATGTCGACTCTTTTCATTTTTCCTTTCCCACATTTGTTCTGTCCTTCAAATTAAGGGGAATAAAATAAAAATCATTCCCCATTTTGTGATGGGAGAGGCAATTTCTCCTCTGAGAAATAATGATTGTGGCACTGTAACACAACTTTTGAGTTACAAGAGAGAAGAAGAAATTGCTAGGAATTTCTGCCAATGGGAAGCCTGCTTAAAAATCCAAGGGGAAAAAAATCATACATTTTCTCTGGGGGGGCAGAAACTGAGTCAGGTGTTTTGGTTGAAGTACCAGACAAGAGTCATAGTATTAGTGGGAACACATGCAGAAAAGATTCCAGATGTTTGCAAAGACCTCTTTGCAAAGTTGATTCAAGTTGTCCCATACTATTCCTGGAAGATTTAATTCCGGTTAATCTAAAGAGATAATTGGAAATCTTTTAGCTTTTCTTCACTTTTTCTCTTACTGCAGTCCTCACATACTCAGAATACCAGTGCTATGCGAACAACTTTCTCCCTGCAGAAAGTTACTAACTTGAGACCAGCTTATTTCAAAACACGTGAGAAGGCAGTGAAGTTATTACATATGATAAAAGAAATGTCAGCACCATTTATTGTATTAAAATAAAGCTGTTTATTTCTAAAGCAAGCACTCTATATCCAAACTATTTCGAATGATTTTTATATGTATTTTAACTCTTAGAATATTATATTTGTCTTCCCCCTTGCATCGTATTCATTCAGTGTTCATGTTTTGCTTGACATCCTGAATAAATACTTTCTGGAAAACATGAAGATGTTTTCATTATTGATTGATATTTTAGTTGATCATGGACTTAATCTTTATTAAGCTTAAGCTTTATTGTGATTTTTTTTTTAAAAAAAAGACTATTGATCAAATAGATCAAGACTATTGTGCCCTTTCTGACTCTGGGGATGTGGTTTTCATCCATCTGTATTGTGCCTCCTATCTGGAGCTACAGTCCCATTTTTAACATAGCTGTAGCATCTGCAAACATTAAAATAGCTCAGTAACAAGGATGGATTAAATTTCTTGTAGTGAATGAAAAAGTAGACTCTGGAGGCATTATGTGTAACTGATCTTAAGCTTTATTTGGACCAAGTAGTTTTCAAAACATGCATTGCTCAGGTTGGAAACAAAACAGTTTAATATGGAGGTAAGTTTTTTTTTTCACAGCAAAGATCTTCCTACTTTATAGGGCAGAGGTATATGCCATGATTAAATTTATTTGAAGGTAAAACAATATTGAGAAGGGTTTTTTAAAAAATACAATTTTATTTTTTTCAGTGAGTAAATTTATAGAAATGCCTTCGTAAATGATTCCAAGATTTAAATATTCCAAGGCTATCTGGGTTTAAAAAAACAAAAACAAAACACAATTCAGAATATCAAACATGGAAATACAAACCCAGCTAAATTATAAATCTGTTTTTAAAAACTCCAGATAAAATGGTTAAATAACGTCATTGATATGCTTTGAACCATGGTCGGAATACACCAAAGATTTTACAAACTGGTAGCCACAGTGATATTTTTTTAAAAAAATTGGAATGTTCACCTCATGGGGAATCTTTAAAGGTGCTTTACATTGTTTGTTGTTGGGTTGGGTTGTTGGTTTTTCTGGGTTTTGTAAAATTACAGCTTTGTTTTATTGTATGTGATGTCCTATAAAGATGATCTATGTCTGGGGATACCTCCTTTGAAAGAGGACCACGGTGCTATCCATTTAAAGAGAATGCAGTCAAGCAGTAAATTTAAGGGGCCTTCTTCTCTTTTCATATTGACTGTATCTGAGCCAGCAGTTGGTCTTTGAAGTTGTAACAATAGAGCATCGGCAGAGAGGAGGGTGAGGGCTTGAACAATGTTGAAACGAGGCTGCATTCATTAATTTTCATGCCAGAGGCTTCTATGCTTTGTTGCTTGCAGGAAGGAGACGTGTGCTATGGGTATTACAGTTCTTCCAGACTTTCATCTGAAGCCTCTGTGTTAAATATTTTTAATTATAAACCAGGTGTTCTGGAAACCCGGCCTATCACTTAGAGTCCATTATTAGCTTCAAAAAGGTTTCAAGTCTACAGTTGCTCCTCTCAATGGTCCAATAGTCTGCTATACGTGGCAGAAGAGTGATCCAGGTGTGCTTGTAACAACATTTCAAAGCTAGATATATTTGTTTCACTAGCCAGCTACTTTGGGGATTTAAATTAATTGGTATCTTATTTAAGATAATATAGGTTCAGCCTCAGAAATTATGCTAAGGGATCGTAAGGATTCATGATGGTTTCTTATATTTTATATATTCCAGAAAGCAGGATAATTACTCTTACGAAATTTATTGAATATAGAGAATTACCCATCTTAATGTATTTTGAATTTGTAGCGTGAACTCTTGCATTTAGTTTGATGCAAAAGGCTAAAAGTGAAAAAGAGGTTAAAAGAGTTAAGAGTGAAAAAGAATTGAAAAGCTCTGACCAGCAAAAGGAAAGACCTCTTTATGAAAACCCTGCAACCATATGAAATATTTTTATTTGTTTCTTTCATTAGATTTATATCCAACTTTGGTGCTAGACATAGCAGTCGAAACAACCAACCAACCAATAAATAAATAAAATACAAAGAAAATTAATTTTAAATAAAACCAGAATGACATTGTACAACAACAAGCATAATCTAAAAGGCTACTACCGGTAGTTCTGTCCCTCTAATTACCTTCTAGTGTCATCTGGAATTTTGCAACCGAATTTGCCTATCCAAATCAATAAAAAGAATTATCCTCATGTTTTTATAGAGGCTTTGGAAGGAAAGAGCCTCTATCGCTATGTCTAGCTCTACTTCTACCCCTCTCTCTCTATCATCTGTCTGTTTATCTATCTGCTGGTATCCATCCATTCATCCATCCATCCATCCATCCATCCATCCATCCATCCATCCATCCATCTATCGTATTTATCTCTGCCTCTATTTCTACCTTTCTAAATAACCATTTCACTCCAACACTGTGATGAGTTGTTGTTTTCTCTTAATGTGGCATTTGGGGCCTAACCATGAAAAATGGAACATTTTCTCTGGCTTAGATCTTAATTAGAGCCCTTGGAAATAAACTTTATTTCTCTTCAATTTGCTTCCAGGCTCAACTATGTCAAACTTTAAATGAAGAATACCACCAATGAGACTTCTTTGTCAGGCAAAGTATCTTTAGCTTAAACAGGTTGCTTGTCCCAGAATCTTTCCGTTTCCTTTCCTTTCCTTTTTGTAAATGTAGCATTTTCCCTACTGCATACTTAATGTTATTTTTAGCTTCTAAATGAATAGTGAACTTTTCTTGTTTTTTGTAAACCCTATAAACAAAATGTTTTTTTTTTACAAAATATTATTTGGCAGATGATAATTCCAGAAATAAATTTGGAACAAGATGTTGAATATTTTAAGAGATAGGAAGGAAAAATAAAAACGATTACAGAACATCTGTCTGCTGGAAACCTGAAACAGCTGTGTGAAATCTTAGAAATAGGCCACATGGATTTAAAGCAAATTGTTAACTTTCATGGCCATCGTTAAAAGCCCAACTGAAATCAATGTGAGGAAGGACCTTCTAGATCTTCAAAAAACTGCCTTCCTTTTTAATTAAATTATAACTCTCATCTTCCCTAGTCAGAGTACCCAACAAGGATTATAATGCTACCTATCTGGAGAGCACTGGCTTGGGAAAGATGGTTCTACTCCAGTGATGGCTAACCTTTTGGTTGTTGCGTGCCGAAAGTGTGCGTTTGTGCACGCAAGAGCATGCACACGGGCCTGCACCCATAATGCAATACATGTGTGATTCCCCCCCTGCTCCCCATGCCCCCTGCGCATGCATGCATGACTCCATGCTCCCCCGCCCCCCTTGTGCTTGTGCACGCATTTCCTGCATGTGCCCTGCCCACCACACATCCACGACAGATACCCGAAAATCAGCTGGCTAGCCGGAAGTGCGCACATGTGCAATGGAAATGAACTGGGGCAATGGCTTGCGTGCCCGCAGAGATGGCTCTGCGTGACTCTTCCAGTATGCGTGTCATAAGTTCGCCATCACGGTTCTAGACAGTGACAGTATACTTGAGCAGCAGAAACTAGTAGAGAACAAAGTGCCACATTGCTACATGCTACATTGCAAGACACAAAGGAATAGCTGGCCTGCCAATCAGCTGTCGGGTAGCTAGCAATGCTGGCAGCTATAGGGCTGGCAGTGTCAATGAGGCCTGGAGATATGACAAGCATTCATTAGCGTGTATTTCAGGGAGGAGGTGGCAGTGAAAAATGGAGTAGCAGCAGATGCTTCCTGGCAGCAGCAACATTTAGTCTCTTTTTTTAAAAAAAAAAAACCACTATTAGGCTGCACAAGGATGCTTGGTGGGTCACAAAGTGAGGACAGGAAGCTTTGTGACCTGTAGTTTTTATAATCAATGGCCAGGAGCTCTAGTCCAAAATATATATGAGATTTAGAGATACTGTATGGCTGAAATTAAATTATACTAGTACATGTGAGATCCAAGCTCAACTCTATTCAATCAAAAAGACCTTCACAGATCTTGAGCCAGCCATTCATTAGACAACCCATTTTATCATGTTTGTCTGTGGGTATCCAGAGGAAAAAACTTTGCCATTCCGAGACCTCTAGAAGCAAGCTAAAATGTAATGAGTACACACTTTGATAGTGAGCCAAAATTTATCACTAGGACCATGTCTATCATGCAACAGATGTTTATGGATTTTTGTTCATTCTTGTTCATGTGTTGCTCTTTAGAAAGAAATGTGTTGTTTATTAGAAATATCTTTAAAACATAGCACAAATTTGTTATATGTAACTTTCCCCTTTCTAGTTTTGATCCGTCTTTGTAATTGTACTGGTCTCCTGTGATTTCTGAGTATGTTTAAAGTCCCAGCTTTCACCCAAACACAGAATTTAGAAGAGGGCAATTGTCCCCAGAGTTGTGCCTGCTTTTCAGCTCCAAATTGGAGAAGGGGAACAGTGCAACATGTTTATTAGAAATAACGGCACACTGCCTATTGTGATTGTTATGTTTGTGCCCATGAAGTAAGTTTCACTATTTTCAAAAATGAATATTGACATAGAGTTTGAACCTTTGGGTTTTCTTGTTTCTTTTTCTGCACCCTATAGCTTCTGATACAAGTACTCAGATTTCTTAATAATGCCTGGCACTCTGTTCCCCTTTCTGCATCTGTCTCAATTTAACCTTCATATTTTCAAGAATGTAGCTCTCATATTAGATGGCACCTGAAAACATCTGGGTCCAGCTGTTAAAAATTCCAAGTTTTACACCAGCAAACTAGCAAGGGTGAAACTTCCACTCCCACTTTCTATTAATTCCTTGCCCTGCCAATGCAAAAGTCATATAGAGGTACTGCCAATTTCTTTCTTGTATTGCTAAACATCAAGTGAAGGGACAGGATTGGGATATACTGAGGTGTAGTGCAATCTATATAATATGGTACAAAAGCTATGTGCAGAGATTTCATCAAAAGAATATGTGTGTTGTGATGCCACAATAAAACAGCAAGCTTGACACCTTATATATTTGTGAGCAACATAATAAATCAACTATACTAGGAAGTTGTTCCATCAACAACATCACAACACAAATTTTATTTCCCCTCTCTTGCCTTCTCCAGACCATGTATGTGATAGGGAGGTTTGTTGTACTGTTTTGACATGTAGTTTATAGCTTTATTTTTCCATCAGTGCCAAAATTTGTAGTATCTTTGAATACATACAATACAAATTATGGACTTGTTTTCTTGATTGTAGGAATGCCGTTGCAAAGGCCATGAGCTTGGTTCTTTTCTGCTTGTTCCTTTTCTTTTCACTAGCACAAAGCTTTTGATAGCTTTAATGTAAGCCACTCTGGAAGATAGATCCACTGGTGCCCTTCTTTTTTGATTGAAGGATTCTGTTGCACTCAGAAAGATCTTTTCCAACTTAATGCCAGAATTTTGTATCCTAATAGAGCTGAAACCTCTATGAAATCTCTTCTTCAAGGTCACAAAGTATTCCATAAGGCATGAGATCCTTCATTCTACAACATCTCACCACTTTTTGCAGAAATGTACAAAACAAAGCACCACGGCCAGAATCAGTAGGGTGTATAGCAAGCCAAAGTGAGTTCCAGATAATGACTTAGATGTCATACAAATGATGTCATACAAATGGTGCAGGGCTCCTTCATAGTGTGTCATTTGTGTTATAAACCATCACACACAATTTGTCATTTTCCCTTTTGCCTTCCTCTACCCACACAATTCTGTGCACAACAGAATTACTTCTGCTAAACCTTGCTGTATCCAGCCTAATATCCTTCTTGGGTCTACAAAAATTGCATTTATTTCCATTTTTTCTTTGTCCTCTTAGGAAATCCTCCACACAGAGAGCCTCTCATCTCTTGAAAGCAGCTTCACATTAGATCCAGAAGATGGACAGAATTATCCTGGTCACCAGGCAGCACACCGGTCATTGGCCAAGCAGCGATTTAGGCAGCAGAACGGGCATACATCCTTGCAAAGAGATGGACCCAGATCTTTCCTTTTTGATCTTCCAAATTTTCCCGACTTTTCAAAAGCGGATATCAATGGGCAAAACCCTAACATCCAGGTAAAAGATTTTATTCTTTGAATTTGAATTTAAAGTGATTATGTACCTTTAAAAAACCCACTTTCAAATATTAGGAACAAAGGGGGGAGGGGAAGCAAGATAATAATTGGGCATTTTATACTATAAAGGAAATAAATAATATTGCATAAATCCTATTAAATATTTGGGCACAATGTGAAAAAATATGAAAATGGTAGATGTTTTGTTAAATTCCTGTATTTTTGGTCTATGGTATAGCTGACATCAGTATTGAATTAAGTAATGCACCTTGTTGATTGATTGATTGACTTGAAATCTTGGTAAATATCAAACAGTCTACATACAAACTTGTCTCATAATGTGAACAGCAGAAAAGGAAAGTGGAAATTAATGTGGGACTGATTGACTTTCTCTTGGATGATTTTTTTAAAATCACTAACGGAGTCTCACCACAGCATCTGTAATGGTAAAATGTATACAGTTAAAGGCATAGTTTCTTTCAATTTTAATTTAAATTGGCTGATTTCTTCTGAGAATTTTGGACCACAACTAAAAGAACAAATCTTTCAGACCAATGTTACTTTGGAAACCAACTTTGTATTTTTATTCAGGTTTACCATAACTGGATTAAAAAAAAATAGGATAACCATTAATTGGCAGCAACAAATAAGATTTCTTTATCTTTGCTGCTGTCTCATGGTCATCTGAATTTTTGTAAGCCAGATCAGGAACCTTAAATTTAGAGTCACCATTAAATCTCAAGTAAATTCTACTGGGATCATCTCTTAGAATATTTCCAGTATTCTAAAATAGAATGTTTGCCTGTGAATAGAACTGAATACTGTATATCTGTGCAATGTTCTCTTTGATGGTCCAGAACATGTATTCAAGTAGATACATGTAAAATAGTCAATTTCTTCCTATTCTGTCTTCTCTATACACATTTTAGGCTTAATGTGAATGAGTATTTATTTACATCTGCCTTGCCCATTGGCCATTCCAGATGGGAATTCTGGAAGCTGTCACTCCAAATACATCTGGAGACTGAGGAAGGGCAGCTTCAATATTTCCACTTTAAAATAGCAATCATCCACTGCTTAGAAAGATTTTCTAGGATTGCATTAACCTACTGCCAGTGGAAATGAGCACAGTGCCTATCTGTTTACTGATTGTTTGCCTGCATCTGTTTCAGTAACAAAATATTCAGTTCCTCGGAATCATTTGAAAGGGTAACCCGAGCAGCTGTTACTTTTGTGCTACAGCTGCTTTTTTAATTTGATTGCCAAATCAGCAGCCAAATGCACCACTGCACTCAAGTAAACGAATTCCCAGGAAGTTCTTGAAAATGAGGTGCTTTTAAAGATATTTCCTTGGGGAGCATTGCCCCCTCTTTCTCTCTGAGAAGCTCTTTTGTTAATGGGCACTGATTTGACACATGCCAACTCATGCAGTCAGGCTGGCATAGCAGGGCTATTCACCGGGCAACAGGTTCATTTTCTTCTCCCTCAAAAGAAAGGGAAGTCGTGTGTAAGCAAAAGGACTTGGCTGCCAAGTCATTTTATGTACATTTTTGCTTTTCAAGCCTATTTAAATAGCGCCTGAGTTCCAGGAGGTCCTGAAATTAGGTCTGATATTTCATTTCTTGACCTGAATGTTCCCTTTCTTCCAGTTTTTCAGTAACTATTTCCCATGCTTTTCATAGAGGGAGTCCTAATAACCATTTGCCACAAAACCAAATATGACCTATTGCACCTTGAAGGCCACCAAATCACAGTATGAGGTAGGATTTCATGAATTAAAATCCCCTTCTTCAATTATGTTTGAGGTGTTTCCTCTTTAGGCAGAGGTAGATCTCACTGTATGGTATAATTTCTCCATTAAATGTCTGTGTACGCGTAAATATACTGTAAATTTCTTTATTCCATGTAAAAACATGCATAGACATGCAGTGTTTCACTGAAATACAGTTGAACTGAAAAATGTATAGGGTATTACTGGAAATTAGGAAGGTGATGTTAATACAAACAATGTGTCATGCTCCTGTTGGAGTTTGAATCCAAGGAGGAAGATGAACAGCTGACAGGGAGTGGGAGTGTGTCTCTGTTGGCTGTGGAGGAAACTGGGGAAGGGCAAAGTCTGGCTGGGCAGAGCAGGAAAGAGGTAGAACAAGGGAGAGGGAGTTCGGAGGAAGACCCAGGCCCACTCCTTCTTCATCCTAGGGCATGCAGGGAAGAACAGAGAAGAGAGCAACATGGGTTGCTTGGCTTACGGGGGAGGAAAGGGCCCTGATTAGCTTCATTAGTCACACCTGGGAAGAAAATTTAAAAGAAATGCAGACTGCATGCAGCAGCTGCTGGGAGCAAACATGAGTTTTATCTTATGTTGACTTTGCTTATCTGTGTTCCTGGCATCTTTCCAATCGTGTTGAGTTTTGCCATGCCTTCATGTCTGGTTCTTGCTCCTGCCCTGCCAAACTAATTACCTCATTTTGCCTTGATTGGACTTATAGTTACAGTTTTTGTTGACCACGTTTTGGACTTGATTCTCTGTAGTCAAAGGCTGTTCATGGGAGAGTTTTTCTCCAGCCAGAAGGTAACCAGGACATTGGGGGCAAAGTTGGAACTAATAAAGGGACTCTTATTGATTAACTAACTGTGTTGCCTTTGTGCCATGTCCCAGGTCATCACACAATGGTACATCAGTGTAGTCGAGGAATTTTACCCAATATGATGCCTTCTGGATTGGTGGATCTGCAATTCCCAAAGTTTAAGCAAACTGGGGAAGAGTCACTTCTAGTACTTATAAGGTTGGAGTAGATGGATCAGTAGTTTGATTGTACAGATAAAATTCTATGAATAATATAAGTAGCTTGTATATTATTTATTTATTTATTGAAATTTGTATGCTGTTCATCTTGCCAGAGGCAACTCTAAGCGGCATACAGATATTCCATTGAAATTCACTATGAAACATTAAAACAATAAATAAGGATCATAAGTTTAAAATTCAATTAAGATAAAACTCACAAATGAAGATGAACATATATGTCCCAGAATAATCTAGCAGGATCCAATCTGGAGTTAGAGGGAAGTTCCCTGAAGATGGACTCCAACGTATTTCTGGAGAAGATGGCCAACTAAATAACATGCCCAGGAAAAGATCCCAGAAGGGTGTTCCCCTGGTTGTCACTTTTTCAACTTATCAATAGAAGGTAGATGATTCTCCTGGGTTAGGGAGAGTCCTAAAATCATCCCACAAAATCCTCCATACAGCAATGGTCTGCAAGTAGTTTCAGGAGCTATGCTTTGAAGCACACTGCATGCCAAAGGCTGCAATCAGTTCATTACTGAAGAAGCAGCCATTTTGGAATTTATTTTTCAAACAGACAATAAGTTGTGCCTTTCATTCCTTAATCATTTTTAAGGACTATTAATCTTTATCAAACGAAGAGAAGCTCTCTTTAACCGCAGCCTGTTATTCCTTTTTGAAGATTTATTTGGGGGATTTCTTCATTGTTAAACAACAAGAAGGCTGTTATGGCAAGCTAAAATAAGGAAGTGTGGAGTATATTTTTTTAAAAAAATGATGTAGAAATATAAGGGTAGAAATTTGTGGTTCTAGTTTATTATTTTTGATTATTTGTAGCTTGGTCTGCTTTGCAATGGGTGGCTAAAACTTTCCAATTTTTATGATTCCTGATTGGCCAGCAATTCTTCAGTGACTTACAAAAAAGCTACTCTTTGACTAAAGTGGGACAACTTACAAAAAAGCTACTCTTTGACTAAAGAAGATATTTAAAAAAAACTTCAGAGATGCAATGCAAATATGTGTACAAACTTACAAAACCACCTCTACAGTGTCAATGAAGAGGAGTCAATTGCAATTTTGGAATATAAACCTGACACCAATCTTTATTAAAGGTAAAAAGGTAAAGGTTTCCCTCACATATACATGCTAATCATTTCCAGCTTTAGGGGATGCGGTGGCTCAATGGCTGAGCTTGTCGATCAGAAAGGTCAGCAGTTCGATGGTTCGAATCCCTAGCATGGTATAACGGAGTGAGCTCCCATTACTTGTCCCAGCTTCTGCCAACCTAGCAGTTCGAAAGCATGTAAACATGCAAGTAGAAAAATAGAGACCACCTTTGGTGGGAAGATAATCGTTATTATGATGGTTTAAATATAAAAGTCCCAACACAATTGAATGAAAAGTTCCAAGAAAATCTGCAATTTTCAAAACGACAAATATGGGGCTTTTTCTTCATAGGTTGAGAAATCCTTGAGAAAAAAATAAGTTTATAACTACTTGATAAACATTCCAGAGAAGAAAAAGATTTTATTTCATGAAGATAAGTTGGAAGGAGTGACTTAAACTTAATGAGTCAATTGGCATTAGGGTGGATTTTTATCAGTCTGATATTTGTAATTGAAATAAAGTTTAATGTAAAATGGGTTTGAAAATACATTTTTCCCATTATGTATAATGCTTAAGTAATTCTTAAAGCTTGTAAAATATTACTGAAAATGTATTTAAAAATATGTTAAGAAAAAGTTAAAGAAAAAGATATATTAGCTTAAAGAAAAGTTTAGAGTTTTAAAAATGATGTATACAAGAAGAAAAAAAATATTTTATTAGGATAACTTGGAGGGAGTGATTTGATATGAGGATAACTTGAAGGAATGTATGTTGAAAGGAAGTTTAAAAATGTATTATAACATTTTGATCTTAGAAATGTTTTTAAAGAAAAAATAGTGTTTTAAAATAGATGGAGAGAAAGTATTTTTTCCCTTTTAATATTAGAGAATCAAAGAATTCAGTGAATTTTGTTAATATAAATGGTGATAGTTTATAAAGATTATGAAATGCAAATAAAAATATATCTTATTTCCTTGACTTGGTTTTGCCCATTAGATAGATTAGTTGTTATAGGAATGGCTAGTATTTACTAATGTGTAAAAGTAAAACGTTGAGACTGTAAGGTTATCTTCTACTGTGCTAAAAAAAAGTTGGAAGTCAACACTTTTTTCTTTTTTCCTTTATATCCCATATTTTCTTTTCCCCTCTTTTTTCCTTCCCCTAATTTCCATTTTCCTTTATATTTTATATTTGGATAAAACAATAAAAGTCAGAATAAGATGAATTCCAGCATGAATCCGAAAATTTGGAAGGTAAAACTTCACATCCCGATGACCAACTCAGATTGGAGCCTAAAATAAAACTCACTAGGATGGAGAGGGCAGGAACAAAGTGACCGCAAGTAGGAAATGGAGTGTTCTCTATACTCCATTAGCCACCTCCCAAGTGCCACACCTTCATTGGGGCCCCAAGCTAGTTGACACTGTCATGTCCTCAAGGCCTATCACCTTGGGTGGGCAGGAGCTATAACAGAAAATGCTCTTCTTCTGGACAGAGCCTCATGGCAGGACCATGAAGCAAATCCTCCAGGATATATCTTCTGGAACTTATTCAGGTTCATCAGTCACTGGGGGCAGCATGCTCAAATGGGCACAGCCTTCCTATGTTGGTGGGGCCATGAGAGAATCTCAGGGATACCAGGGCATGATCTAACCACAATCCAGGGGGGGATAATGATAGATACCCTACCAAATCACACTGCCGTTGCTCTGTCAAGATCATATATGGTGTATGTCCTGAATTGGAGCCAAGATGATCTGGAATAGGCCCATGGCCTCCTTGGTGGACGTGAACTCTTAGATCACTTCTGAAGCCATACCCAGGGATGGCAGGTTGAAGTCTCCCAAAACCATAAGTCTGGGAAACTCCATTGCCAGCCCTGAGATGGTCTCCAGCAGTTCAGGAAAAGAGATTGCCAAGCCCTGGAAGGTTGATAAGAGTAGCAACGATCCCAATGGATCCCATGAACCCAGCTTCAGAAACAGTGTCTCACAAGAAGAAACTTGGGCCTCTGAAGGTCAAGAAAGATTCTCAGATGATCACTGCCATCCCACCTCCTCTGCCCTGGGGTCTCGGGTGGTATAAAAACCTAACCAAGCCGGACACATGTCTGAGAGGGACCCCTCCCACTTCTGGAGTCTACCTGGTCCCTGTGATGATGCCAGGTTGGCTTGCTCCTCATCAATAAGGTCTTGGATAAGTGCTGGCTTATTATTAACTTACCCGGCATTCACTGGCAGCAGCCAAACTCCCAGGCCTCCAAGGGTGTACTATCTAGGGTCTTGGAGTTTGTTCAGAGGGACAGAACACAACACCAACGCTACACATCAGAGGTGTGTTCCTCTGTTACAGCCTGCCCTCCTGTAACACCCCAGTACCTATCAACAGTGTCATCACTGAGGCTGAAATCACACTCAGAATGTTTTAGAAAGCTGATTATAATACAGTATTTCAAGATAATTTGTCAAAAATGCCAAGGCAGCATTTTAATTCATAATAATATGTGCAAATATACACCAATACTAAATAGTCTGTTGATAAATAAAACTGGGACTTACAGCAGAAATAATAGTAATATAAAAAAGCAAAATAAATTCGAGCTACTTTGTGGTCCAAACTTCAAATTTTTAATATGATTATAAATGAGTGGCCTATGGAAAAAGAATGATCTATTTCCTATTTCCTTTGACTTTCCATTAGATCCAGTCTTCATTTGTTCATCTCTCCTCTTGTCTGCCTTATACATCTGTGCCTTCTTCTTCCTAATCTGTTCATTCTGCCATGCTTCCACTTTGTAAAATGTGGGAATCTCTGAACATACCTATCTGTTATGGTTTTAAGAAAGTTAAAATAACCATAACAAATTGCAGAGGGGGTTTATTGATAGAAAATATATAATTCTTTCATCGTTATGCGAATCACAAATGTAATTGTTAATGTGTTACACGTCCTGTAACTTTTCTCCAATATATTCCTTACCAGTTTGAAGCTGTCTTCTTGGCTTTATAAGATTTATTAATATATTAAGAGTTTTTCTGATGTGAAGGAAGGCAGCTTTTGAGGCCTGAATGCCATTTCCTCTTGAATTTTCCAGGTGACTATAGAAGTTGTTGACGGAACAGAGTCTGAATCGGAGAAAGGTCTTCAAAGAGAAAGCAGCAAAACCAGCTGGCCTGTCCCATCCCCAAACTGGAGAAACTGGTGGCAAAGATCTGCACCTTCCATCACCCGCATGAGTAGTGGTGACCAGGATTACAAATACGACAGCACGACTGAAGACAGCAACTTCCTAAATCCCTTGAATGGCGGGTGGGAGAGGCATCCATCAAGTCATCAGATGTTTGAATCAAAGGAGCAGCCTGAATATGGTGAGTGAGCAAAAGCCTCATTGGCAAATGTGTGGACAAAACATAACAAGGGCGGAACGTTTGTGCACGCTGATAGTGAACAGAAGTGGACACCACGAAAGCCTGGCTGTTGAAAGTAGACCCAATCTGGGTTGCTTTCCACATGCTGGTTGGACATTTATGTATGTTGTAGTCAGCCCTGGAGCAAAATGTTGCAGTGCAGATTTCTACTAAACGTATTCCAGTCAGTCATGCCCTTTTCTACCCACTTTTTGATGTTTTTCAACCCTTTCTAATAATTTGTGACTTTGTCTTGTTTTGTTTTTGAGCATGGTCCTGTCTTTCTCTTTCTGGAGAAATTCCAACAACTCTTCTTAACCCATCCTTTTTCTGCCTGGGTGGTACCATTTTGATTCTGTAAAGTTCCACAGCTCCTAAATGAGTTCATTGTCGGTACAGAAGCTTTGATATTGGTGGATAGAATCACATCCACTTGCCTTTCTTTTGAGTCTGATTTCTACCCGACTGTTCCTGCCCCTTCTGTGTTCCTATTTTTTTCGTCTCTTCCCTTTCAGATTACATAGAGGGAGAAGGAGACTGGAGTCTGTGGTCGGTTTGTAGTACAACCTGTGGAAGTGGCAATCAAAAACGCACCAGGACCTGTGGATATGCCTGCACAGCCACTGAATCGAGGACATGTGACCGACCAAACTGCCCAGGTAGGAAATAAAGAACAGAATTGCTCATAGCCATGAGCCATGTACATGCACCCCACCCCCAATATGTGTGTGTGTGTGTGTGTCTATACCAAACCATTTGTAGTACAAGCAGGAGCTGGTCAGGTATCTGGAACTGTTACCTTGCTTGTATCTTTGTAAAGCACGGTATGACATGAAGTATTTCCCTGCCTCGAGTCAAATGGTTCCTCAATCACACTTTTTATTTAAGTACCTTCCATTTTTCAGTATGGTCTACAGACAGTTGGCAAGAAAAAAGTGCATTTCTTGCAAAATGCACTAGATGGAGTAGTACTGGAATTAAGAATCTCGTGCCTTTTCTGATTGTTCCTCCCGTTATTGAGTTTTTATTCATATTAAGCTAATATGAAATCTGGAAGATTAATTCAGATTTCAGAGCACTAAGATTTCAGAGCACAAAGTTATACTCTGCAGTGCTTTTCAAGGAAGAGTGGCTGAGATCAAGATAGCACATGCCTCCTTTGTGCTGTCTTAGGCTCCTAACTCTGAAAGAAGCATTCTGGTAATCATTGAGGGGTTCAGTCACTGGAGTGCTCCCTTTCTAATACTTCTTTCTCAAGCCTCTATCATAAATGTTTGAAATACAATTAGAGAACCTCCTCTGTGACTCAGATTGTAACATTTGCTGTACTGAACAATAGCTTCCCAGAAAGTAGCACACACTCATCTAAAAAGGGAATCTTTCAGCAGTTCACAAAGGAGAATGCTGCTTACTTATTAGGTAATAGCAGGATGGGCCAACTTTTGAAGGTAGGGTGGGGAATCCAACTCTGGTAGGTTTGCTGACTGGCTTCTCTTTCCACCAAGAGAGGAGGGACTTTCCCTACTGCATGCTTCTCTGCAAACCAAATGCAAATTTTCAGGTGGCCCCATTAATCACCATTCAGAATTTTGAAATGTCCTAGATAAACATGGTTATGGATGTTTTATGATTTAATGCAAGCAGTTAGAGTTGCAGTTAATTCTAATCTCTTGGTTGGGCAGAAAGTACGATATTCACACATTTCTGTATGTGAAAATGCAGGTTGCTGATATTATTTATACTTTGGCTGCTCTAAAAAGCTTCAAAGAATAGGCTTGCACAAGGCAAACTCAAGAAGGAGAATGCAGAAAGGGATACATTGCAATGATAAGAAATCATTTTGCTGTTTCTTCAAATTTCTCAGTGCAGTGTGAAGGATCTAAACTGCAGAATGTTGAGTAGGGACAGCGTTTGACTGCCTTAAAAGTTACCTACGTCTTATTGGAAGTACTTGGACTTTAATCCCTGTTCCTTGGGGGATGGGATCTGAGCGAACTCAGGGGTTCATGGCTTCCATGTTACCCATGGGCCAGTCCCAGAAGTCTCAAGCCTGATAAATGCATTTGACTTGGTCTTTACTTCACGGGTAGATTCAAAATATTCTGAAAATGCAAGATATTGTCATCTGTACTTCGTAGTCAGATCCAGAAGTGGTATTCAGCAGGTTCTGACCAGTTCTAGAAAACTGGTATTGGAAATTTTGAATAGTTTGGAGAACCAGTAAATACCACCTCTGACTGACCCTGACCCCATCTATTCTCTGCCTCCCATTGAGTCCCAGCTGATTGGCTGGGTCTTCTTTTGTTGCCCTGCACAGGAGAACGGAGCTGGAAAGCAGGTTAGTGGGGTGGGGAGGGAATGGGATTTTGTAGTAACCTTCCCCAGGAGTGGGGAGGGAATGGGGATTTTACAGTATCCTTCCCCTGCCATGCCCACCAAGCCATGCCACACCCACCAAGCCATGCCCACAGAACCGGTAGAAAAAAAATTTGAATCCCATCACTGGTCAGATCCCTTTCTGATGTATGCACCCATTGTTAGCATACATTTTTGTTACCATTGCAAACGTGAGAGACCAATCAAGATGGTCTGCTCCCTGCAACTGATGGATCCATTGCGTTTTCTGAGGCACTTGGAGAATTAACCAGCTATCTTGTGGGCAGTTCTGCCATGCATCTTGCTCCCTTTTGGAATTGAAAGGAGCAAAAGCATTGCCTCTGGAGAAGATTGCCTGCCTTCATGGATCCTGAGGGTTTTCAGTGAGATGCTATGGGAGATGCAGGAGGTGAAAAGACACCTAGATGGGAGAAAACAAAGGGTGAATGTAATCTCACAAGGTAGCATTCCCATGTTTGAGAGAATAACCTGGATATAAAAATTGCGAAGTGTGCACCTTTCTTCATTGCTACTGCTTTTTGCAGATTTATATCCGGCACCTTTGTTCAAGATTATATTCCTTCCTAGAGAGGAAGCAGGCCCATGTGACGTGTTAACAAAGTTCTTTGCAAATAAAATCATTTTCATTTACTTAGAGATGGGTACACAATAGCACACAGGCAAGGAATAGCGAGATGAACTACAAGCGATTTTTGATCTTTGAAAGCAGATATGGATAGGTACCCTGTCACCTGTAAGGATTCATGTTTCACCTGGCTTACTCATGCAGTTAGATGGGGTATGCGATTGGACTTGAGAGGTAGTTCATTAACATCTTTTTGAAGAAGGGGGGATACCATCTATCTTTAAGGAGGCAATGCTGAACCTCCTTCTGAAAGGATCATCTCTCTCAATCCAGCCACTTTAGGCAATGATTAGCCAATCTCCAACCTTCTGTTTTAAGAACGGTTTTGGAGAAGGCATTGGGGCTTTAATTACAGATCTCTTCTAGCCAGGTTCCAGACGTGAATATGGAAGGGAACCAGCGGTGGTATTCAGTTTTTTTTAACTACCAGTTCTGTGGCCGTGGCTTGGTGGACATGCCAGGGGAAGGATACTGTAAAATCTCCAGTCAGAAGTGGCATTTGCCGGTTCTCCGAACTACTCAAAATGTCTGCTACCAGTTCTCCAGAACCGGTCAGAACCTGCTGAATCCCACCTCTGAAGGGAACAGTCCTGATTTCCCTCCTACATGATCTTTGTCAGGACCATTACTGCCTTTTATAGCCTTCCATAGCTTGAGTGCTTACAGAACTTCTTTCACAAGATGTGGCTCAGCCATGTTTCTTTGTGTGGAGGAAGCATCTATTGATGATTCTCACCCTGCATGTGGTGAAGGGAAAACGCTGGCATGCTTTCTCAGGAGCTGCCCACCTACTCTGGAGCTCCTTATTTCCTCTGAATCTCCTGGCTGTCAGAAAATATGCTATTCTGCATTGTATTTGGGCGCCAATGGTGTGAGCGTTGCCTTGAGCCTACAGATAGTCCTCCACTTACGAACACAATTGGAAATTGATTTTGGAGAGCGAGACAGTGGTTAACTGAATTTTGCCTCATTTTACAACCTCTCTTCCCATGGTTGTTAAGCGAATCGCTGCAGTTGTTAAAGTGAATCTGGCTTCCCCATTGACTTTGCTTGTCAGAAGGTCGCAAAAGGTGATCACATGACCCAGGACACTGCAACTGACATAAATATGAATGAGTTGCCAAGCATTTGAAGTATGATCACGTGACCATGGGGATGCTGCAAGAGTCATAAGTGTGAAAAACGGTCAGAAGTCACTTTTTTCAGTGCCTTTATAACTTCAAACTGTCACTAAACTAGTGGTGGTAAGTCAAGAACTATCTGTAGTTCTCAAGTGAGTTTTTTTCCAATCTATCACAGTATTTGCTATATTTTAATATTTTGGGTTGATTGTAAATTACTCAGAGTTCAAGGAACTACTGGTAGTTAGCAAAATTCAATTAACAATTGCCTTGCTTAGCAACATAATTTTTTCAGTTGTGGATTTATAAGCTGAGGATTCATCGTGTATAAATATAAATACACAATGACAAAAAGAGCATACCCTTGTAAAGCAGGAAGGTGATTCCTTCCTCCAATTTTCTGGCTGGACCAGCCTTACTTAAGTTCCTCTTTCCTAGCTGAGGAACAGTGTTCTCTTCTCAGGGGAAATAGCCCATTGCTTACATCAAGAATCTAAGACCATCCTCCCTGGTGCCTGTCATGATGAAAAAGTTGAGGCACAGGAGCAGGAGAAAGACTCCTACTGCTGTGACTTCCCTGGCATTGCCACAAAGTAGGCCTGAGTCTTACGTGGGGTTTGTCTCGCTTCCTTGAATCCTTGAACAAGGAGAAGATAAAGGGGACATGGGCTGCTACTATGGTTGCTGACGCGTTGAATAATGGCAGCAAAAGAAGAGATAAATTTCTCCTTCTTGACATGCCCTTTGCTTCCTTCCATGCTATTTCTCTACTATGTATGTTCTTATTTATGTAATATGCTGCCCCTCTCACTATCCAAAATGACTCTGGGTGGCTTACACTGAGATAAAAACAGAAATCTAAAAACACTTAAAGCAGGGGTACCCAAACTTGGCAACAGCAACAGCAAGTTGGAGTTGAAGTCCACAAGTCTTAAAGTTGCCAAGTTTGGAGATCTCTGATTTAAAGAAACGTTAAAATTAATAGGAATTAAACTTCTACTAGGCTTCAACCCTATATCTCTAGAATTGTTGTTGTGAAGACTGGCAGCGAAGATAGTCTGCATCCTCCATGAGTGTGGATCCCAAAGTGGCCTCTTCCACCACCTTCTCTATTTGTACATCCTTGGGAAGAGGCCTCTCATAAAATGGTGGTTTCTTTAAAGCTGAAGATGAATATCCCCAATATTTTCCCTGCCAAACATCTCAGTCACATTGTTTTAATAAGCCGTAACATCAAGAGCACATCCTGTTTTTAAATAATGATTTGCTAATAATGCTGTTGGAATGCACCGCGTTCATCCGCTCGCACTTCAAGCATGCAATAATGAAAAGCTTCACTACTTTGTAGTTTTTGCCTTTATCCAAATGGTTGTAATCTTTAATGATGCCTGAAAAAAGGCGGACTTCAAAATACCCAAAAGAAAAGCGCTTCAAAACCCTGTACTCATTTCAAGGCCATTCTGAATATCAGAGTACACAAACGCTGAGTTTATAACTGATTTATGGTGCACTGGCAAGCAATCATTGTTCATGAGTTTATTACATATGTCTGATTTTTTAATGTGCTGGCTTTCTTTTGACGTTGTGGTACCCGTCCCAGAGGCTGTAAATAATGTTAAATAAATACTCTTTTTGTAAAATAAATGCATGTCGTGCATCTGCTATTGCTCTCTCCAAGTACAGTGGGACTATTTGAAACAAGCCTGTGTTTTCCTTCTTCCAAATAATTTGTACAGGTCTCGAGGACACATTCAGAACAGCAGCCACAGAAGTGAGCTTACTTGCAGGAAGTGAAGAATTCAATGCCACAAAGCTCTTTGAAGTTGGTAAGCAGATAATAGCAAAAAGGGTGGGGTCCCCCCGCTTAAACTTAGCCTAGGTCCATGATGGCAAACCTATTGCATGCATGCCACAGGTGGTACGCAGAACCATTTGTGCCAGCATACGAGCTGCAGGCAAACTTACCTCACTGGGCATGCGTGCGCCTCACCACTGATTTTCGGCTGGTTTGAGGCCTTTTCAGCCTCCCAAAGGCTTAAGGAAGGCTTCTGCAGGCCAAAAACCAGCCCCATTTCATCACTTCCTATTTTTTCTGAAAATACCAGAAGTGACAAAACAAGGCTAGTTTTCGACCTGCAAAGCCTGCAGAAGCCTTTCTCGAGCCTTTGGCAGGCTGAAAAAGGTCTCAAACTGGCTGAAAATCAGCTGTGAGGTGCAGTGCAAGTAAGGGGGCGGCGTGGGTGGGTGGGTATTACGCATGCATGTGTAGGGGGAGTGGGGGGCATGCATTGCCTTCTGGGTGCTGGCATGTGTGTGCGAGCGTGCAAGCACGCGCACAATTTTTTGCACAGGAGCTCAAAAAGTTTAGCCACCACTGGCCTAGGTGAACATAGGTAGGCCCAAGTTCACTCCCTCAGGCATCTTTTGACAGTCATAATCTACACCACCACATATCGACTGAGGGGGACAGAAGCTGTTATTGAAAGCATCCAGGCAGTGCTACATTTAAGACACCTACCTCAGATTGTATGTTAGAGACTCAGTTGTATATGTGAGCAGGAAGTGACTCTATACAAAGGGTCCCTAGTGTGAAATGTCTCTCAAATCTCTCCCTGCCAACATTTATTGGGTTTTGAATGGAGCCTCCATCAATCTTTTCCAGGAGATCTGTGATTTCCAATGTGGAAATTCTAATAAAAGTGACTGTTTCCAGCTGTGTCATGGGCATTCTAAGTTAAATAACAAGACGAAAACAAAAGGCAAGAACTGAATAATACAGCTGAATATAAGTTCAGGAAGTCTTCTTGAACAATAAATAGCTTTATAAGATCTATCCACAGTGGTTAGGACATAATTAAGTCAAAGGATCACTTAGGAATGCAAACGAAATCCAAGGATTTCCCTGAAATTTGCAAAATATTTGGACTTTAGATACATATTCACCACCTCATCAGTCATGACCATTCCACTAATAGCACATCCTGACTTGGCCAGATTTCTTGCTATCTTACCAAATATTATAAGAGGAATCCAGGTCATTTCTGGCTTCAGTTAAAAGAGAATAATGATTAGGAGTTAATGCAGCTACTTTGTAAAAAAGAGATAGTGTATAATAGACAAAGACAAATTCAACTTTTATTTTGCACATTAATAAGAAAGCATATGCAGCAGCAACAAAAACTTGAGAATATAAGCATTCGAGGAGAAAGGATAGCAAAGATACAAATTGTCACTGACATTGATTCTAAGAAATTTGCTTTGAGGCTCAAGAATGTGTTCTTTGAAAATAATATTGAAAGCATCTGGATTTATATATTACTTTATTGGATTACTTTTAAATATTTTAAATAGCCTTTGGGGGCCAAGTCCTTACAAGGCAGCTTATCAATCAATCAATAGAATTATTTCTGCAATAAAGAATACTTGTATGAAATAATTTAATTCAGTTTATGACTTTTAAACCAGAAACAGTTAAAGATCAATCAATTAATAAAAAAAAACCTGCCATAACTCTTGGCTAAAATCATTGTTTTGTGCTGATTTGAAGCTTGGGCTAAAGGGATAAACATCCAGCCCTTGTGAAGAAATTGGGGGAAAACATTACTTTATTAAAAAGTGAAGCAACTCTTTCTTAAAGGATAACAGAGCTACTCATCATTAAAACCTGTCTTTTGACACTTGGGAGATAGAGTAAGACAAAGAAGGAAAACCTGTGGTCTTCCGGATGTTATCACATAACCTTAGCACCTCCATTGGGTGCTGGGAGTTGTAGTTTAATAACATCGAGAGGGCAACAGATTCCAAACCAATCAGTAAATCATACACTTACAATGCGCTAATGTGGAGTTTGATGTTTTTTTCCTTGTGTCCTCCTTTCTCTTCTTCAGATACGGATAGCTGTGAAAGATGGATGAGTTGCAAAAGTGAATTCTTAAAGAAGTACATGCACAAAGTAGTCAATGACCTTCCTGCTTGCCCTTGCACATACCCCACCGAAGTAGCTTATAGCACGGCAGAGATCTACGACCGTCTGAAAAGGAAGAACTTTCGCTGGAAAGATGCAAGTGGGCCAAAAGAAAAATTGGAGATCTATAAGCCCAGCGCCCGCTACTGCATCCGGTCCATGCTGTCCTTGCAGAGTACCACCTTGGCAGCACAGCACTGCTGCTATGACGACAGCATGCAGCTGATTACCCGAGGGAAAGGGGCTGGCACCCCCAACCTGATCAGCATCGAGTTCTCTGCAGAACTTCATTACAAAGTGGACATTTTGCCCTGGATCGTTTGCAAAGGGGACTGGAGTAGGTACAATGAAGCCCGGCCACCTAACAATGGTCAGAAATGTACAGAAAATCCTTCGGACGAGGACTATTACAAACAATTTCAGGAAGCAAGAGAGTACTGAAAACGAGCATGGGAGGAGCTGATTTCTTTGAAAATTTCAGAAAGATGACTGGCGGTGAACAGGACACTCCAGTGAATGAACTTTTGAAAACGGGGTTTATCGCCCCATTCACTGTACATAGTTGTACAAAATATACAATTTTTCTAAAGTATTTTATTTATGTTTGCATGTAGATACGGCATATAGTCCCCCTCACCTTTGCACACAGACATGGGAGTGTCTCAGCAAACCTTTATACAGTGAAACTCCATTCAGATGAGCTTACGCTCATATGCTCCCATAGAGACTACATTACCTGTAGTTAAAAGTGAGTATCGTTGGATTTCACATGAAAATTGCTTCTCAATGCCTCAGCCGTTCAGAATAAATGCTTGCTATTAGAAAGATCTACATATATTGAAATTACCTCTTAGTATTGAAACGTGGTTTTTAGGAATGCATTTGAGGAGAACGTTTTGGCTCACTAAAGAAAATAGCGACCAGATTCATTGCAGATGTGATGAAAGTTAACTCCAAGTCAAATTATGCCTTTGCTTTGCATCAAAAGGCCGAAACTTGTGGCTGACTTTCAGAGAAATCCTGGGCTGGAGCATCTTGACGTTGGAGGCTTTTGACTATTCCAAAGTCCTCCCAACATCAGCATGAGATCAGCAGGACCAAAATCTAAAAGGAGTAGCTGTTACTGCTACTGGTATTATTATTTTTATTATTATTATTATTTTTACTGGTATTATGTTCCTCTCTATTGGAAGCACTAGGAGGAAGACGTGTTTGTAGACCTGTGTAATTTTGCTTCATGATTGTAAAGAGGCAGGATGAGGACCGAAAAGCCTTGTGGATCTTTTGTATTCTCAGCCCCTGCCAGCCTGCTACCACATACCCTTTAGGACCCTTTTCCCGTGTGGTTTTTCTGACATTGGAAACAACAAGAGAGGTTGGCGTAGTGATGGAAATGAGGATCCAGTCTCAAACTACCCACTCTGACATTACCAGTCTGTCTCTGAGCCTGGAGCCAAAGGAAAAAAACAAGCCCTCCCCTCTCTTCTCAATCCAGTCCAAATGATTACAGCTTCCCATTAATAAACCCCTACAGTCTACCTGACACAGGGCTCCCTTATTCTGCCAAAAGCATATGTGTGCCTACCAGATAGGATTGCGAAGTCAAGGAGCAGCAGAGGGTTTTTTTTTAATTTTTTTTAAAATTCAGATGTGTTCATTAAGTGATCTCTTTAGAGATAGATATGGATAGATAAACGCAACACACAAATGTATTTAGACATATTTAAGGGCAGAAGGCAGAAGACTCTTATTTGAGAAGCAGGTAGATGCATTCATAAGCAATGGTTTTAAGGAAGCCCCAGAGTGTGGAACAAAACTGTGGTTCATATCCAAAGGATCTGGAATAGAAATCTGACTAGCGAATTGGAAATTTTCTGCCTCCAAAAAGTATTTGATGAAAAGATGATGTGTCATTTTATGGCTGAAAGGGCTTATTTCCTCCACCCTAACTACTCATAAATAAGCAGCTTCTGTGTTCATTCTCTGGTTTGGGATCTGTGTACATGATACTCATCCTCTCCATTTAAAGGTGCTTTAAATTCCTCTTTGGCAGCAGTGCAGAGATGTGTTCTCTATGCCACTGCAATGTAATCCAGCAAGGCTGAGTTCAGTAGATACAAATGTACCACTGGCAATGGGATTTAAATGGCATTCTGATGCATTCATAGATTTAGTGTTTAATTTTTAAAAAAGGCCCCTTTCACTGCAGAGCCTGTCATACACATACAGCTTGGGGTTTAGAGAGATCTATTGCAGGGAACAATTTAAAGCTCAACTCTTGTGAGGGTTTAATTGTATGTATAAGCACACCTGAAAGGACATCTTTCTGGAAGAGAATTGATTTTAAACATCTTGCCCTCCCTTGCTTTTCTATTAAATTGAAAATACATGCAATGTGTTATTTTAAAAAGAAACTATCTTTATCTTTCTAAAAGATTAATCAGTTCTGGGTGGGGATTGTCAATCCCTTAATTTAAGCATATTACATTTGTAGCATACATATTTATTCATCTTTAGTTAATAAGAATTTGTAAAGTTAAATTTGAAAGTTAGAAACTTTCTGGTAACCCAAGATCGTTCCATAACAAAATTACATAACAATCCAAAGCAAATTTACAAATGAAGAAATTCTGAAACATCTATTAGTTTGTGTTCTCATTAAGTCTAAAAGTTTCTTTTAAAATGCTCCACTGAAGAAATCCAGAATTTGTGAGAACCAGCCCACTGACTATGTCTTGATAGAATAACTTAATGGCCAAGTTTTATCTATGTAAGAATAGCTTCACTCTTAATGTTACTCTGTGTGTATGTGTGTGTGTGTGTATGTATGTTTTAATAGCAAACAGCTAAAGAAGGAAAAATAAAAAAAAATTCTGTAACATACTATTACTTCTACCTATTGTAACAAGACTCATTGAGGACAAATGGAGGACATTATTTTAATGTATATCTTTCACCTCATTTATTTGAAATCCAAGGGCATTTAACCTGCCAAGACAGAAATCCTTTGGCAGTCTGTAGCAATATGTTTTCAAAATCATTGCAGCTTTTTCCACACTAGTTCTGGAACATTTTACAAAGAAAACTATTTCTCCATCTGTGGTCCTTGGTGATTATATTTCAAAATAATATCATAGTTACTGATTTTGCTTGGAAAAAATATTTTAGCTTGCTAGATTTTTTTTTAGTATCTCATTGACTAATGTAACAGAATGTAGT
This sequence comes from Bungarus multicinctus, assembly GCA_023653725.1. Taxonomy (NCBI): domain Eukaryota; kingdom Metazoa; phylum Chordata; class Lepidosauria; order Squamata; family Elapidae; genus Bungarus; species Bungarus multicinctus. Next base: position 150,547,858 of record CM042836.1, read on the forward strand.
CTGCTTGCACTCTTAACTCCAACTTGCAAGATTAAATTCATACCCAAAACTCCGGGGTTTTTAGGCAATAAAGTGTGAGCCTATGTATAAATGTAATGCGATCTTTTGCTACATAAGAGCATCAGAAAACCCATCATATCAAGTAGTATCCAATTCATGGAGATTTACCTGGGATAATATCCTTCACTCCTCGCTCTGGAAACTGCAGTTATAGTGATATGCCATGGAGTCAGGTCCAGGCCTTGCCTGGCAAATGTTTTGATAATTGCCTTTCAGCTTGCCCTGTTCTAACTAATACAGTAATATAGAGTTCTTCCAAAGGTATTCTTGCAATTTCATCAATTTTATCCACCTCCCCTTATGCATTTGTCTTCCTCTTTGACTTCTCTTAAACTTTCTCATTTTTGTTTTAGTCTAGTTCAACAAAAATGTGTGAACCCCTGCTTGCTGTTCACCTCCTGAACAGCCAACAGTCAATGTTAACTTCATCTTGGATTCAGAGACACTTTTAGGAATTATCTTCAAATCCACAATTCAAAAGCACCTTTCTTTTAGCCCTTCTCAAAATCCAGCCTCCATAACTGTATATTAACACTAAAAAATGCTTTCTTTAATGTTCTTTATTTTGGTTGTTTTAAAAGTATCCTGGTCTTTCATGATTTTGTTTATGATGGTCATTGTATTCCTCCCTCGGAATATCTCCTCTTTATTTCTCCAGTACATTGTCTAACTTCATTCTTGAGCACCAAAAAAAGAAGAAAAAAGAAAAAGGAAGTAGATATATCTACCCTACCCACCCCAACCCTACCCCACTTCCTTATCAATTGTGAGTTTATTCTATATGCTGGGTTTTGTTTTCATATCTGTCATTAACTCAAAATTTTCATGTGCCATTTTTTTGCTCAGAATAAATTCTACGTCTCTTTGTGTTTGATTGTCTATGCCATGATTGAGTTTATATACTTAACTATTTTAAACCAACTGTGGATTTCCTTTATAAACATTCTGCAACAATACTCTGTGCATTTCCCCACTTGCCATAAATATCTGCCTTTCAGTGTATCAATCTCCCAGTCACCGTCATGGGAAGCAGAAAGGTCAAGATGCACGTAGGAATTTGAGCGGCCCATTACCAAAACAGGCAATGATATAGTGAGAAGAAAAGGGAGGAAGAGTTGGAGTCTGGAGAAAAACAAGGAGAGTTCCAACATTACTTAGCATGTAAACTATACACTAGGTTGGGCAGCTGACAGTCCTAAATCTATATACAGCCCTTGGACTGATTCCAAGAGTTCTCCACAAGCAATCGGCTTCAAACACTGGCAAGCACAAACTGAGAGAGACAGAGGCCTGAAAAGGAATGTCAGGAAGAGGGAAGCAGGAAAGGAAAGAGAGAAACAAATTACCTGCTTCCATGCCTGCTATCCCACCCACCCTTGCTCTATCCCCACAGGTTAGACCAGTGGATTTGGCTGTTATAAGTTCCTTAGATCAATGGGTTAGATCCAGATGTAGGTATATGCGAAAATTATGGAAAAATGTCTCCTCCTTTACTCCTTTTTCTAAAAAACAAAGCCAAAACCAACACAGAATGTTCTGGATTAAAGGGATCCCAACGTACAATGAACAGACAACAAATGGTCAAAATTGGGAGCGTCCTATCAAATTCTGTACCTGTCAACAGTGGTGTCCTCCAAGGCAGTGTTCTAGGACCAACCCTCTTCATACTCTACATAAATGACCTCTGTGATCATATCAAGAGCAACTGCATTCGCTGATGATGTAAAGCTATTCAACACCACAGACAATACTGCTACCCTCCAAAAAGACCTTGACTATGTATCAGAATGGTCAATCAAATGGCATCTTCAAATGTCAACAAATAAATGCTCTGTCTTACATATTGGCAAAAACAATCAGAAAATAAAATATAGGCTGAATAGTCAAGACCTTGTTGATGATCCAAACTCTGTCAAGGATCTTGGAGTACTCATCTCTAATGATGTAAGTGCTAGAGCCCACTGTTAACTACATAGCCAAAAAAGCATTAAGAGTTGTTAACGTAATCCTACGTAGCTTTTTCTCTGGTAATATTACACTAATAACTAGAGCATACAAAACATTTGCTAGACCGATACTCGAATACAGCACATCAGTCTGGAACCCACATTACGTATCTGATATTAACACACTTGAGAAAGTACAGAAATATTTCACAAGAAGAGTTCTCCACTCCTCTACTTGTTGCAGAATACCTTATGCCACCAGACTCGAAATTCTAGACCTAAACCTAGAACTACACCGCCTTCAGTCCGATCTAAGTATAGTATATAAAATCATACATTGCAATGTCCTACCTGTCAATGAATATTTCAGCTTCAACCATAACAACACTAGAGCAAACAATAGATACAAACTCAAGGTAAACCACACCAAACTTGACTGCAGGAAATACAACGTCAGCAACAGAGTGGTCAATGTCTGGAATACTCTATCTGACTCTGTGGTTTCTTTCCCAAACCCCAAAAACTTTAGTCTGTCTACTATTGACCTCACCCTTTTCCTAAGAGGTCTGTAGGAGGCGTGCATAAGCGCACCAACGTGCCTACCGTCCCTGTCCTATTGTTTCTTTTATTTTTTTTATTTTTCTTATATGTATCCATCTATTCATAACTATGTTTTTACTTACACCTATTATCTTGTAAGCAATTGACATGAATGAATGAATGAATGAATGAATGAATGAATGAATGAATGAATGAATGAATGAATGAATGAAGCCACGTGCCAGGGAAATCTGACTGAAATTTCAGGGCCTGCAGATGATTAGTGTGGGGCAGGGGTTAGGGCAGTGCCCTTAATTAACCCAGTTGGGAAAATTAGGCTGTAGCCTAATGAGATTATTTGTTTGAGTGATGGCCAAAAACGAAACAAAACAACCAATAAGATACTGACAAAACCAAATTGAAGACATAAAATCACTGTAGAGCAAATAACCTTAGACCAGTGTTTTTCAACCTTGGTGGTTTGAAGATCTGTGGACTTCAACTTCCAGAATTCCTCAGCCAGCTCTGCTGGCTGAGGAATTCTGGGAGTTGAAGTCCAGAGATCTTCAAACCACCAAGGTTGAAAAACAGTGCCTTAGACCAGCTCTGTTGTCTTAATACCAAAGATAAAAGTAGGATAAGGAAGGCCTGATTAAATGACCCCCTAACTATCTAAAGATATAAGCAGAAGGTATTTTTCAGCATGGAGGTAAAAATGTATACTCATTCACTCTCCCCATCTCCAAAGGAGTAAGAAGAAGGTTTACTGAAGTGAATTTGTATCTGGTTATAATTCTTGTTTTTTTTTTCCAGTGGAAAGTTGCTGAGGCAGTTTCCATTCTACTATTCCCACACGGTAGAAGGAAAATTAAGGGGCTGACATAGTAATTACTTGTCCATGTCTATGCCTACACATTTGTAAATAAAGACAGGAAAACTTTCAGTTATTCACTCTTCAGTTCTCTCACAGACGTCAATACTGTTAGCAGGACTTGGAGAATCCACAAGGTAGCCACAACTACAACAACAACAACTACTACTACTATTACTATTACTACTACTACTATTATTATAATTATTCTCCAAGGAATAACGGTGCCACTTTTGACAAAACTGCTTGAACGTCAGGCTAACATGGAAATGAGAAGACTGCATGAAAAAAAATCTCCCTTTGAGTCTGAAAGTTGTTTTAAAAATTCATATACTTAAGAAGTCAGACTAGCTTTATAGCCCATCACAGGAGGGTGTAAGGAAGGTATTGTTGGTTGCTGTGAATGGGGTAACTTGAGCAAACATACCAATCAATGCTACTAACATTGGTTTTACATCTTCAAAAGAGAACTAATGGCTCGCTTTTGAAATCCCCAAGCCATTGGGAAGAGTCTTTAAAGTCTGTCCATCCTTCTCAGCACGTATTTATGATTAAGCTGAATGGGACTTAACCAAATAAAAGGTCTGTATTCCTAGTCAAATGATCCTCTGTATTCCAAACAGTCTCAGTTTGATGTGTCATCTTGAAAGTCTTTACTAGAATAAAACAAATACACTTGCGCTATAGCTCAACTGTAATTTAGGTCAAAGCGAAGTTCTTGGTGATGCCAAAAAAACCTTCCTTAAGGGGATTAAATTTTTAAATTTTCTTTGATCATGCTTGAAATTAATATGCTTGAGCTGGAAAATGCTGTAAAAATGTCTAGGAGGCTAAACAGATCACAGTTCTCTATGGTAGACAGCCTTTTAGCAAAAAGTACAGAGACATGATTCCCACCACTTGTATAGTTCACAACTATTTTCATGAGGCAAGACACTTGTTTTTGTTCCTTTGTTTCCCTGAACTGAACTTTTTGTCCCTGGAAATAATTTACAAGCACTAGAACTAGAAAGGGGAAACAATGGAAAATGGTTGCTTCTTTCTTTCTTTTTTTAACCTGCCAGTTCTTTTGTAAACAATTTGGGCTCAGACTTCCATTTCCTAAGCATGGGAGACATTGATAGAGGAGAAGGACTATTCTCTTACCATCCTGATCGCAGCCTTGTTTCCTGGGTCGAAGTATTAATAGATGCCTTCTGCTGCTATATATAAATTGTATTGGTCCTATGCCTTATTTCCATTTACAAGTAATGTTGTTGCCAAACATATGAAAACACAATCGCTCCCAAAGGCTGTATAGACAAGGGTTAGGTCCTACACTTCAGGATAATAATAACTATAATTAATAACTATAAAAGGAGGGAAAGGAGGGGAGGGAAAGAATGGATGGATGACTGAATCAATCTGGCAAAATTTGAATTGCAATAGACAGGTTTAACCGAATTCATGGAAACCCTAGCCTAGCCAGACTAGAACAAAACCCAAAAGCATGCTGTTGCCTTAAGAACTGAAATAATCTCTTTTGCATTTACTTTCTTGGTAAAAATCTACTTCTCAACAGCTCAGGGCTTCCACAGCCCAACACCATTTGCACTCTCCTGCTATGGCCCACGAGGTCTATTCTTGGTAGAGAGTTTGAACCCCACAAAAGAATTTCTAGCCAGGTATCTATGACAAATCCCAAGAAGGATAAAACCAATCTCCTGCTGCTCATGATTTTTACTGTTAGAATTTTTGTCTAAGACCACGCCCCCTCTGATGATTCCCCTCATTTAGCTACCTTTATCTGCATCCTGTTCCTCTCCCCCCCCACCCCCAAAAAACCCCTCCCTACAGTTTTGTTTCTTCCTGTTGCTTGGGCTTGAAATGAAAATTGGAAAACCTTTGGTCAATTTAATGCAATTAAAAATAAATCCACCATTTTGCTGGCCCACCACTGTGTGAGGGAAGACTAATGATTCACCAGTTTCTCTGATCAGCTACTGGTTGGCTTAACATTGGTACTGATGAATAGATCATCACTTATCAGAGTTATAGAAGGAGTCCGTGTAATGCCTAAGAGTTGCTTTACGATGCACAGGTGAGATTCATGTTTTAATTTGAGTTGTTTTTCTTAAATTCTTATAATGGCCACAGAGAGCTGCCATTGGAGAGAAAGGGACATGCCAGCAGCCCTGATTGGCAATTCCAGAGAGTGCAGATGTTCTCCAGACTGAATTAAGGCACAGACAAAAAAAAAGTGCACAGCCAGGTTTGTGCCAATGCAAGTCAGAAAATCATTGAAGCAGAGCAGAAAAGCAGGATTGTAAACTGTTGACGATGTTATCTAGAGAAGCCCATCTGCATTTATGGGGTTAAGTAGAAGAGCACTACATTGTTTAGCCTTGTGGCTATATTCAGTGCTCTAGTGGTTGTATTTCATTTTGTATTTGTAGCAAATAGTTGGTGTATATGCAGTTAGTTCTGACCAAGCAGGTTGCCCTGGCCAGGATTGATGGGAGTATGGTTTTGAGACATCTGGAAGGCCACAGGTACATCTTCCTTTTTCTAAGCAAACAGACCCAAGAATTTATTACCCAACATTTTCTGGATCTCCTGAAATTTCATCCGATTTCCTTCATTAGTAAGTAAGATTCTCATCTATCCATGAACTTAATTATTCCTTTTAAAGGAACATGGTACGCCTACACATGCTACGCCTACAATTTTCCTAACCCCACACTCCCAAAATCTGAAAAACAAAGTTCAACTAAACTGAACTTGTTTGGAGGGGGGGAAAATATTCTCAGCATTAAGCAAAACAGTTTGGGTCCCCATAATTCAAGTTTTTCTTTCAATTGTAACTTTTAAAGTGTTAAGATCATTGTTGTTAAGAGAACAAACAGCATGACAATCATTATAGTATTTATACCCAGTAAGAGTTATAAAAATCACATGGTCTGCTTTGATAACATTTGAGGCCCCTGTTAAGTTGCAGAAATATCTGAGTATTTATGACAATAATCTGGCCCTGGATTTATTTGCTTGAAGAAAGCCTATTTCACAAGAGACATGAAAGGCTTTGGAGTGGCTGGAAAATCACTTCTGATGAAATCATTCCTGGACCCAGGGCTACATTCTTAACAATTTGGCATTCTGAGAGAAGTATCTTCTGATGATTTTTTGGCAAGCTTACGCTAATGTGCAGGATCCCATCTGGAACAAAAGAGTGGAATATATACACAAGAACGTGAGGAGAACAAAGCTGGCACAGCTACCAGATGGAACCTCCTTTAAAGGAAAGAAAATAACTACTCCATTCATAGTCCTGGCTGAAATGCTAGTAATAACATCGAAGGCTCTTCCAAAAGGAAGTTGCACAATTGCGAAACTTTCCAGACAACATAACATCAGAAGCAAAAGCCCTGTGTGCTAATGTCCTGCATAGTTCTTTCCCAAAAGGCACTGCTTGGTGCTACTTTTCAACGCACAGGTTCCAGCGATGTCCATACAAAACAGCCCCTATATGCAGCTAATACTGAACTGCTGAAAAGGATCATGGAAGGATCGGGCTCCTGAATCAGAAGAGCTACTGGAGGTGATCTTAGAGATGTTGCCAACTACAGCTCCCGAGAAGCCAGCACTTGGTGAAGGATGCTGGCAATTTAGAACCTTAGAGAGCCATTTATTTCCCTATAGAATAGAATACTTTATTGCCAAAGTGTGATTAGACACACAAGGAATTTGTCTCTGCTGCAGAAGCTCTCAGTGCACATGCAGAGCAACAGAATAATAATAATCATAGCAATGATACCAATAAGAGGGGTAGTAAAGAAGATGGGAAGGATACTAGTAATACTACAGCTATACAACATTACAGACATTAGATGGTACTGTGAGGATTAGATGTGATGGCATAAGAGAAAAAACTGTCCCCATATATAATAGTTTTAGCATGCAATGCCCTATACCCGTGATGGTGAACCTATGGCACACATGCTACAAGTGGTACGCAGAGCCATTTGTGCTGGCACGCAAGCCTCAGGCAAACTTACCTCACTGCGCATGCCTCACAGCTGATTTTTCTGCTAGTTTCAGGCCTTTTTCGGCCTCCCAGAGGCTTTTCAGGACTAACAGGCCCGATTTGTCACTTCCTGTAATACTGGAAGTGACGAAACAGGTATATTATTTGGCCTGAGAAACCTTGCAGAGGCTTTTTCCAAGCCTCTGGGAAGCCGAAAAAGGCCTCAAACCAGCCAAAAAATCAGCTGTGAGGCACAGTGCAGGTAAGGGGGCGGTAGTGCGTGGCATGGAGGGGATTTGCACGCGCATGCACAGGGGTGTGTGGGGGGGCGCACATTGCATTCTGGGTGCTGGCACGCAAGTGCGCGTGCACTAACGTGCATGCAATTTTTGGCACAGGAGCTTAAAAAGGTTAGCCATCACTGCCCTATACAGCAACCCAAAGAGAGTTGAAACAGTTTATGTTCAGGATGTGAGATATTTTGGTCTGTATTTTCTCAACCCTCCTTCTGACCTGTGCAATATACAGGTCTTCTATGGAAGGAAGGATGGTTGCAATCATTTTTTTCTGCAGGAAAAATATCATGACACAGGGAGCAAAGGGTGTGGGGGAAATTTGCTAGGGACCCCACTCCCTACTATCTTTCCCCAATCTTCCTCTTCTTCTGTCTAACTTGGAATCTTTGGAATAATCATAGCACATTTAGTAGCAAATAAAGACATAAATCCTGTGTCAGAAATGGTGTAGGGTCTTCGGCTTGGGTGTGGGGTTGGACTAGATGACCTACAAGGTCTCTTCCAACTCTGTTGATCTGTATCTTAATCCTCGGTTCATTATTTCATTATTTCTGTTTTTTCAAGTTTCTCTCTTTGTTCTTTATACATGAGATTTATTTCGATGCATTCTGTGCGAACAAAAGAATGGAGACTCAGAAGTACGGTCAGAGTGCTGACACCTCATCCTCTGCTACATAATCATAATTTACTTACTTGCTTCTTGCAGTCTCTGATTCCAGTCAATTCCATTGTCATGATTATACATGACTTTACTTGTAATTATCTGCTCTGCCCTTCTTTCCATCATTCCCAGTGGAGTGTACCAGTGATCATTGCCAATTTAGAGGCATTTTTTTCTTCAATGCATTAAGTTGAAAGGACATCTCCTAACACTAACCAGGTTTCTATCTATGCAGGAAAGGGACATTCCTATACAAGCAACTGAGTAGGGTTTTCTGATAGAAGCATACAAAAAAATGGCAGGGAGAGAGAGATTAATAATCTAGTCATTAAAAACCTCTGGGAAAAATTCAGCTGGATTTCCTAACTGCACATTCTTTCCTTTCTGAAGTCAAAGGAGACTTGGGGAAATTGTTGCAAAACAGGTTCTACAGCTTGAAAATTACTTGAGTTAGCAAAAATTCTAATACCATTAGATTGGGATATCCATAACACAGAAACATACAGGAACTAAAATTACAAGGAGGAAGATTACAACATTAATCTGGCAGCACTGACTGACTGACTGACTAAGTGAGTGAGTGAGTGAGTGAGTGAGTGAGTGAGTAACTAACTAACTAACTGAATAACACCAGGGAGGAAAAATTGGTGAATGTGCCATGGAATGGATTCAGAAGTCTCAGTACTGGGCTAAAACTCTAGTACAGATTGACTCTAGTAAATGTTTCTCTTCTTTGTTTCTAGACATGTGCCAAGTATTGCTGTGTCCCTTCCCCTCAAAGATATCTTCTTAGGCTACTCATCAATTAATCATCAAAGAGCACAGCACAGCACCATTTCAGTGCCAGAACCCCTACTGTGTTTTCTCCCAATCTAAGTTCTGGCAACCCCAAAGGTACATCATGCATCAGAAAAGGCTTGGAGAGCAGAATCATCAGTAGAGTCCAAGACACTGGAAAACTAAGCTGAAACCACACAACACAAAGGGCACTTGTGTGATCAGATGAAGTACATCAGTTCCACTGGTTCTAAACCTTTGGAGCTTTGTGTTCACTCTGCACATCCTCCTCTTTTCCCCACCCGGTGTAGCAGTGAACACTGCATTCAGCACAGATCTAAATAGTAAAACCTGAGGTATTCCAGTCTTTTCATGTAAAAACATTCAATGGCCCCACAGCCATTACATGAATGAACAAGCAAAGACATTCACAGAAACATCCAGCCAAAAGAAACTTCAAGGGCCGCACAGAGGCTACTGCTTCATATAGTGTAGGTCATGTTTCCCAAGCGCAAATATTACTTTTGGCACAGATAAGCCTTTACTTCATGAGTTATATGGCATTTTCTTGTTGCTCTATTTGAGTGCATGCAAAGTAGAGGGGGCCATAAATAGCTTTGGATTTTTCTCTGAGCCAACAGAAAAACCTAGGACACATCCTACGCTAGAAAATTTCATCTTCTTAGAAACTGCTGAAAATTACCATTACAGATGTTGAGTGTATAGGAAAAAAAAAATCATGCCAGCCAAAGATCAGTTAAGAAATAACATCCAACTAAAAGCTATAAGCCTTATCAACTCAGACTAAACTGTTTTTTTTCTTCTGTATAATTACAGAACTCTGTATAATTATCTCCTCCCAATTTAATTTCATCTCAGCATTCCCTAATCCATTTCTTTCAGATATATTGGGATTACAGATCCTAGATTTATAGGGTGATTTACAGTCCCAACACATTTGGAATAACCCAGATTGTGAAAGACTGCCCTGATTTGAAATTAACATCAAATTAAGTCATACTAAGAGATATATTATTAAGGGACATGGTGGCTCAGTGGCTAAGATACTGAACTTGTAGATCAGAAAGGTTGGCAGTTCGGCGGTTCGAATCCCTAGCGCCACATAACGGAGTGAGCTCTCGTTACTTGTCCCAGCTTCTGCCAACCAAGCAGTCTGAAAGCATATAAAAATGCAAGTAGAAAAATAGGGACCACTTTGGTGGGAAGATAACAGCATTCCATGCGCCTTTGGCATTCAGTCATGCCGGCATATGACTACGGAGATGCCTTCAGACAGCGCTGGCTTTATAACGGAGATGATCACCGTTCCCTAGAGCTGGAAACAACTAGCAGGTATGTGTGAGAGGAACCTTTACCCATACCTAAGAGATATCTTCGTCTTTGAGCTACACTGTATTAGTATACAGTGCTCATGAGGGCCAACTCTTAGATCATTTTTGTAATCTGAGAGGAAATAATGGTAGTGGAGGTGATGTATTCACCCAATATTGATGTATTCAATGGTGGTGATATATTCGCCCTTGTCAGATACCAAAGCTGACTGGACCTATTATTGAAATTTAACTGGAAATCCACAGTGGGATAATATCTTTTCCAGGGCATCATGCAAGTTTAGAGGAGAATCAGATGTTGTGATGTAATTCTTTTGACCCAGTTCCTCAGTAGTTTGCTACTAGGGGGTGTGCATTGATCTAGATTCCAAGAGGAAGAGGTGATTCACAGCGTGTGTGGGCACACATATTGGCATTTCCTTAAATCAAAACGCATGCCAGGAAAAGACACAACTACTTTTAAGGAGTTGCCAAAGGTGTGACACACATGACCACCTACACAGTGATTCACCACTAACCCTTGGAATTTGGATTGTTGCACATTTCTTGCACCATTTCCCATCCTCAGGATCTGCCAGCTATTCCACTTTACCTCATGACAGAGTCAGCTCTGCAGCTAGTTTACTGGTCACATTCTTACTTTTGATTGCCAAAAGGATTATCATCATGAACTAAGTAATTTGCTTAGATAAAGTGACATTTAACCAACAGATCTAATTGAATTTGCTTACTACAGGCAAATACTTCTACTTGATATTAGCCTGCGGGTCAGATATATCCCTAAGACTATCATTTGGCTACTTCTTAGAGGATAATAGTAGGCTTTTGTGGAAACAAAACTGCATAAATATGGAGCCTCCACTGAATGAATTTAGTTTCCCCAGAATCACACACATTTCAAGCAAGGAACATTCAGATGATGGAAGACAGAGTAATGTAACAACAAAGTGTCTAGTAAGATTAGAACAACCTGAATTAAATTCTACATTCAGCATGAAACTCACTGGGAGGTATTTGGAGAATAAGATGTGCAGGAAGTGTGGAACATGAAATACAATTGCACTTGGGAGAGTGTCATTCTTAATGTACCCTGAAAATATTGGCTTTAATATAAAAAAAATCTTCAAATTAGATTTGTTTCTACAAGCAGCTGATCTCTGACAGCTTAAATAGCTTTTGAAGACTTGGCCATTGCACTTTCAATGACTTTGGCACAAGCATATATTGTTTCCCCCAAAAGAGTTTTACCAATGTTTTTTCTTTTTTAAAAAACAACACTATGCTTCAGCATTTTCAAGGCAGCATAGTGAATACAAGCAACAGGGGCCTGAATCAGTAAAATGAGAATGAGACTGTAGAAGTGGGGAAGGTTTAAAATATATTCCCATTAAGAGGTAAAGGCAGGGGAAGTTATTATATATTATGTCATTTAATCATGCACTGAACTCTCCTTCCAAATATATTTTAAGAGAGCTAGAACTTTGGATGAGTGCCATTTCATGGGGCTTGCTGGAGATTAACATCTCAATGAACAAAATAAATACAGTCTCTAGCTCCATTTACTACAAATGAATGGACCAAGATATCCAGTGTTTCCATGCGATGCTTTTGAAAATATGGGACTAGTGAAATAATTCTGACCAATATAATTTTTAGGACAAGTCTCCACACACATTTATAAAACGATGTCTGCTGTTCCAATGAAATCTTTATGATGAAGTCATTGCTCCAAGCACACAGCTGATTTAATCATTGAGCAACCCTACACAGCCCTTCTGCCTACAGAAGCGGGGTGAGCAATATTTTGCAGAGGTGGAAATGGGTTTCTTAAATACTGGAAGTGGGCAAGCTCCAGCTTGGGACAAGTAAGAAGGGCCTGAAACTTCTGTTGGAGCCCAAATGTTTGTTGGGGCTGAGACATCGGGGAGACACAGGTTTGCTATTCTGTTTGTAGTGATCTAAAATGGCCAATTCCTAACAAGAGAGGCCACACAAAAGGAACATTGGAATAGACTCAATGTCAACCACAATTCACAGTGCAAATGGAAGAGGAGGAGGAGGAGTGCGGTGGCTCACATGGTTAGGATGACGGGTTGGATGTTAGTAAGCCTGCTTTTGAGACCTGAATGCTGCTGTATGGCAGAGGGAGGTCCCATCTTTGTTCAGCCCCTTGATGGGGACATGAAAGGAGCCGCCATGGGCATCCCTTGAGCAACAGTAATGCCACCGGCTAATTCTTTCAACTCAAAAGCACCTTAACCAGAGTCTCCAATGCAGACAGGATGGGATGTGAATGGAAGGAAGGACATTGGCAAGTTTGATGCCTAGGAAAGAGAGGTGGGCCATCAAACTGGGCATGAATACCCACGTTTCCAGGTGATACATATTATACTATTAATATCTTAGTATAACATCAAGAGTTTTAGTCTTTCGGAAAGCATCTAGTTACTATTTCTTCAGCTGATAAAGAAAACCAATCTTTGGTAAACAGGGCACCTTGAGTTCATTCAAAAGCAAAATGGGAAGGATGTTTCGTTAGCTCCCACAGACCTGTCCTTTTGTACAGCAACATGACAACTGTTTGAAATTGCCCTAGAAGAAATAAACTCATCCTGCAGTATTGTTCTCCCATACACTACTCACCACATCTTGCCCATTTCCTTGAGTTAAGCGAGAGCTGCTACTTATGTCTTAGGAGCTTCCAGCTGTTAATCATTTGGGAATGTTTACATTTCCAATAAGAGTGATTTTGTACTAAGAGGCTGGCTTTAAGCCACCATGAACCATTGCCAAATGATCTAAACTGTTCTTTAAAGTCGGTAAACAGAGGTATTAGCATGGGGATTAGCATATAGTAATAAAAACAGGCCCAGATTGAGATGGGTCAGACTCCAGAAAGATGTTGGTCAATGGAGTGAAGATGAATGGATTCATTCAATGGTATTTTGTCCCACCGGCTGACTTTTGCCGGGAAAGGAGGGGCATCACTTTGTAGTGGAGAAATCCAACATTTTGATCTCAGCATCTGCTGAAAGACTTGGTAAGCATGGCTGCCTGCAAAAGGACTTTCCGAAGACTGAAAAGGGGACAGGAAGACTGCCTGCATTTAGGCATTTGTATAAACACATGAAGCCATGGAGCAGGGTTTTTAAAAAAATCTAGCCTGAAGGATCTGTCAAGCATGACCCTGTTTCCAGCCGGAGATGATTAAGATCATGAGGTGATGGCAGTCATCTGTCCTCCACACATGACTTGCTATGGCTTCAACAAAGATCTTTCCTTGACTGTTCTCTGATCCTGCAAGCTCCGACCCACGTGGCACAATGAAGGGAGACACCTGGTGTTTAAATCCAAGCTTGCTACAATTCCCCAGCATTCAGGTCTCTATCTGAAAACAGTTGTATATAATCAGCCACATTACGGTCCTATCCCACCTAGTCGACTGCGATGCATCATTTACAGAAAAGGCCTCCGAAAACTATTCCAGAATCTTATTAAGAACATCTTCTAATTCACTGGCTGTCCATTCATTTCCAGGCTCAGTTGAAAATACTAGCAATTACTTTTGAAGCCCTAAGTCAGGGATGGGGAAAACCTGCAGCCTCTAGGTACAATGGAACTACAATCTCACTATCAGGAGATGAACAGTATATATGTGTAATAAATAAAATAAAAATAAATGTAATAAATTAGCAGGGTTAGGGTTAGTGGCAAGAAAACCCCATGGGTAGGGGTGTCAAACTCATGTCGCCATGATGGTGTCACATGACATATTGTTGACTTCCCCCCCTTTGCTAAACTGGGTGTGGGTAGTGTGTGATGCATCCGGCCCACGGGCCGCAAATTTGAAAGCCCTTCCCTAGGATGATGGGTTTTCTTCCTGTTTGCTTCTAACCGGGCTTTTCCTTTATTTCAGTTCATTTTCTGCCTAAATCAAGCCAAATTTTTTTTAATAGTCCTTTCTTTTGCCTGATTGAAACAAATGCAAATAGGAAATAGCAGCAAATAGCAGCAGATACATACATACATACATACATACATACATACATACATACATACATACATACATACAAGCACAAAGCCGAAAGCACCAGCCTGAAGATGGCGAGTGACATCTCGTCGAAACGTTGCCCAGATAGTCTCAATCTTACATGGGAAAAGACCCGAACACACCAAGACCTGCATACCTGTACCCATGAAAATCTATGAAAATATATATATACCCTGTCCTGCCACATACATAGGACAAACCAACAGAAGGATAAGTACCCACCTTGAAGAACACAAGAATGCAATAAAAAAGCTGGAACACACTTCCTCACTAGTCCAACATATGAAGGCCACAGGTCACAGCATCAACATCAATGGCACCAAAACCTTAGTTGCTATAGAAAACCCCGGCTACAGAATCATCAGAGAAGCCATAGAAATTGATAAAAGACCTAATAGTATGAATAAAAGAGATGACTCCACCAGACTATCAATCATCTGGAAGCTGCACTCACCAACAAAAAAATCTCTATACCACAATCCAGGCAAACACCTGGACACAAACAGACCCCCCCCAATACCTCCAGCCCAAACACGCCCAGCCAGCTACCCAAATAAAACCTAACTTCCTAATAAATAATTATCAGCCTTTTACAAGAAACCAAGCTGCCCTAAGAAACCCCAATGCACAAAACACAATGTTGCCAACCAATCAAGAACACAGCAACTCGAAGACCAATAAAAACAGACCTAGACTCCCAGCCAATCAAGATGAGGAAAAAAACCATTCAACTATAACAGAAAGCCAGCACCAAATTCAAACAAAAAACGAATGCCAAGCCTGGCACACAAAATTAAAAATTAAAAGGCCTGAAGATGGCAGATGAGATTCTGCTGAAACGTCGCTATAATAAAAGCACAAATATTATGTGGGAAAATACCCGAAGAAACCTAAATACCACACACATAAATACCCGCGAAAACATAAGAACACACACACACATTTCAAATTACACTATTCTCAGGCTGGTGCTTTCGGCTTTGTGCTTGTGCGAGCAAAGCGTGATCTGAGCTGCTTTCTCCCTATATATACTGGTGAGGAGATTGGCTGTGTTGTCATTTCTTGATTGGTTGATGGAGTTGATGTTTGCAGATTGGCTGGCTTTTTCTTAAGAGCATGTGTGGCTGAGGTATTGGCTGTGTGTCTATCAACCTCCTGTGTTGTAATGACTTGGGTAATGGGCTGTGTGATGACCTTCTGAGTTCTATTGTTTTGACATCCTGGGTCTTGTGCTGTAATCTCCTGGGTCGTAATGACCTAGGTAATGGGCTGTGTGATTACCTTCTGAATTCTATTATTGTGACCTCCTGGGTCTTGTGCTGTAATCTCCTGGGTCGTAATGACCTGGGTAATAGGCTGTGTGATGACCTTCTGAATTCTATTGTTGTGACCTCCTGGGTCTTGTGTTGTAATCTCCTGGGTCGTTGGCTGTGTTACAACATCCTGAGGTTTTGTGGTGTAACTTCCTGAGTTACGTGATGTGATATCCTGAGCGGGTTGCTGTGATGTGGCGTTCCGGGTTTTGGTATATATATATAGGGATATATATAGGGATATATATATAGGGAGACAGCAGCTCAGATGATGCTTTGCTCGCACAAGCACGAAGTGAAAGCACCAGCCTGAAGATGGCAAGTGAGATCTCGTCAAAACGTTGCCAAGATAGTCTCAATCTTACCCGGGAAAAGACCCGAACACGCCAAGACCTGCATACCTGTACCCATGAAAAAAAAATATATAATATATAATATACATATGCAAAGAATAGTGTAATTTGAAAAATCATCCAGAAAGGTAAACACATTCTTAATGCAGAATTTAAAAGGTCTCTTCCTTTGCCTAAAATTTGCTTGTATATTAATAATGGCCACATCTTTCTGGTATTTGTTCCCTCCACCCCTACCAAGGATCATCTCACTCCTTCAAGGTGTGTCTTCGAGCAAGAAGTGGCTCCAATCTCAATGCAGAACTTACATTCTAGAATGGCTCCTGAATTCCAGAGGTGCATGGTTTAGCTTCATCAACAGGAACTGCTTTCATCTGCCCTCCCCCAGATGTTCCTTTGCACAAGGATAAGCAGAACAAGCCATTTGGCATCACCTTTAGCCCTTGTGCCTTTAGCAATGGTTCAAATCAGACAAAAGCACTCAACTCACTGTAATTTGGAACACACCCACCCATACTACTGACATTATCAAAAACTGTTTATTAACTATTTTCTACCCCCGTTTCTTAACTTCACCTGCTTCCACTTTTGGTCTCTCAGCTAAATACTGATCCACAAGATGACTTTATTTCAGGACCATGGGATTTCAGGAGAGAGAATGTATGAGAAAATGTTTCAATGGCCAAAAAGACAATGTTTACCAGATTGCTACTAATTACATATTGGCTGATAATGTCAAAGTATTTAAGGGACTGATGAAAACTTACTGGAGGCTGTGGCTGATTTTGCTTGGTTAATTATTATTTAAAGTGAATCAGATCAAACCAATTATTGTTAAAGTATCCCTGTAGCTAATTCCCCTAAAAAACATCAGGGCCCTCCCCAAAGGAAAAAAAAATATTTTGTTTGTTCTTTGGGGCCCTCCCCAAAAACAAAATATGAAGGTAAGAATCCTGATCAACAGCTGGCTTCACCACCCTGCCCATCTAAGATAATTGATTCCAATTGAAATCAGTGCAGATCTTCTCCCTGCTAAACTATACCATGACCCTGACAACCCCTCCTACTGGGACTGCCAGCAGCTGTGTTTTCATTCCTATGCAGATTGCAGGGAGCAGCCTTTGAACCTGCCACAAGGGACATTTTAAAGGTTGATTTTAATATTTTGAGGAAAAGGGCTTTGTTTGCACCAATGAGCTTTGGACAACGCCAGTAATGTACTTGTTAAACCTATACTCCAAACAAAAGTGGGAGACGCCATGACTATCTGCCCTTCCAGGTTTCTTTTTTAAATAATTGAGAAATAATCCAGTTTGGCTGTGAAATAAGGTGTGCCTTTTATAAAAATAATTCATCCACCTGTTTCTTAAGTTTGCCAGTATACTGCATGGATATTCTAATTGATAGGATGCAGGAAATAGCATGCTGGCTTGCAAAATCTTTTATCTATTTTAGGATCCTGCCTTTATTATTTTTATAAACAACTCAAAGATGGTGAGCGTATTTAATACTCCGTCCTCCTCCTGTTTTCCTCACAATCCAATGAGGTGAGATGGGCTGAAAGTGACTGGCTCAAGGTCCTCTATCTGGCGTTCATGACTAAGGCGGGACTAGAACTCTAGTCTTCCAGTTTCGAGCCTTAACCACTAGACCAAACTGGTTTTAGATTTAAGTCTCTATTTGTCTAGAATGGCAAAAGTATATCAGGAGTAAAACTGGGCACTGAGCTTGTGGGGCTTGTGGCATAATGGTCAAAATGAAATTGAAGTTGACTGGTAATGTGTCTTTAGCATAGCAAGAATGATCACCGAACTCTCGTTTTACTATTAGGTATTACATTGAGCAAAGCTACAATGGCTATTGAAATTGAATATTAATGATTGTTGTTAACCATGGCATATTGACTCTGAATGTAAGAAATACATAGTGGAAGGAAGGAAGGAAGGAAGGAAGGAAGGAAGGAAGGAAGGAAGGAAGGAAGGAAGGAAGGAAGGAAGGAAGGAAGGAAGGAAGGAAGGAAGGAAGGAAAGGAAAATAAGTAAGTACACTGTGTATTTGTGAAATTAAAATAAACACAAGCGTTAGAGTGAGTGTTAATGCTTTTGAAGTTTGACATTGGAGAAAACTGCTGAGACTTCTATTGAAAAAAACAAAAACAAATCGATCATGAAATAATTTAACCTAGTTTTCGCTCAAGGCCCAGATGATCCTGCTTTAGACACAAATACCTAGCTTTCTCTAATGCTCGGAAAGGTGGAAAGAAAGAGAAGAGGATGATTAGCAACAAGGTAGATTAGTCTCAGATACAGTGGTGATGGGTGCACCGTTAGATCTGAAGGATCCAATCATCATGTAGAAAATCTATATGGTCATTAAGAATCAATTTTTCCCCCCCACTCTAGTGAAGGGTCTATTTTTCCCCCCCAAATTAACCAAGTGTTGATTCATTGGTTGCAATATGAATGGACTGACTGGCTTATCGCCCAAGCCTAACGTCATGGGTTGAGACAGTGTGGCTAGCCCAAAGTCATTAAGCTAGCTTTCATGCCTAGAAAACAGTCTCATTTCTTAGCTTAGTGCCTTAAATCACTAGACAAAACGGTGGCTGTCCATGATGACATTGGCTTAATGGTATATAATTAAATCGGAAAGAAAATTAGTTAAAAGGCAAAGGGAGGGCTTTCGGGGCCTTAGTCAGCCCCACAACTGCATGGTCCTCTGGGATCCCCACATAGGGCCATGCAGTCATGTTCTGACTTCTTTTCAGATGGCCAGAGTCGGAGTCTGCCTCACCTCTGGATATTTCACAGGACAAGGGAAACGGCAGAGAAGGCTCTCTTCCTAAATTCCACCAGTCAAAGTTATTTAACTGCTGGAGTCTACAACATACCTTCCCTGCCTGATGGGGCAATGTAATGTTACGATGAAAGCTTGAAAGAAAGTAATGGATATAATCAAGGGTGGGATTCTACCGGTTCTGTCCGGCTCTACAGAACCGGTAGCTCTGAAGAGCAGCAGGCACAGAAAAGCCCTTTTTTCCTGCTTTTTCAACCTCAGCTGTGCTGCGCAAAGCAGCTGCGGTTGAAAAAGCAGGAAAAAAGGGCTTTTCCAACCACTGTGCACCCACATGCAGCGCTGCTCAGCTGTCCAGACAGCTCAGCAGATCGTAAATTGCACTTGTGTGACTCACGCGACTCACGCATGTGCGCGCGATGCAGAGCAACAGAACCAGTAGTTATACCGGTCAGATCCCATCCCTGGATATAATGGGGATGGGAGATTCTCAAATGTGGTACAGGCCACTATTTGCTAACATCAAGGGTTAGTTGGGGGAGAAAATGAATAGAAGACAGGTCAGGGAATAAGAACAAAATAGCTTAAGAACTGCATGAACAGGTAGTACAAATCCTATATGTAAAAGTGGAAAAGATACTGAAACAGATTCTATAACAGAATAAGTAGAGAGTGCATGTAAGGAAAGATGATGTGGAAGCCACCTAGACTCAAGCAGAATAACAGAGTTGGAAGGGACCTTTGAGGTCTTCTAGCTCAGCAGTTGCCAACTGGTGGGCCGTGGCCCACTGATGGGCCATGAGAAAATTTCGGTGAGCCTCAGAAAAATTTCACCCCCAGAGCACCCCCCCCAAAGCAATTAATCCAGGCTGCGCAGAAACACAAGGCTACGCCACCCACATGGCCCACGGGAACCCTCCCCACCCACTCACCTGGCAAACTTGCCCGCTAAATTTCTATTTTTCCTTTTTCTGACCATCAGCTGTTCATCTGTTCTGCTGTGCCGGGAGATTTAGATTAGCTAGGAAGCATAAAATGGTTGGACTTCTTGCTTTCTAGCTAATCTTTAGATCTTCGACTCTGCTTTTAAGCACAGCCAAACCTCCCTTAGGACTGAAGGTTCTGTTATTCAGTGCAGACTCACGACAAGCCAATTTGAGAGACTGAGCTAGCCGATGGCAGATAGATAGATCACTAAATGATTCTGTGAGCAACTCAATCTGCCTTCCTGCTTTGCCTGATTTTGGGTAAAAGTTGCTTTTTTTTTTTTAATAAAAATTCAATATTTACATACATGGTGTGTTGTGAGGTAATTTTATGAGTTTGCTTGCAAGCAATTTTTATGTGACAGACTGAGCTAGCCAACGACAGATAACTGAATGAATCTGTGATTCTGTGAGCAACTCAATCTGCCTGCCTGCTTTGTCTGATTTTGCCAGCCAGTCACATGACCACCAAGCCACACCCACAAATTAGGCCACGCCCACAGAATCAGTTAGTGGTCCGTGGGATTTAAAATTATGAGTTTGGTGGTCCCTGAGATCCAAAAGGTTGGCGACCCCTGTTCTAGCCCAACCCCTTGCTCAAGCAGGAGACCCTACACCATTTCAGACAAGTGGTTGTTCAATTTCTTCTTAAAAGCCTCCAGTGATGTAGTACCCACCTCTGAAGCAAAAGCACGATATAAAGGGGCACATAAAATTTGTGGTTACTAATGAAAAAGGATATTTGATGGTGAAATGATGAAGAGAAGGGGATATAAGAATATAATTGCTGAAAAAGAATTAGAACAAGACAAAGCTACAGGGTAAGTTACACAAAGGAAAAAAAAAGGGTAGTTGCAATGAATGTGGTGGGGAGGAAAAGAACAGCAAAGATTACAAGAAGCACCAAAAATGCAGAATGTCAATGAATGCAGAATGGTTTTAACCAAAATAAAAATATTATTTTGAGAGTGGACCTATAAAGATCTATAAGAGTAGCTACCTGCAGACTTAATGAAAGAATAGAAATGATGAGTTTTATTTTACTAACTTGTAGTCAAGATACTTCACAGGGGTAGGTGCCAAGAAAAACAGTAAAAACAGTGTCCTTTAAAAAATCCTAATAAATTAACAGTAACCAGCCATTAAAAATATTAACAATAATCTATAGGTAGTCCTTGGCAATGATCAAAGTTGAGCCTGCAATTTTTGTTCATAAATCACTGTGGTCACTTAATTGCTCACCATGTGACCTGACTCAATTTTACAAATGATTTTATGATGGCCTTTAAATAAGCCACTATGGTTGTTAGCAAATGATACCATCACTAAACGAACTGCCTATTCTCATTAGGCAAATTCAGCATATTCAATGAGCATCGTTTTTGTTGTCTTCTTGTGACCATTGGACATGACAACCAGTCATAAATGTGACTGGTTGCCAAGCCCCCCCAAATGTGATTACATGATGATGGGGTAGTGCAGTAATCGTTAAGTGAGGACAAGTTATAACTTTGGTGAGTGAATCATAACTTTGGTGATGATTGAGCAACTGGCCATTAAACAAGGACTGGCTCTATCTATACATTTATAGATCTATATAACGTAGTTCTGAAATGGTTTGCGATTATCTCATTCCTAAGATTGAGTGGGTAAGCTCCAGAAGTGCAGGCCAACTGGTAAGAGCTGTGGGTAGATATGGGGCTGCTGTGAGTTGACAGGTACTATAGAATATATGTGGGTGGGGTATTTTGGACAGGTGCACACTATAGAGGTTAGGCGGGGGAGGGTGCTATGGGGTAGGCATGTAGCAGAGTACCAGTGAACAAGGGGTATTGCAGAGTATGAGATCCTGGGAATCCCCAAGAGAAAAAATGGTAGCAACTTAATGGAGCAATTTACAATCTTCTTGCTGATTTTGCTTGTGGGAAACCAACAAGGGAGATTGTGAACTTTGAACAATAGTTGAATGAGTGGACGTAGCTTGAGGATTAGTAGCTTGTAATAATTTGGGGTGAAACTAAGAGAGGGAATGCTGGAAGGACTATTCTAGTGGCACGTATGGAATCATAATGACATGTCCAAGAGCAGAGCTGAAGTAAATATTATAAATATGTTAGCATCCAAGACATTGATAAAAAAGACAATATAAATGCTGGGAGAAAGCTGAAAAATTGTAACACTGACAATGTAGATGGTACAATTGGGGAAATTTTAAAATTTGATTGTAGTTTGTTCATGGGAGTGCCATGTAATTTGTTTGGGAAGACCAGTCCGTAAAGATGGGGAAAATGCTGTAATTATGCATATATAGGGAAAAATAAGAGTGAACACACAAACTTCAGTGGGGATTTATTAAATTTGCCTGAGACAGTGTTTGCAGAAGCCTGATGGAAAGAAAATGAAAAATGAAAACGAAAAAAATGTAGGGCATGTCATGCTCTAAGTTTTATTCGTTTTCATTTTCATTCTGCAGGCATCACAAGTGAACTTTGTGCTCTCCGAGAAATGTATTAATGAGAGAGTTTACTGCATGTTACTTGATTTAGAAACAGCATATGATAAAAACAGACATGAATTCTATAATGCTTTGTGCAAATTTGCAGCTAGACTAGTTGTTAAACCTGATGATTGGTATACAGTGAAATAAAGTACATCTTAAGATTAATGACACAGATGTCAAATTCGCCGAATCACGTTGCTGTCACATGACTTTTCCCCTTCACGGAGCTGGGGTGGGCGTGGCCTGCGCTTGATGCATCTGGCCCACAGGCCGCCAGTTTGACACCGAACTAATGGAATGCTTAGGAAATGTTAACATTAAAGTAGAATGGTGTATGATGTCTCCTTGGTTTTTTAGGTACTTATGTATACATATGTAAGAAATGGGGCTCTTGGAAAACTGTGATGAAAGACATAAAAGTGGATATACCTTAATATGTAATCAGTTATTTCATCAGTGAAGAACCTGTATGATTTGCAGTGGATTGCATCATGGAATGAGGACACTGGAAATAAAACTACTTGTATCAGAAGTACCCAAGCTGATATAGAAAATAGACTGGACGATTCTATGTTATATGTAAATAAGAGAAAAATTAAAACATGTAGATGAATTTATGTATCTTGGAAAACTGCATGCTAAACATTTGAATAAATTAAACACACTTCCAGAAACTATTATTTAATTTATTGGAAACCAGCATAATAGTGGTTAAGGTGCTGGACCAAGGTCAGGGGAAATTCAATTCAAGGATTAATCCAAATTATCATTCTGAACAATTGACGCTCCTCTTAAAAAAGAAAGATCATTTACTTCTGGATTAGGAAATAAATCTTCCAATGGTTCATATAACGCCATTACTTTTAGAAAACTGCCTGAATTGGTGCAATCTGGAAGAAGAATGGAATTCTCTGCAGTGTTCCGTGTCTGGAGGGAATGTTTTTCACGTGCTTAGTGGACAGGTTTGCCAACCCACAGGCAGCAAGTATGTGCTATCTTAAATAATACTAAATAACGGGTAAAAAAAATATGAAGGGATCATACTCAATAATGTCCTAGAAAAAGGGCAAAGGGGGACTGCTACTAAGTTTAACTTGTTGCAGCTAGCCAAGTCTGATGATAGAGCAAAAAAGAGGCCACATAACAATGTTTAGCTTAAAGAGAGCAATTTACATCCTAAACATTGCTATTTCTAGATGGCATCAACACCAAAACTAAACTATATTTACGGTCCCTGTGTTTTATGTTGTGCAGATTCTGGAGAATTAGACCGCTTTTATTTAACTTCATCAGAAGTTATGTGTTTGTCTTAAAATTTAGTGACTGACTGAATCCGCCCACAGAATCAGGATGATTCAGACCTCCAATCCTACACAGATTGTAGTCGTTAAATGCAGTTTGAGACTAAATTAATTTTGTCAAACCTAATGCTTTCCAGAAAAAAAAAAAAGCGAGGTAAAGCCAGTATTTCAATTTGGCTAAATTTTGCAAACCAATTTTAATATCTGCACACAGAAGATCCTGTGTAGGAGTTGAAAATGTGTAATTGGCTTATTTTATTATATTAAAGTTGGTGCCTCTGCTTTTATAAAGAAATAATGAGAAAAATGTATTTCAAATACATCTGACTCCAGATGTGAGCTTTCTGCAACTATCCTCATTAAGGGAACATGATGTTCTCAAGGGGAAAGTTCAATTGAGGACAGGCAAATGTGTTTTAACAGATTTGTTTCCCCCACTCAATTCCATTAATCTTTTTTAGGTTTTAGCCAGAGTAGAATCATCTGGTATGTAGTTACTGTCTCCCCACCCCCTACCCCCCTTTTACTTCTAAGCAAAACTGCTTCTAAATGAAAATATGGCTCTCGTTAATACAAAATGAATACTGGAAGGGACCCAAGTTTGAAGAATGTTTTCCCCTTAACTAAGAAGTTTTTGCCAAACTGCCCATCCTCATAAATTTAATGGATTAAAAATATGGCCGCACTGGCTGATAATTTTGGAAGTTACAAACCAAGCACGTCTAGAGGTAGCAATCTATCACTGGTGCTAATCAAGACAACTGATAACTAGCAATGCATCCACATGATCATCAATATCTACTCCACAGATTATAAACTTCCTTGGAATATTGCTTTTTTTGACACTTCTAAATCCATGGATCAACCGCAGAGTCACCCATCAGCCTCTGTTTTAATTCTTACTTGTCATGCACTGAATGCCACAAACTGTGCATCAAGACAAGGTGTCATTTTAAAATGACAAGTATACAACTACACCCTCTTAGGAGTGCGGCACGCCATTTCAAAACATCTTAACATTGAAATATCAAAAACATTTCAGAGGTAATTGTATACTGTCAGAGCTCTTAGCAGTTGTGGATGTCAAGAAGATTATACACTTTTGCTGTCTCTCCAGGGCCTTGTCAAATACTCCAGTTAATTATAATTCTGAGATAATACCTTTTCTTCAAGAGATACAGTAGTAAATGGTTAGCCTTCATTCAACTGGCTCTCTCCCCTCTGTTTTCAGCAACTGCAGTTGCTTCCGCTTCCATTGTGATCATCTTCTTTTCATAGTCATTATACTTTGGTCATAGTGAACCACCCCTCAGGTTGGCTACTGGTTTTCTAAAGGGCTGTGAACACCCTGACGTTTTAATTCTTCTGTGTGTTCCTTTGTTAGTTTTATATTTATTTATTCCTTCCTCCTCTAGCAGACATTAGAGCCAGTATGATTTTCTTGATTTCTTCTCTGGCTGGGTGTAAGTAAGCAGATCCTGTTGTCTCCCCACCCCAATACAATTGGTTTCCTCAGTGAAAATGCAAACTGTTTTTGTCCAGACAAAAAGTGAGAATGATATATCTTTTGAACTGAGATAGATTGAGGCTAACTTTTTGGATCAAACATTTAAAAGATGGGTGAAAATTAAAATGTAATTTCTCCAACTTCCAGATGTGCTGAAATTCCAACTTCCAGAACTCCCTATGGAAGTTCAGCTTCCAGCTAGATGGAATTCACAGCAAATGCCAATTCAGCAAATTTCAGCTAATCAAACTGTATTCTAATGGCATATATCAAGTCAATAAATGTCATGATTTAATGGAATTTTAAAATTGCATTGGCTTAATAAGATATGTGCTGGATTAGATAACTTGATGATTCTATTGCATAAGATGTTTGTGATACTAATGGAATTCCAGGCTACAAATTATATGCAGAGGAGAATACAATCTTTTAGAGTAACAAGACATAACTGTTTTGCTTTAAAAGTTTACCAGAACAATATAATGATAGTACATAATAGGTAATATTCAGAACTGGTCTGCTTTGTTATTAACATTCTCTGAGACAAATTTTTCATTACCATATTAGGTATTTTCATCAGGGCACGACATTTGGCATGTGAGATTCATTGGTTGGGAAGATTTATATAATATAATCTCAAAAACACGCAGAAAATAGAACATCTTTTTTCTGTGCATCAACATCCCCAAAATTATACTCACTGTTACAAATATCAAATATATTTTAAAACACTATCATCCATCATTTACATTTTAAAAACTTTAATATACATTCCATGAGATTTCCTTAGCATTTCATATTATTTTCTTTTTTAATGTTCACATACATTTTTACTGTAGATGAAATAGCATAATTATATTTTTGTTAAAAAAACTAATAGAACACAACAGCTCCAATCTGTCCACTGCCTCCACCAATGCAATTGTTTGATTAACCTAGATCAACAGTTTACAATGTGTATTTACATGCAACTTCACATATTGTCACTTTTAGCATTTCAATGTTCATGTATAATTTTTCATTGAATCACATGTTATTTGGTTAGAGTAAAAAAAAAGACATGCTATTAGAAACTATGTAACTCCCTTCTGTTAGAATTCCTTTTGATATTTCTATCATTAAAATTAAAAGACAATCCCTGGGGGGCAGGGCGGTCTATGACAATTCGCCATGGCCAATTCGCCATGGGACAAGAGTTACTCTAATATCAAAAAACGGTGCAATAGAATAGAATAGAATAGAATAGAATAGAATAGAATAGAATAGAATAGAATAGAATGGATGCAAACGGATAGAATGAAATGTGAATGGCATAAACTAAAATATTTTTTATTTATTTTAAATAATTAAACAGTATTGTTACATTGTCCTGCAGAGAGTTGTCCCACAGTAAGTTGGCCATGGTGAGTTGGCCATGGCAAGTTGTCCCATTTCCCAATCACTGGACCCTTTAACTTAAGAAAACAAAGCTAGCAGTAATTTTACTAATTTTCCAGTTGAAGCTCTATGTATCATAGCACCAGGCCTATTCTTTAGGTTTACCTTACCTAAATTCATTCTGAAGGGAAGCGGGTCTAAAATTTTCATTTCTTCATTAGCAGAAATTGAAATTTTATAATGATTTAGCTTTCTTTCTTTTTTTCAAATGTTTTAGTTCAATGCTGAATAATCTGTTTAGTAATGAGTAGAGGGGGATAGGATCCTACCACCTACAGTTGGTAACTTTTTCTGATAACACATCCATTCATTTTTCATGGATATTTACATGATTCTATAAACACATCTGATTATATCAACCTTAAAGTATAATTTAATGACATACATACCAAAGTGCTCAAAACAGATGACTATACCATCCTAGTAGCAACATGTACATTTTCAATATTTTTATGATACTGAATGATTTTTTTTATTTGCCATTATGAGAGGAGAAATATTATCATCAAAGTCAGACTCTATGGTTGGATCAGGTTCCCTATGGTGAGTTGTCTTCATATAATGTGTTATTGGTCAAGGGATAAAGTCATGATGCAAGAATCAAGCAAATACAGTAGCATCACAGTTTCTGGTCTGGAGGTAAGGGCTACTATTAGGAAAGTCCACACTATGTGCATAGTACATTAAGTAGCATAGCATATAATTCTTTCCCTGTCTGCCATCTACATATTTCTAAGGGTGTGTTAAAAGTAGCTACTTTTTTCATCAATATTAGAATAGACCCAATAGAAGATCAAATCTTCCCACCCACCCCAAAAAAACCTGGCTTTTCTCAAATGATAAATAACGACTACCTCTGAGGCATGAATGATTGAAAGAATGAGTGGCACAGCTGCAATATACACTTTCAAATGAGTGTAGTGATAAAATGTTGAATTTATGGACATACTATATCTCACGACAGCTATTTGTGGCAACAGTTTATAGCCTCTGAGGAAATGACTAGAGATCATAGTGAATTGTACTGCTTTAAAAAAAAAAACAGAAATCAACAAATAAGATATTGACATGAGTTCATCTTTTTCAAGAAACTAGAAATAGTTGTAAACAGTATTTTTTTCTAATTATGATATTAAATTGACCGATAACACTTCAGCTAGAGAAGCCAAGTACAGTGCAGATGTTTAAGAATAATTTGCAGGTTGTTGAGCAAGTACTTCTAAAGAATGCCTATATCATCTCCTGACACTATTCAAATAGCTCATTTGCTAGATTTTTTTAAAGGGATTGTCTTACAGCCATTACACCCAAGTACATATTGAAAGAAATCTGAACAATTGTCAAAAAAAATCTAACCATATTTATAACATACAGTATATGAAAATATTGACCATCCATAGTTTCTGACTGCATAAAATCATTTAAAAGGCCACTTGTAACACCACTTACATTACATGTAAATTTAATTGCACACATGCATACCCATTTATTTTAACTTTGGAATTTAAGGAACAGAAGAAAGCTAGAATTAGGTTCCTCTACATTACCACTTTAATACATTTTGCATTATCCAGTAATAGTTTATTTCTATATTATTCTTTCAAAATATATTTAAACCAAAGAATAGTACTAACTCTTTCAATAAATGTTGTTCTTATGTACATTCCAATATGCAGTTATACACAAAGTAAAGACTTAATGACTGTACGTTATCTTTACGGAGCTTTTCATAATACATAAACACTTTAAGCTATGTAACATTTTAACCAAAATAAGTACCACAACTGAAAAACTGAACATAAAAAGTCTGGCTGTAACCCTGCCCTGTTTCACTGGAATCAATCCCTCTTTGCTAGAAAGAAATTATTATATCCCATTGGAAAACCAGGGTATGCGTAAGCAATCATAGAACCATCCTGAGACTATCAAATAGTATTGAATACATTCTGACACTTATTTATTTCAACTCACTCTGTATGTTCTCAATATAACATTTGTGATCAGCATACCTTCTATTTTTAAAAACCATTCTTTCTGGCAATTTCAGGATGTTATTATCTTACATACTGATCAAGTAACATAAAATCTTTTCTAACATTAAAACATTTCACGCAAGTGAGAACCGAATTCCTTTTCTCCTGGGAGATGTGTTCCCATATACATTCAAACAAAATTTTAGAATCTAAAGCTACAGCAGCACTTGTTTCAAGTCGGGGTGCATGTGGTTGCAATAAAAGTATATAAAATAATAGAAATCTCACTCTCTCTTAAAACACAAAGGATCTTATTATACAAATAGCATTTGTGCTGACCCATTACATAGTGGTTCAGTTCACTGGGCTTTCCAGTCGACAAACTCCTCCTTCAATTGCTACCGACTGTCCTGCCACAGCTCCATGTGGAAGTCTGGAAATGTGAGTCTGTAAAGAAATATGTGAGAATTTGAGAGCTTAAGAAGTAAAGGTGGACCAAAACAAAAAAACAAAAACACTGATTAACAAGAATAAAGGATAAGCCTGCATTCTTAAATATGCAATGTAACTTCCACTATTCCACTCAAAGTGGCTAAGATGAGGCTGCCTTACAATTCTAGATGCACCTGAAGGGCAATTGATTACTTGGAGGAATAGGGGATTGGGTCACCTAATGAGTGACTTCTACTGATAAATGAACTGGCAAGACCATCTCTGCCTGTTATAGTAAACACAAACCAGCTTCTGATATCACAGTGATGGAATGCCTAAAAGGAAATACACCAGAGGTGGTATTCAGCAGGTTCTGACCAATTCTGGAGAACCTGTAGCGGAAATTTTGAGTAGTTTGGAGAACCAGCAAATGCCCCCTCTGACTGGCCCCGCCCCATCTATTTTCTGCCTCTCGAGTCCCAGCTGATCAGTTGGGTCTTCTGTTGCCCTGCACAGGAGAACAGAGCTGGAAAGCAGGTTAGTGGAGTGGGGAGGGAATGGGGATTGTACAGTATCCTTCCCCTGCCACGCCCACCAAGCCATGCCCACAGAACTGGTAGTAAAACCATTTGAATCCCACCACTGAGATACACAGGAGGCACCCTGAGAGTTAAGGGAGAACAGGGTCATTATGGAAGTGCCTCTTGAGTTCAGGGGATGGGGGAAGCATGAGATAAAATCATCATAACCCCACCTTAATTACACTAGATATAAGTTGTGCAGGAGAATTATTCTGCTACATCTCTCTACTAGCAAAAAAAAGACCAGTCCAGAAATCCAAATGGTGCTAGTTTTCTGAGTTTGCCAATCATTCACAGCTTGACAATTCTTCTGAATTGTGTTTCTTTAAGAATTTTCCAATGGTTTCAGTCCTGATATCAGAAGTAGTGTCAAGAACCTGATGCTGGGTGACTATTCTTTAGCAACTTGGTCACTGGCTTACAAAGTCCCATAAAATTCCAACTTGACTCTCCAAGTTTTGAAGTCAGTGCCATTTAATTCTGGAGCAACGTTGAATACTTTTTAACAATGCCTAAATTCAGTGGTGGATTAGATGAGGGAAAATAAGATGAAATTTAATCCAAACAGAATAAAGATTCCTTTGGTCAATAGGAAACTAGGTTAAGGGATTAGAGTTCAGCTTGTTCCGGATAGGTTTGTATTTTCCTCTACAAAAAGAGGACCACAGCCAAGGAATGCAATTTGATCCTCAGTCTCTAACTTGATAGATAGCAAAGGAATTATGACAAGGAGCATAATTGCACCTGGCATACAAAATATGGTCTGATTGCATAGCAGTTACCCATGACCAAGCTGCTTTCTGTCTTGAGTGCTGCAATGCGTTCTCTATGGGCTATTCCTGAAAAGTATCCAGACTTTGCAATTGGTGAAAAATATAGGAGCGAGACTGTGAGATTGCAGGATGACCAAAATAGCTGCACCAAAATATCAGCACTGGCTGTGAGATGCTTTCAAGTGCAAATTAAAATGTTAAACTTTACAGACCTAAATGGTTACCTGATGCACCACCATAGAGGGAATGGCCATGAGGGACAGGAGGAAGAACCATTACCTAGGCAATGGCCAGATAAAAGCAGCCTGAGTCTCAGGCAAGAAGGCAATATGATTAAACATTTTGGACAGGTCGCTTCCTGGTTCACATGAATTTGAATGAAAGAAGGGATGGAAATACATTTAGACTTTTTTGATTTTGTTAGTATAGCTGTATAATATAAGTTGTATTAACCTACATAAACAATGGTTTCCTAGTATGATCTACCGTGAACGGATGACATAACCTTTCATGTTACAAATTTGTCCAGACATTAACATCTCTAGAGTGTCCTTCTGCCCTAAAGAGCAAAAATTGCTCTTGTTATTAAATGTCATGTACTATGTATAAAAACAGGTCCCCTTTCATCCCGTTAGTTGCAGGCTGTGGAATGCATTCTCCCTAGAACCAACTTTCTCTGCTTCCTAAAAATCTGTAAAAAAAATGTCAACAGGTCTTTAGAGGTTAATGCTTTTATTGTCTGCCTTTGGCTTATTTCATTACGTTTACTTATTATGCCTTTTGTAAATTTGTGTGCCATTATAAATTTCAATCATTTTAAGGGTTCATTTTAAATATAAAGTTAGCAAATAAATAAGAAATATACATGATTTGAAATCAAAAGGATAAATTTAAGGTTCTGAACTATATTTCCTATGCATTAATACAGAATCTTCAATTTTTAGAATTGAACAATGATTGTTAAATAGCAATAGACATTAGACTTATGTGCTTTACAGGGCTCTCTAAGTGGCTTAGAGTCAGCATGTTACAAATAAACTATGTAATATTATAGCTAATTGAAAAAAAGCTGAACACACACACACACACACACACACACACACACACACACCACTATTTGTTGTAAGCAATATTGTTATAGAATTATAAATACAGATATGAGTTGGGTGGAATTTTATATAAATTTTTACTTTAAATGTCTATTTTTCTAAGCTATGGTAAAAGAATGCAAGCTTTATCCAAGTAAGCACTGGACAAAAAAGTTACACAATACAGTGCAACTTGACATATGGTTAAAATGTAAACCATGTATTCTACACGTTTAAAAATATGTTTACTACTTCATGACAGACAAGTGTTTTGCCTGACTTTAGCAGAAGTACAACACGTATCCATTTATACCAGTGCCAATGAATTGCTGAAAAGATGAGGCACTATGTTACCTGCAAACTGGCAGAAAAACAAAGACTTTTGGTGGTTAGCTTTTTAATTGTAGTGTAGTCACTACAATTACCCATAAATATCAGCAAATGAAAATACTTTAGAACATCTTGCACTTAAGGCATTCAAAGAACATTGAGGAAAACATTTCGGATGTTCGGATAACACAAATGCCCTTCAATAATAAACTACCAATAATAAACTGTTAATATTAGAAAGTACTCATAAAGCCAGTCTCGGGTATAAAACTTCCAGAATGAATGATCTGTGCATTGTTGTCATTGAAACATTTCCTTTTTCACCAAGTTCTAGAATAGGAAGAGACTTTACAAAGCACCCTTCTCACCATAGCACCTTTGACAGACCACCATCTAGGCTCTTTCTGAAGCTCTCTAGTGAAGGGGAACATAACACATCCTGAGGAAACCTGCTACAATAGCTGACAATTTGTGTGATCAGGACATTTCTCCTGATATCTAATCTGAATCCCTTCCCCTGCATTTTTAACTTTTTCTAATCCTGCTATCTAAGGCAAAAATTATCTGGGGTGCCCACATTGCAGCCCTGGTCAAAAGGGCCCAGCAGAGTTTATACTACCTGAGACTTCTCAGAAAACAACAACTGAATGAAAAACCGCTGGTGACCTTCTACCGCTGCACCATAGAGAGCATTTTAATATACTGCACCTCTGTATGGTTTGCCAATTGCACAGTAGCAGATAGGAAAGCACTCCAGAGGGTTAACGTCATTGCCCAGAGGATCATTGGTTGCCCTCTCCCCTCTTTGGAAGAGCTTTATAGCTCCCGCTGCCTTAAGAAAGTTCAAAACATTCTCAAAGATCCATCTCATCCTGGGAACCCTTTTTTTGAACTATTACCATCTGGCAGACGGTACAGAATATTAAAAACAAGCACAAATAGGCTGAAAAACAGCTTCTATCCCAGGGCAGTAGCTCTTTTGAATTCTGCTGGGTAGTGCAGTGTTGGTGTGGTGTCAGCGGTTTCCGGTTCAATGTGTGAAGGGTGAAGGATGTGTGTTGGTGTTTATTTTCATGGTCATGATGTGCACTGAACATGGTGTCTGATTTCGTTGTATGAGGTGCAATGACAATAAAGTAAACTAAAACTAAAAAAAAAAAACCTCAATCCACTCCTGTGTGGATCTTTTGATATTTGAAGATTGCTACTGTATTTCAGTTACCCTTTCTCTCAGCTAATCCTTTAACCTTCCTCATAGGGTTTAGTTTCCAAACCGTTTGACGATTCTAATCAGCAAAAAGTTGTTGATTAAACATTACTGGAACACTGGGCCATAGGGCTCTTAGTGGAAGTGGACATTTTGTCCACCTCTAGCTTTGGCGCTTACATTATAGTTCTTCTTTTCATGGACATGTTCTCACATGTTTGGATGATTATTCAATCTTCAGTTCTTTGTAGGAATACACAGCTCCCCACTGCAAACACAGTGGCATACAAAGTTGTCCTTATTTGAATTTGAATTTTTTCAACAGTCTAATATTAAAATTGTTTTGAAGAATGGAAAAATATATACATTTCGTGACATAAAATAAGCAAAATCTAGGGACAGATTCAGGATTTGTGGCATTAACTCAAAAAATAAGAAATATGTTTAAAATTGGCAATTACATTTAGAAACCCACCAGTTTTAGTAACTAAACACTTTAAAATTAGAATCTAATTAGTTTAGAACTTAAAATTCTAGAGAGTATCAGTTTTGGAAAACCAAATATAAAAATCCAAGGGGAATATGATGTTGTTAACATGGATTTTAGAAATTTATCTCATCTTTGACTAAACAAGAGGTTTACAGTTGAATCACAAAGTATAAGTTATAAACAATACACATTTAGAAATAAACACCATTAGAATTAGTAAGCCATTACTGAATAAATGCAATTAAGACTGAAACTCAAAGAAAGTATTAAAGCAGGGATAAAACTGAGTTAGCTCCATTACGATGAGTGATTTCCCTTCTGGTAACCATGTACAGCATTTGAGAAACAAAAGAGTGTGTACCCCACAATAATAAGTACTTCCATTCCTACCACCCATACATAAACCCACAATGAAATTATACCACAAATTCTTCCCTCAAGTGCTCACTTAAGTCTCTCTATAATCTCTAAGAAGATCTGAATACAGATTTTTCTACATTACTTTTTCAATATGGTTTCAAAGAAACACACTGCTAATTTTAGGAAGCATCACATTGAAAGATAGAAATGGTACAAATGAGTTAAACTGAACTGTGGCCCAAAATAACATTTCTACAAGCAAATAAATTCTTTCCTTCCAACCAGCTATTTCCCATCTTCCTCCTCAAAAGTGTATTTTAAGACTGCCTAAATATGGTTGATGGAAAAGATACAATAGTTACACTTACAAGCTCTGTGAGTTATTATTTTAAGTGAAACCATGATTTCAAGCAACTCTTGATGTTGTGTTCTCTTACACTTTCCTGGAAAACAATTATTGTCAAGGGAGAAACTGCCAACTATGGTGGTTAGTCAAAGATAAAGAAAGCAGGTACTTGAAAATAAAGTGACATTATAGTAAGCATTCAAGAAAAAGAAAAATCAATTAATATGTGAAGTACAATTTGTTAATTGACAAATTTAGATTTTTCTCCTAAAATACCCCAATCAGTTCCAGAATGAAATATACATTTTTCTAAAACATATAGAAGAAACAATAGTTTGGCTAATAACTCACATGACATGCTGGTACAATACCTAAATATCACTTTAAAAATAAAAGTTCCATCTGTTGAATTGTCAGAAGTCCAGCAAGTAGTTGTCTAAGAAACTTGAAGTGTTAAAAAGTACAATAGATGTGCTACATATATGGATGGTAGAATCAAATAGGTTCCTATTTCAATAGGGAAGTTTATTCAAATATAAATCACACACACGAAATATAGAACAGTGAGAAATACAGGTTCATTGTCTGTTTCACAGTTATGTGTTAGTTGCAATGGGAATTAGTGTTCTAAAAACAATGATTGAGCATTATTAGGGCAGTTGGCATAACACTTCTATTTTATCTTGATGCATTCACTTTGTGTTTTTGTTCAGGGTTTTTAAAATAGTACAGGATAAGTTGAACCTTCCTTGTTATTACTAAGTTTTCACACCTTCCAAGATCACAGAATTCTACCTTTTCCAAGAGCATCTTATTTGTTGATCTTCGTAGGGACCAAGCATAGCATTTGTGGTTCAAGAAAACATTTGCAACCATGGGTTCAAAGAAAGAGAAGAGAGAGGGATTAACACTGCTGAGGGAAGGTCACAAACATAATTTAAAAGTGAACCAAGAAGAGCAGCTGCATCTTTCAGCCCAATCAATTTGGCCAGCTGGAGAATTTGCCAGCAGTATGAAAACAATGCACACCAGATGTCCAACGAAAGATCCACAAGTAAGAAAATAACAGATCTCTGAGCATAACCCTGAGCTATTAGTCTTTTTAGCATCTAGGTCACAGTGAGCATCATCAAAATAGATACAAGTAGAACACAAACTTTAGGGGGAGTGCATTACTTCTAATATTTAATTTAGTTCTGTGCCAGTAAAATATTAATGCTTTTCTTTCACAGCATTTAAATACTTAAGATGCTCTGAAATTAATGGGTTTTTTAAAATAAAGATGTTATATCATTAAATACTGAAAGAAATCATAATGGGGAGAATGTGAAATGCAAACTTTGTTTTCTGAGTGTATGAGAAATTATTTAAAAACCCCCAGCTAAGAATACCAAAAGTGGCAGGTGCCTGCATGAGAAGCTCTATACAGGAGCCGTTGATTTATATCAGCTGGCTTGGTGACCATTTAAATTTACAATAGCACTGAATAAAGTGACTTTTTCACACTTATGACCATTGCAGCATCCCCATAGTCATGTGATCAAAATTCAGGCGCTTGTCAACTGACTCGCATTTATGACATCTGCAGTATCCAGGGTCATTGGTGAACTTTGGCCTTTGGTGACCTTCTGACAAGCAAAGTCAATGGGTAAGCTAGATTCACCTTAACAACTACAGTAATTCACATAGCAACGGTGCCAAGAAAGGTTGTAAAATGGGGCAAAACTCACTTAACAATTCTCTCACTTATAAAGAGAAATTTTGGACTCAATTGCAGTCCTAAGTTGAGGACTACCTACCATATTGTAGAACAATAGTACAAACAAACAAGACAATTACAAATGACCAAACTGAACAATTGGAAACTGAAATGATTCTAGTTTGCAGCTTTAGTAATTTAAATAACAGTTTACAAAATACCAAGTTGTGCTTTAGACATTGCCCACAATCTGATGATGCTGAACTACATCTTTAGCAGCCACAGTATTAGTTATTCTGAGACTGCTGGGAGTTGTGGTTGGCAACATCTGGAAGCCACATATTCTATACCCATGCTGTAAGGAACCTGGCCACAATGGCCTGATTAATGGGCCATTCAGTGGACAAGTTTATTTTTCTTAGCCATTCTGAAAGCAAGTCTAATTTTTTTTCTCCACCAATCCACTGTTTCGTCCAGCTCATTAAAACTTCATGACCTCAATTTCACCTCAGTTATGCATCTAACTTTTGATAGCATTTCCTCCTTCTCATGCAAAGCATAGTTTGTGGTCAAAGTTCTGGAGCAGTTTGAACTGGAGCAAGTAGTAATGGCAAAAAAAAAAGTTTTTTTTGCAGAATCCTTTTAATGTAAGCTTTTTAGCTGTTCATTTTCCATTTGTTTATTCTAGCTATTTCAATTATGCTATCGAAAACAGGCCAGTTCAAACATCATGGTTTGGCAACTTGGAGCGTTCTGTGGGCACAACCATGAAAGAGAGGAGAAACAGCATGAGCTACTTGGCACCTCACAGACATAAACCATGGTCTGGCCATGCTACCTGAGTTGCACAAGAGTTTCTGTGGCCATGGGAAGCCACATGACAAATTAAACAATGGAATTAACTTGTCTTCAGCTACTTTATTTTTACTTCAGTATAGGAATAACTTAAAACCAGCCTGTTGAATAAAGGAAGGAATTCATTTTTAAGTGACAACTAGTTTTCACGTTACTTTTTGTGGCTTACCTTAGCTTTGCCATCCTGTGCTGACATATATCCCACACACATGCTTTCTGTTGTATGACTCCACAGGAACTCTACTATGAGGAGTGAAAAAAAGTGTTTATTTACTAACTGAAGTATCCTGTCTATTTTCCCAACGAAGTGCTGAAATGTAAGAAGAACCTCTTCTTTGAAATAAAACTGGATGGTTGTTTGAAAGGCATCAGATTTATTAGAGAGAGAAATATGTAAACTGGCCTATTGACTAATGAAAACCTCCTCAAGTTCCTTGTTCCAGTGCTTGAATGCTAGAAACCCCAAAGCTACTTTTCCTTCCCTGTGCCATTAGACAGCGAGGAAATGTTTCTGCTGTCTACATTAGCAGCTAAGGAGGGAGGGAGGGCAAGTCCTTATTTGCTGGAAGTAAAAGATCTCATGGCTCCTTTTTTTTAATGAGAAATTGCTTAAAATCATCAGGCTGCCCCTCCTTTTATTTCTCCCCTATAAAGAAAGAGGGAATGGTTTTTATCGTAGAAACGTGACTCACAATTACAGTCTTCCCCAGACAATTTCATAATTGTAAGTGTATCTCCTCCTTTATACCTATTTCAGAAACCTAGACGTAATTAAATGTAGTAAAATTTCTTCAGAAAAGAAATTAATAGACCATTGACTGGTGTACTTAAATTCTGCGCTGTTTTTATTTTGGTTTTTCAAGTCACAGAGGTATAATCTAATTAGTACATTTAATGGTAACTGGATAACTTATTTGACACTCCCTTCTCGTACTTACCTAATAGAGATTGCTTATCTTGTGAAGAGTTGGGCTCTGCAGAACACCTACAAGAGCGGAGAACTATCACTCCACCCAGAACACCATCTTCACTGGCTAAAAAAGGTGAACCTATGGAGAAATGGGAGGCAGGGGAAAAAAACACAGAAAATTAATCTTTTTTCTTTTATGGATGCTGGCTGTCTCCCATAAATGCATAAAATGTAAGAAATACAACCACCTGCCTTACTCCACCAGCAATGGATCAGACTGAAAGATTCCCTTCCACTCACTGAATATT
The DNA here is from genome assembly GCA_023653725.1 of Bungarus multicinctus. Taxonomy (NCBI): domain Eukaryota; kingdom Metazoa; phylum Chordata; class Lepidosauria; order Squamata; family Elapidae; genus Bungarus; species Bungarus multicinctus. The sequence goes on from CM042836.1 coordinate 150,585,957, forward strand.
GTTTTTTTATATCAGATAACTGCAAAAATGAAATTGTTGCTAACTAACTATAAACCTTTTTGTTATGCAGTAGTTCTAAGGCAGGCAAGATATTTCAATATGGCCTAAAATTCATCTTGTCATAACGATGTTCTGATAAAAAAAATATTATAACAATATTTTGTCTTTTGTTTTCCTCCATGTGTTTAATTTGCCTATTTCAAAGGTATGAATCAAATACTGTCAGTTAACTATCAGTATAATTTGATAGTATCAAAAAAGTGAGCTTCTCCTGTCCAAAGGATGATGGATCACACAAAACATTTAAAGTGAATGATTTCAACTACTTTCAAAAATTATGATCTTGTGAAGACGATAGCTACTATACCACAAAAAGGACAATTCATCTGAAATTAAACAATCTGCCATAATATACTGGGCCTACAATACGAACTTCAAAGAAAGCTGCCCAAAGCCACTGCTATTTGTAATACCCCTGTCCATTATGCTGAGAAATTCCTTTGGAAAATGAACAAAACACAACTGCTTCACAAATGTTACTTTCAAATTTGAAACATATTTTTAAAAGGTGCTACACCAGAAGTTGTAATTAATTTTAAATTAGCAAACTAAAACTTATGCATACCACTTTTTATTTTTGGTTCAGTTTCAAATTAATGTCATATATTTTTAAATGTGGAAAGAATTTTATGGTTGCACAAGATTAAATGCAAATGTAACAAGTCAGTTAAGGGCAGAGAGTCTTTGATTGCACATTTGTTAAATATTCATTGCCTGCATATCAAGCAACAATCGTGGAAGACTATATATATTCCACTGATTTCAATGACACTTTTAAATCACAACCAACTTCAGCTCCATCAACTAATTTTACCTGCAGTGGTTAAATTGAAAAATGCCCTTTAACTCATAGAATGAGTTTTACATCAGATAACTGCAACTATGAAATTATTGCTAACTAACTATACATTTTTGTTAGGTTGCATTCATAGTTTTGAGATAGCCAATATATTTCAATATGGTCTAGAATTCATCTTATGTTGAAATTGTACTTTTTCTTATGTTTGTTTTCCTCCTTATGTTTAATTTGCTTTAATCACTGTAATGTAAGTACTTTTTTATACTGTAATATCGATGATGTATTTTGTTCTTTGCTACACAAATGAAACAGTCTGTTATAGGTTGTTTACTTAAAACAATAGTAGAAGGATATGCTAAACATTTGACTTCCATCATGTGCTGCTGAGCAAGGAAATATTTAATCATTTTACAACCGTAAAATGTGCATTAAGAGACAGGGAAAAGAGACTACCAGAAGGCCACAGCAGAACATGAGAGAATGAGGACAAAACAACAGTGATATTCCATGGAGTTTAGTGAAACCCAGCAGCAATTCAAAAGTATTTTGTTAACCTAGTTTTTCAAATATACTCAGTTTCTAGTAAAAGTAGCATTTAAACATTTCAAAAGTTGTAAGGTAATTATTTCATCTACATTTGCAAAAAGTCCCATACGTTTTAGAACAGCTAAGGTTTCCTCAAAGGCCTACTGGACAATTCTTTCCCCACAATCTGTAGTTAAGTAGCTTATGAACTGAGTATAGTAAGCTATAACTATTACCCAATGATATTTTATTTTTGATCCTCTGCAGAAATACATATACAGGTAGTCTTTAAGTTACAAAGGTAATTGGAACAGGAATTTCCATTGCTAAACGATGGGACTGAAAAGCACAATGTCACATGATCGTTTGCTTACTGACAGAAATCCTCAATTCCCAATTGATCATTAGGCAAGGTCCCATCCCAATCCAAGTCATTCTGGGCTTGGCACTCCCTAGCCTCAAAATCTAACAGGCTATCTCCTTTTGAACTCCGAACCTGTCTATCTCCGCACCTCCACTGTGTTCTTTTGGCCATTCTGTGATCATCAGGCCATAGTGGTGATGGCAGCACCAATGGTGCTAGCACTGAAGTGGAGGCTTGAGACCTTTAGCTCTCTCAATCAGCTGCCAATACCATCCCCCAGACCTCTATTGGATGAAAGGGCTGCCAAGAACCTGAATTTTCATCACATGATTCCTGGAGTGCTGTAATAGCCATAATTTAGAGGCCATTTGTTCAGCATTGCCATAACTTCAAATGGTTATCAAACAAGTTGTTGTTAAGAAAATATTACCTGACATCAATTTTAGAAATAACCAATGTACTGTTTTTGGAAATAATCTCATTCTCTCTTCCCCGCAAACGATAGGAATGCAATAGATGTAGACTCTGGTCTAAGGAGGTTATAAACACTATTTTGGAAGTTAAGCTACTTAACATTCCTGGTTTGCACTATAAACTATTACACCTATGAAACAAAGACACTCAGATTGCCATAGTAATGTTGTTTGGATATTTAGTATTTACATAAGTAAATACACAAACTTTACAGCCAGTTTGGCACAGTGGTTAAGGCATCAAGCTAGAAACCAAAAGATTGCAAAATTTAATTCCGCATAGCAATCTGCAAAGACTAGTTCAGTAGCCATCAAGAGTAAACGCTCACCCAAAAGCTGAATATATATAAATATATAAAATGTATCTACCTCTGAACTCTATAGTACTTCACCTTTTCAAAGCTTCTAATCTAGGCATATGGATTTATTAACAAAGAACCTGAAGTATGAGTATTTTTTTTCATCATCCGAATGTTCCACACTCTTAATTCATACGCAAGAGATTATCAAAAATGTATTTTTGCAAAACAGTGCATGCATTATTAAAGAAAAATAGCTGAGGTTTTTAAAAGTTTGAAAATACTTTACATGCAGTTCTAAAGAAATACGCACATTTCAATTGTTAGGCTCCCAAATCAGCCTGCAAATAGAATAAACATTTGCTGAAAAGTTTGCATTCCACAAAACTTGGCTGAATTTGAAAGGAATAGATGAGGTATAAAAATCCTCTGTTCTGTCTGAAAGATACTTATGTTTACAGAACACTATTTTCATTCTACATCAGAGTTGTGTATTCCATCTTTTATCTTTATTAAACCAAAGGTAACCTACACAAAAATAGCGTAATTCATGTATTCTACTTCTAATCCAACCATTACTTAAGTCAAATGATCTATTAGCTATAAAAATAAGATGAAAAAAACAACAACACAGCGGCTACTAGGGTGGTCTTTCATGCACTTTTTAATCAAATTCTGAAAACCAACTCAGGTATTCCCAAGTAAGAAGGAATATTTATGTGCCACTCTGGGAAGTTTTATGTTGTGATAATAAGTAGATAAGAGATAGATAAAACTCTGATGATAAAGAGAACAAAAGTCATAGTGTTACGAGCAGGCTACTAACCTACTTTATTCATGGTTATTTGTCGGAGATGTAAAATTTACACTATAAATTGCAGTTCAAGCAACTACTCTTATCAGTAAAAATTAGAATATGCCCAGCATTTTTGCATTACCATTTAGATGTACTTTTGCAAAATGTGGTGTTGATTTTGAGATCTGACAGCTCTTAACAAAACCCCGTGCAGTAGATATAGGCTTTTTTTGGATCAGTTGGCACGTCTTTAAAAACATTGATACTGAATGATGTTATGCATAAAACAATCTTTTTTAGCATTTCAGTTGCTTTAACTGTTTACCACTTCTATAATCCAGCACACTAAAAAGGCACTGTTGTATCTTTTGAATTATGTCTCCTCAATTACTTTAACTATACACCAATAAATTAATTACTACTGATGGTAGATAAAATAGATTACAGATGAAAATTGATATTTCATAGATTTTAAATTATTAGAACAAGTATATTTAGATAAAATAATTCACACGTTCTTATTATACCTTTTGATTGCTCTTAGCTCTCCCACCTAGAAAACTGTTCCCTCTTTTTACAGAATACTTGCTTTTTTACAAACTTTTTACAGAAAATGGAAGTGAAGCAAGTGACAGTAAATGGAATGCTTTGGGAATGATTCAATGCTGAATAGGGTAAAGCAATGATGTACAGTATCTCCTTGTTACTGTATAAATCTGTACATGAAAATATGAGAAATGTTAAGGCATTTCAATGCTGTTCGAAAAGCTGTATGCAGTCTATCACATAGAATAAATATTGGGTGAAAAGTAGGAGTATTATGTAGCCCACTTTGTTGTACAGAAATGAAAATTGGTGTATCAGGATAAATGTTAAAGTAAGCTGAATGCAATGGGAATAGGGAATTTAGATACACTGTATACCAAGGATGAACATGTATTATGAACCAAAAACAAAAGTGCATTCAGTTCACAACAATAAAAAAAATTACTGATTTTGATTTTGTTCATATTAAAGAATGTAAAATAATCAAACTACAAAACATATAAGGGAGAGGAAGACTGAGAAAGTCATGGTTATGGTTATGGAGGTAATGAGATTTTCAAAAAGTTTTTTTTTTTTTTAAAAAAAAGCAATGTATGAATTGATATGTCAACCATGGTAAAATCAGGGATAATTTACAAGGATAGAAAATTATGGAGAAATATATGAATAGTGTTGAGATAAACAAGATTTACTTCCATTTCCTTGTATCTATTGCCTTTTGTTTATTTACTACTTCTTTTCTGCACTTTGCATAACCCTGCTTATTCTGAAAGTGAATAAGATAACAGTTGTCTATGTATGAATATATATTGTATTAAAAGCTCCTTTGTATGTTTAGATTTTTCATCTCTCCCATACTAATTTGAATAATTTTCTAAGACTTTGATATAAACAATGTGATACATACAGTTCAATCCCTCAGTCTTCCATTTTCTTCCAACACTGCCCTTAGAATTTCATCCTTTTGTAATATTTAGATTTTATAGTGAATTTTTCATTCATTTAAACATATCTGGCTGCTACTTGTGTACCAGCCCTGTGATTCTGAAATTGACTGAGTTACCTTCAGCAAATGTGAATTGAAGAATCTGAAGCTTCACTCCTTCATTTCATTACCTTCCAGGTAATCTATAGTTATAAGTGTCTTCCTATTTAAGAGGAAAGCATTTGTAGGCAGAGACCCTTCTAGGAATGATGACTGCCAGGTTTTCATACAAAAGCGGGAATGAACATTATCTTTGATCATGGGTAAGCAACACAAAAGCAATGTGGTAGCTTCACATTACAATGAACAAGGATATTGTACTCAATTTCATAGCTACGGTACTACTATTGTTGGCCGAGCAGGGACAAAAATAACCACAGAAATGACTAAAGCTTGGGAAATGGGTTCCTGGTCAATCAATAGCTTATTTATCACCAACCTATTAGGTTCTTAGGAGCTGAGAGTGCGGCGAGTACAGCAATACAAAGAAGTAACAACTAACAATTTAAAGCCAGCCATGAACTTCCTAATCAACAAACAAACAAATAAAAAAAGCTACACACAACCAGGAACCATATAAATACAATACATAGAACAGACCAGTGTATATATTCTGGAGGGAGAGAAGTTCCTTGATGATGGGCTCCAGCACAAGCTGAAAGTTTGGAAAAATATACTATTGGGTGTTTTAAAAAATTGGATGGAAATAATTTGCCTCAAGGAGGGCCTCCCTGTGTCATGCCCATGCTTACATTGCTACAAAAGTATGACTTAATTTATATTGTCTATTGAGCATATGAACTTCAATACTATAGGCAATGTCTATAATAAAACTGAACTGCTTTGGGTATATAAAGGGAATTGTAAGGAATTTTCTTCATACAAAGCAAGCCATCTTGTGATGTATAGAAATCAATGGCCTATATTTAATTTTGCATGACATTATCACAGGCAGCAGCCATATTCAAAAAATGAAAAATGAAAGTTGACTTCTAAATGAAGGAATGAGTTGCAAAGCAGTGGATTACAGTACAATTTAGGGAAAGGGTTTTTAATGTTAAAATAAGGATCAGAAGAAAGGTTTGTCTGAAGCAGTACCGGAATCAGGAAGGATTAAAACATAGGCTCTCTCTTCAAAGGCTTGAAAACATTCCTGCTCAGTTGAGTCAGAACTAACATAGAACAGATCAGCAAAGACACAACATCCATTCACTCTGTGACTGGAGAGTTCTAGCAAACTGTTTCACTTCATTAAAAAGCAAGTTTATCAATCACTGCTTTCCCTTCTCTCTTTTTGCATTATATATATATATATATATACCTTGTATTACAACACCCTGTTAAGCCCCAATTAAGGGAGAAAGCATACTGCTTTCTTTTCTGTCTTTCGGCTCATCACCAGAGACCATATATACACACACACACACACACACACACACACACACAAAACTAAAAGCTTTTTAAAATGGTGCACGTGCAAGAGAGGGTATATATGTAATACCAGCTACTTTGGAAAGAATCCTCCTCTGTTTTACGAATTAAAATGACCTCTTTGGAATAAGATTCATTTAAAATTTAGTGCATAAAACTTAAATTTACTTATTAAATATCTATAACAAAAGAACAGTTTACAAAACAAAAGGACAGAAATAAATGAATGAAAATTAATGGGTGCTTCAATTCTATGGAAGTTTTCCCCTTCAACTACCATACCTGCACTTTAAAAAAAAAATCACCAGAAAACATATTCTACCAATATTTAAGAAAATGGAAAAATACCCTCTTTTCCAAGTTTTTGAATCTTAAATCAAGTTATAGTAAGTTTGAATTTAAGCCTAATTATATTACCGTCGTTTTATACTTTATTTTCTAAGCTATCTCGGGTACAACAACAAAATAAGTAGAGCAACAAGGTATTAATTCAACAACAGAGCAAAGCTTACATTATCAAAGAACAGGGGAAGAAACAATACATTGATAAAATCTCATACAAGTATTATTGAGTCATTTGTTTCTTAGTACCAAAGCATTTGATATATATGATTATTATTTAGGCTGAAGATGGTGCCACATGACTCTTAAGATACCGAAAGTATTATTCTGCGACAGAATTACCTTTGTGTTAAAAGAAACCAAATGCACCCTAAAGACCAGCAAAAATATTAGGGAACAATCCTTTTCAGATTAAAAAAAAAAAATCATGTCCCGGCCTACAAAGTAGCACAGAACTCTTGTTTTCACTGCATTAATGTGGATGGAAACTGATCAAAGAAAGATTCAACCTAGAAATAAGGAGAAATTTTCTGACAGTGAAAACAATCAACCAATGGAACAGCTTGCCTTCAGAAGTTGTGAGAGCTTCATCACTGGAAGCTTTAAAGAAGAGATTGGATTGCCATTTGTCAGAAATGGTGTAGGGTCTCCTGCTTGGAGGTTGGTCTCTTCTAACTCTGTTAATTTGCTTGTTAAATATGGCTAGAAAAAATTAGAAGCCAGATATTGAATTTTGTACTTACTAATAAACTTGTTTTGCATAGTTTCTAGCAGAGCTTGATGAGCATCTTCATTCTGCAAAGCACATGAACATTCTCTGGCCAGTAATGTCCGTACAAGATGCTCTCCACAACCTACATAAAGGACAGATACATATGAGGATGGTTAATATACATGTGCAAAACGGAAAAATATATTTAACTGCTATAGTACTTTTAGTATGGAACTGCTATAGTACTTTTCTCCGAGTACAAATCTCAAAAGATTCCAATGAACTAGGAAGAACTTGGGGGTGAATCAGAACCCATAATTTAGGAATTGAACAGAGTATTAATTCACCATTTGGTCTCCCAGGATGATTTTCAATAAAGTAAAAATTATTATAAGCATGATCCATTGGTTTTACAGTAAGAAAAAAGACTGTATTTAAGATTCAGTTAGCAACACTTAGGGGCCTTCACAATGTATTCTCATTCATGCTTATGTAAATTTGAAGCCACTTGTGTTACATTATAAATCAATAATGAAGAACAATGTTATGACATATAAACACCAAAGCCGAACTCATAAACATAGTTTATCTTTTTTTTTAACCTTTGGGGTTGAACTTATAAGAACAATATTCACTTATTAACATATTCAGTAATTAATAAAACTAAATAGCTTATTCCTGCATTGCATATCTACATACAAATCGTTACTCAAGTTAATACTTTTTTTTTTTTAATTTCTTCCTCTTAACAGACACTTAACTGAAGAGTCAGGACAGAGTATATGTCTAATACTCTCTCCTGTCTCTTCAGTGAAGTTTTTGTTTTGGTGACTATTTTTGAATTTCCAAAGAGTCCTGTCATTTTTTCCGTCACACTTAGGAAAAACTCTGTGATCAACCATAGCTTACTTCTCTACATTCTCTGAAAAGAAAGCACCAACATTAACTATTACAGACATCATGTCAAGATATTTTATTGTAGAGATTTATACAAAGAACCTATTTTATTATAAACAGATGTTAACACAACGGTGTAGTATTTAAAAAGGATCACACTTGCCCCAGCCATCTTTTCAAAGTGCTAAAAGGTCACTCCAGAATATATCTTGCTGAAATCAGACTAGCACCTTTATAGTGACAGTCCCCGACTCCTACACACCAAACAGTTTAAATTTTTCGTTCTGTAATAGTTTACAGTACTACCATGTTTCTCCAACAATATGCCCCCCCAATAGGAAGGCCCAGCATGTTTTCTAGGCATGTGGTGAAATTAAGCCCCTCCCCCAAAATTTAGGCCTATTTAAAACATGCGAAATGGGGTGCAAGGGCGGGGGGAACATGACATTATGAGCGGCCCGTGGGCAGCCATGCCTCGCCACCAGCTGCTCCTAATGGACGATCATGGTGGAGCGCAGAGGGCTCCCTACCCCCGCCAAGCGCCTTTGCTGCAAACCCGGGTATGGTGCTGGCTGCAGGCTGGCTTAGCGGGCGGGCGGGAACGGCATGGATGTCGGCCTCGGTGGCGGCGGGGCACTTTGCGCCGCTGTTGCTTCCTCCACCGCTGTTGCTTTCCCTTCTGTCCTCACTGCGGCTTATGCTACATTTGGACTGCTGCTATTGGGCAAGATGCAGAATCCGGAGTCTGTGCTGGACATTGCGGCGCAGCAGTAGCAGAGAAGTGGCCATTCCAGTTGGTGGACGAACAGTTTGAGCGCATTCCTCCATCCTGCGCCTCCGCAGCTTCCATGGTTCCCACCGGCAGTGGTGCCTCTCTCGCAAGCACCGTCTCCAACAATGGTGGCAGCAGCGGCAGGACAGACCCTGCTGCCAACGAGAACTGCCTGCCCTCCCGCAGGGGCATCGCTTTTCTTGACGGCGGCTGCGTCGACAACATCCTACAAGTCGGTGAGTCATTCGGGCTTCGGTGGGTGGAAGCTGCAGCGGGAGGGTAATGCCATCGTTTCTTTCCCCCCCATGCCTCACTTTGCTTCCCGCCCCAGAGCTATGGGTCATGGTCTTGTCCCCTGTATGGGGAGGGGGTTGGGCAGCTGGAGCAAGAGGAGAGCGCCCAACCATACAGGGGACAAGACCGTGACCCAAAGCTCTGGGGCGAGAAGCTCTGTCCAGCACAGACTCCAGCCTCTGCGTCTTGCCCAATGGCAGCAGTCCGAACGCGGCATAAGTCGCAGTGAGGGTAGAAGGGACAGCAGCGGAGGAAGCAGCAGAGGCACAAAGTGCCCCGCTGCTGAGGCAGACATCCACGCCGCCCCCACCTGCCCGTTGACCTGGCCTGCAGCCAGTACCATACCTGGGTCTGCAGGAAAGGCACTTGGTGGGGGTAGGGAGCCCTCTGCGCTCCGCCATGATCGGCTGTTAGGAGCGGCTTGTGGTGAGGCATGGCTGCCCACAAGGCGCTCTAGGCGAGGGTTCGCGGGGGGGAGAAATTAAGTCACTCCCGAAAAAAAGTCCTAGCCATTTTTTTTTTTGGGGGGGGGGGGGGTCAAAAGAAAATAAGGCTCGGCCTTATTATCTGAGAAACACAATATTACTATATGCTGCTAACTAAGAACCATAGATACTTCCATTATTTTTGTTCCAATGCTTTTTTTAAAAAACAGGGCAAGGAGGCAGATACCTTCTATATGAATAGACCTGTGGGGAGCTGTGATGACCTGGGGCATGGCACAAAGACAACACAGTCAGATAATCAGTAGGAGTCCCTTTATTAGCTCCAACTTTGCCTCCAATGTCCTGGTTACCTTGTGGGCTGGAGAAAAACTCTCCCAAGAACAGCCTTGGGCTGCAGAGAATCAGGTCCAAAATGTGGCCAACAAAAACTGTAACTGTAATCCAATCAAGGCAAGATGAGGTAATTTGTCCAGCAGGGCAAGAGAAGAAATTCCAGATGAGAAGGCACAGCACGGTTGGGAAGACGCCAGGAACACAGATAATCAAAGTCAACATAAAATGAACTCATTTTTGTTCCCAGAAGATGCCGCACCCAGCATATATCTCTTTTAAACTCCCTTCCCAGGTGTGGCTAATGAAGAGAATCAGGGCTCTTTCCTCCCTCATAAGCCACAGAACCCACATTGCTCTCTTCTCTGTTCCTCCCTATGTACCCTAGGATGAAGAGGGGGTGGGCCTGGGTCTTCCTCTGTACTCCCTCTCCCTTGTTCTAACTCTCCCCTGTTCTGCCCAGCCGGACTTCGCCCTTCCCCAGTTTCCTCCTCAGCCAACGGAGTGGATTCAGACTCCGACAGGGGCATGACAGGAGCTATATAACACTGACTCTTACTGTTTATTAAAGCCCACCTTCAAAGAAACATAAGCAAACAAGGAAAAATCGCAGATCATTTAACCAATGTTAAACTTCAAGGTGTCAGGTGAATGTTCTTTGCCTCCAAGTTTTGTTGGGATTGTTTAGGAGACAGCTTGTCAATAAGGCTACACTGATTTCACTGGTAGCTCACTGCCTTTTGTCGACCTAAAAATGTAAAGGTAAAGTTCCTATGGATTTTACTTTGTAGTCATTGCTGACAATAGATGGTGGTGCTCATCTCCATTTCAAGGGCTCTCGAGCCAGCATTGTCTGAAGACACTTCCATGGTCATTTGGCCAGCATGACATCAGTGAGTGTTGATACCTTCCCACTGAAGTGGTACCTATTTATTTACTCGCATTTGCATGCTTCCAAACATCTAGATTGGTAGGAGCAAGGGTGAAGACAGGGGCTCACGCCGTCTCACGATGCTAAGGTCTTGAACCTCCTGGGCTCAAGTCAACAAGTGAACCTCCTGTTGGCTTGCCAGTCCACAAACCCACTGCTGAATCATCGTGCCATCCTCTATAAATGTAAGGCTGATTAAAAAATTGTTAAAAGTGCTATAGGTAAATCCATATTGTGGTAACTTTAAATATTCTGATAGTTTTTCTGTAGCCCTCAGTAGGATTATCGACAAGATTAAATACTTCTGTATATCATCTGTATACCATTTTAGGTAAAAGCTCAGATGTCTGAACATTTTCCCATACAAAAAAGTCTCCATGCACAAACATAGTCTTTTAGTCTCATCCATCTCTACCACCATAGACTATTACATAAGCAGAACTTTTTCAATGAAGAGGAGTGCTTACTGATTGTTTTGACCATGGTGTGTGTGGGAGAGAGGTTGGGGTTGGGCAAACAAATCTGGAATCTTTTTGCCATCAGTGGAGATCCTATAAAAGACAGGCAACAGACATAATTGGATGTCTAACAAGGGCCACTCACTCTTGAAAGGGTTGAAAGGGATGTAGGAGAGTGCCTTTTATCATGACTATATTTGTCATTAGCCTTTTTCATAGAGTAACAGGAATATGATGAAAACAAGGAAGGGAAACCAATGTTGAGGACAGGAAAGATGAAGAACATTATACGACAGAGCAGTTAGCCCTTTGTTAGTGGCTCCAATGATTGAGGAGGTCCACATTCAAAAATAATCAATATTAATTGGACCATATCAAAAATAATCAAATTATTTCCTATTTTCCCCCACTGGGTTCACTTCCTACCCATGGGCTCCCAATCAGTTTTCCTATCAAACTATCTGCCCTGACAGGGAGGGAGGGAGGGAGGGAGGGAAGGAGGGAAGGAAGGAAGGAAGGAAGGAAGGAAGGAAGGAAGGAAGGAAGGAAGGAAGGAAGGAAGGAAGGAAGGAAGGAAGGAAGGAAGGAAGGAAGGAAGGAAGGAAGGAAGGAAGGAAGGAAGGAAGGAAGGAAGGAAGGAAGGAAGGAAAGAAGGCAGGCAGGCAGGCTTCAGCTGTGGATCACCTGTATTAGGGCCCTCATATTTTCACTGTACTATTATTGTTAAAGCTAAGAAACATTTTTAAAAGCATCTATGCACATTACAGTAGTACTCCAAGGTTAGGAAGTCTTTTAGGAGGTGCATGATTTTGTGCTGGCATTTTTCCTGGAATATTAAAATTAAACATGAAAAGCTCGAAAACTTCAAGTGCTCTGAGTGTTAACATTCTTATCAGTTTACATGAGCTTTGGTTACTACTACATGCAATGTTTTTCATTTCAGCTTATCACAAAGCCCAGCACCTACCCAAATCCCCTTTAAGCAGATTTCTTAAAAATTTAAAATAACCTCAAAAAAGTCTTTTTTTCTTAAACAAAAAATACCACAGTATTGGGCAAAGTAAAACATGACTTATTATTCAAGCCCAGCATCTTAGAGTCATCTACCAATGGAACCAAGATGGCATTGCAAAGAACTTTTGTAAAGCAAGGCATTTCAGAACAGTGTGTCAAAGAAATTGTTTCTGTTTCTTTTGATGAGCTTTCCTTTCAAGTCAGGAAATTAGAAGCAGGTGTGACAGAGGGCATCTGCATTCATACACCACACTGAAAAACACACGCTTTCAATTTTCAGACATGAAAGTAACTCCTATTGAGTGGAGGAGAAATGAAAAGCCAGGCTTCTTTCTGCAAGCCACATGCAAAAAAGGAAGCTAGGCAGCAAGTTACAGCACATGAACTATTATTAAATGATCAGCCACAGCAGCAGAGTTGCTGGAGGATGCAGAGAAATTCAACTCTCCATGTTACAACCATTATCTACTAGACAGCAGTATTCTGAGCTTTTATACTCCAAAGTGGCACCCATCAATATTTCAAAACTTGGTAGTAACTATTTTGGAAAATAATTCAGTCACATACGAGGAAATGACAATTCAAACTGGAATGAACTGAGCAATTGAATTCAAACAGACAAAAGCAGAAGTTTTTGAACAGAAATATTTAGACATTTCAAGATATGCAGCATCAATCTATTTCAAGAATTAGCATTCAGACAAATATTTATAAGAATAGCAAATACCTGAGGTACTCACAGCTGTAGAGTAAGGATTTTGAAATCCCATATTTTCAGCCCAGCAACCACATCCATAAAGAGCTGCCTGACAGAATAGTAAGAGGATTTTATGTAAAAACAAAGTTTAATCAAGTGTTAGAAAATTGGTTTCAATACAAACACTAGGCTTGTGCATATTATCTGACAAGGTCTCTTATTTCTAAGCAAACTCTTTGTATTCCCCTAAGCCACGAACCCATGAACATTAGAGCTTCCCTGAAGAAGACAAGCTGAATCTTTTTTTTTTTTTGATAGAAAAATCCACAATAAAATAACTCATAAAAACATTACTCAACAAATACAATAAAGATAAAGCTAAAATATTGGATAAGAATACATTACTGTATAGTCCTAAGAAATGTAATTTTTAGGATCTTTATTAATAAAATTCATAAAATGATGCTACATATCATAAAAATCTCTTGGTTCTGAATAACTTTTAATATTCTTCTGTATTAAATTTTTAATTGATACCATATATTTTTATAATGATACATTTTCAATATAATTTACAACATTTGTATATTAACAGCAGGTAATTAACATATAACATTCTTAAACCGTTCTTAGAAAAGATTGCCCACAAGCATAATTTTACTTCTATACATTGCTTGGAATTAATATTGGTAATTACCCCTCTCTCTATATTCCAAAAGATGTTTATCGCAGACACCTCCACTGAAGATCTAAAAGACCTCTTTTTCATTGCCTTTCCAACCATTTTTGGAGTATATTCTGTAAATCTATTATATATACAGCAGTACAGTACCATTTATAAATTAACTTCAAAGAACTCTCTCTAACAAATGTAGGAATGACTTAGTAGGATTATTTCTGCCAAATTCTTTCCCACGTTGATTGATCCATGTGTTGTTTTTTTTGTCTGCCACCAAAAGTCATTTAAGGAATTGTTTAGGATAGAATAGCATGGAATGGAATGGAATAGAATGGAATGGAATGGAATACTTTATTGGCCAAGTGTGATTGGACACACAAGAAATTTGTCTTTGTGTAAATACTCTCAGTTAACATACAGAAAAAGTACATTCGTTAAGGATCAAGAATCATAATGAAAGTCATAGGGTACAATCAACAATCAAATCATACTAGGAAACAGTCAATATAAATCGTAAGGATGCAAGCTACAAAGGATGGTCACACAATTATTTTAAGAATGGTGTAAATTTTAGAGCAAATTTGCTGAAACACTGACAAGAAAATGGGAGAGTATCCCATTCACTGACTTTTATAGTGAATCTCAATTTAAAGACATTTGCAGGAAGAGGACAAATGACAAAATGAGTGCCATGCCACAAATTCTGCCATTTTTATATAGGCATTGGTATATTACAATCATGTATAAAAGAGGCAGAGCTTGTATTGCTGCTCCAAGGCTCGCTTCATCATTTTGCAAAATTATCAGTTTTTCCCAACATTTCTGTTTTAGTTGTTCAGATTGTATCCCAAAACCTTTTTCATAAATCATGAAAACTCAGCAAATTAACAATAGCAGTCTGTATATTGTGTACTTGTAAATGTATTTGTTGCTTCATATCTTTCCATTTCTTCCACAGCATAAGGTAGCTTACATGGAGATTTTATCTCATTTTATCTCCACAACATTCACCATGTAAGTTACGTTGGACTGAGAGAGTGACAATTCCAACATCATCCAATGAGTTTTCATGGTTGAGATGGAATTGAATCTGAGATCCCTGGTCCTGCATCTTAGTCATTATGCAACATTGATATGGAGAAGCCATGAGGTTTCCCTTGCCAGAGTCTGATAAAAAAAAATCCCTGCCTTGCATAACCTCAACAGTATTTCAGAAAGTAATGGAATAGTTGTGGATAAAACATCAGGCACAAAGCCAGTTGGGTGACCTTAGGGCAGCCAGTCTCTCTCACGCCACCCTATGGCAACTTAGGGTGTTCTAGGCAATCACTTTCAAAAATCTTTGCTTACAAAACTGAAGAAACCCATCTAGACAACTGCCAGAAGTCAATACTAACTAGAAGGTATTTGAAAAACACAGAATAGAAAATCAAATTTTAAGAAGTAAGCAGGACCATGCAATAACAGATCTTCAAATATCCAAGGCCCAAAACTAAAATGTAATATATTAAGTGCTTGATAGGTACCTACCGAGAATGGATTATCATATAAATGTCTAACCTGAATCAGCATTGTTTTCATCAAGTTGAAGAATGTGCTCTCTATTTGACAACAAGTTTGGTTCAAAAAGGTGAAGATGCACCATCAGATTAAACCTACCTGACCAATTCTCCCAGGATGTTTCAAAGCTAAGCCTCCACTGGACACAGCAGCAGCAACGTTTCCTTCTTGATCAATAACAACTGCTCCCACAGTGTCCAATGTTTCTGACTCATTTTCCTATATAACAAGAAAACAAAGACATTGAAATGATATTCTTAAATAGTGAGATATTTTTGCAGTTGAAGACATATGGGAGCATAGAGCCAAATAAGTATAAATGGAGGACAGGACTGTTTACTTTTCTTGACTCTACATGCAATCATTGCTAAGGTCACTTTTTGCATCTGAAGTTTATCTACAATGGCACTAGTCAGGGAAATATTTTTACCAGCTTGTTCTGAATAAAACTTCATTAACAACAAAACACCTCTAATGAAATATTTTCTTCCTCTGAATAAGCAAAATAAGACAGGGTTTTACTCAAAATGTATACAGGTCCCCAGGTTTAAAATGTCCCAATTTAAGGACATCTTATAGTTTCAGTATGTTAAGAATGGAGCCTATGTAGCAAAATTCCAGTTAAATACACAAAGATTCAATTTAAATTCACAATACTACTTGTATGGTAGTTTAATATTGTACTGGCCTACATACAAATTCAACTTTGGGAATGGAATTCATTCTTAAACTGGAGGTTACCTGTAGCACGAAGATATTTATGCAACGCCTTTTACAACATTAAGTACATCACAACAATGCACAAAAAATCTGCTAGTAGTGACTAGGGTTGAAATAAGCAATGTTCTTATTCTCTTTCTGATGCCCTTTTTTCTTTTTCCTCTTTTGGATACTATTTGCTGTCTATTTTTTACATAACAGGGTACTAGGGATGAGATAGATAGGAGTGGTCTGGGTTAATCATTACCAAAATGCTTTCAGAATCAGGCTCAAGATCAAATGAAATCAAGTCATGGGGTGCAAATTATCCAGTCCTGAAATGTATTTTTTAATGAAATGTAAGCTCTATTGTACTCAAATGGAACTTACTACTTAATGCAGATCCAGACAGGACAGCAGTGAAAAGGGTGGTTTTTTTACAATTTATCCCTAAGTATCCTTACTCAGGACTAAGTTTTTCTGAATATACATTCACTAATAACTGAACAAGTCGTAATATATTTCTGGGTCTCTACCTTGTTTTATCCTTGTTTTAAGATTAAGATTACCCCTAAATCTGATATAATCAAGTACACATTTGTTTTTAAAGTAATTATTTTTAGATGCTACGCCTGCTGGCAAAAACAAAGACTAGTGTTCCAACCATCATTTTACTAATTATTTATCAGCTGGACTTTCAAGGGATCTTCTGCCAGTTCTTCCCATTACAAGCAAGCACTGCACATGAGTTTCCCATCCAAATTAATACAGTGGAAAGAGTTGTATATATGCTTCATTCTAATGAAGATTAAAGCCCTTAGAACAAAGGCACTCTAAGAAGCAACCAAAGCCCCTCATAAATCCTCTTTTAATCTGAATGACTTTAGTTCCAAGAAAGAATAAAAGTTGTAAACCTAGTTGATTCCATTTTGCCATGCAGAAGCTCAAATAAGTTATGGAAAACAAAGTGTTTATTTTGAAAACATATGAGAAGCAATGATAAGACTATTTTGGACAACCGGAGCCCCTACCGGAGCTCTTGTGGCCTTCAAACTCTTTCTTTGCAAATCTTTTAGCTTTCTCATCAAAATGCCACAAATAAAATAAAAACAGAAACACCATTTCCTGCCATTTTGAACTGAGAATCAGATAAAAGCTGCAGTGCAAGTCTTAAACCTCCCCTTCCTGCAACTCCCTCTGAAATCCAAGGGGAATAACAGTTGTCACAATATTGGGAACATGACCCTATCTATTTTGCAATGACATTTCATCTATTAATAGACTTTGATCTGCCCAAAAATATTAAGTGCAGCTCTTGGAAACCTTGTTTTACTTAAAGCTGTCGTAGCTTTGGATAAATCTAACTTTTTTCATTCAAAAGAATGGTGGTTTTTAAGGCAAAGTTATCAATTTGTGATGCCTCAAACAGTTTTGTTTATCAGCCTTCTTGCTTGGAGCTGGATGCAGATTTGGGCTGAAGCTGACTGACCTCAGATCATCCCGATGCTTTCCATATTTAAGGGAGGACTGTCCCTTTCCACCTAGCCTAATCTAGCACTATAACCACTCTATCATGGTGGCTTTTATTTCCAAGTGACTTTTTTCCAAAATCATTTTCATCATTGAATTCTAAAAAAAAAAATCCTTATTAAAAATTAGCCCATGGACACCAAGTTTATTGTACACATATGGAAACTAAAAATAAATGGATCTAATACCAAAGAACTAAGCAAAAATAGAGAAGGGGAGGCTTATATTTCTAATAATTGAACATATCAAGAGGAAGCACATTCTATGCATTCCTAAGACCCCCAAACTTCAGAACTGAAGCAGGGAGGGCAATAAGAATACTCTAATCCACATACCCCCCCCCCAAAAAAATGCTCACAGCTATTAAAACTGCAACCCTTCAGTGGAACCTCAGTATTCTGAAACTACAAGTATCTAATGGCACTGTTTTTAAAGCTCCTGCAGTCATTCAATATTGTGCCAAACATCTGGCAGTTATGATTTTCAAAATCATGCTGATTTAATAATACAATTATTAAATATTTTAATTTAGATCATTTAATAAACTTTCCAATTTGTGATGAATATAGACGTATCAATCCATCCACAGCTCTTGCCCCTTTCGAAAATCCCTGTAAAAGTCTCCCCTAATCCTCCAAAGTAGTCAATATTTATCTCCTATTCATTCCAATGACATCACTAGCCATCTCGCTTCTTGCAGTTCTCATACCTTGTTCTAACCCTTTATATAAAAATACACTGGCTCTCAAGAATAGAAAGTAAAAAGGCAACATAACCCATTCTAAAATTAGCATTCAGAAATATACTGTCTGCAAAATAACATTTAAAAGAAATGTATATTTATACAGATGCCCATCAATGTATTTTCCATGTCAACATCTAAATAAGGGATGCCAATCTGGTGGTTTAAATCCAAAATCCCCATGATTAGAACTCATGGGGATTCTGGCGGGTAGGACACATTAAACAGCAAAAAGAAGGTTTTGTTCATTCCTTTCTCTCAGAGAAGCTCTGCAATGATTAAAAAAAATGTTCTGGAGGTATTAAAGATTCCAATATTTGTGTGGGGGGGGGTGGGGGGGGGGAAGGATTTCACCTAAGGAACAGAGACAAAAGTTATCTCTGGGAGCCATTGATTCAGTGTCCATTTCCAGTGACTGCCTGGACTAGTCCCTTTGGTTTTGGAAATGGTTTCCCATTGCTTGCTTCCTAGGGCTGAGAGAAAGTGACTGGTTCACACAGCTATTTTTGTGCATAAGGAAGGATCTAAAGTTATGGTTTCCTGGTTTCTAGTCTGGTGTTCCAACCACTATACCAAACTATTTCTCTCTGGAATTTCATTTCTTTCTAATTTCCTCAACAGTAGCGGGAAGTAAACTACATTTTTGCAAAGGGAAGCAGTTATTCCTTTTACAGAATAGCAATTCAGTTTCTTCCTCGTAAAGGAAGTTTTTTTTAGCTAAGAAATCACTTGTATTTCAGCAGCCATAAAACTTAATCCGCGCACTATAAAACTCACTGTATATTACTTGTTATGAATTGCTCAAGTAAAACAGATCAAACAGATCCAGATTTTCATTTAATTATGCAGCATAGCGATATGACTAGAGTGTTGTTCTGTGTCAACTTCAACATCTGGCATCAAACCATAAAAGAGATGAAAATGCTATAAAGTACATGTTCTTGGCAAAGTTAAAGAAGAGGCTTGTATTGCTTTCTGGGATGGCTTCTCAAATTTCTCCAATGAAGAGGTGACATACACAAAGTATTGTTGGAAGTACTTTATAAAGAAGGTGTCTCAAACACCTGGTCTGTGGGCCACATCTGGACTACTGAGGTCTTTTGAAGGAACTACCAAGAACCCATCCTATCTCATTGTCATGTTCTATGTGCAAGTGCCATGCAAGCCCATGATGATAGTGCTTGTGAACAGAAGGAACACTGCCTGTGATGTCACCATTTGTCTGTGCTAGCTGCCTATAGCTTTGTAAAAAGAGCAACAGAGCAATGAGATATGGAAGAACAAACAAGCTGGAGATTGCCAGGACAATGCAGCATTTTACTATATTATTGTAGGCAACATAGTTTTGCTTTTAGCAACAATTTGCTGTCCTTTAGTTTTTGTACTGTTTGTAAAAATAATGTTAATTATCAATAAAATCATATTTACTGCATTTTGCATATGTTTGAATACTGCCCACTAATTAGCTCATTTTATGCAATATGGACCTCAAGATTCATTTGAATTTCAAACTCTTGGTATAAGGTATCAGACCAGAATCGTGACATATCAGGTACGTTGATATTGCAGTCCTACATAGAACTCAGATTTTATAGCATTTCTCAATTCAGTTGTGAAGGTGGCATTCTCCCATTCAATGTTATAACAAGATACTTGAAATCTTAAATAACAGGTTGATAAGCTCATGTTCTGGCATATTGGAAGCATTGACTTGCCCTTTATAATATGAAATGATACCATTATCAACCTTCCTGGAATACTTTAAGTATCTTTGTTTTCTTTAATATATTGTTTTTCTTAAAAAAAAAAAACCAAAATAAATACCTGAGTAATATGTAAACCTTTTCTCTGAATCAACTTCCTCACAAAAGGAGATAACAAAGCAATGTGTTTTGCAGATGTTCTCCACATATCTTTAATTCTTCATGGCAAAATATGTTCAATATATATTCAAAAACTATTCAGCAACAAGAAAACCAGGGTGCTGAAATTAATCTTAGTAAACAAATGTCAACCTGCCTTTTGACTAGAGAACTATTCTGGATCAGTCAATGCTAATTAAATGCCCAGACATGTTTACCTACCTGATATTTAAGGTTTCAGCCCTTTCCAGATCCATAGAATATGCTTTAAACTGAGAAATTTTCATCAAAATCTTAAACTGGAGAAAATGTCTCAACAGATATTTATCTTTTCATTTTGCATTTGTCATGCACATTCTGAAAAAGTGAAAATAGTAAAATATATCATCAAGCTATAATGATGCAGTAGACTTGCTCTCAGATAAAATAGTGGCTTGGATTCAAATGTGTGCGTAATGGCAGCTCAGTAAAATCAATGATACTTAAAACTGATCACAACAACGGCTTTTAACTTAGTTATGATTAAAGTGCACATGTTTTAATGGATCTATTCACATACACGATTTTTTTAAACCTGGCATATTTCCTTCATTTTTTTCACCTTTCTCTTACTCAAATTTAGTCATACACACATACACACATCACATCACAATGCTCATTTTCAAGATTAATAGTATTATGCAGAGTGCAGAAAGAGTTGACATGAGAAAATATAGTTAAATTTAAATACTGATATAGACTTTCACAGCTGGTATCTGTTGTGTAGCGTTGGGCTTCAGGATTTAGTGACATGGACTAGACAATAGATTTTGTGATGTTTCCTACTGAGTAAAAAGAGTAGTGGTCAGTATTGACCTATTTTGGTTAATATGTTACAAGCATAACTAAAGTTCAGTGTAATCCCAAACTAAGTATCTAACCTAGGAATTATTTTGGAAACCAACGTATTGTTACAGTATCTGTATTTTACAGAGAACATACTGGCACAGGTATAAGAATATAAGGAAGTTTATTCCACATATTATAGTATCTAGACCTGTGTCCAGGTATGCAAGGACTTTTCAAAAATAAAATCTGACCAATAGTTCCTCAAATAAACACTCCAAAGAAACATTAATCGGAAAACTCTAGTACATGAAAAAGCCACATACATAAGTATACACATTACAACATTGGTTTCAGTTTATTGAGCTGTTAACGTTTGAACTTTGCTAAAGTATTAAGAATGACTAACATCTTTCTCCACAGATACTGACCTTTTCACTTGTTTGTCGTCTTTTCTTCAGCTGAAAAAGATTTGTTTCTACTTTTTCAGCCAGCTCTAGTTTCCTCTTGTTCCTTTTAAAAGCTGCTAAACTAAGTCCTGTAAAATATTTAATAACATTTACATTTCTGAAGAACTAAAGCTATTAACTTTAATAAATTCTTCTGTCTTTCACCCAACAAACTCAAACATATATTCAGCATCTGTCTATTGATCTAAATATTCCTTAACTAGCAATACAATCTTACACAATTTTAACCAAGAGACGTAATCTTTAAACTATCAGAAAAAAAAAGGAAAAAACATGTGATCCTGATATGTGTAATTTCATCAAATTAGGACATGAACAGTGCCGTAGTTGATACACTTAAGAAAAAAAAGTTAATTAAGAAGATAATAACCACAACCTCAAATGCAATGAAATGAACTGGTTAGCAAGACTCTGAATTATTCTTCTCCAACCTTCATACATTGAAATGGTAAGTGGATATTCTCAAAGACAATCTCTAATAACCCTTTCAGCTCTAATTATGGACATTTATCTTAGTGTTGCAATTTCAATAGGGCCGTTAAGAAATTGTTACTTCCACTAAACACATGATTACCTGCCAACTTTTTAAGGATCTGAATTGCTACCTTGCCCTCTTTAGAGAAACCCTTCCTAGACTAAAAATATCATGCGTACATGCCATTGCAACTCAAGTATTTCTCTTCTATCAAAAACCAAAGAAATTCAGCTAGGAACCATAAGCAGACTATCACTTAGACACTGAAGAGATCCCTCTTTGCTAGGTTCTCAGCATATGTCATCATGCATCATCAGGTGAGATCAGTGGAGACTTTTCAAAGTTTTCTTTATTATTGAATAAGAATTTTTATTTTTTTTTCTCAACACTTTCAATTTTTTCTCAAAAATATCTAGGTCAGGGGTGTCAAACTCAATTTTCATTGAGGGCCGCATCAGGGTTGTGTTTGACCTGGGGGGGCGGGGTGGGAGTGGCCAGCTTGACGTCACTCATCGAGGCTCAGTTTTTGGTCATGACGCCCTCCTGCAGCCCTCTGCCAGTGAAAATGGAGCCCAAGGAGCTCTGTTTCACTGGCAGAGGCACCATGGGCTGGTCCTTTGTTGTTTCCAGAGTGGTCCCGTGGGCCAGACCTAAGCACCATGTGAGCCAGATCTGGCCTGTGGGCCTTGAGTTTGACACCCCTTAATCTAGGTGAACAATCCTGGGTAGTCTTTTTGAGTCAGCATCTTCTGGTGTTAAAATGCAATGTCCTTGAATTGGGGCAAACTTAAGGCTTTTAATTTACATGAATAGCTGCTCCTTATAAAGTTGCCTATTTTCCCAAGCAATCAAACCATACTGCAGTTTTATGCAACTTTCAGTAACAGTCATTAATCTGTAATAGCTATAAACCATGAAATTTAAATGATTTTAAGAGCATTCCCTTCCCCCATGAGTAAAGTGATGTCATTTCACCATCAAAGAATGATTCTCTGGAAAAGAGACTTGCTGTTTAAATTCAGGTATTCACTGACTGCTTTATTGATATAAACAAGTCAAACATTTTATTCTATAATGAATAGAACAATTTGAAAAATTGTCTTTTCCTTTGGTGAAAAATAAACACAATCACATAAAATCTTTGTAGTGAGATAAAAGCCTACTATTTCACTACAGAATATGGAATTTTATGTCTTGATTAATTCAACAGAATCTTGCTGCAATGTTTTTCCAAGATCCTCAAGCCCAATTAACATCAGCTTGAGGATGTCATTAGATGATATGCTTTCCTTTAGTTTTTGAATGCTGTTTCTGGTGCCAATTCATATTAATTTATTCTTTTGCACACTATTTGTGCTATATAAAGGAAGAGGTGCATAACTAGCAAATGCTAGTGCTTATATCATTAACTAATGAGAAAGGGAATAAGTTCTCGATGATCTCAGCAGTTACTAAGTGGTTCTGTAAGAGTATTGCCTAGGTACTGTACATATACAGATTTGACATCTGGGTCAATTGCAACTTTGAATCTTATGCCTCTGTCCTGGTCATAAAGCTTGCTATGCCTAGTGGGAACATGTTTTAGGTTGAGGAGTTGTGTAAACAATTACTTTGCCTCAGGAAATGGATCAAAAAATTCTCTGAACAAATTTCCATCTTGTTTTAGTTGCTTTTGTTGCATTCCTACCAAGGTTGTCTGTCTTGCGATATTGCTCCCAGCCTCATATACACAGAGCTTAACTCATTTGAAGAGGAGGTGCCATCTTCTCTACACTCTATTCAATTGAAAATTGGTTATCTGCTAGGGTGCCATTTCTATTTTTCTAGATGCTATTATATTGAGATTTCTCATTGTTTGCCCACCCAGCTGCCAGGTGGACTTTTTAATATGTTGCGGGAAAAAGGTGAAGTGAACCATATCATCAGTCTTAGCTTTCCTATAGAGATCATCACAGTCTATATGGGGAGCGGGGGAATGAAAAGTTGGCGCTAGCTTTGAGAACAGAATTCAGCACCTTCCTATTTTGGCTTAAAGGGAAGATAATGATGTCTAATTTTGTCCCAGATTTAGTTTAAAGGTTCTGCCAATGCAGCCTGCAACTGCTATTTCTTCTATATGCTTGATCTTTCTTAGCAGTGCTATTTTCCAAAATTCTACTTGAAACAATATATACTTTTCTGTGTTCCTCCACTTTCAATGCGTTCAACTGAATAAATGTTAAGAAATGCCATTTAGATTCATTTTATCCACAGTATACTAAAAATCTAACAGAAGACATTTAATTATAAATTTAACAATGTTAGAAATCATGAATGATCACGTTGCCTATTTTATTAACAGCATTAAAGCAATTACACTTCTAGAGTTGTGTAATATAACCATTTAAAGTATCTTAGAAGCCCTAAAAAATTAAGTATAATCACAAAAAAGGGGGCATATATCTAATCCTCAGTAAAGCAGTCCAATTCTGATCAATCATAGAGCACCCCCTGGCAGTCATTTTTGGTGTTTGCTGAAAGGCTCCGAAGATTAAATAATATGAAATTCTATTTCAAAAAGAAACGGGGGAAATAGAACTACATAGAAAATGCTATATATGAGAATTACTTTACAATTAATGCAATAACAAATATTTTTATCGCAACCATAAACTCATAATGCCTCTGTATCAATGAGAGATTTAAATATTTTAAGGTAATATAATGGTACTCTTGTTACTAACATTTCAGTGGGCTGGCTCCAAAATGACAATATTCCAATCTCAAAACTGTTTTGATACAGCAAATCAGAGAATGATTCTTAACTATTTGAGTAATATCACATTCAATTTACAGTGGAAAGTCAGGGAAGATACAATCTAATGTAAGAAACACTTCAAAACAAGAACTTATTTTTCTCTTCTCTAATACAATTACCATGATGTAAGGAGATAAAGTGGAAAGACCAAACATTAATAAAGGAAGTTATATGAGAAAATTAACAGCTAAAATCTATTTATGCAGAATGCTGTGGGTATAGTTAAATACTATTGAGATGGGACATTCTACAAGGGAGATTTTTAAATACTCAGAAAAGATGCAGTCATAAATTAGAAATATATTCTATATCAACTTAAAAATAGTTCTATATATGGTTTAAATAAATTATACAAATTATATACAAATAAATTATCATTATTATTGTTGTTGAAAGTTAAAATTTCCCAAACATAAATAGCAATGGCACTTTCAATAATCTCAAACAAAATATTTATTTTGCAGTAGTTGTCACTTGTCTCATTCCAAAGGGCTCTAAGTGGTGTATAATACCAAACAAATTTAATGAAGCCATTTAGTCTTCAGACCTGCTGTGTTTTAAAGATCTATAACATACAACTGTAAAGCTTATGTGTTTTTTCCCTTTCTACTCTTGCAAGCCCATGAACTTCAAACACTTTCTTGATAGTAATTGAAAAGTATACTCTATATTATCCATAATTTAACTTCAAGCTGAACAAATCACCACTTCTGCTCAAATAAAAGGCCACCAGTGATAACTGTAATAATTAATTATTCATTAAATGTATATGCCGCCCAACTCCCAAAGACTCTGGGCAGTTAACCAACAATAAAAACAATAAAACAAAAACGGACGAAGATGGTGAGATAACAAATCCAAATGGGAACAAAGGGAAAGAAGAGGTTTTCGCTCACGCTCATCAAAGCCCTGTGTGAAAACCCAGAGCTTCAGGACTCTTTAAATTACCAGTTCTCTGGGGCTTTTTGGATCTCAGAAGAACTTCACTCCAGAAGACAGAAGCTACTTCAAAGGTGGCTTCCAGAATCCAGAAAAATGGCATTGTTTAATTGAGGGAACCTGAAGCACAAACCAACTCTGCCAGATCAAATTGGCCATGCTATCAGGTAGATACTATGGCAGACAAGCAGCCCATCACATAACCAAGTTCTCTGTCATGTAGGCCTTTATAGGTAGCAACCAGCAGCTTGAATTTTAATATTCAAAAACTTTCTTATGAATATCACTATAATGGCTTTGAAATAATAGTTATGGTGCAATGTCCCTATAAAAAGGCTGATGTGACTATGGTATGAATTGTATCTAAATAGTTCCATTTCACTGATTTCCAAGTGTCCCTCTAATACTTTCAATAGTAATTTCTAATAAAAAGATACTCACTTGTTGCCATGACACCTGGAGGACAGGCCGATATCCCATGATCCACTGCCCATCTGAAGGCTCCCTCAGCAACTAGGAAACTACAAAATAGAAGAGAACAAAATGGCTGGGAGAAGTCACTCTGATAGGAAATATTTTCATAACTTTCAGTATAATAGCAAACTATTTCATAGAATTGTTCTAATTAAGTCAAAGCAGGAAACAACAGAAAACACAATATTCTTTACAGTGTTAAATGATGCACAACCCCATCCTAAGTAGATTTGTTTTAGAAGTAATCCGATTATCACCTGGCATCTATTCTTTTTAATAATTGCACAATCTAAGCCACATTTTTGAATCTGTGAAGAAATACTGCAGGTCCAAAATACTTAATTGAGATGCAAATTAAATTTTATTAATGTTGAGAAGAACAGCTTTCACATGCCTTGTCTTCCTAGCTTTCCAAAAATCTTTAAATAAGATCTTTATTGAAATCCCCAGAAAATCTAGGAACTCAATACTCATAGTGATTCCCTGGGACTACCGAGAAATTTCAACACATTGATAAAGCAGATAGATTTCAGGTTTTCCACTATTAAAAATAGCTGGCAGTTTTGTAGGTTATCTGTAATGCAGTCTCATTAGAATTGGATATTCAGAAATTTTTTTCCTCATGCTTAGAATACCTCTGGTAGAAAATAGCCATAATTATAGTTTATTATGAAAATTAAATCAGTTTGAAAATATTATTTCCAGAATAAAAATTATCATAACCATATTCCACTTCAATGTCAAACCAGCCAATTCTTGAAACATGTGTTTTGCTTTGAACTTGAAACATTTGAACAGCCTTTTTGAGTGTTCCAAGCTCAAAACAACATGCATTCCAAGAATTTTGTTCCAAGGTAAAATATGCTAATTTTAAAAAAATTAAAACTGCCAAATTTGTTGCTTGTAAAGGAGTCTATGCTGACTTTCTGCACTAAAGTTACAGAGATAATGACCAATGGATTAAGTATTTTTAAAAATGTAACAGGAAGGAATACAGAAAATACAATTTCTTTTGCCCAGATGGCTCTGTTTATCTCCAAACCAAAATGTGTTACCTAAAGAAGAAAATGGCTGAAATTGTAGCTATTTCACCTTGTTAAAATGTTGCATAAACACCACAAGTTCTTAAAAGATTCTGGGTATGGACTGATTTTTTTTTGTTTCCTGAAAAGAATTATTAACATTTATTCCCCCCAATCTCAATTTAAATAGATTACTTTGATCAAGTTTGGGTAACTCATCCACTTGGTTTTGGGTCCTAAGGTGTGAGGTGTAAGTTTGTTCTGGTACCCATTATTTTTGATGTGAATATATGGTGGTGTTCAAATTTGGTTCTGATGGAATTCTTGAACCTTTTTGTTATTGTGTCAAACAATGTTCTGATGAAATATTCAGCAGGGATATTTTGTTCTGCATTCAAAATGAAATATATTTTCCATTTTGTCTATATCCTTAAATGGAAGCATATGTTAAAATGTTATAAATCTGGAAGCAAAAGGAGATGAAGAAATCTATGTCTTTAAATCAATAGTTAGTTTTGACATTTACTGGACTCAAAGCTTAAACATCTGAATAGAAGCTTTTCAATTGTGTGTGAGTGTGTGTGTGTGTGTGTGTGTGTGTACAGTATAAACAACCACAATGAAAGACATTATAAGTAGAAATATTATCCTTAATTCTCAATTCTATTTACAGCCATAGTGAAAACATAAGATGTTCCAAGACCAATAAAGTAAATAGCATGTTATTGGTATTTTTTTTAAACAACAAGCTTCTGTCAATAATAATTTTCAAAAATTGCATTACAATGAAGGAGGAGGAAGAAACAATAACAACAAGAAAAAGCAGAATAAAGTAATTACCAAGGTGGAATTCTGCCAGCAGATAGTTTTCCCTTCTGCCCTTCACATAATAATTTATTTGCCACGGACACAGGATTTTTGATTCCTGAAAAACACGGTTCATCTAAGAGAACTGCAATATTGCATTACACACAAATTTGCAATACATTAAACATATTCCTTAATTTCTCCCCCCCCCCCCAAATTTTGGTGTTTCAAAGAAACCGATACTAACTAATCAGAAAAAAGTCAGACAAGAGTTTGTTGACTGAATCCTATGTTAAAATGATGATTCAAATCATGTCACCCACATTATGGGCACTTTTCTCAACAGCAACAGATATTGAAGGATGGGTTCATTCGTCAATACTGAAGATCAGAACGTAATTTTCTTTTTTAAAACAAACTGAACACACAATCATACACACATGAACATATATCATTTTCCCCAAATGAATACTGCAATTTAGAATGTTTCCCATGTTAACTTACAGTATAAGAGAAAGTTTTACATATATATATACTATTAAAGTGATACATATTCAAGAATTCTATCTACTTTTGCTGTATTCGTTTTCAAAGATATATAGAAAAAAGTGTAATATGACCCTTTACAATATTACTATGCTCCCAAAACAGGTGTATTGAGTCAAAATAAAGAAAAACTAATTGCCATCCTGATTATCTAAAGTCACACTTATTTCAATGGGAAACTTTCCACTGATTTAATATTTCTTCCATGTTCTAGATTCAGGTTATTACAGTATATTTTTCTGCTTGTCTCTATCATTATATATAGAGCCTTGGTGGTGCAGTGGTTAGAGTGCAGTACTGCAAGCTACTCCTACTGCAATTTGACAGATCGAATCTCACCAGGCTCAAGGTTGACTCAGCCTTCCATCCTTCTGAGGTGAGTAAAATGAGGACCCAGATTGTTGGGGGCAATATGCTAACACTGTAAACCGTTTTGAGAGGGCTGGAAAGCACTATAAAGTGGTATATAAGTCTAAATGCTATTGCTATTATAGCATACCTACTTCAGGAAATTTGAAGCACCATGAATCATTGCCAAGAACATTTCAAATGCGTTTGTTTTTTTTTTTAAATGGCCAGCGAACATGAACAGTGTGATTCTAGGCAGTGTACAAAAATTCAAAATTAAGCAACAGTTGGCAATAACAGTAACAATCACTAGTATGTGACTTGGCTCATATTTCTATCCTTTATCAACTTACTTATCTTGGCCTCAAAGTGAGATTGGTTGTGACATGACTAAATATATAGTCAAAGATCATTCTGGTATCAATGTTACATTTTTGAGAGCCTAATCTACGTACCACTGAGAGCTCCCACTGCTCCAAAATTGAGTGATTTTCCATCCATAATACTGGCATCACATTCAATTTCACCTAAGAGGTTTAGATTAGATCCCATTCCTGCATTTGTAAAGGGTGAATCCTACAAAGAAATTTAAAGAAAAAACATATAAACAAACATCTATACTATCACAACTAACAACTTGGGTCAAATTATTGTTATTCAGCCAATGTGTTGCCAATTCTAAGCCCCCTAATTTGAATTCATGATTCCTACAGAAAACAGAAGAGGATAGGAGAACAAAAAAGTGGAAAAGAGAAAAACAGAGTGCAAGTGAAAGCAAAACTGTAAAGAGGGTAAAGGGAGAGGATGTTTTGAATTGATACACATTTATTTATCTGTGATATAAATTCTACAGACGCATGCTCTTGAGTTTTCTTTAAAAACACATTTTTACCATTCCATTTTCATCTAAGCAATATAGATAGTGAGATCCCTATTGTTGTCACACATTGAAGTTAAGGGAGAGGCTACCAAGTGAAGACCCTCCCAGATGATAACAGTAACTGCCAAACAACTACACAAAAGCAAGAGGAGGAACAAGGATGGGTAAGGAGGTATGAAAAATCCAATCTTTTACCCTATGAACTCCACTATGTGGCTATAGTCAGAAATTGTATATAATATCTACACATATCTACAATATACAGAAAGTGCCTGAAAAGAGAAACAAAAGGAAACTCTAACTTCTTACTGAAATTTCAAAATTAAAAAATGGCTTTTGCTAAATGAAATCTAACCCCAATTTCTTTATACAGTCAGCAGGAAAACAGAATTATTCAAACAATCCCCTTTGGATCTATATAGGTATGAAAACAATTTTCAGATACGCACATAAAATAATTTATATACATAAATTTGCCAGATTTGTTCTGAAATGCATGTCTGATACTAGACATTGTATGAAAGAAAATATCTCAAAATTTAGAATCCAATGTAAATTGGAACTGAGAGCATTGTGCAAAATAAATGTGATTATTTTTGGTTGAAGATGCAAATATTGCTTAGAATCTTCATTGTTTTATATTTTGCTCCATTTACACGTCAGAGGGTTTCAATTTATTCTTCCACCCAGTGGTGGGATTTGAATAACTTAACAACTGATTCTCTGGTGTGGCTGGTTGGTCATATGACTGGGTGGGTGATGTCACTCATCATACCCAGCTCCGCCTCCCGGCTATTCACCTCAAAGGCAGAGGTAGGATTCAGCCGATTGGGGCTAATCCCATCACTGGCTGGCTCCGCCCCCACCCATTTTTCGGACAGTTTTTGGAAACCAGTCTGAAAATGGGCCAAAAACCAGCCTGAAAATGGCCCGAAAAATGACTGGAAAACAAGTGGGACGGAGCCAGTCAGTGGTGAGATTTGCCAGTTCGCTGAACTGCGCAGAATCGTAACAACCGATTCACTTGAACCAGTGTGTGAACCAGCAGCAGCCCACCTCTGCTTCCAGCTTCAATGACAGTATCAAGGATTTTAATTCTATAATAGGCCAAATCTGGGAAGAAGAAAAGGGTGTTTTGTAAAGCACACTGGGCTTCACACATATAGATACACCTGAAATTGCTTTTTCCCTAGTGGTCTGAAACCCTTCAGAGGGACAACCCATGAGATATGAACAACTACTACCAGAAGAAAACATCCTTCCTCCCTGATTCATAAGTAATTGTGCAGATGGAGTTGGACCCATCCTACTTAATTCTGTTATGCTCTTCTCCATTTTATGTTGAATTAAGATTAGGGTTTTCAAAATTTCTTGTTAATAACTGTGAAACCAAAGGAAAGAACACTGGAAAGCAGAAAGCCCCCCAAACTCTATGAAAAAGGCTATTTCTTTGTTTAGTGTGTTCATTAAGATTTACAGTAAAAGATGAAGCATTTAAATCTGTCCCATATTCTCACATTTAACTTTGTAAAAAACTTAAAATTGAAATACAAGCTACAAGTCAAAGATTTGGCAGAAACTAATTCTGGAAGTAGAAATTACATTTTACAATCTGTATTATCAGCAGTCAGAGGAAATGTCTAGATTGTTGTTAATATATACCCTCAATTAAAGGAAAATTTACTCCACTGTTCTAAATTTTTTTTTCCATCCAAAGTTTGACTTATGGTTAAATGTTATTAAAAGGATTTTAATACGAGCCATTAAGTATAAAACTGAATGTACGTTGTTAGAATCTAATCAGAATCTCTACTCTTTCCCTATACATTGTCTCTTATATGTGTATGTAAACACACACTCCTGTTCTAGATATTTACATCAGGGATGCGATCAATAAAAGAAAATATCTTAAATCAACAAGCTGTAAATCCATGATTCATCGCATACTAGCCTTTAATTACTGACAGGTATTGATTGAGAAGGAAAAAAACCCACATTTGAAACAACCATTTCCAAAATCTAGGTCAATTGTCCCCAGAAATGAGCTACAGTATAAAATATATCCTGGGGTATTTATAATCACCATAAAATCCTTACCAGGATTATGAAGAATCATTTTTGTCCAGGTTTCCTTAAGTATTTGAATATATTATCTTTTCCCATGTAATGAAAGGTAAAATATTTTAACTGTGCTTCCATCTGGTCAATTTATGATTTTAGCATCAACTGTTTTCACAGTAAGAGATAGAGCAGTCGTTCAAATTAACTGGTACAGTAACTGCTGTCTCTGCCTTAATGGCACAGCAACTGACATACACGTTTGTAAAAAAAGTGTTACTTATTTTCACTCTAAAAAATGACACACACACACCTACCTTATATCAGAATATCATGAACAAATGAAAGATGAAGAACAAATTCTATCTTTTGTCCAGTCTTTTATTTTCTGGAATATTATCTAAACACCTGAATAGTATGGGGACTAGGTTAGAAGATACAAGTGCCTAGAAAACTTAATTCTTCTCTTCCTCTTTCTTTATCCATCCAATAAACATGGGTAATCTTTTTTTTAAAAAAAAAAAACTTTATAAAGCCTGAATAGTCAGAAACATTCCTTCAGGTATGTTTGTAATTTGCTGTACAAAACCATGAATTTTTTAAAGCAGGGGTCACCAACTTTTTGGACTTCAGGGACCACCAAACTCATAATTTTAAATCCCACGGACCACTAACCGGTTCTGTGGGCGTGGCTTGATTTGTGGGTGTGGCTTGGTGGTCATGTGACTGGCTGGGCATGGCTTGTATGTAAATATTATAAATATTTATATAAATATTGAATTTATTAAAAAAGAGCAATTTTTACCCAAAATCAGGCAAAGCAGGCAGACAGATTGAGTTGCTCACAGAATCCCAGATTCATTCAGAAATCTATCTATCTGTCATCAGCTAGCTCAGTCTGTCACATACAATTTGCTTGCCATGAGTCCGCACTGAATAATAGAACCTTCAGTCCTAAAGGAGGTTCAGCTGTGCTTAAAAGCAGAGCCGAAGATCTAAAGACTAGCTAGAAAGCAAGAAATTCAACAATTTCCTGCTTCTTAGCTAATCTAAATCTCCCGGCACAGCAAAACAGCTGATTGGAAAAAGGAAAAATATAGCAATTTAGCAGGCAAGTTTGCTGGGTAAGGAGTGAGTGGGCGGGGAGGGTTCCCGCTGGCCATGTGGGCAGCGTAGCCTTGTGTTTCTGCGCAGCCTGGATTAATTGCTTTGGGGAGGGTACTCTGGGGGTGAGATTTCTCTGCAGCTCACCAAAATTTTCTCGCGGCCCATTGACCGCTGTTTTAAAGGACACTTTATTCCTGAATAAATTCCATTGAAAAGTCAGAATACTTAGCCCTGAACAGACTCCCTGGAGAGAGGGACTAATCAGGGCTCAATAATTTACTTACATATTAAAAAAATATATATTGTCAATTAATGCATTTAATATAAAACAAGATGAATAGAAAAATACAGTCAAACTGCCACCAAAAGAACCCTTGAATAAATGTAAGTACCTCTAGTTCAACTAGCGCTGCAGTCACTGCATCCGTTACAAGAGCCCCAGCCTGTAGTTTTTCAATTGCCTAGAAGACAGAATTTTAGGTATAAAGTATTGCCTCTTAAATATTTCGCATACTATTTTTTTTCTACACAATAACACCGTGAGTCATTTGATCCCAAGAGAGAATTGTTCCAATTTTCAAAGAGTGGATAATGACTATTATTAGGCAAAACCAAGGAACCACACTTTACTTGTGATGTCATGTAATCTAAGGCAGGGGTCTCCAACTTTGGCAACTTTTAAGACTTATGGACTTCAACTCCCAATGGGAGTTGAAGTCCACAAGTCTTAAAGTTGCTAAGGTTGGAAAACCCTGATCTAAAGTATGTGACTACATTGTGAACATCTTTATTTAAAAGAAGAAATTGTGTTGGGATATGAATACCAAACTGAATTTAATGAACTGAATTTAACTGAGGCAAAAGTAACCACCCTGATTAAAGGAAAGTCTTTGTCTAATCCACATAGGGTTTTTTTTTAATGTGGCAAGACTTTTGGACTTTTTGCTGAAAACTATAAGAAATAGTAATTTTGGGATCTGATGATTTGCATGAGGATTAGAATTGTTTATGATTACAATAATACCAGGTATTATTGAATGTTAGATCAAAAGACTAATGTATGTTAATTTGTAATTATATTGAAGAAAGTTAAAAGTTATATTTTTTCCTATTTTTTTTTCCTTATTCCCTTACACTTTCCATATTTTTCCTTAATTCCTTTTTTGTTTTTTATATTTTACTTTTTGTAGAAATTTAATAAAAGTATATTTTTAAAAAGGATGTGAATAATAATCATATCCTGTATTTGCACCAAATAAATGCAAATATTTTCTACTGCTTGAAATAGGAAGCAAAGCAGAAAATTACTAATTGATTACGAATGTTTTTAAAGGAAATTTCTGTTCACAAACTGATTGGTTTACCAAGCTCACTGCATTAACCTATGGTAGCACCATATTCAACAGGAGTCTTCTTCAGTTTGACATTTGTTTGTGCTATCTTCTGAGCAGGCAACTATGTTGTATTCCAAGTATAGAAGCTCAAAAATTATCAAGACAGTTGATAAAACAGAGAGAGATATCCCTGGGAATATTTTACTTCAGTATTCCAACATCTTCATTAAATCTCCAGGGTATGGAAAATGCAACTGAAGATACTACTAAAAAGGTTGATAATGACTTGGAACTCATTTTCTATTCCATATCCAGTTGGATTTTTACAACTTGGTAAAGGGTAAGCCTCCTAATTATAGGCAATACAAGCAGTACATTTTCAAATATTATTTATCATTTTTGGAATTTTTTCGTTTGATATGCTTGGCTTGCAAAAGAAGCAATAACAAGATTACTTATTAAGGAAAGCACTTTTACAGCTAAGTCAAAGATATTTCTAAGTCAAGAATAAGTAACCAACCACCAGCCAGAATTTGTTGGACTAAATACTTGTTCTTCTTTCCAGACCACAAGCCATGAGAGTTTCCGTCCATCACTATCTAGATTTTAGATTGCCATCCTACACAAATACTGTATATTGAGATGAAACCATCATAGCAGAGAATCTTACAAAAACTAATAATTACAAGTTACATACTGATAAAACTGAAGTTCACAGTTTAAGGCAAGCAGGTTATACTTAATAATACATCATACTATATGACATATACTGGTATTACACAAAACCCATAACAAAAAACATTAACCCAAACCATTAATAGTGCAACTCTATTTATTGCACATTCTTATACAACTATAAGTCTCATTATATTCAGCAGGACTTAAACTTAGGTAATGCATGTAAGACTGTATATGTATTATACATATAAGTATTTCTTTCATAAGTGACAAGTGTCTCCTTTTTAAAAAAAATATATTTATTCAACATTTGTAAAATTAAAAACATATATATATATATTACAGCATTGTTTGAACAATAGATACACTTGTACTTTCCTTCTGATAGCGTGTTATACATTATCAGAATAACTCCTTTCTCATTTTAAGCTCTATATATGCATAGATATAGTTTATTTACATTTATTTACATGTCACCCTTATTTTCAAAATGTTACCGGATCATCAGATATCATGTTTTCTTTAACCAGTCGTACCAGATATCCCATGTTTTGTAATATTCATTGTCTTGATTATCTTTTAGCAGTTAGTTAGTCTATCCATCTCAGCACATTCATGTATCTTACTGATTATCATGTTTTCCAAAGGGGTCGTAGCCAATTTCCAATTTTGAGCAAAACTTATTCTAGCTGCTGTTATAATATATGCAGAATCAAGTATTAGTGCTTCTTTTTCATATTTGGTTCTAACATGCCTAATAAAAAAGTTTCCGGTTGGAATTTTATTTTCTGTTTTGTTATTTCCTCTATCCAAATTCTATTTTTTTGCCAAAATTTTCATAAATGAGGGCAAGTCCACCACATGCGGAAATAAGTTCCCTGATTGTAATTGCATTTCCAACAATTGGGTGTTGTGTTAGGGGATATTTTGGCTAACCTCGCTGACGGTAAGTGCCAGCAATGAAACATTTTATATAAATTCTCTTTATAAGAGACCAACATTGTTAATCTATAGTTTATCTGCCAAAGATGTTCCCACTGGTCTTTTGAACTCTACAAGAAAGAGTTAACAAGTTCAAACTTGCTATTGTGCTGATCCCATGTTTCATGCTATACAGATACAATAATTTTTCTTATCTACAATTTGTTAATTTGTGTGGATACTAGTGTGTTTTTAGGAGGTGGGGAATTTCGGCAGATGGAGAGGTGTTTGAGGATTGTCGTGTGTGTATGCATGTTGAGTATGGTCTGAGTATTATGTGAATTTTGTTGTATGTATACTGTGTATATATATGACAATAAATAATTCAGTTCAATTAAGTAATTCAATTTCTGCATTTATGAATATACATGACCTAAAATTTTTTAAATAGTGCAATTAGGAATTGTTTAAGAATTACTGAAAAGTAAGAGTAAAGAGATAACATTTCTAAAAATTATCTTCTAACAATCTTACCTTCCGACACGCTCTTTTGCACACATGTTTATATTCTTTGGCTTTGGATTCAGAATGATAACCTGCACCTGTTAGCAAGGAATATGTAAAAGAAGAGGGGTAAAAGTAAACAAGTACTGTAAGCAGAATAATTGTGTTTTAAAGCTTTTTCTAAAATAAAACCTTCCCATATCAAAAATATATCACCTTGTAAGAGGTCTATAAACCAGCAAGTATCCCTTCCCTTCAAGGGCATTTTCAGCAGGTTGGGTGGAGTTGTCTTTCCAAAGAGTAATCTTGGAATATTGGATATTGGAATCTGATTGGGAATCATGCAACCCTATGATCATCAGTTCATTAAGGGAATGTCAACCAATACTTCACTGTACATTAGAAATCTACATAGCAAGCACCATTGGTTCAAAAATCTAACGAGGAACTGCACATGTAAATGGGATCTGAAGTAGCACAAAACAAAGACAACAACTGTGTCCCTTTCTGTATGCAGGCCCACATCTTTGTCATTATCGCCTCAATTACAATCTCCCTTTTTTACAACTCTATAATTCAAGGTTGGAGTTGGAGTGACTGGATGGAGCTGAGAGTTTACTAGCCAGCTGCCCTTCCTGATGCCATGTGGAGTTCACAGCTGATTTTTTTTCTTTACGCCATGATAAACATCTGCCACTACCTAGGATTGAACTCTCAACCTTCCAAGTGGGAGGCGAGTATCTCCTAAGTGCGATGTGAGCATCACTAGATCACCATGCCATTCATTATCACATCAATCACAATAAAACATCAAAATATAAAGAGAAATGTATGAACTATGTATCTGTTATTAACCATAGATGTATGAAGTTATTTTTAACAAGATGATACAATATTATCCTTTTAAATTCTATTACCCTTTGAGAAAAGCTAAACGTTCCAAGACATACTAGCAGGCCCACAGCAGAAAAATACTCTTCTGTAAAGCACTTTGCCTTCTAAGTGGTGCAATTTATATCTACACCAATCCTTGATTACATTGCAAAGTATTTGATTAAATTCAGCCTCAATTCACAGACTGTTCAAATGTATATATATTTAAACTTCTTATTCACATATCCATTGCTGAGAGGAGTTTCAACTAAGTGGTATTATTGTCTCTCCATGCCTAACAGTGGAACTACATCATTTGCACCTGATGGACTGTTTCACTTTAGGAAGAATGCCAGAAATTTTACTACTAATAGCAGCCGGGTATGCTATTATGTTTAAAATAAAGGGGTAGTATCTTCCATAACTAACAGTTATTACAGAACTTTTTCTTAGTGGCTAAGTTCTCCACTTCTTGTACCACGGCTTAATAATATTCATCTATAATGAATATTTGTATTCATGCCCCTAACAGTGCAAAACATTTAGTATACTTTATGACATAATACTTGCCCAGAATATTAAACAACTCCTGCTTATTCTGTAGCAAAAGTATTAATTAAAAATTAATAACAAAATTTTCCCAAATCAAATGGTAGGACTGGAATTTATTGGGAGATTTACAGTAAGTATGAGCACAAAATATTAGGCCAGGAAGTGAAAAAATATCTCAGTAAAGAGAATGTAAACTACATCCAAACTATAGTATTCCAAAGAAAATTATACTGACATGCCCATGGAATCACATGGAGTCAAGCTCATGTCAAAAACAAGATTTTCCTAAAAAACACTGCCAAATCAAAAATGATAGCTGTAAAACATTTTTAAAAATTACTTATGAATTCATTATTATAACAGGAACCATACAAGATATTATTGTATGATACAATCTCTGCCATTGTATTGTATATTACTGCATTCTTTGATTGGTAAAAAATATTGCCTTTTCCAAAACAGATCACATTAAATATTGATTTTTTTTAAAGACTATGACCTTAATTCTGTGCTATTAATTTTGACCTTAAAATAAGAAAGACAGTGAAAATTATATCTTTTTTATAAGGTTAAACTGCAGTAATGCTTACTGTTATTTGATAAGAACTTTATTGAGCAATGAATATATATAAAAATAAACCATAATATGCATGGTTAGATTTGGCATGATCCCCAGGATGAAAATTTGGTAAGTATGACTTACAGTTCAGCAAAGCTAGTAAATTAGATAAACCATGGCAAGATTTAAAATGTTTTACCATTTACAGACTCCTCACATCCTGGACATAAACTGTTTCAACTCCTTCCCTCAAAACAACGCTATAGAGCACTGCACACCAGAACAACTAGACACAAGAACAGTTTTTTCCCGAAAGCCATCACTCTGCTAAACAAATAATTCCCTCAACACTGTTCAAATATTTACAAAGTGTACACTACTATTACTGTTAATCTTCTCACCACTCCTTATCACCTATCCCCTCCCACTTGTGACTGTAACTTTGTTGCTTGTATCCCGTTTCCTAGTATGATTTGATGCTGATTGTACCCTATGATTATCATTAAGTGTTGTACATTATGCTTCTTGATTCTTAACGAATGTTCCTTTTTATGTATATTGAGAGTATTTACACCAAAACAAATTTCTTGTGTGTCCAATCACACTTGGCCAATAAAGTATTCTATTCTATTCTACTAAAAAAAACTTCTCAGCAAACCCTAAGCTGATAAATTCTGAGCAATGCAAAAGCAATATCTCAATGCTGCTCAAGAAAAGGGAGAGGAAGAAACTACGTATTAAAAATTGGCTCTGTGAATAACATTCACTCTTCAGAGAGCAGCACCTTTGCTTTCTGTTGAAGGGATTATAACTTTCAACTTAAATGCCTAGTAAGTCTTTTTCTCTAAAAGCATGTTTTTCATGCATCATGCTATAAATCTATCCATCAAAAAAGCAAATTTAAAAAGGAGGCAGCCTTCTGATTAGCTGTTTCCTGCCAAATGAGAGCAAGCATAGATACTGTAATCCCTAATTTAAATAAAAAAAGTTAACTGGATTACCATAATTAAAAGGAAATGAGCCGATTACCGTTCAGCCACAACTGGCTAAAGAAACATGTCATGAAATATAAAAATATATTCGCCTTTCTTTCCCCAATTTATCTGTGCTTCACATTTCCCACCTCTCCCAAATACCGTATATGATTCTAAAACATTAACAACACAGCCCATCTACTGTTGTGATATTCTGACATGTACCTGCATGTACAAGTACAAATCCCACTCGTCTCACTTTTTGAGCCGGTTTGGCTTCGTGTTCTTTTACCATCATCCTTACTGCAGTGGCATGAGCTGACACAGGAGGAACTTCTACTGAGCTTATTCCCTTTTCCATGATCATACTTCAAGGCTATCGTTTCCTGTGGAACAGAGCATGCTTCCATCCAAGGGAAAACATGGGAAAAGAGTCTTCCTGAAAATAAAATCAAGCAAAACTATCTCATTTTATTTACTTTTGACCAAGGAGGATTCCATTCAAGAAACACATTCTGTTCAGAGCAGCAGCAGTACTCAGGTACAAGATTTTTTTTCACATCCATGGCTATCAGTAACAAAAGTCCATATATTCACACACACACACACAAAATATAGGCATGTATTAATTTGCTACTTATTAAGCTGTATAACCAATTTTTAACT
The DNA here is from genome assembly GCA_023653725.1 of Bungarus multicinctus. Taxonomy (NCBI): domain Eukaryota; kingdom Metazoa; phylum Chordata; class Lepidosauria; order Squamata; family Elapidae; genus Bungarus; species Bungarus multicinctus. The sequence goes on from CM042836.1 coordinate 150,626,009, forward strand.
TTAAAATGAACTAGTGATAATGCTATATTTTTACAACCCTCCACAGATTTATTAGTTTTTCATACTGGCAGAGTTTGGTCCAGGCAGAATATGATTCCTTTAACAACTAAAATAAGGCTATCCCGAAAAGTGTATTTTCCCCCTAATCTCTCTTAACTTCTATTCTTTCACAAGATTTTAATAATAGTTGCTATACTAGTATTACTAGAGTCCCAAGTATAGGCAATCATTTAGAAGCTGAGAATATTCTCATCTCCAAATAATTTTGTGCAACGATTACTAGCCTGCATTAGGGAAGCTCAATTAGACTATTATTTCATATTTACACTGAAATCAATCCTAACATTAAGATTGCAATCCTATGCCCTTGGTAAGAAAGACACCTATATAGTGTCTGCTTGAGACCGTGTTAAAAGTGTGTCTCAAAAACTGGAGCCACAGAATATGGCCATGGAAAGTTCATTCATGCCCAAGAGACCTGAAACACAATCTGTTATTTCTCTATTCGTTCCCAACAAGAATCTTACTCAAGAATCGAACAGGGTGAGGCTCCCTTCTAATAAGAAAACACCAGAAAATGGTGGGTGCTTTGCATTCCTTCCTCCATAAAGCTTTTTTTAGAGACACGGGAGAAGTAAAGGACTCGCCCCCCCCCAATATTGTCATAGCAACCGGAAACATGGATGACCCAGAGCCGTAAAATCCCCAGTTTGGGTTTGGAAATCTGATAGCTGAAACAAGAAGAATGCATGCAAGTTAAAAATAAAGGCTCCTTATCTCCCGCTTTAGATGGGAAAGCTTTGACCATCAGCTCTACCTCCATTTCCGTGAGGCTTCGCTCACAGTCAGGTTGGACCCTCGACTAGGCAGGCAAGTCCCCCGCGACGAGACACACCCTTTAGCCTCCCACAACCATCATGCTTTGACTCCACTCCGCATGGCTGCAGGCTCAGGTATCCTGCAGGAGAGTCCCGCCTGCCTCCCCCCACCCTCTCTCTCCCCGGCCGGGCAAAGAGCAGGAGTCGCACTCTAATCACATCACCAACGCGCCCCTTTGCCCGGATCTTGACGTCATCGCCCCCCCCCCCCTCCAAGGAGAGTGGGAAAATACCCTGCTGCGTTGCCGACGCGGGACGCTCCTTCATTCAATCCGCTCCAGTCAGGTGTCGTTACAAAGCTCGTCTCATCCTGGAGATGCGGGCGGGCGCGCACACCCACGCACTTATCTTCAGCTTCTCACCGACTTTTGTATTGGTGGAGGGGGGGGGGAACCCGACCAAGTCTATTTTCCGATCACTTCCGCTTCCGAATCGAATGTTTCCATCATGTGCGAGAACTAGAGTGGCGGAAGCCGAAACAATTTCAGCCCGATTTTTCCTTGATAGAAAAAAAAAGGCGGGGAATTTAAAAAGTTTCCCTTTTAACTTATGAAAACAAACCTTACCTCTTTTCCAAAAGAGAAGAAAAGGGAAGGGGAGAATAATTGTTCAGCTCCAGAGTGTGTTTCTTTATTCTCTGCAGGACTGTTGTTGGGGAAGGTTGGGCTTTTTTTTTTTAAAAGAAAGCAGTTTGTAGATAGATCAATACTTGCTTTTTGGGTCATAAGCCCGTGGACTTTCGGTTGAACATGCTTTTGTGTGGCCTAAATTTAGTGTCAGCATGGTCGACAGATTTGCTGATAACTGAAGTGAAAAAACTCATAGGTTGATAGTAATTTCCCTTCTCCCCAGCCCTTTTGCCAAAGGGGCTTTGGAAACAGTTCAGCTATAACTCATCTTGGCTCCGGTTTACAACCTAAACTATCTCTGGCAAGGGATAAAAGGAGGGAGGAAAGGAGGTTCACATAATACAAAACTAAAAGGTTGTGGGGTTCCGTGTGCTCAGAACCCAGACAAATTGATTCAGTGAACCATAGTTCCCTAAATCCAAATGTTAATTGTATAGACTAGGGGTGTCAAACTCACATTGTCACAGCAGCGTCACGTGACTTTTTCCCCCTTCGCTAAACCAAGTGTGGGCATGGCCAGCATGTGAGGCATCCAATCAAAGGGTCATGAGTTTGACAACCCTGGCATAGACTATACCATGGGTGTCTGCTTAAGAAAGAGTGATTCGAATGCTTTGTACTGCACTGTGAAAATATCTACAGACCCTTCACATTCTGGACATAAACTGTTCCAGTTTCTAACCTAAAGACCACGTTGTAGGGCATTGCATGCCAGCACAAGCAGACACAGTTTTCCCTCCATGCCATCACTCTGCTAAACAACTAATTCCCACAATGCTGTCAAAGTATCTAGTAAGGCTTTATTACTATTATCCTCATGTTTCCTATTGCTATCTCCTTATCTTCTTACAACTATTACTTGTTGCTTGTATCTTACAATTTATATTATTTTGTTTAGTATCCTAGTATGATTTATGTTGCTTATTTAGTATCTTATGACTCATTAAGTGTTGTATCTTATGATTTATGTTGCTTTATGTATACTGAGAGCTTATGCACCAGAGACAAATTCCTTGTGTGTCTAATCACATTTGGCCAATAAAGAATTCTATTCCATTCCATTCCTATTCTTAGAGGATTTTACACACACACACACACACAAACAAATACACACATTTCAAGAGATTACGGTCATTCTTAATGAAAAAGTATTTTTATTGAGACTGCATAAAGAGTTTGCCACAAAAGGAAAAAACCTAAACAGAGTAATGTTATAATTCTATGCAAAATTACCTGAAAGGAATCCTTCAGAGAATAAGGTGATGATGTATACTTACAAGCAGTTTCCTCCCTTGCAATGAGTTGCACTGAAAACCTAGTCACTGAAATACTAATCTTGTTTTTTTGGACAAACCTTTGCTGGGAATCCCAACTATTTCCTGCTAACAAGTGCAGCATTTCAGCCTGCAGCAATAGTATTATCCGTTTTAATTCTTTGGTATCCTATTTTCATATTGTGGAGTCTCTGATACTCACCAAGCTTCGTTGTTTGTTTGTAGATGTTTTGTCACCAAACCAGGTAACATCTTCAGTGCTAGAAGGAAGTGGGGTTTGCACTCTGTTTATATACAATAGCTTGTTCTGTTAGGATTGGTGAAATGTTATTTTCTCCTTGGTAGTTCCTTGATCAGGATATTGTTTACTGCTTGATTGCCTGGTCTTAGTCCTGGACCTAATTCCAATTTATCCAGGTGTTGATTGCTGGCAAGGAGGCATCTGATCTTTTTGTTTCCTTTTTAATTTTTTAATTGTTTCTTTTGAATGATATGTAAGCAATTGCTTTATGTGCCTGTTGATGACTGATTTGTCTGAGTGCCAGGAATTCCCTTTTGGATTTAGCTAGTCTAGGGTATATTCACAGTTCTCAGTAGAAATTATGGTTAAATCTGTTCATGTGAAATTAAAAAGTTTTCATGGTATCTTCTGACTGCTAATTGGTGTTCATGCATTCACTCTGCTAATTTTAGACTTGTCCGTCCCACATGATGCTTGTTACAGTATTTGTACTGTATGGTATAAATGACTCCATTTTTTTCTTCTTAGGCAACTGGATCTTTTAGTTTATTTAAGATGTTTTGGAAGACTAGTTGCTTTGTGTGCCATGGTGATGCCATGTAGTTATAAATAAACTTTATTTAATTTTTATTACATTAAAAACATAAAAAATATATCACTCAATAACAGCTATTTGTGGTGCTTATCATATAACAATCATTTGTGCAATATTTACAGGTATTAATTTGTGCATAATTATATTTTTATTCTATCTATATTCTATATTTAATAATTACCTATCCTTAATCTGTCTCCGATCTATCCAGCTATACCATTGTTCCCATATCTTATAAAATATGGAAGCTCCCTTATCTTTTAAACTCAGCGTTAATTTATCCATTTCAGCACAATTCATAACTTTTTGTATAACAATTCCTCTACGGGTGTATATGGCTGTTTTCAACATTGGGCAAAGGCAATCCTGGTAGCAGTCAATATGTGTAATAATAAGTATTTTGTGCTCTTTACGTTTTTTTTTTTTTAAGATCCTCAATAGGAAGAGTTCTGGTTCTAGGTCTAATTGTTCATTGGTGATTTCCTGTAGTCAAGTTTTGATTTTGAGCCAATATTTTCGAGCTTCTGGGCAAGACCACCAGATATGATAATATGTTCCCTCTTTTTTTTTATTTCCAACATATAGGACTCATTTTAGGGTACATTTTCGCTAATCTTGAAGGGGGTAAGTGCTACCTATGGAACATTTTATATGCATTTTCTTTGTATGCTGCTGATTTTGTTAATTTGTGATTTCTACTCCATACAGTCTCCCAGTCTGATAACTTTATGTTATGACCAATATTTTGACCCCATGCAATCATACATCTTTTCACTACTTCTTCTAAATCTACTTCTAGGAGATACTTGTAAATTTTGGTAATATTTTTTTTATCTGGGCCTAATAAGATTTTGTCTAATTGTTGAGGTTTCAAGTATATTCCGTACTCCTTTACGTCCTTTTTATATCGGCTTTGTATTTGAAGATAAGCCCCTAGTCTACTCGTAGCCCTTGTTCTTGGAGCTCCTGTATTGTTTTCAAGTTTCTGAGTGTATCCAATAAGTCTTTATACTTTAACATTTTGTTCAGGTCTAAATTATTTGGATGGATCATCGCTTCCATTGTAGATAGCCAGATTGGGATTTTTATATAGTGTTTCTTTTTAACTTTGATCCAGTTGTATATCAGCAAATCTCTAATCAGATATCTGTGGAAATATTTTTGTTTAGTGGGTCCTGTGTCCCAAAGAAAGGCATGCCATCTTCTCTGAAGATCATGACCTTCTATAGCTAATGCCATGTAGTTATAATAGTCTGTTGGTTGCTTCTGAGATATTTTTGATATATATGGCAATGGTACCATTTCATAGCTTGTGTTAGTTGTTTTTTGTAGGTTAAGTGAGTAAGCACTTTTTGATGGGTATGTATTTTGTTGGAAGGTAGTGTATAGGCAGTTTGTTTTCCTTTTTCTGGTACCCCGGCTTGCTTCAATGAGTTTGTGCTCATTCAAATAACGTTTGTGTACAGTTCCTCTTGTGGAAGATTGGATTGCTATAGTATTAGCATGTATTTTGGGTAGTTTTGATAGATTTGTGTTTCTAATTTGCCACCATTTCCTCCACTGATGAGAATATCTAGAAAAGATAGTATGTTGATTGATTTTATTCCTTTGAAAATGTTGTTGTTTCATAAATCTTCTCTAGCTGTTCGTTTTTTATTATGACAAATATATCATCTACATACTGGATCGAGGCAAAGAAAATTGCCATAAAATATACCCTGTTTCCCCGAAAATACAACCTACCCTGAAAGTAAGTCCTAGCTTGATTTTTACACATGCACCCAAAATAAGCCCTAATTAAGATTCCACCCACTCCAGAGTGCACAGGTAAAAATTAAGCTAGAGTGGGGATGGGACGGGGTGGAGTTGCCCTACTATTTATCTTTGGACAGTTGTAACCAGACCTCGCACACCCTGACATCTGCCTTGCTGGCCCATTTCTTCTGTAGCCAGCAAGGCTTCCCTAAAGGCCTCTGTAAGTGATAACAGAACCCCAGATCGATCCGGAGCCTGTTATTGGTTGCAGACGCCTTCAGGAAAGCCTTGTCAGCCGCAGAAGAAGTTTCTGAAGGCCTCTGACAGTGAAAAGGAGGCCGGAGGTGACATATGCAAGTGTGGTTAATCAGTAGATATATCCCCCCCCCAAAAAAAATAAGACCTGGTGCCTTTTTGGGTAGCAAAAAAATATAAGACAGGGTCTTATTTTCAGGGAAACACAGTAGTATGTGTGGCTACGGAGAGTCTCAGTCATCCAGGTCATGGTTGTCCCAAAGGTGCTTTTTTCAAAAGGCAACTGGACTTTGTCATCCAAGAAACTACTTCTGTTTTGCTTCTGAGAACTGAAACATGTTCATGGAAAAACAAAGTCCAGTTGCCTTTTTAAAAAGCACTTTGGGGATAGTATATGTGGCTGCCTTCTACTGGGCCAGCTTTGAACAATTGTAATGTAATGTAGTACGTATTTTTAGTTTTGCCTGCTTGTGTGAAATAGTTGCAGTTTTAAAGGAGAGAGCTCACCTGGGATGGAGCTGGCCGGAAGTAGAAAATGACAAGAGGAAAACACTAAAGCAGCAACTGTGAGTGAGTAGAGGGGGGAAAGGAGGCTCCCACTTGTCGCCAAAAGTGAACTTTTCCAGTGACTTGAAAAAACCCAGAGGGCAGGTCTGTTTGTAGTTGTTCATGCTCTACTACATGAAAGGGCCTTTTCCCTGATATTCTGCCAGCACAAAATACTTTCTTCAGCTAATCACCTTCTTGACATGACCAAAATGCTACAGCCAAATTTCTCTAGATCAGCCAAAATAGCATTCTTTCTTAATCTTGGTTTTCTAACACCGGCTCACTATTCTTTTCAGTGGCATTGCAGCGGGTTTCTGAGTAATATGTGGCCTCCTTTATTCTGTTTTCTCAATTTTAGTTTTATGAGAGCCAAACCCCAAAAGATGATAAAGGCCAAGGCTGGAATTCTCTATTTTTGTCCACTAACCTTAGCAAAAGCAGCTATATGCCTCGACTTCTAACCACAAACAGCTCAACATGTAATGCTCAGCTTTCACGCTACTATTTTTGTTCAGAACAATGCTCCTGGAGGATATTTTTTTATTGCTAATACAGTAGACAAAATGAAGCAAGAACTTCTGTAGTACTCCTCATTCAAAGTAAGAACTTGGTGGCACAAAGTCCGACTCACTCTGGCAAATGAAAAAGTTTATGGAAGTTGAGTCTAGAAGGGTAGATACTGCCCTGGCCCCCAAATCAAGCTGCTTTGCAGATTGGTGAGACCACAAGTCTTCCCTTCAGTATGCCTTGGGAATGATTTGCTGGACTAAAAATCAAAATGGCAACCTGTGAATTAGCATAACCATTCTGGCCAGGCGAGCAACATATGAAATGAAAGAAACCAAGAAGCCACTCAGAATTGCCCGTTGAGGAGATGGGCAGCATATAAAATTAATAAATAAGAAACCAGAAAGAAAAATTAAAAAAGAAAGAAAGATATAGATCACTGGAGCTTTCGTGCTATCCTGATTTGGTGTGGCATGAATATTCATTCTACTCTCCTGGCTTAGTCAAACCATTCATGAAAAAATTCTCTGATAAAATCACTATCCTTTGAAAGTCCATCCACATGTTCTTCTTTTGCTTGATCTACTTTAGCTTTAGGGTGTTGTTTCTTCATTTAATCTTTACCCACAGGCATGAACTCCCTCTGTCTTTTGTTTGGCCTTATTTTCTATTTATATAGGAAATGTGTCCCTAAACAAATATGCAAAACCTTTGCTTCCTTTCATGCTCAGTTTCTCTCACAAACTTTTTTTTTGACGCCCTTTGAATTACAGGCGGTTCTCGACTTACAACTACAAACTGAGCCCAAAATTTCCATTGCTAAGCAAGACAGTCATTAACGTGAGTTTTGCCCCATTTTTGACCTTTCTTGCCACAGTGGTTAAAGTGAATCAATTATGCAGTTCTTTCAATATCATTTCTGTGGCTACAGCTGGTTGCCATGGTTGCAAGCATTTATACACTTAATGTTCAGTGTTTACTGTAATTATTTAAAAATGAAGTGTGAACATTTAACATCAACATGCAACACCATTTTAGTCATCTCAAATAAAAAATTTAAGCAGAAAAGCCAGGTTGCAAAGGCCTGTAATGTTTTTAGCACTTTATATTTTACATTTCATTCTTTAGTACCATTATTTATTTGAACGATGTGTCAGTGTGGCTTAGTCATGTTGTTTTTGGAGGCTGTGGGAATATGAAAGGGAATAAAAACCAACTGTCGCTCTTGATTGGAAATAATACATTTAATTCTGGAGGGCAGAAATAATAAAAAGCATGTGGGCCTATTTATCTCTGCTTGTCTGATCTTTTTCTTTATATTACTAAATCAAAACTTCTTGTGGTTCCAACCGTAACATAACATCTGTAAGCATCTGATTTACATATTTAGTAATCGCTATTTATGGCTGCCAACTTTGAAAGGAAATGACTGGATGCTAAATCACATTTGAAATGCCCAAGCATGCACATTTTCACAGTTACTTTTCACTGAGTTTTTAACATTGATTAGCTATCTGGCTATTCTTTTTTCTCTATTTCCTCAATTTAGAAAATAATCTGCTTTATGGCTGCAGCAACAGGGAAACAGAAGCACAACATTCCTGCTAAACAAAACGTTGCCTGTATTTGCCAAATATTGGTTAACTTTGATAGCACAATTCAGTTAAAGCAGGACTAATGAGGCTTTGAAGTACTGAGTTATAAACAAGATTCTGTGAGAGGGTTTGAAAAGCAGGACAGCTTCCAAGCATGAAAGACAAGCTGAAAACAGCATAAAGGTCCTTTTCACCTCATCATTACTCTGCTTTCATTGGGGGATAAGCAAGATTTGGAATTCTCTGGTTCTCTGAACCCTCCTTTAAAGGACTATTGGAAAATCATCCTTTATTGGAAGGAAATTTCAGTTGAAAGTCAGTCCAAGGCCAGTATAAAGGTGACAAAACCTTGAATGAATGATGAATGAATGAATGAATGAATGTGTCGAGCCCGAAATTGACATATCTGTAGCCATTTCATTTAGCCCTATATCCTAATCATATATTTATTTATTTATTTATTTATTTATTTATTTATTTATTTATTTATTTATTTTAGGTTTTATATACCGCCCTTCTCCCGAAGGACTCAGGGCGGTGAACAGCCAACTAAAATACATGTAGACAAATATAAATAGTTAAAAAAGAATTAAACCCTAGGCTGTCCCTATAAAAATCTAAAAACCCCAATTAAAATAAATTAAAACTTTGTACACCCATCCCAACTAATCTAAAAACCCCATTTAAAATCCCATTTGAGTCAGCTCAGGCCGGCCTGCTCGAAGAGCCAGGTCTTCAGGTCACGTCTGAAGGCCCTCAGGTCACTGGTCGTTCGTAATCCAGGGGGCATCCCATTCCAAAGGGCGGGTGCCCCCACAGAGAAGGCCCTATTCCTCGGGGTCACCAGACGACACATAGAAGGCGTCGGGACCCGGAGGAGACCCTCTCTGTGGGAGCGCACCGGTCGGTGGGAGACTACTGGCAGAATGCGGTCTTGTAAGTATCCTGGTCCGATGCCATGGAGCGCTTTATAGACCAAAACCAGTACTTTAAAGTGAACCCGGAAGGCCACTGGCAACCAATGCAGCTCGCGCAGGAGGGGCGTCACGTGGGAGTATCTCGACGCCCCCATAACCACCCACGCGGCTGCATTCTGTACCAGTTGAAGCCTCCGAGTGCTCCCCGCAGGGAGCCCCATGTAGAGGGCATTACAGTAGTCCAGACGGGAGGTGACCAGGGCATGAGTGACTGTGCGTAAGGCGTCCCGATCAAGAAAGGGCCGCATCTGGCGTATCAGGCGAACCTGATAAAAAGCCCCCCTGGAGACGGCCGTAATATGCTCTTCCAAAGACAGCCGTACATCCAGGAGGACACCAAGATTGCGTGCCCCTTCTGTGGGGGTCAAGATCTCATCCCCAATAGCCAGCGATGGAGTCAGCTGACTATATCGGGCCGCCGGAAATCACAGCCACTCGGTCTTGGAAGGGTTGAGTCGAAGCCTGTTCTCGCCCATCCAGTTCCGCACAGCCTCCAGGCAATGGGCCATAACCTCCACAGCATCGTTGGGGTGGCTTGGGGTGGAGATGTAAAGCTGAGTGTCATCAGCATACAGATGGCAATTCACCCCAAAACCACGGATGATCTCTCCCAGCGGCTTCACATAGATGTTGAACAGAAGAGGGGAGAGGACCGACCCCTGAGGCACCCCACACATGAGGGGCCTAGGGGTGGACCTCTCCCCCCCCGTCAACACCAATTGCGAGCGGTCCGAGAGGAAGGACGAGAACCACCGCAAGACGGTGCCCCCAATTCCCAACCCCTCCAACCGCCGCAATAGGATACTATGGTCGATAGTATCAAAAGCCGCCGACAGATCTAAGAGGACCAGGACAGAGGAATAACCTCTGTCACGGGCCCTCCAGAGATCATCTACCAACGCGACCAATGCTGTTTCAGTACTGTGCCCGGGCCTGAAGCCCGATTGGAACGGATCTAAATAGGATGCTTCCTCCAGATACTGAGGGAGCTGACGCGCCACCACACTCTCAACAACCTTCGCCACAAAGGGAAGGTTGGAGACAGGACGATAGTTATTCAAAAGAGCCGGGTCCAGGGAAGGCTTCTTGAGGAGGGGCCGCACCACCGCCATTTTCAGGGCGGTCGGAAGCGCCCCCTCCGTCAACGAAGCGTTGACAATCCCCTGGAGCCAGCCTCGTGTCACCTCTCTGGAGGTAGAAACCAACCAGGAAGGGCACGGGTCCAATAAACATGTGGTGGCATTCAGCCTCCCCAGAAGTCTGTCCACACCCTCGGCGGTCACAGGATCGAACTCTTCCCAGATAACCGTCTCAAGACCTGCCCCGGACACCTCCCCCGGGACCACCCAACTGGAGTCCAGCCCATCCCGAATCTGGGCGATTTTATCATGCAGAAATCGGGGAAACTCTTCTGCTTTACCCTGCAAGAGGTCCTCCCGCGCTCTCGGCTCAAGCAGGGAGCGGGTCACTCTAAACAGGGCAGCAGGCCGATTTTCTGCAGACGCAATAAGGGCGGAGAAGTGTGAACGCCTCGCCGCCCTTATCGCCACTAGGTAGGTCCTAATATAGGACCTCACCTGTGTCCGATCAGACTCAGCACGACTGGCCCTCCAGATACCCTCCAGACGTCTTTTCCGGCATTTCATCCCCCTCAGCTCCCCCGTAAACCACGGAGCCAGGTGGGATCTATGCCGAGTCAGAGGTCGCAAAGGCACAACTCGGTCCAGAGCCTCCGCGGCCAACCTATCCCAGGTGGCCACCAAGTCTGTGGCCGAGTTATGAGCCAGAGTTTCAGGAAATGGCCCAAGCTCCATCTGGAACCGTTCCGGATCCATCAGTATTCCTTTTCTTTCTTTCTCTTTTTTGGTAACGGGGGGGGGGGAGGGTTTTGGGCTCGCCACATTTCTAAGGTGGGAGGAATGGTTCCTAAGACGTCTGTAGGGGGCGTGCATAAGCGCACCAACGTGCCTACCGTCACTGTCCTATTGTTTCTTTTATTTATTTTATTTTTCTTCTTTGTATCCATGTATTCATAACTATGTTTTTACTTATACCTATTATCTTGTAAGCAATTGACAAAAATAAATAAATAATTAAAAATATATAAAATAGATAGATAGATAGATAGATAGATAGATAGATAGATAGATAGATAGATAGATAGATAGATAGGATTGTTTTGGCTAAGTGACTTTCCTTCCCGTGAGAACAGAAGCTGTCCCTGCTGAGACCTGGAGGTGGAGATCGATGACACCAGGTAACGTTGATTTACTCTATTGGGGAATGTGACTTGGAGGTTGTTTCTACTTTCCAATATTATGTGGTGTAATTCCAGTTTGTGTCAGATCCAGAATTACAACAGACTTTGCCAATTTGATGCTTACCTTAAAAAAAAAGAAATTTGTTTTGGAAGATGGACTTTGCTCGTTTCTTTCTAAATGGATTTCATCACTTGGAAACCTGACAGAATGAATGAATGTGTGAGTGATGATTGGGGATCTGAAGCTGCCAGTCCAATGAAGTAGATGAATAGCTGAGTGAATAAGCATGTAGGGTAGCTGACCATAGTCCTTCAATTATAGTGAGGTGCATTGTATTGCTATTGTTTGATTGATTGATTGAATTTGCTTGTTGTCCCATTCCAGATGACTCTAGGCAACTTTACAGAATTAAAATAATACAGGAGAAAACAACCACAGTAATGGAAAGAGTGATCACTCAGAAAGCACAAATCCTCTGCCCATATTCCTCACAATGCATGTGCCTATCCACCCGTCTAGCCCAAGGCATGTAGTGCTCCAACACTGGAGGCTTTTGAGAAATGATTAGACAACTATTTGTCTGAAATGGTATAGAGTTTCCTGCTTGAGCTACAAGAACGCCAATGTCCCTTCCAGTTCTGTTATTCTGTTATTTTGAAAAGCCAGTTTTTTAAAGAGTACTTAAAGATGGGCAAGGTGGGAACCATGTGGATCTCTAGAAGTGCCCCAACATAGATTGTTTGCTTTCTAGGTTCCGTTAGATGATGTTTGATTAAGGGGACCTGAGCAAGACAATCCTAACAGAACACATAGGATAGGCCAGGGGCTTGCAACCTTAAACACTCAAAGAGCCATTTGGATCCATTTCCCATAGAAAAAAACACCCGGAGCCAATAATTTAACAACTGGTATGACTGGGTGGGTGTGGCCAACTCGATGTCACTCACTCCCACTCAGTCACCTGCTCTGGATTATGGAGCGAGTCTCCATCCCCCACCATCACCCTTACTTTCTCAGGCCAGGCGAGGAGTGATGGGGAGGGGAGGGGCCAGCCAGTGATGGGATCAGCCAACAGGTTGCTGCAGCAGAGGGCCGAAAGAGCCGCATGTGGCTCCAGAGCTGCAGGTTGCAGACCCCTGGGATAGGCAGACATTATGGGAGGTAGATGGTATTTCAGATAGGTGGATCCTATGCCATATAAGGCTTTCTAGGTAACAACCAATATGTTAGATTGGGCCCAGAAACAAACTGACAATTAGTGCAGCTCACACAGAAGGGTTGTTACATGATAAAGTGAAGCTGCTTGTGCTGCGTTCTGGATCAGCTGACATTTCCAAATGGTCGTTGAGGGCACCCTATGCAGAACCAAACACAGTAGTCCAACTGTGTGCTAACCGAAATTCGTGAGAGTCCAGAAAGATGCCTGGATTGCACTCCAAATCTGAGTGAAGCAATGCCACCCTGCTCAGTACTAAAAGTGGAAGATTCCCAGCATCGGACAAGCAAAACATTAACAGCCATTCAGTCTTGCTACATACATCCCGACTTTTACAGCGCCCAGAATTGGGACAAGATCTAGAAAACCTTGTTTATTTAGCCAGGATTCAAGAGATACAGAATGACCTGACCATTCCAAAGGGCTCAAGTTGATGTCCTTCACCTTCAGAGCATATTGCAACTGCAATATGAGACAAGGTACAGTGTGTAACCTCCAGTTTCAATCATGGCCTCAATCATTTGGGACAGATCTACGGTTGGCATGATAGCCATGAAAACTTCTGAGCTGTCCCAGACTCAGTGCTTCCTGGAGGCAAATTAAAATCCCCAAGGACCATCAGCTATTGACATTTCCTCAGAAGAGGTAATCAACTTTTCACATGCAGTGCAATCACATGTATCTATTGCAGTGATGCTGTTAGAAGTGACTGTATCAACAATGTGATCTAACATACTGCTGAACAATTATAGCTATTCACGTAAACAAGATAATAAGCTAAGTGAATTCTCTTTAAAAAAAAAAAAGAATGTGAAAAGCATTTCCATGCAATAGTGAAGAAAAGATATGTAATCTTGCAATATTTTGTAAAGGCTAAGGTGAGACATTTAGCCTGACTTCTGAAAGTGCAAGAGAAAGGTAATAATTTTTTCACGATTCATCCCAATGACTCTCCCTAGACAACATTCAGTGTGCTACCTTTCTTTTTCTCTTTTTTAAGCCAAATTTCTGATAGAATAAACAAATGTATGCCAGACTAAACATCGAAGCAAACATGAGCCTGAGGGATTGTTTATATTTGCAGTGCATTTCTGTTCCAATTCTACTATTTAATACATGTTATCATTTTTAAAGTAAGAAGTAGAACTTAGTGCCAAAATCTTTCACAAAGGGTCTTTCTTTCTGCAAAATGAAACAATAACCAATGAATCGAATCTATCACAGAAATCCTAAAGCCATCATCACATATTGATTCTCTAGCAGCAGAGGGACAGGTTAACTAAATAAAATGGAAAAAGGGACAATTTGGACAACTGTCATTTATGTTCTGCATCCTGTTTGATTTCAGCTATACCTATACTCTGGGCAAGGAAAACGAAAAAGCAATTGAAGCATACTGTGGGTTGAGATTTGGTTATTTTCTTTCCAAATTTAATAAGTAGAAATATTTTTTGCTTAAATAAGAACACTTTCTCCACACACTGGCAAGATGCTATTCTAATGCCTCAAAGGGAACGAGTGTGCAAATTCCATTCATGATGTGATAAATGAACTAACATAGAACTGGGTTGGGCAATTAATTTTCTCATGGGATCACATGAGAAACAGACCACTGGAGGGCTGCACTGTGCTGCCAATACTACAGGCCGGACAGGGACAGCTGAAGGGCCAGATATGGCCCATTCCATAAAATGCCCAGACTTGACTTAACAATTTATTGCCCATTCATATTCATCAAATCGGCTTATTAATCCCTTGGTGTGTTTTATTTATTGTATTTTTCAGGGTGTGATTTTTTTCAAGTGGGATGCCTGTCAGCTTTGGAAGCCATATTAGCACCAGAAGCTTCCACGCTGCCACATTCTTGAGCCTGGGAAGATGAGAAGGGGGAATTGCATGGAGTGTATGTAGTAGACATAATAGCATTCTTCTTTAGAGTCAAGGTCGTGTTACCTTCTTTAGAGTCAAGGTCATGCACCTGGCTGAGGAGGAATAGAGGAGACGTCTCAAGTTGGGATGGATGGTGATTGGGGCATATGATGGAATGATGGGGGCAGGGAGTGGATTTGTAAAATTTTACTTATTGGAGGGAAACTTTCAGATTCGGGATTTCCCAGGTGTGCCAGTTTACTACTCTAATCTAATATAGTCATATATTCAAAGAATATACTCTAATATATATATGTATGTATGTTTTCGGAGATTTTCACGGGTATTTGTATGTGGATCTTTGGTTCTTCGGGTTTTCTCCCGCGTAGAATTGGAAACATCTAGGCGACGTTTCGATGAAGTCTCATTCATCATCTTCAGGCTTGTGTCTTCGGCCTTGTACTTCTCAGAGTAATGTGAGCTTGCAGCTGCTTCTTCCTTTTAACTACTAGTGGGGGTGTGACTTGATTGGGTGGGGGCTTGGCTGTGTTCTGATTGGGTGGGGGTGTGTTCTCCAAACCCCCAACCAATGAGAACATACCCCCACCCAATCAGAACACAGCCAAGTCACTGGTTCTATCCTGTTCAGCTATATATATAGAATATATATAGAATTGAAAAACCCGAATAGAATATATATAGAATTGAAAAACCCGAAGAACCAAAGATCCACATACAAATACCCGCAAAAACCTCTAAAAACAAATATATATATATGAATATATATTTGTCCCAAAAGGGGACAAAGCCACATGTAAGTAGTGGAAAGCATTATGCAAAAGCTGTGTGATAAAAGGTACATCTGAAACGTTCCTTAAAATCAGTGACCCCTCAAGAGATCCAAATATGCTATTTAAATATTTAATATAATTAGCTATGTATCTCTAGCATTTATTTCAGAGGTGGTATTCAGCAGGTTCTGATCAGTTCTGGAGAACCGGTGGCGGAAATTTTGAGTAGTTCGGAGGACCAACAAATACCACCTCTGACTGGCCCCACCCCATCTATTCTCTGCCTCCCGAGTCCCAGCTGATTGGCTGGGTCTTCTTTCATTGCCCTGCACAGGAGAATGGAGCTGGAAAGCAGGTTAGTGGGGTGGGGAGGAAATGGAGTTTTTACAGTATCCTTCCCCTACCATGCCCACCAAGCCACACCAACACCCACCAAGGCATGTCCACAGAACTGGTAGTAAAAAAAATTTGAATTCCACTGCTGATCTATTTAAGTCAGTGACAGCCATTTTGCAAAAGTACTCATAAATTCAAAGTGTCATCAGCCCTCTAACTGAAGACTAGATTAAAAATAAAAGATTGCAAGAACAAGGATTGGTCTGGAGTTATCCTTAAACTCTAGGTGTACCTTTCCTAAACTGAGCATTCTTTGAATATATGACTTCAGCTTCCAGCCCTCGCCCGAATTGTCTAGTAGCACCTAAAATTTGGCGTAGATTTTCAAGACAAAGATTTCTGGCCCTAACAGGGCTGACCTTCACACTGGCAATGATTACTTGAAGTCAACATATTACTTTTATAGATTACTTTTCTCGGGTTTTTTGACAATTTGCATTGTTACAATTATTCTTTTGTCATTGTTGACTGTACACTAGTTGATTGTGTTTTTAATAGAGAAGGACAGGAGGAAATGAATAGTGTGAGAGCAGGGCTCTAAACAATAAGTTTAAATGCTCTCAGGGATGCAAACTATTTTTATGGCAGACAGATTGTAAACCATGTGTGTTTTATGCATTTCCTCAAATGAAGACGGTGGAAACTCTGCCATGAAAATGTTCCAAGTAAGTCCCGGGTTGGACAAGTCCAAATACCTGTGGTTTCTCCAGCATGCTCAATATGTCAGATCCAAATGATTAAACCTTCCCCTGGAGTTTCCATAAGCCAATGCCTTTAGAATGAAATCTTCAAGCAGTCAGCTCTGTGCTGTCAAAGGTGTGATTCAAGCACGTATTTCAAGCCAAATTGTATTAGAGTTGTCTTGCTCCTCTCTCTTCTGAGGCTACATATATGCACTTAATAGTTAAAATCAATATATATATATATCATATTCTATTCATATTCTATGAAGAGAATATTCCACTTCAGTTGAGATGGGGAAAGAAGAGGCCAACATTCCACTTCACTGTGTTGCAATTAAAATGAAAGATAGGGTCTGCCTAAACTCACTTGTTTTTAAATTTGGTATGACAGCTAAAGGCATATGGAATATCATACTGAGCTCAGCTCCAAATGATAAGATGTTGAATCCTTCTCTGTGGGTTCAAATTGGATCAAATGTCACATGCAAAAACTTCCTAGAGAATCCTAGTTTTGTTTAGCTGCACTAAAAGTAAGTATGCCCTCCTTACAAGAGCACTCCCAAGTTGTGTCCTCTGGCATTAGAGAATACTTCAACCAGTACATAGAGCAACCTGGTCCACAAAGACTTGAATATAGCAGCTGCTCCCAATTTGTTTTGAAAATAGAGGATGGCTTTGCTTGTACTATTTTGATTGGCAATCAAGCCTGTTTCATAAATTCAGTCCTATTTGAACAATTAATCAGTTAAGACATTCAAGTCAAGTGCAGATATATGCATCTAACAATTCCCAGAAAGGAAATACTGAATTATCTGAATCTGAGAAAACTGATTATTGTTCGCCTTGTCAGCCATTTACCACATCCTGTAAAATTACAGAATGTATTATGAAGGAATAATATGTGTATTAATGATTAGCTATAACTCTGAATTGTACAGCAATTCAGTAATGTACATAGCTTATCAGACTCTTAATTTCAATTTTTATGTATTAATTGAGGAACTAATGTAACATTAAAAAAAAAACTATGTCAATCTTCGATAAGAAATCTTTGAAAATTTTTGAGACTTGAATGTAAAAGAAAAAAATACCTTACAACTTTAAACAGTTATTATTGAATGCTAGTCACAGTAATAAGTCACATGCTTTCTATTTAATCCATTTTATTATGATTACAAATATCCAAAATATTTTCCCTGTTTAAAAATGTTCAAGAACCATTTCCACATAATGTTATGGAAATGAAAACAATCTCATTTTTTAATACAACCGAAATAAGTTCCGTTTGCAACTCCTCTGGCAAGATTTTTATAAGCATTGAACTTGAACTGGAAGAAAAGGTGAAGAAAGGTTCAAGGACCCAGTATCTTTTCTTAACCCAAAATAAATTGTGTCTTCTTTGAAAGTCCACTTCATCTTCAAACTCTTCAGTCAACTTACTTAACTTTCTGTTTCTTCCTTGCTTGAAACTGTTCTGTTTTATTCTTGACGGATTTGATTAACATCGACAATGCAGGATCTATAGTTTTTTTGGCAACAGGTTTCTCCTCTGCCACATTGTCCTGCTCTCCCTTTGCCTCAGTTGACCCCTGGTGCCTTCGGCGAGCTTTCTCCTCTAAAATCTTTTCCGCTGCTTTTGTTTTCTTAAAGTTTGGATCAGAAGGATCCAAATTATACAAATGGGAAGTATAGATGGCTTGAAATCTGGCATCATCAACATTTACCTGGGAACAGTAATAAAGGAAATATTACTTGCCGGAAAAAAAAAACCGAGGAGAAAATTGTAACTATAACATGCAAGATAGATGTAGCTTAACAGGACATACAATGATCCTCTGATTGAGGGAGCAGTTCTCAGGAATGTTAAATACACAGACCGAGAACCTGCAAAGAGACCATATATCTCACAATATGCTAAATATGTGGGAGCATGTCTTACCCTACATGAAAATACCATTCATCCCCTGCAGTCACATGACTGGATTTTGGCAACCACCCCACATTTACGACTGGTTGCATTGTCCCATGGTTACATGCCTGCAGTTTTTTGTTTTGCAAATTATCTTCCTATTTAGGACAATGGTTTCATACTTATGACCACATGGTTCAATTAATGACCATTGTAAAAACAATAATTAAAGTTGGGTCTTCATATGGATGCCTCAATCTATGTCTGTTTTATGACTTATGACAAAATTCTAGTCCCAATTCAATCATAAGTTGAGGACTGCCTATGCATTCTTTTTACTTTCTTACTATTTCTTCTGAGTCTTCTTATATAGAATAGAATAGAATAAATACTTTATCGGCCAAGTGTGATTGAACACACAAGGAATTTGTCTTGGTGTAAATGCTCTCAGTATACATAAAAGAAAAGATACATTCGTTAAGAATCAAGAATCATAATGTATAAGAACAATATAGAAATCAAGCTGTTCTCCTGAAAACATATGAATAACAACTTTTTCAATCAATCTGTATTCCCCTATTTCATAAACGAAGAGCTGATCTGAAATGGTCCAAGAAATGGCAGAGAAACCAGGTTCTATAAACTTTTTAGAATTGTATATATGATCCCTATTCCTCTTTTTTGCATACCAGCAGAATCATTCACAACGGCATTAAAATACAAGTGTACACTGGCAATAGAATTCTTATGCAAAAGAATTATGATGTATGCTTCAATTTCTATAATTTTTTGTATGCTTCAATTTCTATCCTTTTTTATGTAAAAACATATTACTTTTGCTAAGATGGAAACAGTGTGGAGACCTGGACCACAGATGACATATATAAATCAACAGATTTATTGTCCATGAAATATTCTTGGAAACTACTTATGTGAGACAACCTCAAATGCGTAATGAAAATTATTTTTCAAGAGGAAATTCTTTCTTGAATGAGAAAAATTGGTACTATAGAAATAAGGTATCATCAGAAGGAAAAGGGATTTAGGCCAAAAACAAACAAATTTTGCATGTAAATATTTCTGTGGCTATATATTCAGATTGACAGAATCAAAGTGGAGGAGAAGAAGAATAAAAGTGGAGAGAAATTTCAAACTTGAATTCGTTTTTCATAATTACAAACCTGTGTGTTACCAATTAATAGTGATGGAGTTCTTTTTTACTAGGCCTGTTATTGAACTACCTTTCACATGAACTGCAAAGCTTAGACAAATTGTTTATATGCTGTTGTAGAGAACCAGTTTAATGTAGTGGCAAGGAAGCCACTTAGTTTAGGGTAGGCCTAGAAACCAGGATACTGTGAGATCTAGGCTTGCCCTAAGCCTGGAAGCCAGGTGGATGACTTTTGGTCCAGTTCAAAGGATGGTGGTGGGGAAAGTAGACGGACAAAGAAGTATTAGGCATGTTCACTACTTTGAGTAGAAAAAGGGTGGCTATATCATCATTATCTTTAGCCTCCTTCTTTCCTCCATTCTATATATTCATGAAAAGGCAAGGGCAAAGGAAGAACGTGTACCTTTCCTTCCTATTATGCCCAAATAAGATTTCAGGAGTAAAATATTACTTGGGGCTTAAGTGATATGGGGCAATTTATTAAAACAATGGGAATGATAATAGTAAAATATATTTCCATGTTAATAGCCATGTGGTTATTAATCTATATTAATTCAAAATGATCAGTGTGTTTACTACATTTCAGAAGAGGAAAGCCCATTGTGTTACCTGGAAGTCATCTGTCACCAGTTCCTTCTTCTTCATTAGCAGCTTCTTTTTTCTTTTGCTCAGGTTCTGCTGTTCTACAATTTTGTCATAATTGAAGTGACTCCTTTCCTCCTCCTCCTCATCCATCATCAACAAAGCCAATTCAGCCTATTACAATCAGAACAGAAAGGCCCTGTTTGTATCCATTTCAAGTAATACAGATCCCAGATGTTTCTATCTCTCAGTCAAAGACTGTGCTGCTAATGCAGGACTGGGACAACCATAATAGCTGATCTATTTACAAAACATTTTTATTAGCAAGGATAAGAACGCTTTATTTATAAAAAGGAAAGAAAAAGCAATTAATAGCATTACCCTCACTGCAATAAGACTAGATTAAGAATTCTAATTTCTGTAATTTATTGGTTATGCTTTAACCCGTCTTTCTTTTGAAAAATGCAATATGTCATGTCTTAAACTTCCAGGCAAAGTCTAACTCAAATATCAATCACACTAAGAATCTCTTAACAACATATTCAAAGATTGCTTGAAGTTTAATACTTAGTGTCATGTTCTCTAGATATATAGATTCCAACATGGCGCTGGAAGCATGCAAGTGGATTGTGGGTACTTGCACTCATATGAACACAATATTTTAGTTGCATCAGGAGGTATAACCTCCTGCTCTGAAGAAGCCATTCCCAACCTAAATATTTGCCAGAGATGTGGAAGAATTCTTGGCAACACTCATACTATGGGAATTCTAGCAATTGCAACCATCTATTTTTCTACAGGCTAACATCCTTCTGTCAGTCAGTAAACAAGGTCTTATTATTTTCTATGAATTAATAGTAAAAACAAGCAGCTAATCTTTTTAGGAATTTGAACATGCCATATTTTTGGCATATCTATATATTTAGCATTTGCACTTACACATGGTAGATCTAAATTAGATAGCTTATTAGATATGTTCAAAATATTGCCAAATCATGTTTTAGTTTCAGATAATCACCTTTTTGAAGTATTAGAAAAAAGACAACAATGCATGTCCCGCTACTATAATCTGATTGGCATACTAAGAGAATCTAGCAAACCCTGGCTGGTCCTAAACAATTAATCGAGGTTTTATTATTGTTTAAATGGAAGGTCACCAGGAAACATTAGGATTGCAAGCTTCACTGGGAAAAAAACACTGGAAAAACGCTACAGCAAACTATTTCCACAGTGCTGCAGAAATACAATATGGAGTTTTTCCTCAAATCAGTAGAAATCAAGCTCTATTCAGACTTCACCAGTACCTTAACATGACAAGTCAACATCTGGCAACTGCTTAAACATGATCACAAGTAACAGACATTTCAAAGCTGCCGTGTATTGTTCCAAACATATGCAATATCATGACATTATGTGGAATGTCCCTGAGGAAACATTTTCCATTGCCTTTCACACGGATGCTGGTGATGTTTAAACTGATTCAGACTACATGGCAAATCCCTGGAATATCTTGCAAGTACAGACATTTCAGAAATGAGAGGAAGACAGCTGAGTTTCTGAGAAAGTCATCCTATGATTTATTGTCAACAAATATTGCTACACTGGCTAATACAGGAGAATCATTTCACAAAGTGAATTCATTCTTCCAATGGAACTTCCATCTCATGTCTTTTTTAAGGAATAAGAAATAAATTCTATTTTTGTATTAGATTTTCCCAGCCACTAACTTTCATTATTAGTCATTTTAATTAGGGGGTCATTCTGATTTCATGCAACATAAGTTACTTTTTGTTTCAGCGCATTGGGTGATATTAATGTATATTAACCATCTGAAGATGACATGCAGCTCATCATTAATGACAGCAATGCAAAGCCAAGTAGCCACATGCATAAATTAATAAATGCATTGGCAAAGTAATATGAACTGTGGGATGTACAAGTGGTTTACATACTGATTTTCTCAAAGTGCATTTTCAGTAAAAAGAGTTTGAGTTTTAGAAAAGGGGAGGGGGGGCATTTGTTGACATCTGCTTCTCTCTCCTACTGTTTAGGCATGGATCGGGACAACAAGAAAGAGAAGAGCCCCCCATTTTATTTTTAAGATTTTAAGCAGCTCCTCTTCCCAACCATCCCTTTTCATTTGATCCTTCCTTGACTGATGGACCAAAAGGGCAAGAGTGAAAATGAAAAAACATCATATTTGGACCCTAATATTCTTTAGGCTTGCTTGCTCAGCTTTCCTCATCACTGGCCTTCTCCAAAAGAAAGGCTTCAGCGAAAACAAAAAACAGCTAATCCTATAGCACTGCTGAAGCCAATGTTTGTACCAGTGTTACTACTGGAAAGACCTACATGAGACACATTTCTAAGCTGGGGCAAGGATGTGTGTGTAGTTTTTTTTAAAGCAATAATAAAAGGATTCTTAATTCTTGAAAGTGATTGTGTGTCTCAAAGACAGATCAGGGGTGTCACACTAACATCATCACGGCAATGTCACGTGACTTCCCCCCTTCACTAAACCGGGAGTGGGTGTGGCCAGCATGTGATGCATCTGGCTCACGGGCCGGGAGTTTGACAGCCCTGGTGTAGATAGTCTCACATCTATTTTCAGCTTAAGGATGTAACTCAGAGGTCTTCAAACTTGACAGCTTTAAGACTTGTGGACTTCAACTCCCAGAATTCCTCCTCCAGTCATGTTAACTCAGGAATTCTGGGAGTTGAAGTCCACAAGTCTTAAACTTGCCAAGTTTGAAGAACCTTGATGTAATTGTTTGTCTTCATATTTGAGGTAATGGAATCTTATGAACAAAAGGCAAGTTCTGTTTATCCCAGACAGCACAAATACTATCTAAAATATTCATTCCTATAATCTAACATTAGTATTTTTAAGTGACTCCTACCTTCTGCTTTTCAGCATCATCTTCTTCAACAATTTCTCCTTTCTTTAATGTTTTATTTAAACCTAAGCAGAAATAAATTAAAAAGTATTAAAACACACATAAATAATGGTCTCTAATGGAGATAATAGAAAACTTGTGAAACATGAGGCTTTAAAAACATAATAGAATTTATCTGTGGAAAATAAGACATGAATCATCTTCATGGGGGAAAAGATTTAGTCAGATTATTTTCCTCAAAACAAAGGATTCCTGCTATAAAGAGTAGCCTGAAGTATTTTAAATGGATAACGTTTATCTCAATAGCACTTTTTTCTTTATTTCTGAGATTCTTAGGGGCTACAAATACAGATCTTACAATGGTGCAAAATCTTTTGAAAAGAGAGAAAGAAAAAGAAAGGGGGCAGGAGGATACATGGTAGACATAAGGAAAAACTATGTTTCCCGAAGTAAAATAAGCAAATGTAACATCATACGCAGTAAACATGTAAAAGCTGTTTTTTCTTTCTTTCTCCCTTGGCAAGCACATAGGAAATATCTGTAAGTAATTCATTCAAGACGCTTGTTCCTGTATCAAAGCTATATGAAAACCTTTTGAAAAAAGCAAACCGCAATGCTGTGTGCCTACCAATATATCGAGACTTGGTTTCCAAGGCTAAAAAAATAATAAATTCACCATCTTGCAGATTTTTTTTTGTTTATGGTATGCTAGAAAGATGAATATATTAACTCTACAAAACGATCTGACTCCTTTCATTCCTCTTTAGTTTTTGTAAAGCTCTGGTTTATGAGTCTATGTGTTCTGAAATCATTGGTTGCCCATAGTCCCAATTCAAGACACCGTTTTTGTCACTTTTAAAGGCCTTTGAGGTACACACCGTGTATACACCGGTATACATTACGCCACAGCTTCAAAAATCAAATCTGCCCCATCTAGTTTAGTCATTTAAAAAGGCTCTGTTGCAAGTACCTCTCTTTCACCAGATGTGGGCCAGAAGAGAAACCTTCTCAGTGGTAGCCTCAATTTCATGGAAGATTATTTCTTTGCAGGTATGGAAAGCTCCTACTCTAAGGATGTTTCTAAAACCAGTCAAATTAGTGTTGTTCCGCTAGGCCTTTCATTTTTAGATTAGTTTAATTGAATAGTAGCTATATTAGATTTCTGTTGTTGATACACACACACACATACACATGTGCACAAACACTTGCATGCACACACCTAATTCCCCTTCTGATATTGCTGTATTCTAACCATCATGCATTTGGGACTACAAATAAGCAAGCAAACGAACATAAAATCTACCTACACTGCTTAATGGATAGGTTTCAATAATTAAAAACATTAAAAGCACAATTTAGAGGGCTGCACAATTTCTGGAATGTACTTGTCTTGCCGTTATTTTATATAGAAGCAATTTCCTGACAAGGCCAATTACTTTTGAAATCAGGAATTGGTTGAAGCAACTTCCAGAGTACAACATGCGAGGATATCATCTCTGAAAATTAAGGAACCCCACTGGCTTTACACTTTATAAATTCTATTAACAGTTTCATCCACAGAGCTTGAAAATCTTTTTGCAGTTAAATGCTGAATTTGCCCTATCACTGCACTATAAAGCATTTTTGGAAGATAATCATATTTCACTTGTAATTTTTTTCTATCCTGATTTGATATAATTTCATCCCTCTCCAGCAGTTTCAAACGGCAACAGTAGCAACAGACAAAATTAGAAAAGTATGTTATTTCTGCATTCATTGCAAAAAAAAATGTTTTTCTGCTCTTATTCCTACTTTTAATTAACGAAAAATGATTAAAGTTTTTTTAACACATATAATAACAAGTACAAAGCTGTCAAAGGAGCACCGAGTGACTGCTTTTGTCAGAGCCTCTTGGATAAAACATTTGACATGTATTGTGTCATCTTTAACAATATAGGATAGCAAAACTGACATCTAACCTGGTCTCTCAAGTTCCTCAGCAAAATATGGATCATTCAAATCAACATCAGATGGGTATTCATCTTCAGTCAGTGTTTCCTTAACAGCAGCAGCCTGAAACAAAATACACTGTATTTTCAGTATTAAATATTAGCAATATATCAAGTTTAAAGTTATTCAAAGCAAGTTTCAAGAAGTAATCCCAAGGCACAAACCTTTCATTGAGAAAGACAGTGATTTCAAACAATTGTTTTGCTGAGATTAAGACAACCAAGGACTATAGGCATCTATGTAGATTTCCTAAGCACAGTTTAAGAAATGCTTTATAAGTGTGTGTGTGTGTATAATTACAATTATTATTTATATTGAGGTTGTGTATGTGCCTTAAAATGGCTTCTACTGTACAGCACAGTGAACTTGCCATGGTAATGGCTTCAAAGCACTCCAGTATTCCACAAGGGGCTACCTCTCAGCCTTCCAAGGAAACGTCAGGTGATTGGCCAAGTGCAATAAAAAAAAATGAAACATCAATGTAGACATGAAACTCCCCAGGAGAGGAATAGAAGACTTGCGATGCTGCGCGAGAGACAGTCCAACAGCGTGAGTCCCAACTATAGGATTTTCCTGTCTAATACATGTTTGGGATAAATAAATACCTGGGCAATGCTGGATTATCAACTAGTGTATGATAAAAATTGAATTGCTAGCACAAAATGATGCTAGATTGCCTTATAGAAAACTGAACAAAATTCAAACACTTGCGATCCAAGTGCTTATGTATATATGAAGACAGACACAGACTCGAGAGAGTAATTAGGACTGAGAAAAAACAATTACTACCAACCTGCCTCCATTGCCTATCTTTATTAACTATTAAACTAGGTGTCACTTGGACGTCATGCAATAAAATAAGTTTGTCTTCATGCCATTTTGATAAACCAGTATGAAATCTGGGGACCAGATCAGCTTGTAGGATGTTTGCAGAGTTGGGGAACCACCGAACTTATGGCATGCTATGAATTCACATAGAAATCAATCAAGAACAAGCACCCTGCTTAAGAGGCTCTTGTTTATGAGGACAAGAATTATTGGATTCTTGTTTTGTCTTACATTTTGATGTCTCATAAACTCTCTCATCAAGAATGGTAGGAGAATCTACAATAATCAAACCCATTCCCTATTTTTTAGTGAAAGGAAACTGTGATAAACAAGACACCGGGGTAGTTGTAGGAGTATTTTCTGTCTTTCTTAGACTAAGCTACCATTTATTCATAACATATCACAGCTCCTTCTCAGAATGAAAAAGGGGGCAATGTTAGGAATCATTTCAACGACAGGTGACTTGAAGAAGGATGGGAAAGATAGGATAAGGCTTCCTAAAAAGTATTTATAAACACTGAGTAAGTTTTGACATTATGTGGAGATTATCACAACACGATCATATGGGGGATTGTAATGACTATAGCACAATTTTGGATTAAAGAAACACTTGACTTAAGGTTTACTAAATGACTGCAAGCAAGTCACCATTTCTTATTTTAGTGACTCTCAGTGATGTTATGAAGATAAAACGATAGACCCATTTACAAGGACTAGAGCTTCACTGGAGGAAAAACAAGTTATTAATATTTATTGAAGAAGTCAATAAGTAGCTCTTAAAAACATAGCAGCATGAATCTGTGTATAGGATGGAAGGCTAGAGGTCACAGAAGCACTTTGAATCTTCAGAAACTGATCCTATTCATACATTGCTTAACAGCTTGATAGTTCCTGCTCTTACTGTCTTACCTGTCTTTTAGGAAATCCTTCATCTGGTGTATCTATGAGATACAGACTATTAAAAGTGAGTTTATGTAGCATAAAGGTGTGAGACTAGGTGTTTCATAGCCCTCCTTTGGGATACAGATCACTCTCACAAAAGATAAACAAAATCAAACTTTAACAAAAAAAAAAAAAGACTTGGCAGATGAAACCCCTTTTATCTTTAAGAAATTTACAAAAACATATGCTAGACTGATCATAAGATGAAACTAATCTGATATACAACATGAGGTAGAAATATATGACTGAGATTGCACAGAATTACCTATTTATATAGAGAAACAAACATAATAAATTAGAAGGCTTAATTAATACCACACATACATTTTTTAAAAAAATCAAAATTCTTATGCCATTTTCTGGCTAGACTTCTTTATTTATTCCTTAGAGATAAATGGGTTTCTGAAGCAAAAATTATTTTCGGCCTTCCTGGACTTTTTCAGCTTCCTATAGAATTCCAACCTTTAATCAGGGGCTCAAAAGAATAGTGTTAGTTTTCTCTTTTTTCCTGGCCTGATTATTCAGTTTTTCTCTTTGATCTAAAAGGATTAAACATTTGGGCAAAATCTGACTGTGTACATGGATAGAACAGGTCCTTCTCGCTCATGAAGATATGTATTTTATGTCTGAGATATGTATCCTGGCATAACCATCTGATATGAGGCATTGATCCTTCTACAAGTTTCATAAGATAATGTATAGCCCACTTTCTTAATTACAGAGATCATACAAATAACTCAAAATTATAATAATCATAAGCACAAATTCAAGCACTGTATCTTCAAACAAATGGTTATCTAATGTAATAAAACTTGCTTGATCAACTTTTCAAAAATAAAGTACACTCTGAAACTCAATTTATAGTGTGTGTGTGTGTGTGTGTGTGTGTGTGTTCTATGGCTGATACTTTCTGAAGAAAGAAATCCATATGGAATTAACACATCTTCAGAGAAGAAGGTTAAACTTAAAATAAAGACATGTCTAGAATTTCTACTTTCGACGACTCTGAAATCAGTTTGCTAGCAGAATCCCCTAATGTTTATTTCTTTGATGAGCTTTCCAGTGTTAAAAAGAAAAAAAATCAGCAAAAAAAATCTGTCCATTGTTTAAGATTTTCTTTAAAAAGACATCATTTTTATTCAGGTCTTGGTAGTTCAAGATAGTTTTTCAACAACACTAATGAACATTCCCTTTAGCAATGGAGAACTTATCAAGGACATAGTATCAAAGGAGATGTGTCTGCAGAACTAATACATGTATTTTTCTTTTAATCATAATTTATCTTTCATTCACAAGGCTACCAAAGGCAAAAGAAAAACAGTGTTTTGATTTCTTGATGATCAATCATTTGCCTGATCTTATACTCTCATTAATTGCAGTTCAAGTCTCAAGAAAACTGTGGGGTTTCAAATTAACATTCTAGCAGAGAAATATTCCTTAGAAATATCAAGGGGCTCATAGAGGAAAGTGTTCCGTATCAACCAGCCTGACTATTAAAATCACTTGGAGGCATTCTCAAGCATCCCACTTCATGACAAGTGGCAATTGGGGAAACACAGCTCCTCAGAGCAACACTCTATTAAGGGATAGTTCTATTTAGATTGGATCATCTCACATTAATGTCTTTTCAATTCCAAGCAAAGAACTCTCATTTCTAAGCTCTAAAACCTGCATTCCTTGGACAAACTTCACATCTCTTATGCAAGAGATTAGTAAAATATCTCTCCTCTGAAACGCCAGAGAAAGAGAGTGTTACTGAAAGAGGAAAAAAAGAGTTGTCATAGCAAGAATGTGTATCAGTGGTTATGTCTACCTAAATTGATCTGTTGATTCAACCTCTGCTTGCTTCAACACTGTCAAAAGGTTTTTCATGAAACAATGAAGCCCTCAATAGATAGAAACGCAGGTCTGGTTTAGAAAAAAACAGTATACATATAGCTAAACATTTGCGTTTGGTTAACTTTTATCAACTGAAATTGTTATTATGCATATCTTTCTCCTTTTTCTTCTGCAAATCATCCATGGTTTTCTTTTTTCTCTGAAGGTGAGTCATACATATATGAGCAATAAATAAATGATAAACAAATAAAACTCCCTGAGACCCAGCACCCAATACACATGGGTTCCCTTGCAGTGTGCAGCCAAGTATTGGGAATGTTCTGAAAAACAATCATATCTCCCAATAAGCCTAGCCTGAAATGAGTCCCAGCCGAACGATCCTAGTTAAAAAAAAAATCTGTATATTAGAATAAGTACAAGATCTTCAGGGTTTTCCAAAGACAGAAACCTTTAAAACTACTTAACTAAGGTCATAAATTACCTTTTGCTTTTTCTTCATTTTCCTTTTCTCCTTCTTCTTTTCTAGAAATTGCTGCCAGGGAGTCATATTATCCTTGCCTTCTAGCTTATTGCGTACCATTTCTTCAGCATTTTCTTTCAGACCTGTAACCAATGAGAGAAACCAGGCAGCAGCTCTTTACACCAAACCAGTATTTTAAAATCTGAACGGGTTAGTGTATTGCACGAGTGTGAAGTTTTAATATCAGGCCATGAGGAAATTCAGGAGGCAAAGCTTTTATATATTAAAAAAAAATGACAAGAAACCAGATCAACACTTTACATTGTAAAATGGCTATATTAAAATATGAAATAGTCTAATTACCTTTTTCATCTGAATTGAGAAGTTGCCTTTTATAGAAATTATTATGTGAGGTCTTTCTTCTCTACATGTATTTCATATAAATCACTATTTACCTCAATATCTGAACTGGGAAAGCATAACTTTTAGGATAGCACAATGTGTCAGCTTTGCACATTGTGGTTGCTTAGACAAATTGGGAAATGGTTTGGCAAGTGGCTTGTAAAACAATCTAATTTATGGCAGAAGTTCAAACCTGGTTTGACAACAGAAGTGCAACAGCATTTACGTAGATTCATAAGCAACTGACATTTAGCAATCCTGACTTTCATTTCTCAGACTTAGTTTAAGAACAACTATGATTGTTTAAAACCGTAATGGGACTCTGCAAAAATGATCTCAATAGCTATGTTCTGAAAGCACAAGTTGTTCTTTAAAGCTAATCTGAACAGACAAAAGGAGGAAAGACCTGTGCTTCTGTTCTACTGGTTTTTCAATTCCAGCAAATAGAGCTCTATTATACCAGGTGTTTGAAACATGATGCGGTATGCAATTTATGATAGAAGCTAAGACAATTTTGGATCAGTGCTCCCACCCCCTCCTTTATAGCATGCCAAAATGCAATCAGCCTGTTCTAACTCTAATTGCTCTTTGTAAGAAAAGCAACAAGAGTTACGGCTAACAAATTAAGAGATCACTGAGATAACAACAAAAACAAATCAACTTTTTTACATGTTGACAGCAGCTTTAAAGTGTTATTTTAAAAGGGGAATGTTAGGGGCTGAAGCATATTTTTCCATAGGAGGAATCTTAAAAAACTTGAAAGAGTTTTCCAGGGAATGAAATCAACTGCTCCATTTGAAAGAAGACAACTTGAATGTAATACGAAGTACAAAGGGAATGAACTTCTGCCATAAATTAGATTGTTTTACAAGCCACTTGCCAAATCATTTCCCAATTTGTCTAAGCAACCACAATGTGCAAAGCTGAAGCACTGTTTAGGAGAAATAAGAGAAAAGGGTGAGAAGTTGCAGGATACGCCATATTTTCAACGTGTTCATCTGTAATTTTTGAACAATGAAGTTCCAATAGATCCGTCACAAATTAAAGCACTGAAAATAATGATCCTCTAAATTCCTATAGAATTTTGTTACTTTTTTAAAAAATGAAACATTTCCACCAATCGAGAAGGGCACATCTTCAGCACATATTAATCATTTATTCGCTTTCACCTCAGCTACAATACCTTGCTGCAAGATGGGACACAGATCTTTTCCCAAAGTGAAAAGGCAGACAGGAGATTTAGAGTAGAAGAAATGAAAATATGTCAAGAAAATATGTCAATTCTCCACAGACTTTGTACAGGTAGTCCTTGACTTACAATTGGGCAGAACCAGAATTTGATCAGTAAGCAATGCAGTCATTAAGTGTAACTGCAGCCAATTTTACAACCATTTTTACCGTGGTTGTAAAGTGAATCACATAGTCATTAAGCAAATTTAGCTTCTCCAATTCATTTTGGTTGTCAATCAACCTTTATTGTCAGAGTACAACATGTGTACAATGAGATTAGCTGAGCCTCCCTTCGTGCACCCACCCCCTCACAGTGAGGACAGAAGTCCCTAACTCAGTCCCAATCTTATTACACTAGGTGACCTTGTTGCACAATGCGCCGGCCCCGCAAGTCTGTCTTACTATGTTGACATCAAGTTATTTTCCGTTCAGAAGTCTGACAGCCCACGGGTAGAAACCGTTCTTCAGCCTGTTGGTGCAGTTGGGTATGCTTCTATATCTCCTACCCAATGGTAGGAGAGTGAAGAAGTGCTGGCTGGGATGCAGTGGTGGGATTCAAAAAATTTTACTACCAGTTCTGGGGGCATGGCTTGGTGGGCGTGGTCCTATGACTGGGTGGACATAGCTTTTTTTTTTTTTTTTTGCTTTTTTGCAGTCCCCACCCATTTTGGGGGGCCTTCCTGGCCTCAGAGGAGCCTCTGGGGGGCATTTTTGCTCCCCTAAAGCTCCTCTGAAGCTCAGGAAGGCAAAAAATGGAAGGTGGGGGCTGAGCCATTTGCCTTCTTGGGCCTCAGCAAGGGGAATCCCGGCACAGCTGATCCATGTACAGCTGATTGTCGGGAGGGAAAAAAAAAGAAGTACCTTAGGCAAACGTCAGGTGGGTGGGGTGAGCGAGCATTGGGCAGGAGGGCGGCCGGGTCGGGGCGTGGCCAGCTAGGACTTACTACCGGTTTGGCAACCCACACCAAATTCTTGCTACCGGTTCACCCGATTAGGTGCGAACCAGCTGAATACCACCACTGGATGTGAGTTGTCCCTGAAAATTTTCCTCACTCTCCTAAGGCAGCAAGCCTTAATAATGTCATCTAGTGATATCAGGGAACAGCACACGATGTTTTGTGCTGTGCTCACTACCCTCTGTAATTCCTTTCTATCCGCGGCATTCAAGCCAGCGTACCACACCGTAATGCAATATGAGAAGATGCTTTCTATAGTGGACAGGTAAAAGGAGGTCATAAGTCGTTTTTCCACTTTGTTCTTTCGCAAGACCCTGAGGAAACTGGCTGGATCAAGTGGCTG
This sequence comes from Bungarus multicinctus, assembly GCA_023653725.1. Classification (NCBI taxonomy): domain Eukaryota; kingdom Metazoa; phylum Chordata; class Lepidosauria; order Squamata; family Elapidae; genus Bungarus; species Bungarus multicinctus. The sequence goes on from CM042836.1 coordinate 150,658,028, forward strand.
CAAAAAGCTGACAAACCATCATAAATCTGACTGCCAAGTGCCCAAACTGCAATCGTGTGACCGCATGGTAGTGCAACAGTCATAACTTTGAAAACAGGTTATAAGTCCCTTTTTTCTGAGGCCGTCATAAGTTTGGATTATTGTTAAATCAATTGTAATAAGTTGAGGGCTACCTGATTTGCTATGTACTATGGAGACCACTCTCAGAAAGATAACTACAGTATGATATTTGCGAGTATAACCATTCTGCAGCTGCTAAACTCTAATACATCAAGCTGGGAGTAGTCATGCAGCTGTCTTCCACAACTGTTCTGGTGGCAGAAAGACTATCCCTAAAAAAAATCAGCAAAGGTTTCACCCTATCTCTGTGCCACTCATAGATGTCTAGAACCAAGCTTGTGGCTGACAAATTCATCTTACAGCCAAAATCAAACAAAAACAAAATCCTACAGATACGATGCAAAACAAAATCTCTTGTATGCTCGTGTTCCTTTTCCATAATCCAATATTTAAATACTTTTAAGCAGAATAATTTGACTTCATATTAACTAATCAGTAGTTTGATTGCTGCAATGATGGCATTTAAGTAACTCAGCCTTTTTTTTTTCCCCCAGTGGGGAGAAGAGATCAGAAATGGACAACCAGTTCTAGAAAAAAGAAAGAGTCACCTACCAGGAACCCATTTAATTTCCATTTCCATATCAGTGTCTTGATGCTTCTTTTCTTTCTCCTGAATGCTCCGAAGAAGCTCTTTGTATTTTGCTATCTGGTCTTCGTCGTCTTTGGAATGTTCTTTAGGTTTATCGCCATCTGCTATGTCTGTTTCATCATTACCTTGAAATAAAAGGGAAGTGAGAATCTTTCCAAAAAATTGAACTGAAAAGCCCTATTTGAAGGGGGAAGGAGGCGGGAATCAGACCAAAAACAAGGAGTAATCTCCAAACCTGCAGAGCATGCTGCAGATAAAGTCTGGAGGTTTTTTTTTCCCCCCTCCACAACAACTATCTGACAAACTAAGCACTGTACCGATTTTCATGTGAAATAAAAATAAAAAAGATTGTTCTGATATCTATTCCAGGATTTGAAAATTAACACTCTCACCAATGACACTTTTCATGAACTCTACTTGATGGGGAACTCAATGACTTAATTTTTACATTCAGTTAAAAAAAAAAAATAGTTTTCTTTTAAAGAAAGCTCTGGGAAATGCAGCTAGTCAGGTACACAAGGTTGATGGAGAACCTATGTTTTAAGGGCCTTCTGGAAGGTTAACAAAGAGCTAACCTCACTTTGTTCCAGAGGGTGGGGGTGTCACAGCAAAAAAGGCATGCTGCCTGGGACCTGTCACATGGAACTCTTTTGGAGATCTACAGCCTACCCCTTCTGCTGAATATCTGCTTCCTTTCTGCATACAGAGGAGAGCTGACATCTCCTGGGGGAGGTGGGGGGGGGGAGAGAAACGGAGCTCAGATCCTGAAGATCTGAGCCCCATTCCTGCATCCTGTCCAAGGCATTCCCTTCCACACAAAGAAAGGAGCTGACATCCTTTGGCAGGCAGCTCTTTCAGCCAGTCCTTAGAAATAAGAGGAAGTTGAAATCTAAGCAAAGAGTGGAAGTGCAACACAAGATAAAGAGTGTCGTATGCCTCAAACAAGTGAAGGAATTTCTGGAAGGCTCAGTAGAGGCCGTGCCTGAGTATCTCTAACTCAAAAAGGGCTGAAAATCCTGCTTAGATTTTGACCTGGAGGATTTTCAACCCCCTGAGCAAAGCCCCTCCGCCCCACGGTCTCCCCATCCCAAAGCATGGTACACTCCTTAATCTGGGATTTCGTCCACTTAGCAACCGCAACTGGGAGTGCTGTGATTGCAATCACCAAGGGAAGCAGTCACATGACATCTCACTGAATGACTGCTTCACTCCACAACCAAGTTTCTGGACTCAATTGTGGTGGTATGTCAAAAGCCTACTTTTCACTATGCACTTAGTGAAAAGTGAGTTCAGATGTCATAAGGCTCTGTGGCTTGCTTTAAATGAAAGGGAACAATTCCCCTCTCCTTATGTCCATGAAATAATTGGGGGGGGGGGCCTGCAAATCAGAAGCTTGCACGGGTTTATTCATACAGTAGATAATATGGTTTCCCACAGCAACTATACAATGCTTGTGCCTCAGAAGTTTCAAATGGGACTCCTAATTGGGTACAGCATGGGTGTTGGTGAGGATTTTTTTTTAAAAAGAACTGATTGATTGATTGATTTATGAAAAGCATAATTTATCAATTAATAACTTTTAATAGAGATCATGAAAATAATCAGTACAATATTGTTTTAATACTCTGAACTGCTTAGATGAACCTTTATTAGTTAGCAATACCTTTTTCTTTTTCATCCTCCTCCTCCTCCTCTTCTTCTTCACTTGATGAAGCTAAATACGCTTGGAAGTCCATGTCCAGAAGCTCATCTTTTTTAAAATTTCTGCTCAGCGAAGTCACCCTTTCTTGATCTGTCTCGTCCCACGTAATGTCTACCTTACCAACAGGCAAAATAAATGTGCTGCAACTTATTATTGTAAAGATGCATTGGAAAATCGCATAGAAATGTTCACTCCTGTACTTCTGTCAACAACTTTGCTTAACAGTAGGTTACTGGATAAATTTCAAATGAGTATTTCCTCACAGGGTAGGAAGCCATCCTCATTTACAATAGCTAACTTGTGCAACATGTTGAGCCAAAAACCAAGGCATGCCGGTGTTGATTTAGCACCTTATATAAATTCCAGTCACAATTTATATGCATGCTTGCTTATTCCAAAGAAATCATCATATAAATGCCAATCCCAATTCTGGGCCATAGATATTCAGTTGTAGTGCTAAGAACTGTAATTTACAACCAAAGGGAATTCAGCAAAGTCCTACCTTCAAGTACCAGCAGAACATTGTTGAATGTTACTGAAACAAAATGTACTGAGTAAAAAATAGAAATCTATGAACTACACTGTGGCCCTGAGGTGAAGATGCTTGCTTCCCACTCAGAAGGTTGAGAGTTCAATCCTACGCAGCAACATTTTTTTCTCTTTCAGGGCACAAAGAGAAAATATCTGCTGTGAACTCTGCATAGGTGTTAGGAAGGGCATCTGGCCAATAAACGCTCAGCTCCATTCAGTTGCCCTGACCCATCCCAAAACAAGGGATTCAAGGTAATTAAAAAAGAAACGGAAATCTAAAGATGAATGAGCCAAGATGAGAATGTTTTGTCTGCATTTCCTTTTAGATTGGCAGAGCAGCTCTAACTTTGGATGGAATACAGCAACTAATACTAGTGAGAGAAGATGGCCAGCGACTGCACATATTACTTCATTTTCCTTATTTTCCTTCCCTCAGGTTTATCAAAATATTGGAATATTTTAGTCACTTGGACTATATCAAAATAACTTTAACTGGGACTGAAATGAAACAATGGCTATGATCGTTGGAGACAGGTAAGAAGCTGGTTACTAGGACAACAGACTAAACCATAGAGAGGTTTGTCTAAAGCATTTCCTGTTATGGAGTCTTTCCAGATATAACTATATGCATTTGGATATTTCAATCCAAAGAATGAAGTTTGAAAACAAGCTTCCATTTTTAAATTAAACATCCAGGTCCTTCTAATATCAGTCTTGCAGCTATTCATTAGATGATTCATTTATCATTTGAAACAGGACTTCTCAAACCTAAGCCCCATAGTGGCCATGATAGGAAAGGATGGGAATTGCTCTCCACCCACAGAACCAAAGATTCCATCACGGATTCACTGAAGACTAAGGCAACGAATCCACGCTTGTCATTTAAAAATAATGCTCCCCTATTCTACCACTAATTGGGAAAAAATTACTAAAAAAGAAACACAAATAGTCTTGGTATATACGCTACAATTTATCCAAATTTAACAGAGACCAGACCTCAATAAACAAGTAAAGATGTTCATGCATCAATGGGTTGCACAGTCTGAGTGGCTTTCTGTTATTTCATGTGTTTCCAAAACGGCAGCATGCCTTTTATGCAAGTATAAGTTGTTTCATTGGGGTTAGGTGCAGTGGTGGGATTCAAAAGTTCCCACCACCGGTTCTGTGGGTGTGGCTTGGTGGGCGTGGCTGCAGGGGTGGGATTGCGTGACTCACGCGACCGCACGCACGCCAAACGCATGCTTTCCGCACACGTTAAAAACAGTAAAAACTAGGCTGCTGCGCCTCTCAGCTGTTTAGCGCAGCAATCTGCTCTGCTGCGCCAAACAGCTGAGAGGTTAAAAAGGACCTAGGAACAAGGGCAGGCGGGTGGGCCCAACTACACAGTGTTGGAGAGACTCAGAGCAAACCGGTTCTCTGCCAGCTGATCTTCGGCACTACTGGTATGCCAGAACCGGACCGAACTGGTAGAATACCACCACTGGTTAGGTTGTCTCTTCAATAAATTTGCTACTGCTGCTGCTGCTTTAAACATTATGCATCCCACTGAATAAGCTGAAAGCTATGTGAAACCCCACAGATGGGAAATCCATTAATTAAACCACCCATTAAACAAAGAGAAACCCAAAAATAACCATCTTCCAGGGACCATCTTTATAGAAGGAGTGCTTGTGAAAGGAAAAAGAGAAATGCAGGCTTTGGGATTTTCAATTCTCTTGTTCAAATATAGAGATAGTCTTCAACTTGCAACAGTTCATTTAGTGAACATTTAAAGTTACAACAGCACTAAAAAGTGACTTATGACCATGTTTCATACTTAAAGACTGTTGCAGCATCCCCACAGCCATGCAATCAAACTCAGATACTTGGCAACTGATTCCTATTTCTGATGGTCGCAGTGTCTCAGCATCATGTAATCACCTTTGGTGACCTTCCCACAAGCAAAATCAATGGGGAAACTCTATTCACTTAACAACTGGGTTTCTAATTTAACAAGTGCAGCAATTCATTTAACAACGGTGGTAAGAAAGACTGTAAAATGGGGCAAAATTAACAACTTAGCAACAAGCTTATGAGGCACAATTATGGTCATAAGTCGAGGACTACCTATACACAGTGATAAACAGAGATAGGTTTAATCAAGTTATTGTACTTTGTGATTTGTTGTCATAGAATGGAAACACACATCCCCCCACTTAGAATCACAACCTGTAACTTTCTGGACTTCCTTACTTGGCTTTCAAAGGCAGCCCTTAAATTACAAAACATAAGCAATGTAAAGCTCGCATGATGTCTTCATAAAATCAGAATAATAATAAACTGCTGCCCTATTATTTCATTATAGAAGTACTACCATCGTTTCCAAGAAGAGCAGGGGAAGGAGCCTCTTTTGCAAGAACAATTTATATTGCATCAACACATATGGCTTGTTTCCCCCTTCCAGCTACACTCTGACCACTGCTGTATTTACAAATGAAACACACAAAGCTAAACAAAATTCGAAATAGCTATAAAAACATTGTGGAGGTACCTTTGATGTTGCCACAGCAGCGGATGTGAAGTACTTTGGTTTATAAGCAGCCACGTCCACTTCAGAGGCCATGTCCTTTGGCTCATCATCAAATGTCGCATCATCTGGAATAAATCTTAGGAGCCAGAAGAAAACAGCTCATTATTTAAACAGCTATTAAAATGCCTCAAAGGGACAAAATTGATAGGCCTAGTTTCAAATTAGTATTAGCTGTGAAAAAAAGCAATGACTCTGGATAAGAGAAGGGGGAATGACAAACTGAAAATGTTAGCCCAGGCCTGTCAAACTGGCAGGCCGTGGGCCGGATACAGTCCACGCAGGCCATGCCCAACTCAGCTCCACAATGGCAAAACACACTGCGTTATGTCACAATACAGCCCACAATGCAATCGGGTTTTACACCCCTATGTTAGTCCTTTGCTCCAAGCAGGAACTGAAAAATGATATTGATCCTATCATCATCATCATCACATCATCATCATTTCCTATGCAGAGCACATTGGGCAGCAAGTGTTTTCCAGGGGTTGTTGATCGTTTACAGCAAACCTATCACTAATAAAAATGAATTCATAATAATCTGATCCTATCATTAATGCTAAAAACATTTAATCTGGGGGACAATCCTGACCACCTGTCAAATTCCAGTTTTTTTTCTCCAGTGTAGAGCGAAGGACTCCAATTGAGTGACAGAGGAAACAGCTTAAACCTAGAGATTAGCAGTGAGCTCTACATTGCTGTCGCATTACCATACATTCATCCTATTTATTTTGTTTTTTAAAGGATTCTCTTTCACCAAATACCAATTTTTAATATGCATCTTCTCTCTTATTAAGAAGTGAAAATTCAATGGAATACTCAGAAAATGCAAAAGAATGTGGGCAACTAGTTTCCCATCCATACATTAATCCAGAAGTTGTGGATCACATCAACAGGATGTCTTTAACCACCCCTTTTTATAGCTTTTTGCAGTCCTGTTATGCCTGATCATAATTCAAATGCTCCTCAGCCAGCATACATAAGTGTTGTGCTTAACTGGCAGCTTGGATAAACTGCTTTAAAGCACAGATAGAAACCATATCAAATATTTAGTGTTTTACATGGGTTTGAGACACACATATCAAACTCAATTTGGTCAGCACACCATCAAGAGAACATGAGGAAATTAAATATATTTCTGTAGGTGGGAACCCAGGTTACAACCAAAGTCCTGAAAACAAACTGTCACATTTCTCTTGCTTGGTAATGAGAAAAGATTATTAGAAGTTGGTTAAACCAAACTAGCTCTTAAAAATAAATATATGATACCTCAAGTCCACAAAAGAATAGCTGCTTTCAAATTCCAAGCCATCACATTCTTCATATATTTTATTGGCTGTTTCAGGGGAGTCACAGTCAACTACTGCATAGAAATATTTCAGGCGTTTGAATTGGTAGTCTCTCAATTTCTCCTTATAAAGGCTACAAGGAATGAGAAAAAGAATGTGAGAGAGATGGATGGTTAAAAAGTTAGTTGTATAAAGAAATAAAGAAATGTCAGAGAAAAAGAGGCAGTGAGAAGCAATAGACTATCATCCAATTTCCAGCTTAAAAGGGAAAAAGCATTAGTTAGAATTAAAGCATAGTGATAATAGATATTTCTAACCCTCTTGGTATTTTTGCAGGGATAAGTGAAGTATTTGTAAGATATCTATACTTAAATACTATTCAACTATCTGATAGGCCACTATTTGTAGTTTGGGATATAAAGAGTCAATTTATCTGCAACTTACAATCATCCAAAGGATTTTTTTCCCCACATTCTTCATTTGAATAGCATTCCCTAAGCCATACCTTTTAAAAAGTCCTTCATTTTCAAAAGCAGCTGCTGTCTGAGATATACAAATTCAGTATTACATGAAATACTCTGAACTACTAACAACCTCTTTGAATCTCAGCCATGGATACTTCTTTTCTATATTTATTTATTTATTTATTAATAAATAGTTTTCTACATTATAATATAATGCCAATGCAAAGCACACTTGTACAAGAATGGTACATTTATCAGCCAAGAATCTAGCAACATAAGGCTAAAAAAGGCTTTTTTTAAAAAATAGGCAAGGTGTAGCATGCGTTTTACTGTACTTACCTCCATTGGGGAAAAAAAACCAGTCAGAAACAAATTTATTTTTATTTTAGAGAAGCATTTACTGCTCTTCGAAAGAAAAATTTTGCAGTGGTTTTGGCAGTATTAGCCAATTCTATTTTTTTTTTTTTTGAGATTAGTTAAATAACATAATATTCAACATCAAAACAGTTTTCCTGATGAAATCCAAATACATATTAATTCAGTTAGTTCAAAATGCAGTGGTCTGCATGCTTTTGTGCAAGTCTAAATTTGCACACGTGTCACCTCTCTTGCAGGATCTGCATTGATTTGCTCCAAGGTCCAATTCTAGGTGCTGGTTGTCACCTTTAAAGCCATACCAGGAGTCAGGTTATCTGAAGGACCATCTACAGTTACATCTACTTGACCCACCAAAGTGGGGAAGCAGGGGATGTTATGGGTTACCTCTCCTAAGAAAGTCCATCTAAGACAGTGGTTCTCAACCTTCCTAATGCCGCGACCCTTTAATATAGTTCCTCATGTTGTGGTGACCCCCAACCATAAAATTATGGTTTGGTTCCTAAGACAATCGAAAAATATGTGTTTTTCAATGGTCTTAGGCGATCCCTGTGAAAGGGTTTTTCGACCCCCCAAAGGGGTCGCGACCCACAGGTTGAGAACCACTGATCTAAGAAGGGCCTTCTCTGTAGTAGAAGGAAAGAAGATTGACATTCTTTTGAAAGGCCCTTAAGACATGGTTTTACCAGTGGACCTGAGGATCCCAGGGTGATGTGGAGCTCATCAAGTGGTTGGTTTGATTGTTGTCATCAGAGGGGTGGGGGGTTTATTGGGTTTTGCAATGGGCTTTTATTTATGTAAGCTGCATAGAGTCACTGTGAGTGACTTGGGTGTCTATTAAAATTTTCTTAATATATAATGAAATAAATATTAATACGCTACATTTTTGTTCATTATACTTCAACTTACAACCTAAAAATGGAAAGTCCTCTGGAAAAGTGGCTACCACTAATATCATCTGACAGCAACAGCACTTAAGACTTATGTGCCATTTTATAGTGCTTTACAGCCCCCTTTAAATGGTTTACAAAGTCAGCATATTGCCCCCAACAATCTGGGCCCTCATTTTATGGATGGAAGGCTGAGTCAACCTTGAGCGGTCAAGATCGAACTGCCAAACTGCTGGCAGCCGGCAGTTAGCAGAATTTACCTGCAATACTGCATTCTAAGCTTAGAAATCAGGATGTGTAAATAGTAGCAATGAACAAATAAAATAACCAAATTTCCTCTCACCACACACACCTTCTCGATTTTATTACTGAGTAGTCACATATACCAATACCAATGAATTAGAAAGTCTCTATATATTGGAGAAAGATTCCACCTAGTGGCGAAACACATTACGCAAAATTCAAGAGTTATTTCAGAAATGAGAAACATTCACCTTATAACTGCAGCTTCAAGGATACATTAACAAAAAAAATAAATAAATCATAATTTATTAAGATACATGCCTCTGGTTACAACTTTGGAAAGTTTAGAAAAAAGACATAGTGCCAACAATATCTGATTGGGAATTTGAATTTAAAGAATATGCAGCAGTGGCAAAATAAACAGTATACATACACATATACAAAACAAATTTAAATTTAAACAATATAAATTATATATTATGCAGCATGGTGAATAGAAGCACTTAGAATATGACTTCTAAAGTCTGTGCCAATAGTATTGCAAATCGTTTGGAGTATAAAGAAGGGAGATGTCAGAAATTAAATATTTACCTTTTTTTTACAGGGGTTTGTTTTGTTGTTGTAGCTCAATTTAAATAATAATGTAGTGATTTGGCATGAAGCTAAAAATTGGTACTATATTATTATAAATTTAATACTGAAACAAATCACTGTACTCTAGGATCTTTTATTAATGTTACATTGAACATTATTTGTATAACTTCTGTAATTATCTGTCCATTTTTAAGTAATATCTTTTTCAAAAATACATTTTTGTTTTAAATAAAAATTAAAAGGAAAAAGGCTCCTAATTCACTGGTAAGCGCACTTGATTAGAAACAAATGTTTATTACACTACATAGGCAAATGATTTTTTTTTTAAAAAAATAAGGTTACAATTAATGATCCAATTGTAACATGAATAAAAATGGTTGGTAGGTAGGTAGGAAGGATTAAAGCAATTCTGGATCAAATCCTTATGGACTATGTAAAAAATACTGAGACACTTAATGCATAGAGAAAAGGATATGCAAAGAATCATCCAAAATTCAACATGAAATACCTGTCTTTTTCTGTGACATTTTGAGGAAGGCTTAATAGTTCTACAGGGCCTTTTAGTTTTTCCTCTTTCATTCTCTGTTTTCCAAACTCTGAAGGGTAAATCTAAAGGGGGAAAAAAAGAAAAGATATACACCATATAGTAGCTTCTTATGTTTTTTTTTGCTATCAACCCATAACCAGGATTATAAAAAGAAGTTCACATGGAATATTTTTTTAAAAAACCAACGCTATCACTAAAGCTATGAAAAACTAAACAAAAAAAAGGAAATCTACATTTTTATTTCATATACACACTAACACTACATATCTATAAATAGCATAACTTCAAGAGATTCAGAAGAAGAGTATGAATATCTTGCAAGAAAAGCTACTTAGACTATAATCTACACTTATGCCACCCCTAAAAAAAATGAAAATACATAATCTGAATGAATATAAACACACATACAAATACAATTTTTCTGAAGTTTAACCATGTAGCATTCATACTTAAGGATAAATGTCCACTCTGGATATTTTTCATTTGCCTTTTTCTATTCTGAACGTATTATGAAGACTCAATTCTCTGGAGAAGGCTCTAATGTTGAGAAAGGTGCAGTAAAGGGGAAGAGGACAACCAGCAACAAGGTGGATGGACTGAATTACAGTGATCTAAAAGTCATGGGTAGGAATAGACAATAACTGAGAAAAAGCTATCTACAGAATGTGGTTGCTAAGAGTTGATGCTAACTTGATGGCACATAATCAATTAATCGACTTCTTTCCTTCTCTGATCAGGAGATTGCAGCTGCAGTTTTGTCAATTCTCCAGTCAAAGGTAAAGAAAGTGCTGTTTTCAAAGCTCCTCCCAGTCTCTTACCAAAAGGACAACAAGGCATTTATTTTCCTGGCCGTTCATGATCTGAATAGGTATTAATTGCAAGTGCTTACCTTTACAGAAAAAATAACACCACCTTTGGGTGTAAATGAGTTAAGCAAAGTCAGTAGGTCCTTTGCTTTCAATTGATCCCAATCCATGTTACAAACCGCCAGTCTGTGTGTGATCTGCATCAAAGAAAAGTAATTTGTAATAGGATAGTATATGAGGCACAGAAACATTGGGCCTATCATTCAAAATTCAGCTGTGAATGTAGGTTTGTGTCTAGCAGGGGGAAACACAGTTTAATTGGAAAGCTACAAAACTTCTTGCCTTGAACAAGATAGAAATCTTAAAATCAGAATTTAATTCCGCTCTCTCAACCAAGCCCATAACTGAAGAACCATAAATCACATCCAAGTCAGTTGAAGTCACTCCGTAGAACAACAGTGACCGATCGATAACACAAGACAATCCTTTCTGGTGAAGCTATTTTTTCCTGCGTCAATAAATTAAGAGAAATCGTTGTTGTTTTTATTTCACATACTTGTAGGACAAGGGCAGGCAACCTTCTGAATCCAAGGTTTGTATCTATATTTGTAAAGGTTTTGTGGGCGCAACTATTTTGCAAGCAATGGTGATTACAAAATGACCCTAGTGGAAATACCATCAGTAACTGAAACAGGGAAAGCATCCCCTTTCCCCACTCTTATTCTGCTTCAAGACAGAAACTGTCACAAGGAGAAATGGACAAGCAGGAAAGACATACAGAGCAAGAGAAATAGCAGAGTCGGAAAGAAAAACACCCCCAAACATAGAGTGAACAAATATAAAACCCACAAAGTCCAGAGAGGAGACTAGCACAAAGAGATGGCACCAAATAAATGCACAAAAGCAGAGAGACAAAGGCACAGAGAATGTATAAAGATAGGTGTGTGTTTCCTACTCCCAATAAGTGACTGAATAAAATAGCTGTAAAGATTTGAGATATGGCATGATATTCATGCTCTAAGTGTCTTGGGGCACTAGTGGAAGATTCCTTTTCCCTCTACCCAATTTACAGACTGAGAAAATGTTTCCACCATGCATGGAGAGATTGCTTCATTAATATACCCAAAGAGGAAACTGTTTTGATAGACACCCCAACTTACTTCGGGCAAGCGCATGCATGCAGTGGTACCTAGAATTGACAGGTTGCACCACCTGTAAATATGCAGGCTGAGAGACTGGACTGTAAGATAGGAAGCCAATGTACAAACTCATCTCGCATATGAAGTTCTTTGAGTAAAGTTCTATTTGGACTGTTACTGTGTATGCCAATCACGTGGAATCTTTCAGGTGCAAAAGAAATTGTGCATATCTTCCCAGGCCCTAGAAAGCAAGCAAGCAAGGGTGCAGCACTTCTGAAAAACCTTGCCAAGAAAACTGCAGGGATTTGTCCAGGCAGTCTCTCAGAAGCGGGTATGGTTGAACAGAAGAAAAAAAGTATTTTGGATATCGCAAATAGCAATGAAATAGTACATTAAAATAGTTGGCCCTTAAGTTCCATTAAACGTTGTTGGAATAATTCATCATCCACTGGATTAATCATAACTGATTCAATCCAACATCCTAAAGGATCACAGATTACTTATTGTATCGTTAACCTTACCTGATCTGCTTGTGGGGCATCTTTCCCCAGTTCTCCCCATTCATGTATAACTTCTGGATCTTTGGGAAATATCTCCAAGAAATCATCTTCCTCTTCATCCTCAGAGCTGGTTTCAAGATTACCTTTCCCCCTAGCCAAATCTGGCCCACTCTCACTCTCATCACCCTCTGTTTGACTTTCATTCGTCGATTCTTCTTCATCATCTTCCGAACTGCTTTCCTCTCTTATTGCTCTATCGTCTCCCAAATCACTTTCCTCTTCTGGATCACTATTATCTTCAAATGTATCTTCCTCCCCACTTTCCTCACTGCTTTTAGATTCTTGCAGATTAGAAGTCTCTTCAACTTCACAACTTTTATTTTTCAGACATGCTTCCTTAACATGGCTGGCAGAGAAATCATTTGCTAAATTAAAGAAAGGCAACAAGACATTTCATATATTTGCACAGTAATTCTTCTGCAAAAGAATTCATGACAATAATTTTCCTTATTTCCCATGCTAGTCTAGGGTTCTGTGTTTTAGTAAAAGGGAGGAGGGTGAGAGTTTTGAAAAACTGAAATGACTTTTTGCCCCAATAACAGCTTATAAATAGCATGTTTATAATAACTGCCATAGACAATTACCCATTTTTCCTGAGCAGTTAAAATAAATTCTCATAATAGTGTCTCTTCAAAAACGCAAAAGTGCCTTAAAAATAACTGCTGGTTTTTCCTGCTTTGCCTAAGTCCTATTTTTTTGTCTAAATAAGCACATGAATTGCAATAAATTAAGGTTTTGATATATTGGCTACTTTGCATTTCTAAAATTATGTATATGTAAAGAGCTATACAAATTTTATTAGGAAGCCTGTTTATTTATCTATTTGGATGGATGGATGGATGGATGGATGGATGGATGGATGGATGGATGGATGGATGGATGGATGGATGGATGGTCATGGAAAAATATATGGATTGCTAGGAGTAAAATATGACATTATGACATATCAATATATTCAGTATGAATAAGATCTCTGTCTTAAGCCAAAATACTCCAACCAGAAATACAGTATGGTAATAAAATAAATGAATATCAGAATTATAATAAAGCAGGATGAACATCAATATCTTAATAACATTATTAAAATCACTATATTCAATAGCTCATTCCAAATGTGAGGTTACTATCGCAGATCTATTTACCCTGCAATTTTCTTTGGGAGTGTTAAAGATTAATATCTGGATATACTCTACAGCTTTTATGCTTAATGGAATAGTATGGTTCCATAACAACATGAAGGTTTTCAGCTAGTTTAAAGATTCAAAAGGAGCATATTGTATGTCTTGGATGGTTTCAAATTCATTAGGTATAAATCACAGGGAGATTCTGGCAGTTCCCCTATCCAATGTCAAACTGAAACTGAATAAAGTTTAGTCTTCAAAGAAATTTGGAAGTCATAAAGAATATGAACTTCTACATGAATAGACACAATATACCTTTGTAAAAAAAACAATGTATTCACAATAACTAAGATTAAATGTCAAAATAGATGGACTTTTACATTGACTTCCTTTAAAAAATTTCATTCCAGACTTGATGAAATAAGATGTCATATACAAGCTCACAGAAAGTCACTTTAGTGCAGTTAAGGTATCAGGTTAAAAACTGGGAGACTGTGAGTTCTGTTCTAGCAGTTGGTAAAATCAACACTGATCTGAAGTCATTTTAAAAAAGGCATTAAACTCAAACACCTTGTTAAGATTTATAATCAAATTATTAAATATAAGGAAACATATTCAGTATTATTAAAACATGCTTTACATAAAATAAAAATTAATATTGCTATTCATTAGTACATTATTGTGTTGTGTTCAGTAGCCTTGAAATTTTTAATAATGGTTTAGGGCAGAGGTGCCAGAAGGTCTAACCAAGTGGTTTGTGTCCCTTATTGACAAGTCATGAGACACAATTACTGCTGTAAAGGGTGCAAATGTTACTCAAACATTTCCAAGGAGTGTGGGGCATATAAAAGGTTGGGAACCACTGTTTTACAGGAATAGACCTAGAGACATTACAATTACTATGGGGTAGATTTCTTTGGAAAGACTTGTGTGATATCTGCTACAGTTCTAACTAGTGTGGGCTTTACAGCTAGGTACCAATTTCCGCACTGATTTTATATGTAAATATACATCAGATTAAACAGAATCCTTTTAAAAGTATGCCATTAACAGATGATTTGTTAATAATTCTGCTACGTCAAAAAGACTAGTATTATGTTAATTTTGGTATCACATAGTACATCAATCTGCAGCCACATAGGGTCAGGCTGTTTAACTATTTTAGTAAACAAGATAGCTAAACGTATCAGGCTCATCCATCTGCATACAACATCTTTGGAAACAAGGAAAACAAGAGAGGGCAAATAAACTAGTTTCTCAATTTTAATTATTTCAGAACCAGTCAAGGCTAAATTCAAAATATGGTAACAATTTGTGTCATGTTTTGAAATTAATAATTGATATTTTTAATTAGATGATTAAAATTATAGTGGTTTATAATTGTCATAAAATTCATGCTTTTAGAAGACAAGGCATTGTATGCAAAGAGAGAATGTTCGGCCTTAACTTACTAACATTTGATTATCAAAAGCAAAGCAAAAGCAGGAGCAATAAAGCTGCTACAATAGACAATTACAGTACATTCAAACAATCTTATTCACTTTTCAATTGCCTGAATTATTTTACTCACTGTATTTTCCCATTGCTTTTTCTTTTACAGTCTTCTTTGAAGATTTTTTACATAAGGTCTCTTTAGAAATTTCATCACAATTGTTTTGCTTTGGGGGCGCTACTGCACGGTCTTGTGGAGATTCAGTTGCTTTTTTCCCTTTTATATCCTTTTTAAATGATTTGTCTTTTTGATCACTTTTTAAAATATCTGACTGTGAGACAGGTGAAACTTCATCTGCCTGCTTGCTTGTTTGCCTACCAACTGAAGACTTTGTGGAGTTTTTTTCCCCTTTAGATTTGACCTTTTTCTGATTTTTGACCTTTTCAGTCTGCTTACTATCAGTCTCTGAAATATCAGAATCTGAATCAGAAAGATCATAAAAACGTTTCAGATCCTCCGTAGAGGTACGATTAATTGGTCGACCTCGCTTATCCACAGTATATTTCAACTTGAATTTTTTGTCATGAAACATAGCCCGAAATCTTGAATCAATTTTGATCTTGCGGTCCTTTTCTGGCATTTCCCAAAACCGCGGGTCTTTTGTGATGCGAGAAAACCGCTTGTCACTTGTGAGTTCCTTCTTAGATGCCATTCTTGCTTTTTTACAAAATGCAACAAACCTGAAACTGAAAATAAACAAAAAAATTATTATTGGATCGTAAAATATGAAAGACTGTCTTCTAAAATTAAAGGTATAAATGATAAAGTAGATTTTCAGAGAAGCATATTGTAAATAGGAAATCACATATAAGTCCTCCTCCTTCCACTCTAATGTTCGACATTCTGTAAAATGGTAGTAGTTTAATTTAGACCTCATCACAATGTATATGAATATAAACTGATCCACTTCCCCCAGGAAATGGGACAGATGTTGCCCTTAGAGCCATCCAACATTTTTAGGTCTATTAAGGATAACATTAAGCAGTATGTTACATCCACCTATGTTGAGGCAGATAAATTGAAAAAACACTGAAAAAGATTTTAAGTTGCTTTGGTTCCATTTATATGCATATCAAACCTAACAGACTTGAATAAATGTGCTATGCATTTATCAATGTGTATGTTACACTTACATCCTTTATTAGAAGATCAAAGCGGTCTACTTAAGATCCTTTCTCATATTACCCTCCACAGATATATTGTGGGGCGGCCAGGACTGGCCAAAACCAAGCAGTAAATCTTAGAACTGAGATTTGAAGGCAGGGCCTTCATGGATCCTAACCAATAATACACCATGCATGGAAATAACAGGTACTAATGTATTTTAGTTGAGAATCTAACAACGCAGCAACTATTTCTCGTTAGCTAACATCAAACAACTACATTTTAATTTATCGTGTTGCGGGAATCAGAGTTCAACCCACTGTTCACTTTACAAAGATTTAGCACAAAAAATGGAAATGAAAGTCCAATTATCTGTATCTGAGCCGCGAGACAACAGAAAAGAAAAGAAAAGAAAAACACCCTCGACTGAATCTCACAACCCCAGCAAAAACAAAACAAAACAATAGCACACTTACTTAATTACTTGTCAATAGCGCTAGTCTAGCAATATTTCCACTCGCCTGTACAGACCCCGCGTTGATCGCAAGGATCGAAAGGTCTTTCGTGCGCAGAAAATTTACGTCATTTCCTACGGCGACTGGAAAGAGACAAAATTACCTTACCGTCGTAAAGATGCCGGAGGTATGGGCTGGGGGGCGAAAAGAGGAAGTACGGTCTCCCTGGAAGTTATCAGACCGAACGTGTGTTGATTATTTCACAGAACTACGTTAAAGGACATTTCAGGTCTTACTACTTTGGGTCATTTCAAAAAGATGGATTTTAATAAAATTCCTCAGTCTCTCTATCGTTCTTGGTTTTCATAACACAGATCAATGAAGCACTGGCTGAGCGTAGGTTGTAATTTATCCTTCAGCATTGAATGCTGGGATAGTGAAAGACTTTAGAGATGCAATTGTAATTTGGTTCCTGTCCATTGTATAACAACGGGAGGGGACCCAGAGATATAACTCACAATAACATTATAATGCATTTCCCCATTTATATCGGAGATGCAGTCCCGCATTATTTTAACTACAATGAGGCTCAAAGAGAAGCCTTTTCAAGCAGGGGTTTCCAACCTTGGCAACTTTAAGACTTGTGGACTTCAACGCCCAGAATTTCTCAGCCACTTTAGCTGGCTGAAGAACTCTGGGAGTTGAAGTCCACAAGTCTTAACGTTGCCAAGGTTTGGAGACCTCTGTTTTAAAGCAATCACAACTTAGATTTCTTAGACTGAATTTGCATGCCTCCATAAAATTGTGACTGGGTAACTTGATGCTCAATGTAAACAGAGCCAATGAAAACTGTTTATGTTTCAGGATGTTGCTGAATCCTAGCAATTGGCTTTGTTCAATAGCTACAATGCATTAAATGTTTAAAAAGTCATTGTTTCCTTATTTTGTTATAATATTTATATTATTTCCCTAGGGTGCAAGTCAGCAGAAATGGCAAACTAATATTCTTCCTAGAACCCCGGGGGAAGGTTAGTTGGGTGGTTTTGGATATCCTGCAAAAGTAGGCTAGGATTGATTTCACACTACATACTAAATCCTTATTTGTTTACGGTTTATTGAATAAACCAATGGGTTGGTTTTGCACATAAGGATCTTCAAACTTGGCAGGTTTAAGACCTGTGGACTTCAATTCCCAGAATTCCTGAGCTAACATGCCTGGAGGAGGAATTCTGGGAGTTGAAGTCCACAAGTCTAAAAGCTGTCAAGTTTGAAGACCCCTGACTTAGATAAACCCTATCTGTAACTGATACAGGCAACTATTGTTTTTTTCTCCACTACTGCTTCCCGTTCCTTCCAAATTTTAATCCACTTGCTGGGTCAAGAAAGCTTGTACACTACAGAGCAATCTTGCGCCAACTTCTATTCAAGTGCATTGATTTTAGCCTGCCTTTCCTTTTCAAAGGATCATCACGTTGGACTGAAATAGCCTAAATAAAGCCATAAAAAGAAGCCGGTGCGGTGAACTCGGGAATGAGGATTTATTATACTTTTCCCGCCTGTCTTTTTCAAGCAATTCACTCTGAGTCTATCTTTACATTTAGAATAGAATAGAATGAGCTGGAAGGGATCTTGGAGGTCTTCTAGTCCAGCCCCCTAAGTTAAGAAACTTCGCCTTCAGATATATTTTTTAAAAAATTCAACACGTTTGTTTCCGCTACTGAAATAATATGCAATACAAATAAGCCAATCCATTTATTTCAAATAGGTTTGTTTGCCCGCTTCAAGCTCCAAGCTAGTGTGCAGAAGTGACCTGAACTCCACGCAGGCGGATATTGCGAACCCGACTAAGCGTTTGTTTCTCTCTCTTTTGTAGCTCTAGCAGCCTTTGCAAAAGCGGGCGCCGGCGGAGCAATGGAAGCGAAGGCGTTTCTGCGGGCATCGCGCCTTTGCAGTCTGCAGTCAGCGGCGGCGGTAAGAGGCACGCCTGGCGGGCTCTGGTTCCGCCGCCGCTGCCTCTTCCCTTCGGGGCCCGGCGTTGCGGGGTCTCGTCCCGCTACAGGGCCTGGAGCCCTCAGCCCTTTCGACCGGCAGATGAAGAGGAAGCAAAAGAATTGGGCAGCCGGGCAGCCTCACGCGGAGCGCTGCGAGTACCTGCGGGAAGAGGTAGAGGCGAAGGGGCAAGAGGAGAGGGCGTTCCCTATTCTTGCTGTGCCTTGGAAAGTATTGAAAATACTTTACGGTTCTGTTGTCAGAGAAAAGCCCCAAGCAATCTAGCCTCCAAATATTGCCGAGATTGCATTCAGTGCCTTTTTTAAAAAAATCACCCAATATTGTTACGATTCTTCGGGCAATAACGAATACATTATCCTTTAAGGCATATCTTAGAAACCTTATAAGGGGTGATTAAGTTGCTGGGGATATACGTGGAAGCCTGAGCAAACCTTTTAATCTATTTTGATTTTGTATTGTCTTTTAGCCATTTTTTTTTGGTCTGTATATATCTTTCTTAAGTATTCTGACATTATCGATTTAGTTTGGGACATTTTGAACATTTGATTACCAATTATCTTTAATCACCCCCGCCACCCCCCATAAAGTTAAGTAAATGGCTGGGGTTAGATTCAAGGTCGTTTTGATTTTGACCTTACTTGGATGATTGAGATGTACCTGATATGTCAAAACTTTCGATCTGCTAAAGCAACTCTTCAGTTTTGTGTAACCTTAATTTTTTTTTTAAGCAGCCAGTGTCAGAGACAGATAGTCCTTGGGTTACAAGCATTTGTTTAATGACCATTCAAAGTTACAAAGTCATTGAAAGAAGTGATTTATGATATGACCGTTGCACCATTCTGACAGTCATGTGATTAAAATTCAGGAGCTTGGCAATGCCATGTATTTATGATTCATTTAACGACCAAGGCAAAATAGTAAAAATGGGCACAACTCAACTGCCTTGCTTAGCAAAGAAAGACTTGTCCCCATTGTGGATGTAAGGCAAGAATTACTTACAGTTGGTTAAGGTACCAGGCTAGAATCCTGGAGACTTTGACTTCTATTGCTGTCTTAGGCACAAGGCCAGCTGGCTAACGTTGAGCCAGTCATTCCCGCTCAGCCCTAGGAAAGAGACAAGGGCAAACCATTTCTGAAAAGCCTTGCCAAGAAAACTACAGGCAGTTGCCATGAGTCAACACTAACTCAAAGTATTTTTTTTTATTTTAAATTTTATTGAACAAACAAACAAAAACAAAAAGAAACATTAAAAACGGTACAATCCTCCTAACCCACATATTTGTCTTACATTTCTAACATATAAAAATAATACATGTTTACATTCTATATAATATATATATATGTATGTATGCATGTATGTATGTATACACAGTACATATGTGTGTGTGTGTGTGTGTGTGTGTGGATCTTTGGTTCTTCGGGTTTTCTCCCGCATAAAATTGGAAATATCTAGGCGACGTTTCGGTGAAGGCTTGTGTCTTCGGCCTTGTACTTTTCTGAGAAGCACAAGGCCGAAGACACAAGCCTGAAGATGATGAATGAGACTTCATCGAAACGTCGCCTAGATATTTCCAATTCTACGCGGGAGAAAACCCGAAGAACCAAAGATCCACATACAAATACCCGCGAAAACCTCCGAAAACATATATACACACACACACACACACACACACACACTTAATAATTTCTTATTTGTCTTGATCCTTTCTTTTTTCTAACCAACCATGAAACTTATCCCATACTTTATAATAATCCGATTCATCCTTATTTTTTAATTCCTTTGTCAATTTGTCCATTTCTGCGCACATCCAGATTTTCCTAATTATTTCTAACTCACTTGGAGTTTCTTTACCTTTCCATTGTTGTGCATAAGCCAATCTCACGGCTGTAATTATATGAATTATTATAGGAATACACTAACTCAAAGTATTGATGACATTAAAAAGCACACAATGCCACCAAAACACAAAGATACCTTAAAACTAATAAACTGATACCAAAAATATTTATAAATTGCAATTTATTTGATTAGATGCCACAATGTGGTCATCCTTGGTATGTTGTTGAGTAAATTGCAGCCGGATTATTCACACATTGCATTAAAACAAAATTCATGATTTACGATTTAACAGAACTCTGAATTCATACAACATAGTTATACTGATCACTCGCTCCTGAAGCTCGACTTCCGTTCCACACCCCCTGGCCGCAGGGAGGCGGGACCACTAAAATGGTACCGCCCCAGGCGCTGATGGACCCAGATAGGTTCCTGACAGAGCTTGGGCCATTTCCCGAAGCGCACATACACGACTCGGTTGAGGGCTTGGTCGCCACCTGGGATAGGGTGGCTGCTGGGGCCCTTGACCGGGTCGTGCCCTTGCGGCCTCTGACCCGGTGCCGATCCCAGGTGGCTCCTTGGTTTTCTGAGGAGCTAAGGGAGATGAAGCGCCGGAAAAGACGCCTAGAGAGTAGTTGGAGGGCTAGCCGCTCTGGGTCTGACCGAACACTTCTATGATCTTATATTAAGACGTATTTAGTGGCGATAAGGATGGCGAGGAGGTCTTACCTCTCCACCCTTATTGCGTCCACGGAAAACCACCCAGCCGCCCTGTTTAGGGTGACCCGCTCCCTTTTGGAGGTGGGAGAGCGGGAGGATCCCTTGCAGGGGCGGGCTGAGGAGTTTTCTAGGTTTCTGCAGGACAAAATCGCTCAGATCCAGGATGAGCTGGACTCCGACTGGGCATCTCCGGGCGGGGGGGCGGGGGTGGATATCGGTGAGGTCAATTGGGTTGAGTTCGATCCTGTTACCTTGGAGGACGTGGACAGGATACTGGGGGGGCTTAATGCCACCACTTGTTTGCTGGCTGGTCTTGGCCCCTCCTGGCTGGTCTTGGCCACTCGGGAGGTGACACGAGGCTGGTTCCAGGGTATTATAAACGCTTCCTTGAGAGAGGGGCTGTTACCCGCCGCCTTGAAAGAGGTGGTGGTTCGGCCCCTCCTCAAGAAACCGTCCCTGGACCCAGCATTATTATCAAATTATCGTCCAGTCTCCAACCTTCGCTTTGTTGCGAAGGTTGTTGAGAGTGTGGTGGCATGTAAGCTCCCGCAGTACCTGGATGAAGCGAGTTATCTCGACCCCCTCCAATCGGGTTTCAGGTCTGGGCACAGCACAGAGACGGCGTTGGTCGCGTTGGTGGATGATCTCTGGAGGGCTCGGGACAGGGGTTGTTCCTCTGTCCTGGTCCTGCTAGATCTTTCAGCGGCTTTTGATACTGTCGACCACAGTATCTTATTGCGGCGGTTGGGGGGGTTGGGGGTGGGAGGCACCGTGTTACGGTGGTTCGCTTCCTTCCTCTCCGACCGTTCGCAATTTGTGTTGACAGGGGGGCAGAGATCGGCCCCGAGGCCCCTACTTTGTGGGGTACCCCAGGGGTCGGTGCTCTCGCCCCTGCTGTTCAACATTTATGTGAAGCTGCTGGGTGAGATCATCCGTGGCTTCGGGGTGGAGTTCCATCAGTACGCTGATGATACTCAGCTGTACATCTGAAGCCGTCAAAGTGATGACCCGGTGCCTGGAGGCCGTGCGGAGTTGGATGGGTCGTAACAGGCTTCGTCTCAACCCAACCAAAACCGAGTGGCTGTGGTTTCCTGCGCCCAGATACAGCCGGCTTGTTCCTTCGCTGGCCGTGGGGGGAGAGGTTTTGACCCCCGTGGAAAGGGCGCGCAATCTGGGTGTCCTCCTGGATGTACGGCTGTCTTTGGAAGAACATATTGCAGCCGTCGCCAGGGGGGCTTTTTGTCAGATTCGTCTGATTCACCAGTTGCGGCCCTTTCTGGATCTGGGCGCACTTCGCACAGTCACTTCCGCCCTCGTTATCTCCCTCTTGGACTATTGCAATGCTCTCTACATGGGGCTCCCCTTGAGTCTCTGGAGGTTGCAGCTGGTTCAGAATGCAGCCGCGCGGGTGATCGTGGGTGCCCCTCGGGGCTCCCACGTAACACCGCTTCTCCGCAGGCTGCACTGGCTTCCTGTGGCCTTCCGGATTCGATTCAAGGTGGTACTGATGGTATTTAAAGTGCTCCATGGCTCGGGACCTGGGTACTTACGGGACCGCCTGCTGCCATCAACAACCTCCCGCCACCCAGTACGCTCTCACAGGGTTGCCCTGCTTGGGGTGCCGCCGCCTGATCATTGTCGGCTGGCGGCCCCAAGGGTGCGGGCTTTCTCTGTGGGAGCCCCCTCCCTGTGGAATGATCTCCCCCCGGAGATATGGGCCATGACAAACATCCTGACCTTCCGGCGCGCAGTTAAGACCCTATTTTTCAAGCAGGCCGGCCTGGCCCAGTAAATGGTTTTTGGGTTTTAAACTTAATTTGGGTTTTAATTGTTAAATTTTATACTTTTTAAATTTTTAGTCAATCCCGGATTTTAAATGTCTGAATTGTAGTTGGATGGGATACAGCCAGATTTGTTTATTTAATCTAGTTTTAAATTGTATTTAAATTGTATTTATTCTGTGTGTTTTTAGTAGGCTGTACACCGCCCCGAGTCCCTTTTTGGGAGAGGGAGCGGTATAGAAATTTGAATAATAAATAATAATAAATAGTAAGTAGAGTGGTACCTTAGTACACATTGTTAAGTGGTTCTGGGAGCCGTGATGAGTACCAAAAATGATGAGTATCAAACAATTTTTCTCCATAAAGAATAATGTAGTGAGTCACAAGGTAGCCAGTACTGACAAGTTCTAGCTTGTGTGTTGAATACCAAGCAAACAGAGAGTACTAAGAGAAAATTTTAGTGTCAAAATGTGTTGCGTACCAAATTTGATGAATTTCAAAGCAGTTGAGTACCAAGGTACCACTGCACTATGGACCATATCCATTATTAGAATTATCACAACTAGGATGCAAACCTTTTCGGACCACATGATGGCAGCAAAGAATAGGCAACATTGAGTCTAGTGGTCATCTGGATTATTTACAGTGTACTTCTAGTAGCCCTAATGCAATGACTTGGCCTGAAGTATGAATTCTGTAATAGTTTGAACATTTCCCTCAAATCCTATGCTAAATATCAAGATTGCAAAAAAATAGCAAAACTATCGTAGAATATAGAATAACAAAGTTGGAAGGGACCTTGGAGGTCACATAGTCCACCCTCCTGCTCGAGCAGGAGACTCTATACTGACAAAGGGCTGCCAGTATCTTGAAAGCCTCCAATGCCTATCTTCTAATAGATTTCTTCCCCCTCCTCTCCCCTCCCCCCCCCGTATTCTAGGTTGGTGGTAGGATGGCCGATCGTGTGTTTGACATAAGCAGGTAAGATTTTATCTCATGTTTTTTTCTCTACAAAATGAGGTATCTTGTCTGTACAATATAAATTTTATTTATATGTATAATGTAAAATTTTGCTATTTGGTTTGTTACTTGAAGTTCTTTACATTTTATCTTGTCAGTATTGAAAAATGAGGACAAGGAAGTTCTGATATATAAAACAGATGTGACTTGATTGCTCTGCCTTTTTTGTAAACAGAAGCCTGGTCAGATATCCCTCACTTGCCTTAAACCCCGCCCCTTAAATGGCAGACAGATCTGTTTGTGGGTATGAGGGCAGGAGAGGAAAAAATTGTGAACTCTTTAGTATTATCTATAATCTTGAAGTATTGTGACCTACAGTGCAATCAGAGCTGTCTGTAAGATTAAAAGATCCTGATTAAACAAACAGTATACAGCACAAATATGCAGTGTCTCAAGCCTGTATTGTAAATATTGAGGCGATTTTTTAAAATGATGTGAAATTCTAGGATAATCAGCTCTTTTGACTCAGTGGAGTCAAATGTTTCAATCAGATGTTGATTTGTGGGGCTTTTCCTGTACATTTGCACCAGTGGTGGGATTCAAAATTTTTTACATCTGGTTCTGTGGGTGTGGTGGGTGTGGTGTGGCTTGGTGGGCGTGGCAGGGGGAGGATACTATAAAATCTCCATTCTCTCCCCACCCCATGAACCTGGTTTCCAGCTCCATTCTCCTGTGCAGGGCAACAAAAGAAGACCCAGCCCAGATCAGCTGGGACTCGGGAGGTAGAGAATAGATGGGGGCGCAGCCAGTCAGAGGTGGTATTTGCCTGTTCTCCGAACTACTCACTATTTTTGCTACTAGTTCTCCAGAACTGATCAGAACCTGCTGAATACCACCTCTAATTTACACACTTTGGTTGCCACTCTCAGAACATGTTCTTGACACAGGATTGTAGAAGTGAATCATGCCCCCATCAGAAAAGATCTAATCCACCTAAAAAAAAATTGATGCTCATGAAGCTCAAAAGAGCTGTAAAACCATTGCTGGCATGTTTAATTGAAGTAATCAAAGGTACATTCAGCGATTAAAAACTTTTTCCTATAAAAATAATGTTACTTCAGGTTGTTGACTGGAGACATGACAAAATACACTTCTGTCTGTGTTTCTATTTAACTGGAATCTCTGTCTATTCATACAACTTGGATGAAGCTCAGATCTCACTATAAGTACTACTCATTGTTCTCACTCTGCATATCGATCAAGACTGGACAAATCTGAAACCTCCAGTGGCATACCATACCTGGTTTTGGGATTCTGGAAACCTTTACCAACCATAGTAACCCAAATTTGGGAAATACTCTCACACTTTTCAACCAGGAAACAGAACCATAGTATAAGTCCTAAAATATGCTTAATATAGTTTTAGAGTGGATTTAAAATCTCATAATAATCTTAAGATTATTATGAGATTACTAGTGACGCGGTGGCTCAGTGGTTAAGACGCTGAGCTTGTCAATCAGAAAGGTTGGCAGTTCGGTGGTTCAAATCCCTAGCACCACGTAACGGAACTCCCATTACTTGTCCCAGCTTCCGCCAACCTAGCAGTTGAAAAATATGTAAAAATGCAAATAGAAAAATAGGGACCACTTTGTTGGGAAGGTAACAGCATTCTGTGCGCCTTCGGCGTTTAGACATGCCAGACACATGACCACAGAGACTTCTTCAGACAGCGCTGGCTTTTCGGCTTTGTAATGGAGATGAGCACTGCCCCCTAGAGCCGGAAATGACTAGCACATACGTGTGAGGGGAACTTTTACCTTAATAATCTTAAAAGCAGAAAAGGTTTCTGCAGCGAAAGAAGCATTCTGTTTTCCATTTGTTGCAGCTATCAGATTAAGTTGTACATCAGACAGTTTCAAGGAGGCGATACATTTTAGATCATTGATTTGCAGTTTTGCACTTTAATCCTATTCTATTTTTCTTTCTTAAGGACATTTCCCCTTGCCTTGGACCTTGGGTGTGGGCGAAGTTACATTGCTCAGCATTTAAACAAGGTATTTTTTGCAGTTTGATTTTTATTCATGCAGTACAACCTATTAGATTGTGGATTGCTTAATAAATAACAATATTCTCTTCTACTGAAATCACATTTGGCTGATTTATACATCAAAATAATAAACCATGGGTTATAAACCCAAGAATGCTTGGGTATCTACAAAGCACGAAGCTGCAGCTAGACAAATCACATTATAATACATTGTGGGAACCTGTCTAACCTTGTAAATTTGAATCAGACAAGTGAACTAAGTAGTCAGTCAAGTCTTTGTTGAATACTCAAAGTAAGATCTAACAAATATCCTCCTGTTTAATCATTTTCTGTCTTTATCATCTCAGCTTTTTGATATACTGTATGGTCACAAAGAAGTAACCCTCATTGGTTCAATTGGATTTTTAAGTAATTATGCAGAAGGTTAAGTGTTTTTTATCAGGGCAACCTGGTCTACCCAATTATAGAGTGGAGTATACTGCTTCTGCTTTCGCCTTTCAGTCCCAATATAGAAACCTTTGCAATGTTTCAGAAGTATTTTAACAAAATAACGAACGCAAATAAATAGTTTAATGGCGCATATATACAATATTACCCTTTAATGAAGAAACAGCCTTATCACATACAACCTGTTACTCTTATTTTTTTTCTGGCTAGTCAAACAAACAGTTTTCTAAATAAAATCAATAAAATAACTGTAAATTATTTACGGCCTGTTTTCTTTCAGGATATTGTTGAAAGGTTTTTTCAAACAGATATGGCTGAAAATGCTCTGGTAAGATTTGCATGTTATTTGTCAGATATTAACTCATGCTACTGAAAAATTGAAAAGTTGAACTGTCTTAACCAGATTGTCCTAAATTATTTTTCTTCTAATCTGATTTAGAAGAACACAATAGATTCAGAAATACCAAGAGTCAATATCATAGCGGATGAAGAATTTCTTCCTTTCAAAGAAAACACATTTAATCTTGTTGTCAGCAGTCTGAGGTAATTAACAATTGATTTAAAGTAGACAGAAAACATTTATAGTGAGAATAGTGATTTTTGTAATTGGGAGCCTTAGGTTCTAAAACTGTTTCTAAGATTGCAGTTTTGTGTGTTAGTATACTATTTGTCAAGCACCAGGGAAATCAAGAGATTCGGGTAGTTCAAATGAGTATAAAGATTCATTGCAAGCTTAAACTCTTGACAAGTTTAACAGTCAAAGGAAATAAGCGGGAGTTAAGGAATTCAAGGTAGGCTGAACTTAGATCTCTTTGAGCGTGCAGGGACTCATGGCTGATGACACATTCAACCTCTTGTAGAGGTGGTATTCAGCAGGTTCTGACCAGTTTTGGAGAACCGATAGCGGAAATTTTGAGTAGTTTGGAGAACTGGCAAAGACCACCTCTGACTGGAAATTTTATAGTATCCTTCCCCTGCCATGTCCACCAAGCCACGTCCACAGAACTGGTAGTAAAAAAAAATTAATCCCATCACTGCTCCCTTGGGCTCAGCCTAGTCATCTTCTACAATATCTGGCCTGCTATAAGAACAAGCTTGGCAAATGTAATTTATAATTGAGAAGCCAGAAGATTAATATGAAGAAAATTGACTTTACTACATGTACTCCTGCGACGTTTCCAGAACACTTTTTTAGGAAGTGTGGCACGTTATCTGCAGTACCAAATGAGGAAAGTTTGACTACTAGTTTCTACATCACTATGTATTTAAATTAAAGGGATCCAAGATGGTGTCTGTTTTGAATTTGCACAATACATTACAGTGAAACTGAAATTTTGGGTGAAATGCACAGCAGAAATGATGCCACATGCATTTATGTTACTTAAAGTCATTTTCTTAGTATATTATGTAAATGCAGCTCTGGTGTGGTATATTTTTCTTGTGCCAATATGCCAATTTGAGTTTCCCATATAAATTTTATACTGGTGAGAGAGGGTTTTTTTTGCCTTTTATTAACTTGCTTTCTATTGTAATTCCTTTTTAGTTTGCATTGGGTCAATGATCTTCCCAAAGCCTTGCATGAAGTAAGTACATCTGTCCCCTCTAAAGTATTGATATGGTGGAGAGAATAACACTTAATCTTAACCATCGTTTTAGCATGCAGATGGCCTTACTTGGGCTCAAAAGCTACGCTGGTTTAGGCCCAGTTAGTTCTGTGATGAGAGAGGGACAAGAAGACAGGGGACTAGACTGAGAGTTGAAGTGGCATCCCAGAAGGTGGCAGTAATAAGCTACATCCTTACAGTTGCCAAGGAAACAACATCAGTGTATCCCTAAAGCAGCAACAATATTGTCAAAGCAGATTGAAAGAGATACTGATCTACGATATTTTGATACAGGTCTTACCTTCTACACACACACATTGTCCTTGACTTATGACTACAGTTGGGACCATGTTCGGATCTGATTTTATGAGCATTTTTACCATGGTTGTTAAGCACATCACCACAATTGTTAAATGAATCACATGGTTGCTAAGTGAATCAAGTAGTCATTAAGCGAATTGGGCTTCCCCAATTGAATTTGCTTGTTGGATTCAGCTGGAAAGATTGCAAATTGTGCTTACGTGACCACAAAACATTACAACCATCATAAATGCAAGCCAAGCATCCAAATTGCAACCACATGATCACAGGTGTAGTGTGACAGCCATTGCTTCAAGGACAGCTTGTAAGTCACTCTTTCAAGGTTGTCATCACTTCAAACAAACAGTCATAAGTCAAGGACTACCTGCAAAGTCAGTCCACTTGTGATATACTTACCTGCTCACAGTTAATACAGCAAAGTGGATAAAGTTCAGTCCAGGGCAGGTGTTGTGGTTAGCCGGCAGCACATGTGGACGACTGAGGAGAGCAAAGACTCAGATGAGGGTCCAGGACCATTAGGGAGTGGACTGCTGCCTTCAGAGATTATGAGGGTTGGCAGCAGTGATGAGGAGGTTCCCGAGGAGTCTGTGCCAAGTGCACGTGCGTGCAGGACTGCTCGGAGGAAAGAGCAACTACAACAGAGTAAGGCTGCAAGATAATGTCCCCTCCTTCAAGAAGATAAAAACCAGCTGTGAAACGAACGTACTTTGCAGAAGGCAAAGACGTTTTGAACCTCCAGCCTCATGGGCATTCCAGTATCCTGAGTTTGTATTTGAAGATTCTTATATTGCAAATTATTTCGTGTCTGTTATCTTTTGGCAGTCTCGTACAGTTTGGCAAGGCTCATACTTATCACAGTTAATTATTTTGCAGAAGCATTAAAAGGTTTCTGTTCCCTTTGGATTGTATTTCATTTGTTGAAAAGGGCATGGGTCAGAATAGCAGGATTCAGTAATCCATAACCCACATGCAACTATGATCAGTCTATACAACCCAGATTGGCACATTCTTTTCTTTGCTACCAACTGATTACCAGATGGGAAGAAAAAGATTGCTCTTCTGACAGCTACTAGCAGCAGCAGCAACAGAAGTGTAATATTCCTTTCTTACTCTCCCATCCTGTCTCAAGGTTTGTGCTTTATCTCCGTGAATAATAATATTGGACCTTTGGTGGCGCAGTGCTTAGAATGCAGTATTGCAAGCTGACTCTGCCTGCTGCCAGGAGTTTGATCCTGATCGGCTAAGATTGATTCAGCTTTCCATCCTTCCAGGATCCGTAAAATGGAGACTCAGATTGTTGGGGGCAATATGGTGATGTTGCAAACCGCTCAAAGAGTGCTGTAAAGCATTGTGGAGTTGTATATAAGTCTAAGTGCTATTGCTGTTGCTTTTGCTACTAGAAAACCTTGGCTGAAGTGAGATCATTGGATAAGGAAGTTAAAGTCTTTTCTGCCAGGAGTCTCACCCAGATATTTATTCTTCCTCATTTGAAAGGGAGTCTGCTGTCTGTTTTTTGGGGAAACGCCTGTTTTTGCATGCATATACATGTGTGTATATATTATTGATGTATAACCCTGACTTGTAGCTGCTTCTGCATGTAATTTTCAGAGCCAAAAGCATATTAGAATATTGATCCAGTTGTTTCGGGTAATTCATTGCTGAACTTAATCTCATAATACTTTTCATAACAATTGAGATATGTTAATCTGGATCCCTACATCAAGCTGGACAGCCCTTTCCAATTCTACTAATTTTGGCAAATGCGTTAGTTAAATATTTCTTATATGTCCAATGAGACTTTGTGGAATTTAAGAATGAAGTAGGTCTAAGTATTGTATAGTGACTTGCAGTGGCATCCTGCATTATAATGAGATTGGTGTTTACTCTGAAGTAAGACCTTATCATTCAAATGTAAGTAAGGCTATATTAGATGCCTTTATTAATGCCTGATTTAATTATTATTTGTTTTAGGTACACCGAGTCCTTAAACCTGATGGAGTATTTATTGGTTCTATGTTTGGGGGAGACACACTCTTTGAGCTCCGCTGCTCTTTGCAACTAGCAGAACTGGAAAGAGAAGGTGGATTTTCTCCACATGTGTCTCCTTTTACAGCTGTGAGCGACCTAGGACATCTACTGGGAAGAGCTGGCTTCAACACACTGACAGTGGTAATTTATCTACTACAAGAAAGGAACATTCCAGAAAACTACAGCAGCTGTTAATCACCACTTGTTATCTTGCTTTGACTGAAAGAAATATTTAAGTTGTAGTGTATGCCTTATGCCAAGCAGACATAGGAACCACACCACAAACTGGAATTAATATAAAAGTAGACCTCAACTTATGACCATAATTGAGCCCAAATTTTTGGTTGTTAAATGAGACATTTGAATAGAATAGAATAGAATGCTTTATTGGCCAAGTGTGATTGGACACACAAGGAATTTGTCTTGATGTAATACTCTCAGTATACATAAAGAAAAGATACATTTGTTAAGAATCAAGAATCCTAACGTACAACACTTAATGATAGTCATAGGGTACAATCAACAATCAAATCATACTAGGAAACAGTCCGTATAAATTGTAAGGATACAAGGGACAAAGTTACAATCCTACAATCACAAGTGGGAGGGGATGGGTGATAAGGAGTGATGAGAAGATTAGCAGTAATAGTAGTGCAGACTTTGTAATAGTTGAACAGTGTTGAGGGAATTATTTATTAATTGACTTTTACCCCATTTTATGATTTTTCTTGCCATAACTGTTAAGTGAATCACTGCAGTTGTTATAACATGGTTTTTAAGTGTATCTGGCTTCCCCATTAATTTTGTTTGTCAGAAAGCCACAAAAGATGATCATATGACACCCCCCCCCCCAGGGCACTGCAACTGTCATAAATATGAATCAGTTGCCAAGAATCTGAATTTGGATCACACGACCCTGAGGATGCTGCAACAATTGTAATGTGAAAAACGGTCAGAAGTCACTTGAAAATGACGTAACTTTGAACAGTCACTAAATGAACTGTTCTAAGTCGAGGACTACCTGTATTTAACTTTGGCAATTGATCTATAGAGACTTAGGCTGAACCTGAACCTGCCGTCTCTAATAGGCTTCTCCATGGATCTAGATCTGAGGGAGAAGAGCTTTCCCTGCTAAAGCAGGAATCTCCAAACTTGGCAACTTTGAGACTTGTGGACTTCAACTCCCAGAATTCCCAGCTAGTGTGGCTGGCTGAGGAATTCTGGGAGTTGAAGTCCACAAGTCTTAAAGTTGCCAAGTTTGGAGACCTCTGTGCTAAAGTCTCCTGGATTTTAGCAGAAAGACTTCAAAGTCTCAAGATTGTTCAAGTTTCCCTATCCTGGTCATTTAATCGAAATAGTTGAATGCCTCCCTTCTCCTTTCCAACCATTCAAGGATATCCCAGTATAATCAATGGTACCAAAAGAGATCAAGGAGGATTGTGCTTCCCCAACCTCAGACACCACCAAGTAGTGATGGAATTCAATTTTTTTTTACTACCGTGGCTTGGTGGGCGTGGCAGGGGAAGGATCAGGGAAGGGATTCAAATTTTTTAACAACTGGTTCTGTGGGCGTGGCATAGTTGGTGAGTGTTGCTTGGTGCTCATGTGACTGGCTGGGCATGGCCAACTCTATCACTCACATCGAGGCACGCATCTCCTCGCCTAGCCTCTCATGACTGTGGGGATGCTGCAACAGTCATAAGTATGAAAAATGGTCATAAGTCACTTTTTTCAGTGCCATTGTAACTTTGAATGGTCACTCCACACAAGCAAAGTACCAGCAAAGGAGGGGAAAAAAACTCCAGAGAAGTTCCTGAGACAGGAAGTCTAGTCCTGCCAAGAATGTAATAAGGGTTAACGGAGAGGCTGTTTCTGTAAGCAACACCAGAATGTTTCATTCCTGCCTTCCTTACAGGATTAGGCCGGTAATTTCTTCTAACAACCAGTTCTCCAAACTGTTTAGCATGTTAACAACCAGGTCTAGCAAGTAGGTATTCTTCTCCTGGGAAGAATATTGTGAAAACTCCAGTCAGAGGTGGTATTTTTCTGGTTCTCCGAACTACTCAAAATTTCCACTACCAATTCTGGTCAGAACCTGCTGAATACCACCTCTGCCACCAAGCATAATCAATACAATTTCTGTGGTGAATCCTGACCTGACAGCTGACTGCCAAGGATCTAAATAATCCATTTCTTCTAAAGCTATACCATGTAAAGGCATGTTTTTCCTCCACAACATTTCTTTAAAAATGAAAGTTGGAGATGGGTCTAAAATAGTTAGCTGGAATGCTTATTAAGTTGATGGCACACTATAGCCTTTTTCAGAGATGAGGGAAACAATCCTTCCCTTAAGGACTAATTACTGCTTCGATCCAACTTCCTGCCATCTCACAGGAAACCTTAGCCAGTTATCAGGAACAGAGACCCACCTGAGAAGTGGTGGAACTGGCATTGCAGATGTTTCTTTGCTTCCTCATAATGATTCCAGATCACAAGAGGACATCCCACAAATTTTCATTGTGTTAGTCCAGGTGAAGTCTAGCTCTTCTTAAATCTAAGCAGTTTTAATGCTAATTCTTCCCAACAACTCTTCAGATGCCAGTCTTGTCAAACATTCTTGAGAAAGCAGCAAGTTGCATTATAAGGTCTGCTGGATGTCAGTAGGATGGCAACATGTTTTGGTTTTGCTGCTAAACACGAGCTTGTATCAGTATCAGACACGAGGTGGGTCTTCCAGCTGTGTTCAGGTATCTTCTCAACCACTTCAATATCTCTCATCTCCTCAGTAAACCAAGAAACTGCAGTGGATCTCCAGATAGAGGTTGCCCCAGTGCAATCTAATTCAGCCCCCTACATGACCCATTATTCCAGTGGGTGACCATAATCAAACTGCATACCAGACTCTTGGGAGATTCCCCAAATGCCCTCTGACCCATCTTTCCCCATTGTGGAGAAAATTGAGTCGTGCTGTAAAATTCCATGGCAGTCAAAGAGTAATCTGACTGGTGAGGGTGAGTGAAACCACCCTTTTGCATTGTGTGAATTTCTTTTTAAATTGTTCCCGTCTGTTTTTGTGTTTTTGTTTACCTTCAAAACAAAAACAATGTTTTTTAAATATTTTTATTGTAATTGCCTAGAATTGTTGGGAATTGGGCAGAATACAAAATTGAAATGATGGTAAGACAATATCCTATATGAGAAGTGGTGAAATTTAATGCCCCTCACCCCCATTTTCCAATTGATTTGTGTCTGACCACATCAGAAACTAGATCTTGTCTGTGACCTTTCATGTACATCAGGCTCTTAATTAGTTGGTCAGGCCTGTTGTTGCTGTGGTTAGGAACTCCTAGCCTGCATCAAGACCCTAGCAGAAGGGAAGTTGAGTTGAAATCCCCCAACCTTACAATCCTGGGGACTGAAAGAAAACGGGGTAAGGGATGATTTAACACAGCGGTGTTAAACTCGCATTGTCACGGTGTCATCATGTGACATATCGTGATTTTTTTCCTCTTTGCTAAACCGGACCTGGGCATGGCCAGTGCATGATGCATCTGACTCATGAGCCTCAAGTTTGACAGCCCTTATTTAACATATTTCAATAAGCCATAGCTTGTCAAATGAACTACATTGTCTAGGTTTATACATAACCCCAAATCCCAGTCTTTGATTTACCAACCACAGTAGCCAATCAAACCATGATAAGGTTTAGTGTGTTATACAAGCCCAGTGTTTCTCTCCTAGCTATTGACTCTCTCCTAGATATTGACTGTTTAGCTGGCTTGCTGGATGACTGCTTCTGTCACTCTGCAATGTTAGCATTTTATTGATAGGGGCTTCTCCAGTTCAATTAAAAAAAAGTATTCTACGATATGCAGTGGTATATAAGATGAAAAAAATGTAATTAGCAATATTGGGTTTGACCTCGTTTATTTATTTCTAAAGTCCCATTTTTAGAATTAATGTGTTTTGTTCTGGTGATTTTCAAAAATCTATTTATTATTTCCAGGATTCAGATGAAATCCAAGTTAACTATCCAGGAATGTTTGAAATTATGGCTGATCTACAAGGCAAGTTCCATGGTTTTTTTTAAAGAGTGAACTACCAACGTGATTTGACTTCACTTGGAGAAATAAATTAGGGTTTATTACTATATTATTGAACTGTGAAGTATATTAATGAGAATGAATATGCTCTTTCAAGAGAAACTAAGGAAAAGTATATAAATATAGAAGTAATATACATTTCAGGACTTAGAGATGCATAATATAATTTACTCTTGCAGTTTACTTTTTCACATGCTGTTAAGATTGATAGTATACAGTTCTGTATATTGTGTTTAACTTATTCAGAGTCAAAAACAAAAACCTCTGTATGCTATGCTCACCTTTTTAAAATAGGTAGTAAATTCTGAAATTATGCCAAAGAGGTTAATAGTAAAGTGGTCAAATTTGGGAGTGGGTGGGTATTTTTGAACACCCTCCAAGTTTGGGGAGGGTTTTAAAAGTGAGAATTATAGCCATTTATCTCTTAGAGGCCACAGCTCCCTTTTCCCCCGGAAATACGGGCCATTACCGACATTCAGACCTTCCAGCGCGCAGTAAAGACCCTGTTCTTTCAACAGGCCGGCCTGGCCCAGTAATGGTTTTCTGGGGTTTTAATTAACTAGGTTTTTAAATTTTAAAAAAATTTCTAAATTTTAAATCTATTAGTTTTATATTTTAAATTGTATTTCGGCCTTGATTTAATTGTTTAATCTGTTTTTAATTGTATATATTGTCTGTTTTTAGTTGGCTGTGCCCCCGAGTCCCTTTTTGGGAGAGGGGGCAGTATAGAAATTCAATAAATAAATAAATAAATAAATAAATAAATAAATAACCACCCTGTGGTCGCATCTGGAGGAGGTATGGCAAAGGAGAAAGGGGCAGGAGGGTCAGATGACAAAAGCATCATTGGGACATCAGCCCTATTTATTTTCTCCAGGCATACAGCATTTCATGTGTGCCCTCCCCAAAAAAGTTGTACCCTGCAGCACTATACCAGGGCACTGTTAGCATCTCCTTCCTTCCTCCAGAAACAGAGTTGAAAAAAACAGCTATATGCTGTCCCTTCCCTCAAAAGATGCTCACCTCTGACCTAGAGTGTGCCAGAGTGATTTTTTTAAATAATCAAGCCATAGCAGTGAGCCATGCATTCCAATAGATATTTTGTGGGTCTACATTGTAGATTGGTTGAAGGCCAATTTGCTGGTTCCATTTAAGCTAATCATATATATTAACACAACAGAGCTATCACCATACATCAAGTAAAGTAGCTTTTCATTTCTGCCCAGACTTGATTCACCAGAGTAATTTTGAATCACACTGAATCTTTTCTTCCCTTAAATAGTTGAAGGGAATGCTTTGCGAACTGGTTTGTAACTGTCTTGATTAATCTGTACATTAAAGAGAAACATAGGTTGCCGTTTTAAGCACAATTAGCTGAAAATAAATTCCACTGAATTTAGTGGAGTGTATCTCCCAGGTGACATATAAACCATTGTCCTGTTGTAGAAGGAAGGTATATGTATATATTGGAAGTTTTATGCTGCTGGTGTTCTGAAGGCATTTTCAGA
The DNA here is from genome assembly GCA_023653725.1 of Bungarus multicinctus. NCBI lineage: Eukaryota > Metazoa > Chordata > Lepidosauria > Squamata > Elapidae > Bungarus > Bungarus multicinctus. The sequence goes on from CM042836.1 coordinate 150,693,981, forward strand.
GAAAATTATTTCCTGGCAAATCATATTAATTATACTTTGTATTTTGTATAGGTCCCAATTTTCATTGGGTTCATTAATCTTAGTGTATAAAGTTTATAAGGAGGTTTTTGGGCTAAAGACTACTTGCTGGGGCTGCAGTCCTGCATGTTAACCTCATTGTTGATGGATAAATTTGTCTTTGAGTAAGCAGAAATAAGGTCCTTGGTGTTATTTTAAAACATTTGCACTCATCTGATCCTATTCATATTTCTGAAATATATTCAACTGATGGTGTATGCTGTATCTTCTTTTAAAGCCTAAAACTGTTTTTAGGTATGGGAGAAAGTAATTGCTGTTGGAACAGGAAACCTATGATACATAGAGCGACCATGTTGGCAGCTGCAGCAGTGTATAAGGGTATGAGCTTTCTATTAAGTAACACAGTGGTCGCCAACCTTTCTGGCTCCACGGACTGGTAGAAGCGGTGAGGGGGAGGGAGGCAGAGAGGAGGGTTTTGCCTGCACGCTTCGTTTTCACAAAGGCAGCTTCGCATATGCACTTGCCCATCACTTCCACAACTCGCTTCCAAACAGGTTGCGGCCTGCCACCAGGCCACAGACTGGAGGTTGGGAACCCCTGAAGTAATTCATCTTTATCACAGGGAGGTAGATTTTGTCACTCTGTGTTTTCCAGCTTACTCATTTCATGCAATTTTCTGTCCCACCATCTTTTCTGTGGTGCTTAAAAATTTGTGAAAAAGTTTCCTTTCTGTAGGTGGTTTACCTCTTTGGGCAGTAGTACATATAGTCCTTGAATTATTTCAATTGGGAACCATAATGTTGATGACTAATGTGGTTTCTATACAAGTCATTACCTGACTGGACACGATTTTATAACCATTGTAATGTGGTTGTTAAGCACTTCATCATGGTCATTAAGCAAATCCAACTTCCCCAATTGACTTCGCTTGTCAGAAGCTGGCTGGGAAGATTTCAAATTGTGAACATGTGACTGTAACTTGCTGCAATTGTTGTAAATGCAAGCCAGTTAACAAGTGCTCAAAGTGAGATCACATGACCATGGGGTGATGTAACAGCCATATCTTTGAGGATAGGTTGTAAGTCACTTTGTCTGAGGGTGTCATGACTTCATTGTTAAAAAAAAAAACAGTCGTAAATCAAGGACTAACTGTAACAACATTTCACGTTCTTTTACCACACACAAATATGTAGCTTTGGATAATTTTCCTCAGTAAATAAATGAGAAAATATAATATTTTTGACTCATTTGTTTAATAGGGTTTTATTTATCAATTTTAGGATTTGTGTGGTGAACAAATCAGGTTTTAAGTAACATTTATACCAAAATATTGAAAATTCAAAAGGTTCACAAATGTTTAAACACCGTTGAATGTACCATTCTAGCATAGTTGTGTAATCCACTGGCCCTAATACTAAAGGAAGAATGGAAAGCTACACTCAGTAAAACACAATTATGATCTAAAGTTGTCATTCTTCGTTAATTCTTCTCATAGACTGCCATTGTTATCAATGTTGTTATCACTGTTGTTAGCACAAGCAGGGTTCAGCTCAGAGACAGAAAAGAGAGAGGAATTTAGGCTAAGAGGGCTGGCTGGTGTGGTTCCAATGAACCCATTGCATTCCCTTGCATTCTCTTTTGATAGTTCCTTATAGTTGATAAATTTGCTGGCACAGGGACTTGAACCAATACATCTGAAGCATCAAGCTGCCTTGAATCTGATATAAACCACTTATTTTATAATAGATTAGATTGGTTTCCGCTGTATTCCTTTTTGCTGTGATGAAATAAACGCAAAATGTTTCTTTTTGCAGAGTTGTATGGAAATAATGATGGGACAATACCAGCAACGTTTCAGATATATTACATGATAGGATGGAAATTCCATAAATCACAGGTAATATTTACTTCCTCTGTTATATTTACCTTCCTTTATTTAGCCATCCTGTAATATGTAAGTATTAGGATTTGTAGTTTAAAAAATAAAAATAAAACCGTATTATTTTACTTAACACTTGGTTCTTAATATTTAAAATGACAACTTCTTTCTCCTTTTCAGGCACAACCAGCAGAGAGAGGTTCTGCAACAGCATCATTTGGAGATCTGAGAAAAATAAATGAACTTATTTCAGGCAAAAAAAACCTTTGACATGAAATATAGTAATACAAATTGTACATAGCCTGTTGGATAATTAACAGTTATCATTTAATGTTGACAAACAAACAACATTATTTTCCCCAAAACTACTTCGGTGCCTAGGAAAAAAAGGGGGCACTATATTCCTGTTTACCATGCAGTGGCTGTATTTTTATATGCAAATGGTAATAGCAAAATTGCCAATTTGATCTGGGTACATCCAGAGAAATGATAGTGTGTATTTCTGTACACATATTACTTGCTTATGTGAAAATATGAGAGGTTCGGCTATTCAATAAAAGAATAAATGAATGATGGAGAAGAGACTTGGATAGTTGGTCCTACAAGTCCTGGAAGGTCTAATTCTAACTGCTGCAATTCTTGCACCTTATGTGAGATAATCTGTCCTCTGTTATCTAGTGGGCTGTTTGATAAAAGGAAAGCCATGTAATTCCACTATGCCAGGCCACATCCTTGTAGGACTTAAATTGTTGGCCAGGATCCCAAGGCCCATCAGTGAAGAGTTGAGATGAAATGTAAATGGTATACAGTAGGCTATGCTAAGAATAAAGGAATAGTGGGCTTCTATTTGTATGGTTATCCCATAGGTAACTATTACAAGCCACAATGACATCACATGCATTATGATATCATTAGAGAAATGTATCATTGCACAATGATATGTTAACGTGAGCCACTTGTAGAATGTGATGCACATAGGCATTTCCCCACCTTGCCACCCTGGGGACATTCATATGTCAACCAAAATAATAAAGATCCAGATGTTTTCTTGGTTGCAACCATTTTCTTTCAAAATAAATTTCTCAACTATCTAGAATAAAAGAGTTTTTATGCTGCATTAGACAGTTATGTCAGGCATGTAGTAACATTATCCAAAGATCTACCACTATTTCTTATTCTAGCTTTTGCATTTGTTAAAACTCTTTTATTTTTTTCCAGTAAAAAAAATCATAAACCACAATACTTTGATTGCAATATTATGGCTTCAATTATTTTGCAGAGCTGCTACATTTAATTCCTCCTACTGTATATATGTTCATGTGTGTGTGCCTGTTGTGTATAAAATAAATCTTGTGCTTCCACAGTTAACTGAACCATAGTTTACCGGAATTAACTCCACATGTGATCTACAAATAAACCAGTCACATTTTAGCCTATTATGTTGTGAGAATCCAGCCCAGGTGGGGAGGGATAATTTGGAAGAGTTAATCAACTGAACTATATACTGCCAAAACTCTTGTGTCTGTAACCTTTAACTGGGCGAAACAGTGCATCATAGAGCAACCATTTTTGAACCAAGGTACATCAAATGGTCTAACTTACAGATTGTGCCCAAAATCCAAAACACATAACAGCCATGGAATTGAAATCTGGCAAATGTTATAAAGTATTTTATGATGTAAAAATCACCACGAAACATTTGTGTGACATAATACAGTAATATAACATAGAGTATGATAAAATATTCCTTGTGGTCAACTCACGTTTATGTTACGCAGTTCAACAAGGGGCTATTTTCAAGTGAAGATATAACATTTCCCTGAATTTTCCAGTGAAAGCAGTACATCAGAAATTCTGCCATTGTTGAAGGCATTGAGGAATTTGGGAAGAAAATATTTCTAAAACAATGGGTCACATGTTGTCTAATTTTCCTTTAAAAGGAGGTCCATTTCACTTTTGGTGTGCATGGCAAGTTGGGATCGACCAAATGTATAATAATCAATAATTTTTCTTCCAGTGTGGAGGAGATGAAATCACATAATGAATGGGGAAACTGATGTATGGAAGAACTAAATACTCAAGAGATTGCTGGAAGGAACTCAGTGAAGCAGTTCTTCAGCTGTTCAAAATATTTAAGTTGCAGTATTGCTGAACTCTGAATGAATCAATCACACATCAAGATGGCTGATTGCAACTGTATACACTTGTCCTAAGTGTCTATTACTGCCTGTTTAGAGTTTCCATACTCTCACAATAATGTTCAATATTATAGGTGTATAAACAATCTAAAGTTTCAAATTCCTTGTTCTAATTGGAAGGGTTCTGGTGATGGATCTGATTCTATCAAGACTATCAAGCCAAGAATATGGATGGAACACTTCTTTTCAAATTCAAAAAGTTTTGCACATCTGTACTCAAAATTAATTTGGCTTATTTGAAAGTTAGTATATTAATCCCATCCTTGTAGTTTTTTGTTATGCTATAAAGCTTACCAACAATTGTATTTAACTTAATGGTGCAGAATGCCAATTAATGCTACTAAGCTTGGAACAAGGAGACAAAGAAGAAACATTTAGAATAAGTGTCTAAACACTCAAATAGTTGAAGCAAAATCCATTTGAACATTTTAGATGTCCTAAATATTTGATCTTTTTACATTTTCAAAACTACATTTCAGTACACCTATTACCCCATCCTATTACTGTGCAGTTTTTATGGTTACATTCTCTTGTACTTAATTTCAGTCTATTGACCTAGTGTTCATCAAAGAGCTGAGGATTATGAACTAGAAAGAAATATAACAGCCTGATAATTATCTGTGGAAGCCTCTGGCTGCTGTCTTACATTAGCAAAATGAAATTAAATGCAAGAATTATCCTTAGCAGGACATGGTTGCATAGCTTGATTGGTTAAACTATAATATCCTTTCATTCACCTTTTGTACAGCTGAACTCAGGAGATTGGATTCTTCTTCTGTCCTTTAATTAAGCAGACTGGCCCAAATGTCTGTGGCCCAGTTTACATGATACTAAAACAATTAAAAACAGCTTACATGTTTGGGCTTAGCATGATACACAAGCTCACTTATAGCTTTGTATTATATACAAACCAGGCTACTGTGGTATGTTCAACAAATTATGGTTAATAACTTCTCATATGCAATGTGTGAACCTTCATATCACCAATGTTAAGGTTGAAAATGATACCTTAACATCAGTTGGACCCATTTTAATTAATTTGCAACCTTATGTATGCTATATATCAAGTTTAAATTATTTTATTTGCGCTCACAGAACAAAACACAAGTACAACAAAAGAAGAACATGGGAAAATTAATCATCAACAATAGGTCACCAAAAACTTGACTAGTATGCTATATATAAGTTGTGATAAAGAGAATTAACGTATTGTCTTACCCCTTCAAATATAGTGCAGAAATCATGTAAAGGCTATTGCTTTAGGAGAATTGAGTGTTTTCAGAGATATATTACTGTAGTTTGATAAAATCAAGATTAGTTCCAGTCTGCAAATACTTCTTATGTACTGAACATATATAGTTATGTTAAATAATCAGAACAATTATGAGTTAAAAATGTAAAATAAAAAGCAGAATTATAACCTTTATAAATTATTGTTAGAAAAAAAATATGCATAATACTTCTACAAGTCATTGAGTATGTCAAGGAGCTCAAGAGGTCATCTCTGAAATTTTCTCTGGTTTTTGAAAGTTTACTGCATGTTATTCAAATGTGTGTCTGCATGTAGTCTTTTTCCAGAATAACACCTGGAATAATCAGCTCTCAGCTTCTTTTTTCAAAGAAGAATAAGCCTCTGTTCCTTTATGTAGCCACTATTCTCTTGCCTTTTAATATTTTTAACCAATGAAACATCAGTCCCACTAAAAGGTGACATTTACACTGAGTGGACTCACAGGTTTATTAAATCACAGTGTGATTTATCTGATTTTGGCTTCGCCCGCTTTGTAAGCCAGGCCATTCTAGGTTGAAGGCTATGATTTAGGGCAGAATGCAACACGGACTCCACTTCTGCGACTTGTTCAGGAAGGCCAGATTAAAACTAAGATGCATTAACATGCTAGAATGAAAGAGTCAGCAATGAAATCAAATGGGAAACTAGCTGCAGTAGGGTTGCTTTCTGAAAATAGCTCCATGCACTCACACACATTAAATAAACAAAGCTCTTCATGGCCTTCTGCATGTCAGCTGGGTGTAGATAACAGGGTGTCTAAGGGGAATGGGCATTAGTGTTTCTGGCTGTGAGAATTACATTGCAGTGGGAACGCTCAGATCCCCTATCAAAGTTTTGTTTTCCTTGTTAAGAGCATAAGCATGTTTATCTCATGAGCCATTTCAGGATATCAGGCTGATGCAAAGATAGAGTATGAAGGGAGCTGCTAAAAGGAAGAAAATCAACAAGACAGACCCCCAGGATGAATGGGAGTTCTTGTGTATCTTGGAGCTTGCAAGTTTTCTTACTTGTTTTTCCTTTTATTTTCACCAGCCACTGCTACTTATTCCTTGAATATTGTAGTGACTATTGAGCCTGTGACTATGTGCTAAAAAGGACCACTCATCATAAAATCTGATTTGAGTTAGGAATTGACCGGCTTAAGCATGTAATGAAAGCAAAATCATTAGTGTGAAACACCGCAGAGCTGGCCTTGGGAAAGGGAAGGAATGAAAGGAAAGGAGCAATGAATCACTGAGGGAGAAAAAAAAAATTAACTCAGTCCCGAGAAACTAAAACAGCACAAGAAAGACATTAATTTTGTTCAGTATAAATGGGATAGAGAAAAAGTTTAGTGAGCTTTCAGTTGACATATCTCATAAAAGAATAACCTGGACATTTCATCTACCAGGACAGGTAAATAGGACCATAAAATTTGAGTATATAGTTTCATTTATTTGGATAAATGTAGAAGCCATAACAGATATTAGAATCTGAAACAGGACAAAATGGGAGTATTCATTCCATGGATCCATTTCATAAATTCATGAAATCATCCTAGGTTTAGGATCTTCTCAGATCTGCCTTTTGACTGGAGTGTTTTTCATCTGAGTTGGCCTTTTCCACCATCGAGTAGATTACCAATAGCAGATTAAACTTGAATAGTTTTTGGTCTTACCTAAAGATTTCAATCCTTGGTACAAAAATTTCAGGCTACTTGTTACAAAAAGAGGAAAGAGCCTATCGCTCTTGGTACTTCTGAGCCTAAGCTGTTCACTTTTGGAAATTTGCAGAAATGGTAGACTTCTTCTCTGAGATTACAGAACTGTCTCCACACAATTTCAAATATGTTTTTTTGACTAGATTTTATTTCATTTTGTTTAATTAACCCAATTGCCAGGGATTGCACAAATTAGACCACCTCATTTTTTTTAAAGATGTGTGAAACCCAGACCATGGAAGCCAATCTAGGAAGCTAGTATCTGTATCTGGTGACTGGGATCATATCATATAGTAAGGCACGATGAGATCTGTTTAGTGCTGGCTCAGCATGATGGTGAATCCAGTCATCGGATCATCTGGTCTACTTGATGCAGTTTTGGAGTAGCAACAATGTTCCAGGAATTCAGAAAGAATATTTTCTGTCCTACTTAGTGGGTTAAATCTTACTGTTAAATTTCAGGACCAGGGTAGTACTTTTAACTTTATAGACTAAAATAAACAAAGCGGCATTTTCAAAAGACAAGTGATTTAATTTCAGAGTTTGAAAGATGTTTCTGCCTAATAAATTAGAAGACATAAGCTAAAAACATTAAGAAGATATTGCAGGTAAAGTTGGTAAAATTTTATGAAGATGTATTTGTGCCAAATACCTAAAGTATTTGAATCATGTGGCTTTCAAACAAAAGTTTTGAATGTACTTCAGTTTGTACAGTAGCATAGAAAGAGGAGACTGACACCATTAAAAGTCTTTTAGTATACTTTAATTTCTTATTAAACAAAGGCTTTAGAAAATTAGAATTTAAAATCAGTTTAGATAATCAAAAATATGAACTAATATTATTCAATTTTACTGATTGGCTCTTAACAATATCACTAATGCAAACAGGAATATAATCATAAGCATATCCCAATGTATTCTTAGCAAACCATCAAATACTGTCAGTTTCCAGATTGCAGTAAGCTGTTGAAGAGAAGGAAATTAAAAAAAACGTATATATGTGTGTGTGTATACAAAAAGTGCTTCTTATGGATATATATTTGTACTAATGTCTTACTTTTTCCCCTTTTAGCTACTACAAGTACTTTACCGATGCTGTGGAAACCCAGCAAGATATATTTCTGACTGGTTAACTAGTTAAATGCAACCTTTTGCTGAGAATATATATTCCCACTGGTCTCAGTAGGTCTTCCGTTTGTGTAAATCATGCTAGGATTGCAGTGTAATATCTTTCCAGAAGCGTTTTAATACCTCCATAATGCCCTTAGTTGCACTGATTTAGAGGTTCTAGAATTTATTCTTAATTTTCCTCCCCAAAAACTATTTGGCTGCAATATCTTTCTTTCTTTTTCCTTTCTTTTCAATGTATACTCATCTTTTATTCCTTTTACTAAAACCCAGACTGGAATTTCATATTTTTATTAGACTGCTGAAGCTTCTTCTTTGTACCATTTTCCTTGTTTTCTCTTTCAAATGCCTGCCTCCCCTCCAACTTTCATAATTATGTATATAACTGTAATTTTTCATGCTGACTCTGCCCATCCCTTGAGTGTTTACATTTCAACGATGTTCAACCTCTTTTGAAATGCATCATCCTTTTATTTTGTATGCATCATCACCCACAGTTAGTGACTGTTCCTTTCTGTGCTGCAAAGGAACTGTCAAATCTTGGGTTGTAAGAAAGGACCTCTTCTGCAACTCCTTCCCACCCACCAATTTCCAGGAGGGAAAGATAAATATACATAACAGATTGATGTATGAACCACTCCAGTGACTCCACAAATATCTTTCTGTTCCTGGCATAGCATAATACGAAGTCATGGTTTGTTAAACCATGCTTAGGAATGTTGCACAACGCACTAGATAAATCATGGTCTACAAACCATAAAAACAAATCTACACATGAAACATAGACAGGAAATATGCTAAAGTCCATTTTTGCAATATGAATTTGATAATATTCTCTTCCCTTGCACTCATTTTTATATACTGTGTAATTTCTCATTGACACTGACACCATCTTCTGTGCTTTTACATCCTAACCATCTTTCTTGAAGCTATTGCTTATGCCAGGAATAATCTCAGTTTCTTTGTTTTCCTTTAACACCACAATTTCATTTATTAATTAAAGCTGTTAATGGATTGTTAAAACCTTGCTTGATCCTTCATATGATTCCCTTCAACTTAATATAGTCAACTTATAAATAAATGTCAACTTCCTTCCTTGCCTTTCTTTTATTGGGCATCTAATGGAAACAATAAAGGCACTGTTGTTTGCTGTTTTGACAAAAACCTGACACATTGGTTTAATATTAAACAATAATGTCTAACAATCTGTCAACTTTATATAGTGAGTTATCAAATACACTAACATGAGAGGCCATATTAATATTAAATACTAATGTGCATATTTCCTAAATATTGTTCAGTGATTTTTTTTTATTAGTAAACAATGAACATCTGCTAATATGAGTAAGTGGTAATACAGTAATCATACATCCACAGCCATACAGATTTGGAATGCAGTTTTCTCAAGCTTTTGCTGTCATTTGCAGCCTTACCTTAGTATACATAGGGAAGGTTTTTGCCTATCTGTAGGTTTCAGTTTGATTTTTACACATGTTCAACACAGCAGGTGGATGTTGGCAGATATAATACTTTTTTTGAGATTATCCACAGTTTTGTTATCTGCTGTAGCAATATTATTTGCAGTATATCTTAGTTTTGGCATTTAACATTTAAAATAAACATCACCATTTGTTTAATACCAAGCTAGCTTTAAAAACCGCAAGTATTATAAATGGAAAGCAACAACTGTTTCATAAAGAAAGTATTCTGGAACAGCTAAGACTACTAGACCTGGACTTCAATGATTTGGACAGCTACTAATGACATCAATATATATATAAAAATGAACAGCTAAATCCAGTATTTCTCTGGAGTTTTGATCCAACAGTCATAACAGCTAATATTATTATAATGTTTATATAAACCAGACTTACATTGAGAAGTGGCAGATATGTAAGCACATGCATAGTCTCGAGTTTTACATATGCTAGGAACACTGGCATGACAGCATCTGGGGTGGTTTCAGCTGCCAAGTCATACCATCTTCTAGCTAAATGTATATCCTAAACATAAATTTTTTTTTCTAAAAATAGCAAATTGCTTTGGTAAAATACAGAAACTGGAAACCGCAACTGAAAGTCAGTTTTACCTCTACATAGACATATGCATATATTTTCTAGAAAGAACATAATTGTAGCGCTTTTTAGGGTCATTTTGTTTGAGTGTCCTGAAGAGACAGTGTTGGATATGAACCAAAGACCTTAACATGTTTCATGTTGAAAAACATCAGACAGCAGAAGGTTCTAATTATGAGTCATTACTTACTTGAAGTCTATCATTATTTTCTAGACATGGTTTAGATAAAGAAATCAAGAGCCAAAGCTCTACAACTCTACAATTCTCATTTATGTGATGACTTTCCCATTGCTAATGTTCATTCTTTACAATCTCAGGACACAAAATAGTGATTCCTGTCTGGGAGAAAAAAAACGCTATACTCAGGCAACACATTTTAGGCATCACGAAAATGCCTTGAATTGTTAAGTCACTCCACTGTAGTGCCAGGAACAGGCTAAAATAACTTTTCCAAGTCTAGCTATGATACCTATTCATGTGGAATAGGCTACAAAACATTGTAGGCCAGTCTTAAACCTTTTCTCAACTAGCGATTTTCCAAAATACTGGATGTATTGGTCTATAATTCCCATAATTCCCAGCTAATATGGCCAAAAAGCACTGGCTGAAAATGATGGAAATCAGAGTTCAATACATTAATGGGGGAAGAATTTTTCTGAATGTTCAGTTCTCCATGATAAAATAAAACTAATTTCTACTCTACAATATACTAATTTGTATTCTATAAATGAACTTGCAAATGTCATGGCACACTTATTTCTTAACGCTTTATACTGTATATTCTATAGTCAACAAGTTATCATTAACATTTTAATTTATAAAAACAGTCAGTTGGTTTTCAACTGATTAAAGCTCATCACATTGCATTAGAAATGGTTTTGTTTTGCAATATTTAAGTAGAATATTTACAATCAATATTAACATTAGTGTTTCAAACAACCTCAGGGGGTAGGTTACTTTACCTGAGGAACGCCTAAACCATGCTCATACATGTATGCCAGATTGAACATGGCTTCAACGCTGAGTTGATTTGCAGCAAGAGTATAATAGGTTACTGCTGAAACATAATCTTTTCTTGTTCCAAAGCCATAGAAGTAATAATCTCCAATTTTAACTCTGGCAAATACATTGCCTGGAAAACAAATACATGGAAGGGATAAAGTTGATGATGATGGTAGTGGTGGTGGTGGTAATGATGATGATTTTATATTGTATCCTGCACATTATCTATAATCTTGAAATGATGATAATAAACCTTTCAGAATCAATTTTTCCACTGTCTTTTGAAGAATCTTGGGAAAATGCAAACATATGTCCCATCTGGTACTTTAAATTATTTATATTCTATCATTCTATCTATAGGGATTTGAAGACAGCTAAAGACAATAAAATACATAAAACAAACACTTGAAATATAAAACAGTGAATATCTCCATAATTATCCCTAAGAGCTTGTGTAGAGAGACAAAAAGTGGGACTGGGTCTATTACCTGACTATAAGTGTATTTCATGGTTTCAAAGCAACTCAGGAAGAGAATTTGTTCCAGTTGATGTTACAGTGCTATTGGATGTGAGGAGCGGGGCTCCGTGAAGTTGTGCCAAATCCCTTCATTGGAAGGTCACCTTGTAGGGGTGACGAAGAGTGGAGGGATGCCCTGCAGGTCATGGAGAGTGGAGGCTCTCCTGCTTGACAAAGGGCTAATTCCCTTCCATCTGACGACAAAGAAGAGAGACAGCCATTATGGCTGTCATGAAGCTGGGGCAGTCGAAGAAACAAAGAATTTGCTGGAGTGGCATAGATGAACAGTGACTGGAACTGGGTGAGGTTTCTTTTTTTCTTTTTAAACTAAAACCTACCCTAAAGAAAATAAATTATGGAAAGGAGACTTTTCGAAAAGTTTGTTTAAGAGGCGAACAATCACAGAGAGAAAAATCACAGACCCAAAGGAAAAGATTCTAAGAGGAGAGCGCAAAACCATTAAAAACATAGAAAAATTGGAATTTCTAATTTTTATTGGCAATAAAGCATTTTTAAATGCTGAAATTATTTGTCTGAATTTTGATTATTTGTCTGAATAAATACCAACAGAACCTGTCAAATTTTGTGCAACATTGAAAGTTAAGCTGAAGGCACCACCTACTGGTGAATGGAATAAACATTATACTCCTATAACCCTGGGAAAAATACTGATAAGACATAGGAGAAAGTGGAAATAAATAACACTTGGAGGTACAGGATAAACAGAAAGATATTCTTGGAAATAAGATAGAGATTTGGACAGACCCTCTGAAGGCTTGGCAGCAAAAGATAGTAAAGATGGAAGAAATACTTAGGTTAAACAGGAAAGACATAGAGATAAAGACCCAAGGGAGGCGTTTGGGAGGCAAGTCAAAAAATGAATAAGAATTGAAATATTAAAATGAAGAAGAGATGATGGATAGAGGAAATGTTTTGTAACATAAGATCGGCTTTACTAGGAGCTAGAACAGAGGCAGAAACAAGAAATAGGGGGAATATTATTATACATATTTCTATATAATATACTAAAAATAGCTAGATGTAAAGATTAGATGTTGAAAGATGATGACACTATGCATGTTTGAATGATGTTGTTGTCATTAGAAGGGCTGACTGATGCTGATTAAACAATGAAGGCCTACATTTTAACACAAATATGTATAAAACATTACAATTACATAAGTATGATTTAAGTAACAAATATTATTAATACTACTATTACTACTTGTATCCAAATGAATGATACCCAGATGCCTCACTGTTCATATATTGATATTGATGTATATTCAAAAATTAAAAAAAAACTTTACAAAAAAAGGAAGAGAATTTGTTCCATGTGCCAAGGAGATGTCAGAAACAAAAAGATGAGAACCTGTTTAAAGTTGTTGGCTGGTCTTATAATTTTAATGGTTTCTTTTCAAGATGGACCTATTGATAGGGAGTAGAATTGACTTTTTGTCTCTCCATATATAAAATTCAATTCCATTTAAATCCATAAAGTCCTCAAACATCTTTTTTGATTTCTGAAAATGTTAGGCTTTCAAAGCAAACTTACAGCAGAGTAATTAAATTCTATTTATGTTATAAATTTTCAACAGACCTTATCATTACATGAAAAATAATCTATTTCATAAAGTACAACTATTATAATATATATGATAATTTTGAACAGTAGTTGGTAGAATTCAACTCATTTATGCAAAGGATATAATCTTTTACCACTTGCAATTCACAAAATCTACATTGAGTGGAGAGGGGATTTTATCAATTTTATAAAGGGAAATGATTCAATTGTTATCATCAGGCATTGCTTTATTTTATGATCAAACTCTAAAGCAATATTGTTATTATAAAACCTATTAGGCAGAGAACATTGGTAAAATATTCTAGTCCATTAGGGGAGAAATTTGACTCTCTCTGGTAATAGAAATGTAATGGGTTCTTTACTATGAGTTGGACATCACTTGATTACATGAAAATAACCATGAAATTTCTTGGCAATAATGTGGAAGTGGTTTGCCACCTCTTTCTTCCAAGCAGGCTGGCATAAATTAAATCTAAGACAGTGTGGCAGGTTGATAGCACTTGTCTGCTTAACTTCTATAAAATGTAGTCACCATCAGGGCACCAAAAAGGAAGAGACATACTATAGTTTCTGTGCTTGAGCAAGAATTAGAGGTAAATAGCTAAGTCTTCATTCTTCCATAAGTTTATTTCTGTGCTCTGAACACTCACAAAGAGAGTTTAAGAGGCAGGTCAAGGAACGGAATAAATAACTTTCTCTAACAAACAAAACATTCTTTTTTCTGATAGAAATGAAATGACTTGCATGATTGAAATAACGATAAAGTAAAGCAATTTAAAGCTTTTAAGACTATCTTCTCCGTACTAAAAATAAAATGGGAGGCAATAAGAAAGTCATTAAATGAAAATTGACTGGTACTGCTTTTTTTCCCCCTGAACTGATTTCAACTGTTGGTTAAAATGGTATAATCACGAAAATAGGCCAAACAAAAACAAGCAACAATGAGCAAGGAACAAATCCCAAACAGGCATATGGTGGTTGTTTTTTAAATATGTCTTCTTTTTCTTCTTGCTGTATTTTGTTTTCGTTTAATTTTTATCTGTAAGCAGTTTAGACTCACTATACCCTTGGGCAGACTCAAAACTGAGTCAAACAAATGAAAATATCATCGTTTTAACATAAAATGAGTGTCCGAGAAAATGCTTACAAATATTTTAGTGTTGTTGGCATATTCTGCATCCAAAATACTACATGTTTCTTTGGGATGGCTTAAAATAATAACACAAGAGTGATCAGGGGACTGGAGGCTAAAACATATAAAGAACGGTTGCTGGAATTGGGTATGTCTAGTTTGATGAAAAGAAGCACTAGGGGAGACATGGTAGCAGTCTTCCAATATCTCAGGGGCTGCCACAAAGAGGAGGGAGTCAAGCTATTCTTCAAAGCACCTGAGGGCAGGACAAGAAGCAATGGGTGGAAACTAATCAAGGAGAGAAGCAACCTAGAACTAAAGAGAAATTTCCTGACAGTTAGAACAATTAATCAGTGGAACAATTTGGCCCCAGAAGTTGTGGGTGCTCCAACACTGGAAGTTTTTAAGAAGAAATTGGACAACCATTTGTCTGAAATGCTATAGGGCTTCCTGCCTGAAAGGGGGTTGAACTAAAAAACCTCCAAGGTCCCTTCCAATTCTGTTATTCTGTATTCTATAATCATTTCTTACTACTTAGCTGCAGCGGTGGAATTCAAATTTTGTAACAACCAGATCTGGGGGCGTGGCTTAACTTGTGGGTGTGGCTTGGTGGTCATGTGACTGGCAAACCAAATACAAGTGGTCCTCGCTTAATGGCCAGTTGCTTAGCAAGTGTTCTAATTTATAACTGGCCTCCCCAGAGCTACTTGACCTGTTTTTGGAGTTTCAACAGCCATGCACACACACATGCACACACACACACACCTCATAACCCTGCTATTCTATGATTTTGTAAGGATCTCCTGCTGGAGCACGGGGTTGGACTAGATGACCTCTGAGATCCTTCCAGGCCAGCCCTAGATTGCTGTGCTGCTTCAAAGAGTCTTCTGAAGCCAGGGTTTGTATCCTTCCTTCCTCTTTCTTTTTTTCCTCTCTCCCTTCCTCCCATGTATTTATTTATCTATCCATCCATATATCTCATTCACTTTCTCCTCTCTCCCTCTCTCTCTCTTTCTTTCTCTTTTTTTCTGTCCCTTCCTTCCATCTCTCTCTTTCTTTGTCTATCCCTTTTCTTCCTTTCTCTTCCTTTATCTCTCCCTTTTTCTTTCTTGCCCTTTTTTCTTTCTTTTCTTTCTTGTCTCTTCTTCCTCTTCCTCTCTCTCTCTTTCTTTCTCTTTCTCTCTCTCACTTTCCCTCTCTCCCCCCCTTTCCCCCTCTCTCCCCCTTTCTCTCTTTCTCTCTCTTCCTCTCTTCCTCTTTCTCTCTTCCTCTTCCTCTCTCTCTCTTTCCCTCTCTTTCTCTTTTTCCCTCTCTTCCTCTCTCTCTCTCCCCCCTCTCTCTTTCCCCCCTCTCTCTTCCCCCTCTCTCTCTTTCTCTTTTTCTCTCTTTCCCTCTCTCTCTTTCTCTCTCTCCTTCTAAAGCTAGGACACCCATCTGAAACACACACACACACTTCCAACATTGCTCGTTAACTTATATTCTTTTTGACTAGTCTCCTAGAGTCCCAGGGATTGGATGTGATTGTCTGTTCACACCCGGTTCCACGTTGCCCGAAAAAGCTGGCAGACAAGGCTTCTGGGTCCAACAAAGCGGCCGGGGGCAGGACTTCCTACCCTCCCTCAAGCGCCCACTCTGCTGGAATCCTGACTGCCTGCAAACTTACCTTCCTCCCGCAGCTGGTGGCAGAAGGAAAGATGAGCCAGCCAGGGCAGAGCTGTTGCCACTCAGCTGCCCACCCGCCTGCATCTCGTCCCCTGCTGCTACTCGGATTCTCCTCAGCTACTGGGTCTCGCAGCTGCCAGGGAGGTGCAGGAGGCAACCAGGAACCATGTGTCTGCCCGCATCACCCCTCTGCCAGCTGCCCCTCCCTCACCCAGCCGAGCATTTTAGCCAAGTGCAGGCCACCAAGGAAGATCCACTCATGTGAGGCTTGACTTGCACCATTCTCACAGAAGGAGGCCCGCATTCAGCCAAAGCATGCAGGCTGGTGGGTGGCAGAAGGAAGGGGTAGCAGGCAAAGGGGAGTTGGGGGCCTGGGCAGCATAGCATTGTACTCCCTGGTCACCTCCCTGCCCCTAACAGGCAAGGCCAAGCAGCTGTGGAGAATCCAGGTGGGGAGTGAGATGCAGGCAGGTGGGGACTCGAGCAGTGACAGGTCAGCCCTGACTCACCTTCCCCTCTGCCACCAGCAAGCCAAGTAAGCTGGAGGCTTGGGATGGTTGCGGGGGAAGCTTGCTAGGCCATGAATGCTGCATGGGCAGTGCTGGTAGCTAAGCAAGCCAGACAGGGATGGAGGGGGCAGCTAGGTAGGCCATGAACATTGAAGGCAGCAGCAGCACGGTGGTGGCGGCCTAGGCCAGCCCTGGAGTTGGGACTCAACTGGAGCTTGTGGTGGTGGTGGCAGCAAGAGTGAGGGCGGCAGCGATAGCCCGGTGGTGGCAACCTAGGCTGGCCTAGGATTCGGGACTCAACTGGGGCTGGGCGCAGCAGCAGCATGTAGGCAACCGGGGTTTGCAGAGCCTCACTTACCTAGGGAGATCATGTTGGAAAGCAGACAGTGATGGCTGGTGGGCGGGCAAAGGCAGACTGCAGGCAATGATGGTGCATGTCCGAGATAAGGAGAGGCAGGTGAGGTTCGAATGCAGTCAGCTTGTCGTGCATGTGTGCAATGTCGCACATGCGTGATAAGGACTGACTGGGCAGGGAGCAGAGAAGCGGGTGGAGAGGGGTGGGGCCAGCCAGGGGCCCATTTTACTGATTCTCCAAACTACCAGGAAGCGTAACAACCAGTTCTACTAAACCAGTCCGAACCGGTAGAATCCCCCCCACCCCACCCCCGCTTAGCTGTAAAAGCACAAAGAGAGGAAATTAATAAAACAAGATTGCTTTTAATTCTGTTCATACCTTGACTTGCAGCTCGCTTCAATAAAAGAAGAGCCAATGGATACACTTGATTTCTATGTAGAAGTTTAACTTTTTCTGTAACAAAATTGTGGCGTCACGTATCTTAAGGCAGTCCATCTATTGCAGAATGCAAGAATGAGCATAATAGGATTTTCCCTTACCAGATTCCATGATGTAAGCTGAATTAATCTGAGCTTCTTCATAGCCCATTTCAGCTAGATAGGCATATTGGACAAGAGATGAGTCAATATTACCAGACTGGTAAGCAAAATATGCTGTCCGGAACATTTCTGACCATCCTCCTAGCTCACATACAGTTTTATAAAGCTGAGGAGCACAAAAAAACCTATTTAAAAAAACCCAGCAAACAATGCTTGGAGTATCTGGTATTCTCTATCTTGATTAACAAATCTCGTGTTTATTTCCTACCTTTCTTGCAGGGACCTTGAGATCGAAGAAATGGTATACATCCCAATTTACAAATTGTTACACTGAAAAAAAGAGTGATGATCTATTGGAAGTGATACACTGGAAGTATAGTTTTGAGTGAAGGTGTCTCTGTGTCAGCCCTTCAAGGTAGTTCAGATAATTTTGTTTATCAGATCATTATCTAGGCAGAGATCATTAACTATCTTCCTATCTCCCAAGTTCATTTGAACATACAATTACATTCTGATCCTAGATCAGCCCTCTAATCACTACCCAGCACTGAAAAACTAAAGTTGAAAAAGGCTTGCTGATGATAGCGAGCTGTGGGGGTACAGGGGTTAGAATGCAGTATTGCAGGCTAACTCTGCTGACTGCCAACAGTTGGATTCTCCGTTGGCTCAAGGTTGACTGAGCCTTCCATCCTTCTGAAGTGGGTAAAATCAGGATCCAGACTGTTGTGGGAAAATACTGACTGTAAACAGCTTAGAGAGGGCTGTAAAGCACTATGAAGCAGTATATAAGTCTATGTGCTATTGCTATTGCTATACTTCGATAGTTTTATATTAACTACTTTTTAAAAAGTACTAAAAACATTATGTAATATAGCATTGAATAAATTATGACTATCACAGATCAATGGAAATTAAATATAACTAAACCCCCAGAACCAAACAATACGGAAGTATGCAACTTAATCAGAATGATACCACAGTGGCTTTAAAAAGGAAGAGTCATCTTCCAGGTAGTCAGTGAACAACCATTACCTATTCTCAGGAGAGGAAAAAAAATATGTCACTGCATAAACTGAATGTTACTCTTTAAAAAAAAACTACAAATACAGCCAGTAGACTTTCTCTCAAGTAATATTTCAGTCCAGTAATACAACCTTCCCAACCACCCCCCCATGAGAATTATGGAGAAGATAAAGGAAGCAGCTTAAAAATAGATGTTCCTTCCTATAGTACACCTATAAAGGGAATTTGTGTAAGTTGGAAGTCATCTAATGGGCCTTATTTCCCCATGCAGATGCACAGATACACAGTGTAAATACGGTTGCCCTGATTGCTGTAGAGTTTATTGCTCCTGTTCCTGAACATTGCACAGACACCGTACAACAAGGCAGAACATTTCAGGGCTAAATTTGGTAGAAAGGATTCTCCCTACATCCCAAAGCATCTTCCAGCGATTTGGATCCTGTTACAATAATCTGATTTTGTTGTATGGTGTTTATTCAAATAGTCATATGTGGGTGAGATCGGTTTCCCCCCCTCCTCTTCCCAACAACAATTGATACAGGACAGTAAGAGGATAATATGACAACAGTTGTTGGTTCAATTACCTGTAAGAACATTGTGATTATCTTAAACAGATAGTTGCTGCTACTTACTTCAACTGCATTTTGACAGGATTTAAACACTCCCGTTCCTTCAGCATACATCTGAGCCAAATAGTATACTGCAAGGAGATGGCCATTTTCAAATGCCAAGTAAAAATATTTGAAGGCAAGTTTAAAATCTCTCCTCACTCCTAAATCACCTGAAACAAAGTTTAATTTGGGAATTTTGGATTTTCAGTAGGAGGGAGGGAGGGAGGGAGGGAGGGAGGGAGGGAGGGAAGGAAGGAAGGAAGGAAGGAAGGAAGGAAGGAAGGAAGGAAGGAAGGAAGGAAGGAAGGAAGGAAGGGGGAATTTAGGACTTACCATAATACATGACTCCTAGCTGAAATTGGGCATTGTCATATCCTTTCTCTACTGCTTTTTGAAAATACTGAAAAGCTTCAGTGTAATTCTGAAAAATAAGTAAACCTTGATGATTCAAAGTAGAGTTCTAATTCTTTTCTAGTTTTGTGTTGCTTCATCAATGCCTCAAAAACTATTTAATGCTAAATTATTAGAAAACGGAGTATACAGAATTCAGTCCTATATTCAAAGTCTGCACATATTGACTATTTTTGAACTCTTATGGGATGTTGCCCTAGATTAGATTGAACTTTTTCCCCATGATTTTACTCATTAATATGTAGGATATGAAATTAAAACTTACCAGTGGGACACCTCTACCTTTTAAATACAGGATACCAAGCCCCCAGAGTCCAACAGAATTACCCTAAATAATAGGAAAGATAGTTCCGTTTAGACATAGGATAATCTTCATTAATAAAACTGACAGAAGTATTAAATGATTGTTCATAGTTCTACCTTCCACAATATTTGTCTTGATGAATATAAGCTGGAACCTCCCTGGAGCTCCTTTTGTGGCAGTGAAGCAGCATGAATTTCCAAAGTACAAACTCTATTCAGAAGGTCCGTGACCAGGGGTGGGATTCTACAAGTTCTCACCTATTTGCTAGAACCAGTTGTTAACATTCTAAGCAGTTCGGAGAACCGGTTGTTAGAAGAAATTACTGGCCTAATTCTGTAAGGAAGGCAGGAAGGAAACATTCTGGTGTTGCTTACAGAAACTGCCTCTCCGTTAACCCTTATTACATTCTTGGCAGGACTAGACTTCCTGTCTTTGGAACATCTCTGGAATTCTTTCCCCCTCCTTTGCTGGTACTTTGCTTGTGTGGAGTGACCATTCAAAGTTACAATGGCACTGAAAAAAGTGACTTATGACCATTTTTCACACTTATGACTGTTGCAGCATCCCCACAGTCATGAGAGGCCAGGCGAGGAGATGCGTGCCTCAATGTGAGTGATATTGAGTTGGCCAATAACATGACCACCAAGCCGCATCCACCAGTCACATGACCACCAAGGCACACCGACCAACTAAGCCATGCCCACAGAACCGGTTGTTAAAAAATTGGAATTCCATCCCTGTCCATGACTAAGGCCTCCAGTGCAATAAAGAGGCAGCCAACCAATTTGGAATGTCAGGATACAAACAATCTGCTCCTTTCCTATATGCATGCAATGTAATAAAGCACATGCATATATAAAAGTGGCAGAGTTTGCTCCGTGATGTCACAATGCTTGTTTCATTGTTTGTCTCCACTTGCCTCTGAGGTAATACCCATGGTGTAATGTTTGCTAGGTTTATTATAACAGGAAGCACATAACCAATAACTGCAGGAGAAGCAAGAGGAATTGAAAAATCAAAAACCAAGTGCCATGTCCTGTCCATTATCCTAACCTCCTCTAGAAAAAAAACCCTATAATGACAGAATGTCCCACAACGAAGACCTCTGTCGTTTAAAAAGCAGAATTTATTGATGTTATCTAACTTCTCAACTTTTACATTGATCCAATTCCTTTAGCTACCTGTGATCTTCTGAAGACCACATTTCCTTCTGACACTAAACTTTATTATCTTTCTTACAAGTTCCTCGATATCAGTTTTCAATTAATTTTTGCCCAACGTATGTTAAATAAACTATTTTCCTTTTCCACCATCCATTTCTGGCCCAATAGCATCAGATTTAATCTCAGTATTATTTTTATTCATATATGTTATGTTTGTCCAGTAGGATTATTGGTATAGTGTTATAGAAGTTCAACTGTATGCTCACAGTGTCAATGTAGAAGTGCTACATTCACATATGCTTTCATATTTCTCCTTTCTCTGCAAGACTTCTTAGGTAAATTAAATGAACATTTTTGCAAGTTCTTTGAAATCCATGCAGTCCAAGCAATTTTTTTTTAAAAATTAATACATTACCTTATCTGCTGCCATGGTGAAGAACTTCAAAGCAGTAATATTACTCTGAGTCACAACAGTACTTCCTTTTAAATACATCTGCATATATTAAAAGGACGCAGTTTAGCTGATGGATATATAATACCTTCACAAAAATTCCCAAAGAAACTGTTATGCACTGTTCCTTTGTTTTTTTCTTTTCTGTATTTTATAGCTGACCT
This sequence comes from Bungarus multicinctus, assembly GCA_023653725.1. NCBI lineage: Eukaryota > Metazoa > Chordata > Lepidosauria > Squamata > Elapidae > Bungarus > Bungarus multicinctus. Next base: position 150,715,698 of record CM042836.1, read on the forward strand.
AGTTTTATTTATAGGAAGGAATAGAAAATAATATGAACCCAAACTGATCTCAGGAAACAAAATATGTACCTTTCCAACAAATGCCATCCCATATGCATTCCCTGCATTTGCTGCTTTTAGGAAGTAGTAGAAAGCTTTCTGATGAAAAAATAGCATTTCTATAACAATGTTCTTTCAAATTTGGGTTTTTAGATTTTTTTATAACTTTCATATACAAAGAGAAAAATGGGGAAAATGAGAAATTAAAAGAAAAAGTTTTTTAAAAGTTCTTGGAAACAATATATCTTCTCTGGCAGTAGTTTTTAATTGAAATGGATTTGAATATAAGTAGTTTTTAATTATTTGTCAAAATGTACTGCAAGTTCAAAATAATCCTACCCTGATTCTAAAACTGACAATAATTCAGTGGTTTCAGATGCTGCTAATGCATCTGGATCTGTTCATGAAATTAAGAGAGTTGGGGTTTGGTTCTGAGTTTTTTCCTCTCTCCCAATTTTAGGAAATCCCATTTCCTTTTGAAAAAGTCAACTTGAAATATGATAGGAAAACAAAAGGCCAATGTTTCCTAGTATTTAAATCTGAGGTGGGATCCAGAAGAGAAGCCAAGGTTTATTCTTCTCAGATAATGCTGATGAAATTCCCACATTGCCATCATTTCTCACATTGCTATTACTTCATTTGAAAAAAAAAGGCATGGCATTAACCTTTTCAACTTCATTTGGAACATACAAGAATTTAAAAAGGGAATAGAATCTTAAAAAGAATCTGTATATATGTTTACTGAATTCCAACTACCACTCATTAAAAATGTTTATGGTTAGCCAGGATAGCCTTTAGATGGGAAGTTTGGAGTTTTAATCTAACATTGGGATACTGGGATTAAAAAAAGGATGTTTTAAAATATATTAAATATTGAGAATGTGCATATTAATGAATGTTAATAGAACAGTGTCCATCCCTGAAATCTGAATATACATACAGCATGATCTTTTTCTAGTCCTCTTCTTCCCACAAGATGCAGCTGTCCAAGATATATCTGGGAAAAATGAATTGTTGGTATGCAAAGTGAAGAATGAACTATACATAATGGGAAAAAAATAAGACCTTGGAGAACTATATGGAAATATGGTATCTCCATAGCAATTATATCCTGCAATTATACTAAGTAAACTCTTCATGGATCATTACCTTGTAAAGTTTGAAGGGCTTTATACAGTCCAATGACATTATGAACTACATTAATAGAAATGCTTACTCCAGAAAAAAAAAATTATTCATAATGGGCAGGTCACAGACAAAAGATCAGGTTAAATATGAGCCAAAACAACCAAATGGATATTTACAATCAGGATATGATTCTGGAATAAATGGAAGGGCCATCATCACTAGCATATGAGTGTTAAAGACAATGTCTACATACAAGCCTTAGTATTGTTGACAGTGGAAACAGTGCAATGACAAATAGTAGTGATGATAGTGAATCTCCTTGAAATATTCCTCTCTTGATATTTACCTCTCCCAGTCTCTCACCATTGACCTGCAACTTACAATCAGTCTTGTGATCTTCTTGCAGCAGTTAACTTGTTGGTCACTGTTTCTTCAGCTTCTTTGCGTAGGCAGCACTTACTGTCTGTTGCTGTCTTCTTAATTTTGGCTTTGCATGCATTTGTTGTTGTTATTATTATTATTATTATTACTATTATTGTTGTTACATCTATCTATCTATTATCTATTATCTATCTATCTATCTATCTATCTATCTATCTATCTATCTATCTATCTATCTATCTATCTATCTATCTATCTATCTATCTATCTATCTGTATTGTGGAAACCCAGACCATTAGATTACTTGTATTTTGTGAATTCAGAAAGTGGGTTAATTCTTATGTGAAGCAAGCCAAGGAGGAAGAAATTTAGGAAAATTATCTTACCTGTATTCATGTGTTTCCTCTTTCAGCCAAAAACTTAAAGTATTGATGTAAATCCCAGTCCAAGAATTCCTCATTAATACTCAGATTTTCTGGCCTTTCAATCAGTCTCACTCTTTCAACTGGTATGTCTTCATTTTTTTCTAATTTGTTAGCTACTATTGATAACAATAACAATAACTTATATTATCAAAACAGTTACTGAAGTTTGTAAGATATAAATGCTACAAAACCATTCTTTGGGGAACAGAGAAAATAAAAAACTGTTCCAAATTTATTATTTTACATTGCTTGTCACATAGTTTGCATAGGAATTCATATAATAATAAATTTCTATAGTACTTTTTATGTTTTCTATTATGGAAATGCTTATATAGACTCACATTAATGTCTCAGTGGAAAAAAACTGTATACAATGGCAGGATTCAAATCCCTTCTCTTTTCCTTTATTCCCTGCTACTTGGCCTGTTATATTTTCTTCATGCAGAGGCAGGAAAAAAAAATTTTTTTCATGCAGAGTAGGCAATGATCTGGCTCCTTGGGAAAAAAAAACCAAGTCTCTTTTTTCATCTCTAACTCTGAGCAGGTGATTGTTTGGGATGGCTTTGAAGCTCAGTGGAAAAAAGATGAGCTTTTACTCATTAGGAGTCATGGTGGCGCAGTGGTTAGAATGCAGTATTGCAGGTTAATTCTGCTGACTGCCAGGGGTTCAATCCTCAAGCTTGACTTAGCCTTCCATCGTTCCAAGGTTGATAAAATGAGGACCCAAATTGTTGGAGGCAATATGCTGACTCTGTAAACCGCTTAGAGAGGGCTTTAAAGCATTGTGAAGTGGTATATAAGTCTAAGTGCAATTGCTATTTCAGCAACCAGGAGGGGAAGGACAACAATGATACACTGGTTAATACAATTTGATTATTAGTTAATGCACCTCTTTGACCAAATGCACGCACATTTTTCATTAACTGTCAGAAAGGCTGTTTGGCAGAACAGAAGGGTCCTTCCTTATAATGAGCACCTCAGAGCTGTAATGTTGAGTATGTAGAACCTCAAACTGTAGCCTTTGTTTTGAAGGCAAGCTTCATGTTCCTAGACTGTTACCAAAAAAGCAAGATCATAGGCAGCGGGATTCATATATCTGAAAACACAAGATATTCATGCTATAATGTGGAGGAAGGTTTCTGCTCTCTGCACATCCAGAGAACCAAAGAACGCTTTTCCAGGATCCCTAAATTCTATTTACAGGCCATAGGGACTGAAGTTTATGTAAAGTATTGGTGTGCATTTAGGATAATCTTTTTGGTTTTCGGAAAAGTTTTTTAACTGTTCTATTCAATGGCATTTCAGAAGCGAAAATCTTTCCATTTTTCCTTGGCACTTATGACTGCCTTTAAATACCATTTTTATATTCTGAATAAATGGATCCCAATTTTTTTAAATTCCTCTTTTATATTGTGTAAAGTGAAGGTCCCCCCCCATTTTTTCCTGTAAAGGTCTTAAACTACCATACAGAAGATACATTTTAAATCAACAGCACTCACCAAACTTTGCAACTTCCTTATAATTAGTTAACGTTGCTTCACAATTCTTTGGAACATTGATTCCTAACCAGTAACGGTAACCCTAAAAAAAGAAAAGCAAAAGCAAAATTAGTTTCCTTATTATTTAGGAATTTAGAACTGGAAATAATTGAAATACGTATTTTACAAACCATGATCATCTGAGATATAAGATTTCCTCCAACATTAGCAAATGTGTAATATACGAGTGCCTAAGGGAAAAAAATAAAATAAAATCATGCTAGAAATGTATTTTGAATGCCATTTTAGATCAGATTGAACAGATCAGAGAGTTTCCTTTTACCTTTGCCTGATTATATTCCACTCCTATTCCATATGATGACAAGAATCCTAATGCCTATAGAACCAAGACAGCAACAACAAAAAGTCATTTTACCAACTAACATGTTAACAAACTTTGTTAAATTAAAATCTTATTATGACAAAGTTATATTGATGTGGTTTTATCAGAATTTCCTGCAATTATTAGCTTTGATTTATTCCCAAATAAAAAGTGAATTGACATATTTACCCTAACTTACTATGATGAAATTTAGGGAAAGTCTTTGCACAGTAAAACTCTTTTATATTATTTCTGATCAAGTGCTTCTCCATGCAAGTGATTTTACTATAACAAAGATAATGTGAATCAGGCCTCAATTCTGGGGTCCTGAAAACTGCATGAAAGTTTGAAACTGAGATTACTTTGATCTTCCTGTTGATAAGGAATAATATTAACAGTGATCCTAGGTACACAGCAATTTGTATTTGCAACTGTGCAGAGAGTGTTCTATATTTCATGCAGTAGCACTAAATGGCTGGCTAGCATCCTAGTAAGAGTGCAGGATCAATGCAGAACATAAGGATTGGCCTATTGAGCCCATCTAAGTAGAATGAATGAATGAATGAATGAATGAATGAATGAATGAATGAATGAATGAATGAATGTTCATCTGTGCTAATTTCTCACTGAAAATTTCTTTGTGAAAAGCAATTTATTTGAGGAGGAAGAGGAGGTTTCATAAGGAGGCCAATGAGGTCACATTTCCTTTTTAAAGTTGAGCTTGGGAAAAATAAGCAATTTCCCTACCACTACTTCAGATCAGGTGCATCTAAATTTCTCTAATGTTCTAATTTATATCATGTTGAATCTGAAAGAGGGGACAACCTGCTCAGTAATATATGAAGGATCAGTTAAGGAAAGTAAGAATAGCTTTGCCAGCTGAAGAGGAAGCTAAAGAAAATCATACAAATAGTAATTATTTTGCCACAGACAAAAAGTGTGAGACAAGTAGTAGGTACAAGATCTTCCCCCATCCACAAAGTCAACAAATAAATTCTAATTTTTCAACACAAAAATTTGGGCAATTTTTCCCCCTGTTTTTCTCATTCCAGAGCTCACGATTTAGAATCATGGATCTATTACATGAAAATAGTTTCCAATTGAGTATTCAGGAAACAATTTGACCATGAGACCAACTACCTAGAGAGGCAGTGGATTTTCCTTCCCTGTAGATATTCTAGTGGAAGCTAAACAGAACCCTCTGGGATTATTTATTTATTGAAATTGTATAGCTGCCCATCTCAACTTTGTAATTCTAGATAGCTCACATTAAACAAACAAACACAATATATAAAACATTATAATGGAACCAAGGTTCCCAAAAAGCTCTCTCATAATGAACATCCCATTCATGTAGAACTCAATTAACAGCCTGGCCCCAATGTCTGGTTGAAAATCTGGGCTCAAGGCTTTCCAAAAAACTAACAGGGTTGCTGCCATCTAGTTCTCAGGGGGATATTGTTCAACAGGGCAAGCACATAACAGAGGAACCATGCTTCCTGGCTCCCACTAAATGACATGGTTTCATAGAAGAGATTCAATACAAGCTCATCCTGATACCATTTGGATAAGGCAGCCACGTTGCTTTCCATAGTCCAATCTGTCTATTCAACTACCATGGATGTCAATATCTGGTAAACTCACAAGATTCATTTCTCTTGCCATGTATATGTATACATCCAAACTAGACTGTGTTGTTTCTCTGTGTCATAAAATATATATGGGTATATGCATAATTTTGTTTTTGTTTGTTGTTTACTTCATTTTAATGTATGCTGATTAGTGTATATTCAAAGTGACAAAGTTATTCGAAGTCTAAGTCTGCCAATCACACTCTCCTTTCCAAACTCTATTATATCCTACAACCACCCTATGGATGGAAGACAGCATTTTGGTAAATCATTCACACCATCTCCAACCCTTCTAGAAAGTACATTCCCAGATGATCTTAAATCTAGTCTTTAACCTTATTAAAGTCCATAAAGTAAGTTGACCATAACTCCATTACAATTTTCCTTTGTTGTTACTGCCAACCCTTGCTATCAGGCTATCAGGTTCTACTGATCTCTCAGTGACATTGTTACTAATGGCATTCTAGCACCAGCTGGAAGTCCTTATTGGCAGTGGTCTCAACACTCCTCCACTGCCAATCCTACTATGCAATTGCTACTAATCCACCTGTGTGCCATTCCTTGCCAACACTCCAATGACATCTCCAACAATGGTGGCAATGATGACCATTGCTGCTGCTACTCTAAACCCAGACAGCCCCCTTTAGCAATGGTTACTACTGTAGCAAAGTTGTTGTCACTACAACCATTGCTCCAGATTGAAAGCTCCACTCCTCTCATCATGCAACTCTCTGCAGGTCAAACAACTCTCTCCAGTGGCTCAACCGCTTTCATAGTCTTACCAAAATAGTAGTCTTCCAGATCAACTCTACCTTCCAGCTTTCTCCAACCCTGTATCCACTACCATTCAAACTCCATCTCTCTCAAACTTATGCAATCTGAATTATATTCCTTCTCCAGCCCTCTAACCTCACACATAGATTGAATGCCACCTTCTCTTATATCATTTTTTTGGGGAAATATGTAAAGCTTAACTTTTTAACATTCTTATAAATGTACATTTAGTTTGAGGAACTGATTTCTGCTATACACTGTCTTCAAAGAATTCAGGCTTAAGTCTTGCCCCAGCTTTTTGATCAGTCAATAAATTTGTGGGTGTATTTTATGCATATATGCAACCACCCTTGTAAATTAGTCAACTGGATTCATTATTTACTTACCACCTAGTTGAGATTTCTTTGTTCCATGTACACACATTTATTCCTTTTCAATTATTCATTATTCATTTTAAACAGACTAGTAATTATTTAAAGCTGCAGTTAATTAAAGAACCACATACAGTCTGGCTTCTATGTGACCCTTCTTCGGCTAAAAGCTTATACAGTGATACAGCTGCTTTTACATTTTGAGGACCATTATATCCAAAGAGCATATCAGCTGCCAGTCGTTCCATAACTTTTTGGCTTTGTTTTTCTGTTGCCTCTAGATGGTGGTTTCTGGTTCAAAATAAGACACATTTCAGATTTAGATCAGTCATGTTAGTCTCTCATATATATATATATATATATATATATATAGGAGAGACTATAAAAATATAAATGTAAATATAAATATGAAAAAGTAGCTGCAATCTGAAATACTTACCGCTTGATGTGCACTAACTGAGTAAATTAAAATTTTACAGTCTCATTTAGAATTGGATGATGGTCAACTTTGTGTACAATGAGCCATTTTGACCACTGGAGAAAGGGCAAGAAACAAATGGAGGGAAGTGTCTTCATCTCAGCAGTCCCTGGGCCTGTTTCTACCTGGTTTATTGTTAATTAGATACATCTGTATTTAAGAGGTAAAGGAAATTTGCCCTGTCTGCCTGTCTCTTATACTTCCATATCTTTAAGATGTAGATTGGATAGAAGCACGTTTATGAACTTTTTGTTCAAAAACTTTCTGTCTTCATATTTTTTAAAAAAATTATATTTACTTCAATTGTAATAATTGATAGCTGGTCTAACCCATATTTGATATTTGAAACATCTGCATTAGGCAAAAAAACAAATAAGGGTTTTAAAGATGATGGAGCTTTCTGTCTCCCTCTCCCCCAATTTTTATCCCTCTTCAAAGTGTAATTTAGAATCAGTGAAGCTTTCTTATTCTATATATTTCATAATTAATGCCCTTTTCCCCCTCCCCTCCCTACCTTGTGTTGTTCGCAATGCAAATAACACAAGCCTTGTGTTCCCATGGCCCATGTGGGTGGCGCAACCTTGTGTTCCCATGCAACCTGGGTTAATTGCTTTGGGGGGTGCTTTGGGGGTGACATTTCTCTGCGGACCGCCAAAAAATTTTTGAGGACCATCAGTGGTCCCCAGCCCACTGGTTGGCAACCACTGGTCTAGAGTTTCCCTTGCCACTATATAATAATTCCCCATCCATTGCAAACTTCCTTCTCCCTTAATATTCACCAAAGTGTGAACTTGAGGCACTTCTAGAAATCCTGCAAATAGTGTGGATGTTTGGAAATTAACCCTGCATCTTACATTTTAAACACACATTTAATTTGATTTTACTGGATTTTTGAACCAAAAGACAAAACAAGGACTTGGTCAGATTGTCCCAATCCATACATTTTGGCAGGTGTAGGTCTTCTTCTGCCTACTAATTCAGTTGTCCAAACTGAATACTTATTCGTATCATTGTTATATATAGTCATTCTTGAGACATTTATCTAGGTGATTTTCAAAAGCTGATCTGACTTTCATCTTTTGCCACTGATTTGTGTGGTTCCCCTATACTAAAATAATTTATTATTTAAAATAATTTATTACAGATAAATTAATTGTTTATTTAATAATGTTATATCATGTATTATTATTGAATTATTTTAATAACATTTTGTTTGTGGAAATATGCAGTAAAGAATGCACATTTTAGAATTAGTAAGTGGTTATATTAATAATCAATGGTGTGCCATATTTCCTACTGATATATTTTTGCTCTGCCATCAAAACAAATGAATGGATACTTACTTTTCCTTGTCTTGGTCATTTTTCAAACGCCTCAGTATTTTCTGACTACTCTGAGAAATACTCTTGTCCTTCTTTTTTCCAACCTCTTCTTTTACCAGAAAAAAATTTGACCAGAAAAAAATAAAATAAAATAAAATCAGATTTAGAACAAATGCTATTTTGGTCATCATAGCAATCTCCTTTGTGCTTGGCATCTGAATGAGTGTCTATCTGTGAGTATTTAATGACCCTTTTCCAATGAAGACTAGAATGGAACTGAAATACAGATTTCAAGTAAAATTTGCACATTAATTGAGACATATTTCAAATGTGGTACATTCAGCGTAAGGCAGTTTGTGCTTACAAAAGATAGCTTGCACTGCAGAATCCCATGAAATATTTATAAAGATCTTTTCCAGAAAACCCCAGTCTTTTAATCCACCTACCCAGAGGTTAACACTCTCTGAAGCTGTAATAACAAGGAGCAGTTCTACTGTCCGGTTTCTGTAATTTCTCATTAATCTTACAACTTGTGCTGTCATTTTTTGCAACTCCTAACACCCAGTGTGGCCATGCCCTCTCCTTTAGATACATGTCTTCTTCTACAAATGCTGTTTATTCAGAGTCTCTCTCAGAAGCATAGTCATCCATTTCCCCCCCTCGGTGATCTAAATTTAGCTTGGCAATTATTCTTATTCTTCTGGGACCTATTTACCCCTCCACATCTGTTAAGCTTTTACCCTAAAAGATATGACACATGAGAACTATGATCAATTTTCCCCAACTTTGCTTCATTCTCTTTTGTTAGATATATAAAGCAGCTGCAATTACAAAAACTTTGATTTTGCTTGAAGTAATCTAGGGGTGGAATAAATAGGTATATCACCTATTTTACTACCCTGACCTAATCTCTGAGTCAGCGCTGAAGAAGCTTTTTGGATGAGAAGCAAAACATCCTCAAAGAACAACAGGGAAGTCTCGTTGCCTCTGGAAAAAAATACCTTTGGGACAACCATGACCTGGATAACTGAAAATCTCTAAAGACTTTTAGGGATACACTTTGGGATGAACACCCTTCAAATAGTGCCGGAGTATTTCCAGAAAAATTGCAGACTACAGGAACCATTTGTGCTTCAGTTTGAGATGCAAACAACTCAGACTCATCCCCAACAGCCTGCGCCTATGTTCAACAATGAAGGGACCCAGGACAGAAAACATCCTGCAGAAAGCCCAGCTCCACAACACAGTCCTTTCAGCAGTTCCAAGAAAGCTCCATACCCATTTGCACTACTCAGGTGATCCTAAGGACACAAAGAGATATCCAAGTAGCCTCAACGACTCTCTAGAAGAATGCAAATGACTAGTTCTTTACAAGAAATATAAATCCTTCCGTTTCCCACCATCCAGTCAGAGCTGAAGAAGCTTCTTGGATGAGAAGCAAAATGTCTTCAAAGAAAAAAAACCAAAAAGTCCAGTTGCCTCTGGAAAAAGCACCTTTGGGACAACCATGACCTGGATGACTGAGAATCTCCATAAACATTTGCTTCTCATTAGGAAGAGAAGTTAAAATTTGTGCATTATTAAAAGATTATTATATAAAAGCGATGAACAATGAAGATGAAGATGTTCTAATTGATGTCAAGATTAAGGAAGGCATTTTTATTGGTCCACAGATCAGATGCATCATCAGTGATAAGTGGTTCAAAGACCTGTTGGTGGGGCCAGAGAAAATCACCTGGAAAGCATTCAAGGACATTGTTGAGAATTTTCTTGGCAATTTCAGAGCATCAAACCACCGATACATATAGTTGGTTGACAACTTCTTACAGCATACAGGACCATGAAACACAACATATCACTAAAGATTCATTTTCTGCCTTCACACTTGGACTTCTTTCCTGAAAATCTAAGTATAGTCAATGTTGAACATAATGAAAGTTTTCCCCAGGACATTGCCACAATAGAAAAATGGTATCAGGCCAACTATAATCCATCAAGGCTAGCTGACTATTTTTGAACACTGCAGTGAGAAGCATCAGAAACTGACTACAAATGAAAATGAGCAGCGAAACACTTTTGTCCCCATTGAACTCATGTGACGTGTCACATACATTAGGCAATTAAATACATTAAAAAGTCATTAAAATTAATTCCATAATTCTCAAGATTTCTACATGATATAATTACAGTCATACTGTAATTATATTTGTATTCAGTTTGAAGTGGTCTATCATAATCACCATAAGTTTTTCAGGAAGCAAAACTTTGGGAAAAAATTATTGTCCAGTGTTATCCATAAATTAAGAGGGATTCTCTCTGAATTGCTTGAACTTTTTTGTTAGATTGTTTAACTGAAAGGCTAATGCTTCTTTTACCAATTAACACCGAAACATTGATCTAGTTTTCCAATCAGCCAGCTGGGTAACCTTGGGCCAGTTTTTCTCAGTCTTAGGAAGAAGGCAATGGCAAACCACTTTGGAAAATTCTGGACATCATAACAGCAAGAAGAGGCAGGACTCTCAGCTAGTGACAAACAGCTCTTTATTTAGTAGGTACCGATGTACAAAGAAGTGAAGTGGCTGTCCGGCAGCTCCCTCTTTTAAAGGGAGCTGTCAGGTAGCCCAGCCAATGAGGTTCCTCTAATTTCTCACCGGCAGGGTGGACCAATCATTTTAAATTATTATTTTTCCCGCCAGAAAGGCAGACTGGAGGGAAACCTTTGTTCCTTGGTTTCCCTCCTTATTAGCGTATTCAACAGTTGTACTGACTCAAGGAGAAACAAATACCTAATAGCAGCTAGAAAGGAGCCTAGGACCACACTAAATCATCTTGTAAGCAATAATTTCATGCCACCAGGCCAGGTGAAAAATTTCTGAAACTTCTTTTGTCAGAAAATACTGAGTCAATGATGGTTAGAATCAATTCAAACTTTATTTCAAACCCTAAGGGTTGTCCTGCTATTATTGCAAGTCTGTATGCATATATAGAGTTGTTTTGTAAGTTGAAAGTTGTGAGGTTGAATAATTCTATTGTTTTCAGCTGCTCTGACAATTCTACCATTTCAGTGGTTAATTCCATAATCTCTGCATTTCAATTGTAAGTCCTAAATATTTTATAATCTATCCAGTTCCTTCTGAGCTATTTTACTGAGGTTCAGTTGCCACATCTATACATAATTGTGATTTTCTTCAGTTATTGTGATGCCTGGCATGTCGTGTTCTAGACCAGCAGTCACCAACTGGTGGGCCGTGAGAAAATTTTGGTAGGCCGCAGAGAAATCTCACCCCCAGAGCACCCCCACAAAGCAATTAATCCAGGCTGTGCAGAAACACAAGGCTGCGCCGCCCACATGGCCCGCGGGGACCCTCCCCACCCACTCACTCTTTACCTGGCAAACTTGCCTGCTAAATTTCTGTTTTTCCTTTTTCCGACCATCATCTGTTCTTCTGTGCCAGGAGATTTAGATTAGCTAGGAAGCAGGAAATGGTTGCATTTCTTGCTTTCTAGCTAGTCTTTAGATCTTTGATTCAGCACAGCCGAACCTCCCTTAGGACGGAAGGTTTGCTTGCAAGCAAATTCAGTGCAGACTCACGACAAGCAAATTTGAGAGACTGAGCTAGCCGATGGCAGATAGATAGATCACTGAATGATTCTGTGAGCACACTCAATCTGCCTGATTTTGAGCACACTCAATCTGCCTGATTTTGGTTAAAAGTTGCTCTTTTTTATTAAAAAAAATCAATATTTATATAAATATTTATAATATTTACATACAAGCCATGCCTAGCCAGTCACATGACCACCAAGCTACACCCACAAATTAGGCCACGCCCACAGAACTGGTTAGTGGTCCCTGGGATCTAAGATTATGAGTTTGGTGGTCCCTGAGGTCCAAAAGGTTGGTGACCCCTGTTCTAGACGTTGTTCAGAATTCAGAAGTTCCATAACAGCTTTATATGTTGATTCTGGAACACACTTTCAACATTATGGTCCTACCTATACATCAAATTCATACTGATTGTGCGAATTCGAAAGCATATTTTTGCCACAATCTCGGCAGTTTTGCTACAGCTACTTATTAGGTGATCAAACAGTCTTTTCTTTCTTTTTGTATAATCCATATTGCTGTTTCAGGGTTATTTTCTATGGCATTGATTGCCAGTACTTATATCCTGGGGCTGCAAATAGCAATCTTTCCTTCTCTTTCCTAATGGATCAATCACAAGCCTTGCCAAGTTTTGCTACTATTCACACTGCCTTTAATTCCTTTCAGGTTTTGACTAGGCAGAGGTTTGATTTTTTTTCTCCAGTTTCTCAATCATTATTCTAATTATTTGGTTTTAGATGTTGCCTTTCATTTTCACATTCAAAACTTTTTCCCCTGCAGACATTTATTAATATTTTCTCCTTGCTTGCTTTTATGTAGTCATTTAAGTCTCCACTATCTGTTTCTCTTACAATAAATCACAACAACCAACATTTTTTAGGGAGGGATAAATACAAAAATCTATGTCATTTTGAAGGTGAAATGGAAGATACATTTTCCCAAGTTTTCAGAGTGTGTGATCTAAAACAACTAGCTAGCCTATATCCAATCAACAGTACTAGCTATATAATAACAGCCCAGGTTTTAATGACTGCTTGAATTATCATCATTCAGATCTGTTTTTTTAAAAATTCCCATTTATTTTATATGTTCAGAGCTGTTGTTCTTTTTCACTTGTGCAAATGAAACATCTGCTTATCTTACATATACATGGCCATCATGCTACCTGATGTCAAGGCAAACAATCTTATGCAAAGCACAGAAACAGTCAGGAATAGTAGGTCAAAGAAGTTACAGGAATGGGATTTTTTAAAAAGGAAATACTATTAAATTTAATTTCACCAACTCTACCCACTATACTTCTAACTTTGTGCCCTTGCATACCATTTTTATTTCCAGCACAGCCTTGTAATTCATACATTGCCTTTTCTTCCTTTAATTGCTTGCCACTCTTTTTTGAAGTTTGCATTAAATCATCCAGACCTGACTTTTTGAAATTCCACTTTCATTTCCTTTCGCCTCATTCACTCTTCCTTCATATACTGTACCCACATTCTAATTTCATCCTCATATATTATCTTTGTAAAGAAAATCTTAATGTATTTCTTTTTTGCTGGTTACTCAGTTTTGCATTTAATCCGTTCATGCGACATGCATTCGTATTCTTGACCCTGTCTTTTCTTGTCTTACTATACAAGAACTATACACTTCTTAAATCTCTTGTTTTTTTTATTGTATTCAATTTATCTTTTGGTTTCTCCTGACATTCCCAAGTCTTACTTTCCTATAACAAAGTTGGCAGAAGCACAAGACCATTTTTGCTACTTTGAATAAACATTAATTGCTTATAACAGACTATGTACTACTCACTATCCCAGACCTGAGCATTTTATGCCCCTCCCCCGACCATATCCAGCCCTTTGGCTATTCTTATCTAGCCCATGTGAGGTCAATTGGAAATTAAAAAATTAGATGTAAATAAGCTTGCCGTACAGGAGATAAGCCAAGTTAGGTCTGGCTCTGCATAGTCAGCATGCTTTCCTTCAATGAGGCAATGAGGACAAGTGGTAATAGCAGGTAGGCAGCCAAAAGGGCAGAGATGTGGGGAGATAGACAGGTAGGAGGGGGGGAAATTCAAGAGGAAGCAGTCCCTTATCTTACCAAAGCTGGAAGCTGAGAGGAACCAATCTGGAAATGACTTGGATCTAAGGACTGCTGGGATTCGCTAAACAGCAGCAATCAGGACTATTGGGCTTGTGGTTGCTAAGTGGTGAGATCGTATGATATTTTGTTTTAGAACCCCACTGCTTAGTGACAGAAATTCTGGTCCTAATTTCTATCATTAACCAAGGATTACCTGTATTTGCCTGTCTTACAATTTGTCCATCGACTTTTCTCTATTTAGTAAACATTTTGTCAAGGTACACACACACATGCATCTACTTACTCTAATTGTTCATTATTTATATCTATAAAGTCTGTCATTCTATCTTCCCTGTCAAACATAACTGTGATGATCTTTAATAAATTTATTTTCAAATCCATACCCCTCATTATATCCTACACTGTTTTCACAACAAGTAATTTTGGCTGTCAGTCAACACGTGGCATTGTCTACATGCAAAAGCAGACATTTTCATCCACCAAATACCTCTAATATCACTATAAGCAATTTTTACATGTTTACCCATACATATATTAGACATGCAGACATTATTCAGTCTTTTCTTATTCCCTGCTTAAAGCTGAAACACTTTGATAAGTATTCTTTTTTATTGTTAGGTATGCTTTATAATAATCTTATACTAATTGCTTTCAGCAAGCAATCTTAATCTCCACACTCATTCAAGCTATCTTATTATTCATGTCTATTTGTTTTATCATATATTTTTTCTAAATAAACAAAATAAATTTTCTCACTTTCATACATTTCTCAGTCACTTTTTGGAGGAAGAATCTGGTCTGCTTGTTCATTTCTTCCTTACATTTTTTTCAGACCAAAAAAAAATAGTTTGACATCTTTCCAGGGATAGATAACAGCTAATCCCTATTATTTTTGCTTTCATTCTTGATAATTTTCTCTTTATTACACACTAGAACAATAATTGCATTTCTTCCAATGTTCAGGCACAGTCATTACATACATTAAAGAAATGTTACTGCCATTCCTAAGCAAATTTATATTTTAATATGTTTTCATTTAAACCATCCAGTTATACTTACAGTCTTAATGATTCAACTTGTTCCTAGCATTTTATGATTTCCACTTCATCTTTTTTTTTTGAGAAGCTAATACTTATAGCATTAGTTTTAATTTTACTGTTTTACATGTTACCATTACTTCCATGCAAGTCTCTAGAATCTTCTAGCATTCTCTATGTCAACCCTGAAGTGAGTCTGGCTGAGGCGATCTTTGAGGCTTCAGAGTTGCCACAAAATGAAGGGGGAGAAAAGGAGGGGGGAATTTTAGATAAATCAGCTCGGCCATCAAAATAAAAAGTTTTCCTGTGGGAATCAAGGTCATTCGAACAGGTGGCTGAGAAAAGGAGTGGAGTAACCAGGCAACCTGCCAGCACCACTATTGGACAATAGTGACCGATGACCTGGGGGGGAAGGGGGAACTTTTACTTTTTAATTAAGTAAAAACCATGGGAACCTTCAGAGTCAGTTTTCACCAGTTGTACTAATATGATGTATCCAATAAATTGTTCTTTGAGGAATATACCTGCCTCGGAGTTCTACTTTCAAAGGATGCATTACTTGGAACGCTGATACTCTACTTTGATTTTATCACAAATAATTTCATCACGTTGTTGTTTTTTCAATTCTATTCATTCTGCTGGAGTTTCCTTATTTAGCCCTTTTTCATATTTTTTAAAATATTATGTTTTAATTTCCAGCAGAACTGTTCTGAATTTTCTCTTTCCACATCTTTTTTTCCTTTCCTTTTTCTATTACTCCTTCATACTTGGATGATAACTTCTCTTCTTGCAGTTGTTTTATTGTCATTTTCCCTCACTTATTTTCTTTTTTTCCCCATATCCATTTCCTTCAAGATTCACTTTTTACACTACTCACAGCACTGCACTATATACGGATTCCAATAAAAGTTTTAATATAAAGATTAGGGGTAAAGTACAGAATCTTAGATATTATATTAGGAACAACCAGTCCTCATTTTAGTGAGTTCATTAAGACAGGATCTGTTTGAATATTTTTAATTTCTTCCAGGGCTTTTTGCAGTCTGAACCGAGCTTCCACATGAGATACATTATTAATTAATTCTTCTCCCATCTACTGGTTCTTTGCATTTAATATTGTTCCTCTTATTTTCCCAGTCTTTTCCTCCAATTATTCCCAATGGTCAGGAAGTAATAGTCGGTTGTCTATTGGTCTTCAGAGCAAGGGGTTCACCTGAACTGGTACAAACTGATAGAATCCCTCCTCTGCCTCTACCACCTATCATGCCTTTGATCATTTAATACTTAATAATAATTTAATAATTTAATACTTAATAATACAGTACATTCTTGATTTACAGACTAATGGTGAAATAAAGAGGTTATTCATGCAGAATTTTGTTAAATCCAAATGGGATATTACTCATGCCTTTTCACACTGTTTATTAATGCATAAAATGGGAATGGAAAGTTATGTATGCATATTTTATGTAGTTTATACATTTTATGCATGGGCATAAGCGTAGAGTATAAAAACAGATTTTTTCTCTCTTGCATCCAAACTCCACTAAACTAAGGTCTGCTCACTGTATCATAAAAGTGTAAATTAGAGATCACCACTCTTAAAGTGATATTATTACCTTGGGTTGGAAAAGTAACTTGCATTGTTGCTCTTCGGATTATGTTCAGGAACTCCTGCAAAATAGTTTAGTTATACCATTTTTCAATATTGAAAGAAATTGACCGAGATATTGTTTCATGGCACATGTTTACATGATGGTAACTGCGTGTGTTATTTCTGTTTTCTACATACAGTATGTACAATGTGACTGTGGGGTGCCACATTAACAATGGTTTGTTTTTAAAAGAACATGGTACCCAGGATTAGTCTGCTAAGCTAATGGCAAAATGTTTCAGTAGTTCAATGATTATTGGCACTGAAATGCATACCATAATGGGTGTCACGTTACCAATGACAAATAAAGAAAAAAGACCCCAAGAATTCCAACTGATTTTAAGTGATTATTGCAATACTAAACTTTCTACATGAATGACAAAATAGGATTTGAATGGTCTGACCTATCACATACTGCTTACATCTTTGCAAAACATGTTGTGTTAGCTATTTGTTGTAAACTATGTTTGCCAAGATTGCTTCCCTTTTGTTTTTCAGAAAATACTATCTTTTTAGAGCTTTACTTCATTTTTTGCCTCTAAAAATAGTCTTTCACAATGACACAAGAAAGTAAGTATATTTCTGTCCTTCGATTTAAGTAACACAAGGAACAACACATATAAGCATCTTTTATCCCCAATTTAGATTCTTATTTGAATGAAATGACTCACTTTGCAGCAGCTTCTTTTTTCCTAGAAACAATGTACCAGAATATGAAGAGAGAGAGAAAAAATCTCTCCCGTTCATTAGATGCATCATCTGTCATTTAGGCTGGGAAAAAGTAAAACCAACTTTATCATAGGCAGCAAAGCCATACTTAATGAAAAAAGATATGGTGATCAATGAATAAGACAATTGTTTAAGCAATTGAGCTGAGTAAGTTCTGCAATCTTTTGGCATAAATAATTATTACTGGATTCACTTGAATCAACAGATGGCAGCAGCAGGCCATTCTCATCTAACCACAGAGGTTAAACAGAGTCATAACTACAGTATTGTAATTAGTATTTAGTTGGAACACCACCAGAGAATTCAAGATCTGAAGCTTGGACTGAGAAGTCAAAAGCATCTTAGAAGAAGGCAGTGGCAAGCTATCTTGGTAAAAATTGCCTCCCTCCCACTCCCCCAAAAATACCTTCCAAAATATCCTTGTATGGTAGCGTCCATGGAATCACCATGAAATAAATTTACAAATTTATAATTACCATTATGACTGATACATTTTTGGAAACTCAAAAGTTTTGGCCAAATAAAGTCATTCCTTTTACATGGATTGGCTATCAACCTGAAAACATCGGTGATAATAAATTGATGGAATCCCATCATAACCTTTTGTTTGCAAGACAGTGATCTAACTATGTTTCCTTTAATACACTAATTTCATTTCCCCAGTGGATCCTTTCTCCTTCTTGGAAATAGATTTCAAGACATACATGTTCAGGGATTTGCAGGTGGAAAAAGGATTCAGGGAATATAGCCTCCTCTTTTCTTCTATAGGTGGAAAATTTAAAAAAATCAAACTATATCTGAAGTTGTAAACATATTCTTCAGATGGTTTTGAAAGTAATCTATAAAGAACCAATAAAAACCAGACTGATTATTGATTTACATCTATACAATGTCATAATACCATTTTTAGGTAATGCATGCTCTGTATTCTTAATTTGTTTGGAAATGAATTTCTATTTATGGAAGAAATGAAAGAAACCTAATTTTTATTACTAATGAAAAAGACAGTCACTGATATTAGAATTCCTGAATCTGTAGTTCTATTGCTGAAAATTTGCAGAAACCCAGTGATTTTTAAATATAAAGGGGAGACAGAATAAAATATATCATATAAATAACAATTATACATACATTAAATTATCTCTGCTTATTATGTTCTCTTTGAGTTGTCTCCCTCTTTACCTAGTGTGTGGTGGCATATGGGAATAACCTTGGGAGACAGGACTAACAGCCAATCTAGACAAGAGTCTAATAAATGAAATTTGAATCTGAAAGAAGAAGAGTGGCGAAAACATCTCAAAAGGAACCTGCTTTCAGGAGGGTAAAAAGGATGGATAGGAGGTTTGCTTTTCAATTTGCAAAACTCTGTTAATTCTGTTACAATAAAGATAGACCTAGTACTCTTTGGGTGCTTCTTGTCTAGATTATCTGGCAGGACTGATAGGTAGGACATTCTTGATTTCTATTAATGCAATAGGTAAAGCTTTCTACACTGCAGTTATGCAGATACTTTGGGCAGATGGTAAGAGAGATAACAGATAAAATCATCTTCATTGTTATTTTTTCTGTGTACACACTGGCACACATTAAAAGTGAAATTCTGATGCCTACTCTCAAAAGAATGTGTGTGTGTCAGTGGTGGTGCAGTAGTTACAATGCAGTATTGCAGATAAACTCTGAATTCCATTGCTACAAATTCGATCCTGATTGGCTCAAGATTGACTCAGCCTTCCATCCTTCTGAGGTAAAAATGAGGACCCAGATTGTTGCGGACAATATGCGGACTCTGTAAACCACTTACAGAGAGGGCTGTAAAGTACTATGAAACAGTATATACAGTAAATATAAATGCTATTGGTAGTACTATTTTGAATACATAGCAGAAAAAAGAGTCTTGGGAGTTAACGAAGTTGATACTATATGGTACAAAGCCATTACAGAATCTAGGCCTTCTTCTGATACCACGAAGTCTCTTCCCAGAAGGTTACAAAGAAAACGAGTCATGGAGATAATGTGTAGTATCTCTGACAATACTGCAGACCTTGCTGGTCAAGCAGTTCTTATATGCCATGTCTTGGATAGAAGGAAATGAACTTCCAATAATCTTTTCTGCCATACTCTCTGCACAGCCTTCCTGTCTGAAACAGTAATACTTCCAAACCAAAGAGTAATACAGTACAACAGGATGCTTTCAATCATCCCTCTGGTAAGGTCAAGGGAAGGAAGATACGCT
This sequence comes from Bungarus multicinctus, assembly GCA_023653725.1. Classification (NCBI taxonomy): domain Eukaryota; kingdom Metazoa; phylum Chordata; class Lepidosauria; order Squamata; family Elapidae; genus Bungarus; species Bungarus multicinctus. The sequence goes on from CM042836.1 coordinate 150,735,470, forward strand.
CTTCTCATACAATGCAGAAAATGCAGCTGCTGTTGTGTCTTCTTCACCAGTGTCTCACTGTTGAGTGATCAAGCTAACCTACTCATTAGCGGCATACCCAGAAACTAGATACTACTAATCACCTCCACGGTTGAATCACTAATACACAGAGATATATGGCTGTCTCTGCCTTTTTAAAAAGTGACATTGATCTCTTTTGTTTTTCCTACATTTAGAACGAGACAGTCCACCAAACCCTTTACCTCCTCTCTGTAAGCACCGTCACTGCAGTGGTAGTATGCTACCGATTCGGACCGGTTCAGCCGAACCAGTAGTTTAAAAAAAGCCTATGGTCAGCTGAGAGGAGGAAAAAATCCTAGACAATCAACTGAGAGGAAAAAGAAGAGAAAAATGCAGGATTGGGCCTCCCACCCACCCCCTGCGCTTTTCTCTTCTTTATCCTCTCAGCTGATTGGCGCTGCAGGTCTCAGCTGGTATGGGGAAAGCTGCGCTCAAGCATTAGGCAAAACACGCTCACCAAGCTGTGCCCACCAAGCCACACCCACTGAACCAGTGGTAAAACAATTTGAATCCCACCCTTGCTTCACTGTCATCCTAAATAAGGCCCATTATTGTGGTGTCATCTTCATGCTTCACAATATGGTTGGTAGCAAACCTTACACAAAACAGTTATGGGTCAACAGGGGGAACAACAGCAGATTTAGGACACAGACCTGAGGTGAACTGTGCTGAAGAAAGTGGTGTTATAAGTATTAATGCCAGCTCACACATATTGGGACCTACCGGTGAGAAAATTAAGGAATCCATTGGCACAAAAGGGGCATTACAGCCTAAAAGGCCCAGTTTGTCTACTAAATGCTGAGGAATGATCGTATTAAATACCAAACTAAAATAGAAAAACAGCATTCGCACACGAGTGTTTCTTTCCTCTAGGTGTACCAAGCTCAGATGGAAAACAGAGCAAATAGTATCCTCTGTGGAGCGATTCAGATGATAAGCAAACTGAAGTAAATCAAATGCTGGAGAGGGGCTGGATACAATAAAGTCTTTTATCAGTCTTTCAAAACATTTCATAATGATGAACGTAAGTGTAATCTGACAATAATCATTAAGACCCATGATTGAAGACTTTTTTTGGCACTAGCAAAATAATGGCAGTTTTAAAACACGTTTTAAGTTAAATTATGGATTATTTCAATGGACCTGGGCTTCGACTAGATTGTCTTTAAGATCCAACATTCTCTGATTTTATGATTCCATTCCAGAACCTGAAAGGACAATTAAGCACATGCTTTTATTGAAAAGATGGCAGAGTTTAATTGTATCCGAGCATTAATTTGTGACACCGTATTCAGAATATTCACTTTTCAGGTAAACTTAGAATTCAACAGGTAGCTATTTTAAAATGTATTGATTTCAAGTATGATATGCTTTCTACTTCCCTATACAATGTGATATTTTCCCCGGATCAAATGAAATTTTCTTTTATTGCCCTTGCATATGAAATAGCCATAACATTATTTTTATTTGTTGATCATTAATGTTATTTTAAATACCATAATTAAAACGAAACATAAAAGCTGATAGTTTTAAACAGTGCTAACTACCTCCTCTGAAATGTCATCTTCTCTCTGATCATCAGGATCATCTTCTGTTTCTGTAAGAAGCAAAAAATACTCCTATAATCTACTACAAGCTTCTCAAAAGGAGACGAAGCCAAATTGAAGTATAAGGAAAAACAATTCACAATCTACAGTTCAGCAATATAACTTTGAACACAAAATATCTTGAATGTCAAATTCTTTTATTATTTGACCCTAATAAAAGAACCAACTGAGTATAGATGCTTAAAATATTAGACTCCCACCTCTCATCTATCAATTTATACTGAGAGAAAAGAATGTTCCAATTAGATTTATAAGAACATGGAAGCATTAAGTTTGACTTTATGACTAGTAAGCCTTATCCCTTAGAGAAGAGAATTCCATGTCAGTGAAAAGTCAATATATTAGGAACTACACTGTATACTGGCTTTTATGGACATTTTTATAAAACCCCGTGCATGTGTAATGGATGGACAGTCATTTAAAACTCACCCGCTGAAAGGTCAAATTTACCATTAATGTACTTTGGCTATAGAATATATTCTACCTAGAACAGCGACCAAGTATTAGTTTTAGGATATTTATTCCAAAACATAGAGAATGGTATAAATAACACAAATGTAGGAATATTTAGTGATTTGCCCTATAGGAGACTTCCACTTTCTCAGCAACCGTGCTCGTTGGTTTTGCCACACTTCAAAATGAATAAACATTAGTAGACATAACCAAAGCCATATTTAAAAGACTAAGGTATAGGATGTTTAAATTGGAAGCAAGCGCAATTTGGAGCACTGAACATCTCATTGCATCCGGCAAGTGATTACCTAAGTAGTTAAATGAAAATCAACTAAAATGATCATCTGCCTGGAAATGCAAAATATCCCCATCCTTAGTTCTCATTCTTTCATCTGATTTGAATCTGGTGATATGATTAAAAATTACCTCACTTTTCTAAACTGACAATTTCCACTGATCTATTTTCCAATATTACTTTCAAAGCTTGGCATTGGATCAGGTTATCTACAGAACCATCTTTGTTCCACTACATCAGCCTGTCCCACCTTGTTCAGGCAGGGCAAGTATGTTATGGGCCTGGTCAGCTAAAGAATTCTGTCTGGTAGAGTCCAGAAAGAGAATCTTCTCTGCAATTGTCCCCACACTGTGGAACATTATCCACCTGGAAGTGAGGCAGGACTTCATTCTCCTGGCCTTTCAGATAAGTGTGAAAACACAGTTCTGCATCTTTTCAGGGGATTACAGAGGAGAATGCAACCATGGGGCTGGTTAGTGCCCTGAAAGCCCTCCCTACAATTTTTAATTAATTTTTAACATTGATTTTTAATTCAACCTTGCCTTTTTCAATTTTTCCTTATCACATTCAAAATCACTGGACAATTGTGTTTATACATTATGGGTTGATTCAGGTGAGGTTAAAGGGGGGAAGATTCTGTATTTTTCCAAAACTATCAGTCCAAAATATTATATATGCATCGAGAAATAAATAACTCCCCAAAGAAGAGTGAGATCTTTATTTGGATTTTTACAATTCAAACAATTATTTATAAGTTTCTTGGGTTGATCTCTAAAAGTCTATATGAATACATCCAAGTTGCTTTCTTGGCAACAGTGCAAAAATGATATGGCATTGCCTTCTTCTAGGACTTTTTAAAAATTTATTTGTACATAACCTAATCTAGAACATTTGGATTTCCCAAAAGGTTTTTCATCCCAATACTACCTTGATCCAACTGCTTGATTTTTCAGCATCGACATGACCACAATTGAGCTTAATTGTTGCTAAGCAAGAAAGTTGTTAAGTGAGTATTGCATCATTTTATGAGCTTTCTTGCCACAGTTAAGTGAATCACTGCAGATGTTAAGTTAGCAACGTGTTTGTTAAGTGAATGTAGCTTCCTCATTAACTGTGTTTGTCAGAAGGTTGCAAAAAATGATCACATGACTCCAGGACACTGCAACCATCATAGATACATGGCAGTTGCCAAGCCTCCAAATTTTGATCACGTGACTACGGGGATGCTGCAATGGTTGTGTGTGTGAAAAATGGACATAAGTCACTTTTTCAATGCTGTTGTAACTTCGAACGGTCACTAAATGAAAGGTTGGAAGTCAAAGGCTAAATGTAACTCTGACTCTAATTATTCTCCAGGTAGTTATACCGTCTATAATATTATAGGTTCTATAAACAGAGATTGAAAATCAATCGGTTATAACTCATTGAAATAGGTTTTATAAACAGAGATTGAAAATCAATCGGTTATGGAGCTTTTTTCTAGTGGAGATTGCTTCCCTTCTGTTTGTTCAAAAGCTGTGTTGCTTATTCAAGATGGGAATCATATGAACTTAAAAAGAGAGAATGTAGCAGACTTTACAAGTAGACTAACAACTAGACTTACTAACAGCACAATCGATGATCTCCAAACTTTTAACTTCAGTCGAAAATAAGATTGACCTATTAATGGAGTCCTTTGGACAATTTACTGAGAGTCAGCCAAATAAAAGCAAAAGCTGTAATGTCACCTGCTGTTCACATCAATAAGTGGTTCCTGGGGAAACTACAACTGACCCAATTCCTGAATCTACTAGGAGAGGAAGAAATAAGTGGGGAGAGTTCAACTACCAAAGCAGGAAAGGTCAGAACAAAATTATTGCAACTATCATTTACTTACTTACTTCTCTCTCCATTGAAAAAATACACTTAAAACTCTGTTCTTCCATCCTATATACCAGACTTTCCAAATCTGGAGTTTCAATAAATTCTATAATTTCTAATTAGCCTGGTGAAAGTATGAATATGTCAATTGTCCCATTCATCTGCAGGGTACCAGATTTCTGTTCTGACCAAGACTTCCTGAGACAATAACAATTACCTGTTGTTCCCAAAAACCAATTTTTTTTAAATTTCAATGACTGTGAATTTTATGCATTCACAGCCCGTAATGAGTCCCAAACAGTTTATGAATAGTTCAGCAGAAGTCTGCCACAATCTTTCAGGATAAGGCTGATAAGCATCCACTTTTATCTCCCTTGAAATGCTGCCAATGCCTAAATTGCCAATTAGCTGTACAAAGCCAGAGCACAAAGTCAACACGGAGCTTCAGATTTTAAACCAACCAGAATGAACAAAGTTGCTTCCTGCAAAGGTTCGTGTCCTTTTGCTCCTCCTTTATGTCTTATGGGAGAGGCCAATCATCTCCAAGCCTTACTCTCGGGTAATCATCTCCAAGCCTTACTCCCTTTTGTCTTAACTGTTCTTGCCTCTGGCAGCTCTGCACAAGCGCGCACTGGGAACAGGCTCCCCCTGTCCCTCTGCCTCACTGCTGTCAGATTCTGGAGGCTCCAGAGCCAGCACATAACTTTCAGATGGCCCTGGCCCCATCTCTGTGTCGGATGCAGATCCCTCATCCGAGCCCTCCCCAGACTCCAGGACTGGCCCATGTTCCTCCCCACTGTCCAACTCTGCTGCCAGCGCTGCAAGCTTCCGGCGGACCACAACAATTTCTGAAAGTTGCTTTACACACTTTCCTGAGAATGTCTGATTAAATATATGTAAAGGATGGCACTGAAATGGAACAATGTTGGTTATGTTTCACATTGTTCATAGGAAACATTTACAACTTGAAGTTGAGAGTCACAACATGCAGAGTAAGATGGGAAAACATTCAGCTTTCAAAGGGGAAGCAAAAAAGAATGACTGTGTACTGACACAAATGAAAACTTATGCACTAACATGTACGTATTTAACTCTGCAGAGCGTTTCAAGACAATATGAACCTGAGGGCAAGATGTAGAGCATTATAAAACATATTCAGAGATTTATTTATTTATTTACAGATGGCTGGCAGAATCACTTACTAGATATCCGAGTTAAGACATTAACTCAGATATAATGAAACTTATTTTATTACACTGAAACAAACAGAATACTGTCACAGGTTTGGAAGGTGTTCTATAAAAATGTTGTGTTCTAATATGTTCTGGAATCTGCTTCAAATGTCTTATTATGAAGCCCAGGCTTTTTGATCCATGGAAATCATGACAATCTGTTTGTGGATGTACCAGGTGTAACATCTGATTTTTTAAAAAACAAATATCTGATGGACATCCATGAGAACAGTGCAGTAGCCTCTCTTGGTTTTATTTATAACCTTTTGTTATTTTTACAAATAAGTCAAGGCAGCGATCATAACGTACCTTCCCTCTGCTATCTTCCCAACAACAACAACAAGAAGAAGCGGGGGGGGTTAAGCTGGGAGAGGGTTGACTGGCTCAAAGTCACCCAGCTGACTTTGACGGCTAAGACAGCCCTTGAACTCACTGGCTCCCGCTTTCTAGCCTCGCCATGAAAAAAAATCTTTACCTCATTCTTTCTGCAAATAAAAACTTAATGGCAATCGGCAAACCTTCCCCACCTCCACAGGCCCGCAAAACGGAAGGAGCAGAACCCCAGATACATACTACATACGACGATCCAGAAGTGCATCAAGCACAGCACTAAAAACTGAGTCTTCATCTCAAATAAATGAATCCCAACCTAAGCCTTCGCGGGGAGGGGGGGAATTTCACTGATCGGGGACGACGAATCGCTCCGCTTTCGGCTCTTAGAATTCCCGATTGCTTAAGCGATGAAATGCGAAGCCATAAACCTAATGCCCCCTAAAGCGATTCCCCAATATTATCTCAGCATATTGGGAAATGACTTCTACTAGGCAGCTTTCGTGCCTCGTCCCTACTACGCAGCGCCTCCTTTTGCTTCTCGGTTTTCTCGAAGTTGATGCGGTTACCTAGCAACTATTTTTCTTTATACACTAGCCAATCACGTGTTTCAGTCTCCTGCTGAACCGCTATCCGGAAAAAAAAGGCAGCATCGTCGGCCTTCGCGGTTACTCCTAGGCAGGAATACCTGCGGCCGCAAGCAGCAACAGAAGCAAAAGCAGCAGCGTACTTTCCGCCTAGACCTGGCTTGCTCAGTCTCCTCCTATCCGGGCTGTAGCATCTTAAGCGAGATCAGTTTTTGACATACCCCTTTCAAAGATAGCATTAGGGAGGTTCAGCTTTGGGACTCCAAACGAAGTCAATAGATGAACGTGCAGAATCATATTATATCTTTAAAAGTTCTTTTTTTAAAAAAAATAATTTATTCTGCTCGTATTCTTTCTTTTCCATAGTCTGTTCCCTGATGTTTCTCCACTATAATAGGAAGCAATTTCTTTCACAGCCTACTTTCAAACGCTGCAGAGAAAGAAATTAGCCTAGCAGGGAGCTTTTAAATTGGAACTGGCCAATACTTGGAAAGATGAACTTTCAAAATATTCGGCTGAAAAGTTTAAAAAAGAAAAATCTCGAAGCAGGGCAAACTACTTCTTTATTATTGCCAGGAAAACACAAAACTATCCATGTAGAACCAGAAGTTGAGCTGGTCTTATGAGAATGTACCTAAAGCAGGTACAAACACATTTGGAATAGAAGATAAATAATAAGAGAGAAAATCTGGAGTGGAAGGAGAATGTAAAGCATCCCAAATGCATATTTGGCTGTATTTGCACATTGTTACCAATGATTAATGGAACTGTGCTTTTCTTAACCCAATATTTTGGGTTGATACAATGACCACACATAGTTACACAAAATGGTTTCCTACAACATGGTAAGCTAACACGTGACTATAGGTAGATTGTGCACTTTGGCACCAAAAGATAAATGAACTCAACCATTCTTCCATTATTTTTTTCAAAGCTAATCTATTATGAACCATGATAGGGGTTTGATTGTTCTAGTTCATATGTCTGGGATGCTTCAGTATGAGAAATATATTGTGCAATTACCTTTATCATTTGTTATTGGGTGGGTGTGTTAAACAATAATGTCTTGCATTTGTAACATCTTTTCCTCCTTCCGCTTCTTTTTTCTTCCACCAATAAATGTGTTTCCTTAAATGTATTAGGTAAAGAGGGAATGGCAGTATGATATGTATTGACTGAGGACAGTAGGAATCACAAATGTTCCAGCACCTTGGAAGGTTTAACACAGAAAAGCATAAAGGAAGGGGCAACTGAAAAATGATTCAGGTTTAGGGCCTGTAATCATTTGTTTTAGGCATTGACAGAAGATATATCTGAGTCTTAAATGGACTCCAGAGGATGGTAGAGGACAGGAAACCCTGGAGGAACATTGTCCATGACGTTGCGATGGGTCGGACACAACTTTCCAACTAACAACATATCTGAATCTATTTTGATTTACTACAATTTGTTGTAGATCAGCAAAGATTCCTGTCTCTTATTTCTAATAGTGATGAAATATTTCAAATGTCTACTAATTTAATTTTTATTCCATCTTAGTTATCTTTTAAATAACTCAAAATGCTGAACATACCTAATAATCCTTCCTTCTCATTATTTTCCACACAATATTCCTATGAAGTGAGTCAAATTGATAGTGACTGACCCAAAATAATCCAGCTGGCCTTCATGCCTAAGGTAATGCTAGAACTCACAATCTCCTGGTTTCTATTCTGGTGCCTTAATCACCAGACTAGCTGGTTATATATTGCTGAAACTAAAATGTTTGGTCTGTGTTAAGTGGGATTTTTACATTAAAGAATTATAACTGTGAAATCTACTCAGTTACCACAGAGGTAGCTAAAGGACAATCACTGGTGTCTCTCTTTTTTGAGATGTGTTTCCTTATACTACAACAATATATGAAGTATCATAGGTTGCCTATATAAAATATGCATGGACACAACTGCAGAAAATTAAATTAAACAATCCAAGCTCATTTAAATCCAAAGTTCATGTAGATTTCTATTCCTGAAGTATTTGTTCAAGTGAATGTTAGTATTTCTATCACTTCTTTTCAGAAACTTCTGTCACAAACTATAAAAGGCTATGCAGATTCTCTTAATCTTTTATAAAGAATTTATGATTATGCAGATTCTGGGCCATAGAAGTAACTAGTGGCTCTCTTTTATGAAAGTAACAATCAATTCTAACAGAAAATATTCTTGTAAGTCATGGTGAGATCCACCAGATATATGGGCCTGTTTGTCAAACAGTCTTGCAGTTTAAATAGGATGTTAAGCCTTATTCATGCTTTACTAAATCATGCTTTACTGAATACACCACAATTATCTAGGATCACACAACAGATGAAACCGTAAACTGATTTATAAATCACACTGATTGAGCTGATACAATAATACCTTATTGCATCATATATTGATACAGTAGAAAGTGTAAATAATTTGAGATATCATAGCAAAAGCTTTCTTTAAAAAGTTCATTCTAACTCGAACCAAGGGATTTTTATAATAAAACATATACGTAGATTTTCACGGGTACAGGTATGCAGGTCTTGGTGTGTTCGGGTCTTTTCCCGTGTAAGATTGAGACTATCTGGGCAACGTTTCGACGAGATCCCACTCGCCATCTTCAGGCTGGTGCTTTCAGCTTTGTGCGAGCAAAGCGTGTTCTGAGCTGCTGTCTCCCTATATATATTGGTGGGGAGGTTGGCTGTGTTGTCATTTCTTGATTGGTTGATGGAGTTGATGTTTGCAGATTGGCTGGCTTTTTCTTAGGAACATGTGTGGCTGAGATATTGGCTGTGTGTGTATCCGCTTCCTGTGTTGTAACGACTTGGGTAATGGGCTGTGTGATGACCTTCTGAGTTTTAATCTTCTGACCTCCAGGGTCTTGTGCTATAAACTCCTGGGTCGTAATGATCTGGGTGATGGGCTGTGTGATGACCTTCTGAGTTTTAATCTTCTGACCTCCTGGGTCTTGTATTGTAATCTCCTGGGTCGTTGGCTGTGTTGCAGCATCCTGAGGTTTTGTGGTGTAGCCTCCTGAGTTCTGTGATGTGATATCCTGAGCAAGTGGCTGTGATGTGACGTTCCAAGTTTTGGTTTGGCTCCGAGTTTGAGGCTTGGCTCTGTGTTCATGGCGTGTGTCAGTTTGCTTGGTTTGGGGGTCGGGGTGTGTGGCAGCTGGTGATGCAGCCGTGTCTGGTTTCTGGATGGTGGTTGCCTTTCATCTATGGGGTGGGTTTGGGTTTGAGTCTGGTGAGGGAGATTGGTGGTGGGGTCCTGTGTTGTTTTGGGTCCAGTGTTGGTTTTCGTGGCTGGGACTCATTTGTTGATAAGGGCTAGTTTCCAAATGTCTGGTAAGCGGGAGGCATCGTCCCGTTTGTTCATGTTATGGGGTGTTTCTCTATTTTGATGGCTTCCCTGATTATTCTCTTGTTGAAGTGTTCAATATTGGAGATTAATTTGGTTCCCTCAAAATTAATTTCATGTCCTGTGGCTTTAAGGTGCTGGAAAAGGGATGAAGAATTTTCTTCTTTTCTGACTGCGTTCTTGTGTTCTGCGATGCGTGCATTTATTCTCCTGTTGGTTTGTCCAATGTATGTGGCTGGGCAATTGTTGCATGGTATTTCATAAACTCCTTGGTTTTCTGGCTGGATCTTGTCTTTGGGGTTTCTTAGGATATTGGCTATTTTTTGGTCAGTACCTAAGGCTGTCCTGATATTGTATCTGTGGAGAATTTTGCTGATTTTATCTGTGGTGCCTTTGATATAGGGGAGGAGGGCGATACCGTTGTCCTGTTCTGTGTCTCGGTTTCTGGGAGGTGTCTCCTTTAGCATTAGGTTGGTAATTGTGTCTCTTTGGAATCAGTTGGAAATTAATACGTTAGTGAGGGTATGTAATTCTGTTCTCAGGTGGTCTTTGTCAGCTAGGCGTTTGGTTTTGGAGATGAGGGTCTTGGCTACAGCGTTGATCTGTGCAGGGTGGTAATGGGATTGTGCGTTTAGGTAGCGGTTGGTGTGTTTTCTTCCAGTGGATGGGGTGTCCTAGGGAGCCATTGGGTTTTTTGTAAATTAGGACGTCCAGGAAGGGAAGTTGGTTGTTGGCTTCTGTTTCCAAGGTGAATTGTCTTTTGGGGTGTAGGCTGTTGAGATGTGTGAGGAAGTTGTCCAGTTTTTCTTTCCCACGTGGGCAATATATATATACATACATACACATTCACATATACATACACACACATTTTTGTACTTGTGTATTTTCTCAATTGTAGCATTATGGGTATTAATGTAAACACACTTTTCTTAATGCTTACCAATTGCCACATGCTGCTTAGAAATGCATTTTGTGATACAGCGGCTATATAAATTTGGTTCATATTAATAAATGAATGTAGTGATAATTTGCAATTTTGCAGCCAAGATTTGGTAGTGCTAGCCCCAGAAAAACATTTTTATTTCTGATACTACCTATGGGTCAAAAAGAATCCTATGAAGCTTTTTATTTTTTTTAAAATAGAGCAAGCTCTAGCTAAGTATTTGTTTGAGGTTGAATAAATTTGCTTAGGAAAAAAAAAGACAAAAGTATGTATTTAGAATAGCTTATGGGTGTCTGTATGTAGTAGAAATTACGGCAAAAACTACTATGGCAAAATGGTGCTGCGAGTCCAATTACGTCCTTTTAACAACAATAAATGAACAGGCATCCAGTATGGTAGATTAAAAACAAAACATTTTCAATCTGTTTATTAGTTTAGAAAGGTTGGTTTGGAGATCAGTGTTTTTTATCCAGAAATAATTTAGAACAGAAAGATATATAGAATTTTTTTTGAACTAAAAGTTGAACAACAGTATGTGTTCTCTAGGTGGCCCACAGAAATAGCCACAAATGAATACAGTTACAACTACAATTGAGCCCCAAATTTCAGTTCCTACCATGAGACATGTGTTACCTGAGTTTTCCACATTTACGACCTTTCTTGCCACTGTTGTTAAAGTGAATCACTGCATTTAAGTTGGCAACGCAGTTGCTAAGGGAATCTGGCTTCCCCATTGACTTTGCTTGTCCAAAGGTCACAAAAGGTGATCATATGACCCCAGAACACTGCAGCCAACAGAAATAAGTCAGTTGCCAAGCGCCTGAATTTTGATAACTGATCATGGGGATGCTGCAATTGTCTTAAGTGTGAAAAATGGTCATAAGTCACTTTTTTCAGTGCCATTGTAATTTTGAATGGTCATCAAATCAACTGTTGTATGAGGACTACCTGTTAAAGGGTTCCTAAAAGACAGCTTAACAGAAAAGGGCAGAGCTCTCAGTCTCTGGCCAAGTGTGCTAAAGCTACCAAACTGAGCAACTCAGTAAAGCAAGATTGTTGGTAAACTTCTGAAAGGGCCTGGCTTAAGATCCACGATAAAACATTTTGCATCACTTTGCTGTTTTGGCAGAGCTTTCTCCTAATTCTCCAATTATAGTTAATGTGTCACCAAACACAAACTTTAGCCCCAAAGGGTCTTATGAGAATGTACCTAAAGCAGGTGCAGACACATTTGGAATAGAAGATAAATAATAAGAGAGAAACTCTAGAGTGGAAGGAGAATGTAAAGCATCCCATTGAATGTAAAAATGTAAAGCTGCGCCCAGAGGTTTTTTTACTTATAATACTATTGCCAGTGGCATTATTACCTTTCTTAATGTTTTTAAACTTACCTTAACGTGAAGGTATTTTATGCACGTAAACGAGTAAGAACATTACTCAAAACACTTGAGTACGGGTGATGAAATTAAGCAAAGCACAAGCCACATTTATTCAGAAGTTGCAGTACAACTCTACGCTGTATCCATTCAGAAAGAAGCTTTATTAATCAACGAGGCTTACTCCCAGATAAACTGCTATGAAAATGCACCCCAAGCAATTTAGCACAGAGGAAAGTCCCAGGGCCTTCAGTAGGTCTGTCGCCTCCCTCTAATTAACTGCAGGCACACGCTGATTCAGATTAACAGGAAGGGACCTTGTAGGTCATCTAGTCCAAACTCTGTAGGGGGCGTGCATAAGCGCACCAACGTGCCTGCCTACCGTCCCTGTCTTATTGTTTCTTTTTTTTTTAATTTGTATCCATTTCATGTATTCATAACTATGTTTATACTTATACCTGTTATCTAATAATCGCTTGACAAAATAAAATAAATAAAATAAAAGCTCACTCCACCCCCACCCCCCATGCTCAAGCAGGAGATCCACACAGCTGAAAGTCTGTAGAGATTCTCAGTCATCCAGGTCATGGTTGTCCCAAAGAGGAAGAAACTGGACTGCTTTTTTTTCTTTGAAGGTATTTCACTTCTCATCCAAGAAGCTTCTCCGGCTCTGACAGGATCGTGGGGAATGGAAGGATTTATGTTCCTTGCAGGCAACTGGTCATTTTGCATCCTTTTAGAGAGTTGTTGAGGTCACCTGGGTGTTTTATCTCCTGGTTCCTGTAAGTCTGCAGTTTTTTTCCTCTGGAAATCCATATCTACTCCCGCACTATTCAAAGGATATTCACCCCAAATTGCATAGCTAAACGTCTGTAGAGATTCTCAGTCATTCAGGGTCCAGGAGGCAACTGGATTTTCTTGTTTTGTTTTTTTTGCTTTGAAGACGTTTCGCTTCTCATCCAAGAAGCTTCTTCAGCTCTAACAGGATAGAAAAAAAAAAAAAAAACCAAGAAAGTCCAGTTGCCTCCTGCAAAAGCACCTTTGGGACACACAGTTGAAACTTACACCAGAGCGAGCGAGCGAGCGAGCAAGCAAGCACGCTCCAAAGAAGCCGGCCGCCACACGCGAGCCGCCTCAGACGTGACAAAACCCTCCCGAAAGCCGTCGTTTCTCCTCCGCCAACACGGCAGCGAGCTGCCGCCGTGTCTGTTTTCTTTGTGTTGCCGTCCCGAGCGCCGAGCTCCTTCCGCGCGCTTCCTCACCGTGCGACGCGTCCTGCCCCTTTAAAAAGCCTCCCCCTCCCCGCCGCCGCCGTGAGCTCCAGAGCGCAAGTGGGCGGGGCGCGTCGCTGAACGGCGTCTCGCAAGGCCAACGGGCGGCGGGCGAGGAGGCGGGCGTTGCGGGGGTGTCTGTCGGGTTAGAACGAGGCGTGACCCAGTTGACGCGCGCTGGAAGGAGAGGGGAGTGGGAAGGAGGCAGAGGTGCAAACAGCCGCCGACGCTGCCGCTCTCGCCACCCCCCCTCCCACCCCCACCCCCAGCGGTGCCGTCGCCCAGCCGGGTCAGCGTGCTTCTCTGTCGCCCGTGAGCCTGGGGAACCTGCAGCTGAAAACCGCCGCTAGCCACAGCACCATGTACCCCGGGAACAAGCGGAAAAAGCTCTGGCGGGAGGAGAAAGGTACTGACCTCCTTCACCTGAAAAGCGCCGCCGGGGCTCCTGGGGCGAGCGGGAGGGTGCGGGGCGGACCTCCAGCGCCGCCTCTCCCACTCGCGTTTCCTTCGCGAGGCGTGCGGGCAGAAAAGGCTGCCGCTCCTCCTCTCTTCCTCCTCCTCCTCTCCTCTGCCCTGCTCTCACCTGAGCGGCGTTGCCTTCCTTCTCGCCTCCGCCGCGTTACCTTGGCAGGACAGCCGCGCTCCTCCCCTTGCTTTGCAACGCTTCTCCTCCTGACTTAGCTGGCGCTTTTCTCTCCCCCCCCTTCTCGCCGCTGGATGAGGGCTCCTTTCTTCTTCTCCGGACACCGAGTTCGCCTTCAATGGGGGTGGTGGGGAGGATTAGGATGGGACGGCACCCTCTCTGCACAGTCCTCGCAGCAGCCTGGTTAGGGGACACCCGAAGAGTGGGGCAGCTCAGGGTAATCCTAACGGGCCCAGGCCTCCCTTGCTAAGGTGCTGCGACCTTGGCAAGGGTTCTTGGGTCAAGCCTTACCTAGAGCGTGTCTAGGACATCCCCCTGAACGGAGCTGATCAGTGGTGGCGGTGGCTTTCCTTTTTTTTTTTTTTTTGCCTAGTTTTGGTTAAGTCTGTCCTGTTTCAGAGTTGGTAACCTTCCTCTTATACTTCGTCTCACTGCCTGGTGAATCTTTTTGTTTCTTTCTTGGGTACCGATGATTTCCCCTCCTTTTCTGCTGGGTCATCGCCGTTTGTTTCCTCTTAGTCCCGCATGCACTTAAACTAGAGCAAAGCTGTCAGCTTTGGAATGTACTTTTGCCGAGTTCCGGTTGCAAATTGTGCGCTGACCTATCTCAGAGTTTGGTGCGAGAGTTGGTGTGAGTGCCACTTTGGAAATGAAAGTGAGGTTTCTCTGGCTGCCGCCTGTGAATCTTTCTGTTTCAAAAGGCTTGGAATGGAAGCTACGGGTCTTTGATAAATTGCTGGCTGAATGAATTTCAACTTGCTTCTCAGGCTGGTGCTGCCTATTTGTGAGGGGGTTGCAAAACAAGTGACAGGACTAATAGGCCTGGATCTTTGGGCCCTTTGGAAGATAATATTTGCAAAAAAAAAAAAACAACCCACGTCCTTTGTGTACTGTGTGAAAATTGTGAGAGTTCAAAATATCTATTGGATCAAACTTTACACAGTCCTTCTAAATTTGCAAGGATGGATTGCTTCTCTTGGTAAAATATCAAACCTAATGGTGAAGTGGTAATTATCTTTTCCTAATAAAATATTTAATAAATGTTCTTTTATTAAGCTGGAGTGAGATGGGCAGTTTCTAAAATTGACATACAGTATAACTAAACACATGTTGATAGTGAAGTTTTGGTGTGAATTCGACATGAAGTGTACATTGCAAATTATGCTGCATGGATAATATCAAATGCAAGGAAGAAAAAAATGACTGATATAAAGGTCAAATGTCCATCTATCCATTAGGAGAAAATCCCCCAACTATTGACATTGTTACACACAGTATTTATATGTTTGGAATTGACCATTTATCATACCCTTACCTATAGATTTAAATTAGGCTGTTTGAACTGCATAATATAAACTGGTATATCAGCTTCACAGGATTTATATTGATTAAACTATAGTATAGATTTCTGTTTGGATTACTTCTAACAGAAACTAGATCTTTGCACTGAGATGTGAAAAAAATTCTTTTGTAGTTTGTCACTGGTGTTGTTAAAACTGCCTCAATTTCTTTTAAAATACATTCTGTACTGCTAAAGTTGAAGCCTCTAACTTCATCACAGATAAGTATATTTTCAATAATTTGCTGGGATGGGAGGGAAATAACTATTTTTCCACATAACAATCCTAAGGAATTCTGTGTGAAATGTATCACTTTACTTAGTAGAAATTTGGTTTGATTCTAAACATTGTTATAAGAGACAAGACTATAGAAGTGTGTGCATTAAACTCTAGGTAAGAATGTTTGTTACAAGAGATTAAATTGAAATGCGCATACATAAAGTATTATCCAACTTATGAATTATTACTAGTTACTTGCATTAAGTAAATCTTTAAGTAAATCTTGCCCAGGTCACAATTTTTTTTGTGTTTTATGTATGTTTCTAGCGTGATAAATTTATCTTGTAGCTTTGAAGACAATCTAATCTTGAATGCTAGAGCTTCTTTTAGGATTGCTTTAATAAATAGCTTATTAGTGCTAGAAATGGGATTGCCTGTACAGATAAACAGTATTCATGCTTCCATGGCTATTTCCAGATAGATGAATGTCACTGCTGATTCAAATTAGCTTTTGTATTTTATCAATTCCATAAGTGCTACACATGGATTTAATCACTTTGATACAGTGGTGGGGGTCACTATACGTTATTTCTCAATTTATTTAAATGCCTAATGACAATGGAAGATACGTTCTAAATAATGAGATAGCCATTCATAAAATAATTTCAAAAACTGTTTCAAGTTATAACATAATGTAAAGCTTGTGGGATTTGTTAACCATAATATCAAGAACTATCTGTTGGTGGCATTGCAAGCAAAGAGTGATGATTACCATACTTAAATGGCTTAGAATAATCTATATAATTTAAAAATTGAGTTAATATCTGCTATAGAACAATAACAATAACATGCAAACTAATTCAAACTGCCAAGTTCAAACAGTGGTGTATAAACTGTAATATAAAATAGCAAAAAGATATATAAACAGAATAAATGCAATCTTTCTTAAGAACTAAATGTTACTCTCATCCCTAAACTTTCTCGGATGAATTTAGCCTTGAAGTACTTAGACTTGTTTAACACAACTTATTGAGCATCTGAAATTATATCTGAGTTGTTGAAGTTTTGGTTCACTCCAAGCCTTAGTAATTAGGCTGAGTAAAAGAAATTAATTGAATCTTTTTGAGATCTGATCTTAATCTACATATATTCCTCAAATGCTTATGTTAGAACTCCATAACTGATTTATGCTACAAAGGAATCTGCTTCATAATTTTGTTAAAACATATTCATGTGCTTTCTGATAGAACGTTTGTTGAAGATGACATTGGAAGAGAGACGTAAAGAATATTTACGGGATTATGTACCCTTGAAAGATATTCTAACATGGAAGGAAGAAATGAAAAACAAAGCCCAAAGTGATGGTAAGTCGTTTTATTAAATTGTTATCTGCACTCATATTTTTAAACAGCTTCACCCAATGTACTGGCTTCTGGGTATATTGGATCAAAAATCTCATAATTCGCAGCTGGCTGGTGGAAGAAATTATAATCCAATACATCTTGAGGGCACCAAGGTGTCAAAAGCTGTCTTGTGAAGTTGAACATGAAAGAACTACTTACCTTAAACAGATGTACTAGGTTTTGTTACTTAACAGTTTACTGTAGTCTAGGGATCCCCAATTTTATTGAGTTATTGGATACTTGGGGAATTTTGTGGGTGCTCTCACAAAACAACTGCTATGAAATCTTGATAAGTTTTAAAATAAATGTTGTGAAGGATATATCCAGTTTACCAAAATGACTCTTATCACTTCCATCTGTTACCAGTAAACTACTCTTGTTTCCCTTTGTGTGCTTTCTGGGCAGGCGGCATACTTTCAACCAAAAAACAAAGCTAATTTTTATTCATTGATCTCTTCATTTTCTAAGAAGGCTTTTTATATCAGTTTGAAGTATAGCAGCATTCCTGGAAATACAAATAATGCTGCTAGTGCTTTGCTTTGTATTTTTTACTTAAAATATAAGATTGATGGGTTGGCAGCTGGTGGACAAAGGTGTGAATAACTATAACTGTGATTGCAACCCAAATATTGGCAGCTATGAAATGAAACCATGTTTATGAAGTGGTCTCAACTAATAGCCAATGAAATGACAGCACATATGTTGCTTTTATGTCAGGACAGGGAGTATATTTGCAAATTTGTTACTGCTTGTTCTTGTAATGCTAACTTTTGTTAGAGCTAGTACACTGATTTCACCTTTTTATCTCTTAATAATATATCCTTGATTGTGCAACTCTACAAGGACATACTATTAATGATTAATATTATTTACAATTGTTAATGTTCTGTAAAAGTTTCAATTTGGATGGTGTATATATTTTTTTGGATGGGGTATAGTAAGTAATTATACTATATATAATACATTATTTTATATATAGTACATTTTTTAAATCAAAACCAACCCTTCTTGTTTTTACACTTGAGTTGTAGATGTAAAAACTTTAAAAATAACCTAGAGTAAAATAGCTGTAGGAAACAGCAGACAAATCCAAAATTGCAAATGACTCACTATCTGACATACTGTAGTATTTATGATCAATTTGTTTTATTTTGATTTTATCCTTGACAGTAGAGGAGTTTGCTATCTTATGGGTTAGGGTGCACACTGAAAACATTATGGCTGTGATGATACTTGGCAAGCCATAAACAATGAAGAGGGATGAGGCTTAGCAAGCACGACGTCTATGGACTCATGTTGGGATCTGCAGATTTAGTGCATTCAAAAACCTGCAATTTTCATATCAATCTTGTATTCCAAGAAATTATAACTAAAGAAGATTACTCTAAATAGAGAAGCATCAGTTCTGTTTTCGCTTTATTATTTATATGGGAATTGCACAGATACCCAGGACAAGTAGTTCTCATTAGGGAAACTAAGGTTAATACTTGCTGGAGAATCCTACATTTCAGCTGAATAAGTCCTCTGAGTCATGTTTAAGCCTTGTAACCAGATGGACACATCTTTGTTGCATTCTTGGCAATAGAATAAAAGCACTTTACCATATTGCATCACTTTAATGAATATTACTAGCTGCCCAGAGTTACTTTGCAGAGTGAGATGGCTGGCATATAAATTTAATAAATACATAAAATAGAAGATGCTCACATTCAAAAAATTCAGTAAATAAATTCCTGTTCAGAAAATTAAAATGGCTACCATTTTACTGCTAATTTTTTCCCCCCAGCAAGGACTACTTTGAAAGGTCCTTGCTGCTCTCTGAGCTTGCTTATTTTCTTGTAGACTTTTCATTACTCAAACCAGGTAACATCATGTAACATCACTTTACCAAGTTTGTGTAAAAAACAAGAAAACAAACAAGCTTTGAGAACACTAAGGATCCTTTATGTCAACCTTGAGCTACAAATATTCTCCTTTATTGAAAAGATTACTCCCCCCCTCTCGATAGATAGATAAATAAATAAATAGCCAGCCAGCCAGACATAGATAGATACAGATATCTGGATTTTGTCATTACTTGACTAAATAGATTTTGTCATTACTTGTCTAAATAGAATAATGCTAAAGCTGTCATTGCTATTTAAAGATAGTCTATCCTTTTTTCTTAGCCTCTTCAGGACAAGTGCCTAATTACTTTTTGAATTCTGTTAGCTGATCATAGTTATTGACTCCAGTGGCTTCTGCAATTTCAGTAGTATTTGGGAAGAGTAAAAATAAGGCAGGAAGAAAGCGTTCTTTTTAAACAGTTTGGTGTTTTTCTAGTGAATATAGTAATCTCTTCTTTTGGCTTCTCATGATAATCTAATGTTGATATGGCAGTAACCTAGCAACAGTAGTTATTGCTACTAATATTTTATGCGGCCACTAATAGAACTAATAGAATTTGGAGGCCAAAGAAAATGGTGAAGATGCAATACTAACCATACTAAATCATGTTATAAAATGTAGTTTAACAGTCCACACTGGCTTGATTTGCACACAATGCTAGGCTGTCTATGGATTTATATGTACTTAATCAAAACTAAACAAGCTGTACTATGGCTTATTTTGATGTGTGAATCCAGCTAAGTAACACAAATAAATTTTGCTAATTGCTACTTTTTAGTTCTGGAATTGAGGGCTACTTGACATGTTTCACTTTCCTTATATGAAACGATGTAGTTACAAGTCTTCCCCCACCATCCAATCACAACTGATGAAGCTTCTTGGATGAGAAGCAAAACATTTTCTTCTTCAAGGAAATAACAGTCCAGTTGCTTTAAAAAAAGCACCTTTGAGACAGTTATGACCTGGATGACTGATAATCTCCATAGACATTTACAAGTCTACATGTTTACAATCTACATGTAAAACAGTAGAGTAATTCTATGAAGACTTTCTATTCCTTCCTGACAGGTGCTTCTCAAAACATCAGGTCTTTAGTTGAGAAGACCTATTTTTCTCTCTCCACCCCATTTTAATATTGTTTTTTACTCCAAAAATTATTGTCAGGTATTTTTAATATTTGTGTGCTTTCCCTGATACTAGTTCTTTTTGTCCAGATTTTAAACAGCTAGGTTCTAGCTTAAAGCCAACTTCTGTCATCTTAGCTTTCTCTGAACTATCAGCGTTTTTACCCATCCTTTTAATCCTGGAATGTACAAACTTTGCTTTGAGCAGTTTTCTTTGTGTACGGTTGTTTAGATACGTGGTGAGGATGTGACAGTTGTTGCCCACAGTACATGAACAGTGATATTTGTAGGTCATAGAGACAGACAGTTTTGTTCATGTTTTCCTGCGCAATATGTGGACATTGTTTAAGTTGAGAGCTTTGCAGTTTTTGCCCTTCAAATGTTGAACTCATAGGTCAGGCCAAATATCATCAAGCTGTGTTTAGTATTCTAAACCAAAACAAACCAATATGGCTTAATGTGATGGCTTAGTTCACGGGTGTTAAACTTGATGCATCATGTTGCCATCATGTTTTTCCCCCTTTGCAGAACTGGAGTGGGCCTGGCCTGCACATGATGCAGTCCCATAGGCTGCCATTTTGACACTTCTAGCCTAGTTCATTCAATATGCTAATAGTGAATGTGATTGATAAACTACTATTTATGGTTTAAAGTGTTGTATGTATGAACAGAGTCAGCCAGAGACTCTCCATCCAAGTGCTTTATGCTATGCTCAGGCTTCTAAATCTTGATTTGTTTTACATAAATGGCATGCATCCTACTCTGATCATATCAGTTTTCTTTTCCAGAAAACCTACTGTGTTTTATCAAATTTACAACACATCAGTTCTCCCCTCCTCCATAATGGAGCTCAGAATAGTGTATGTACGCCCACTCCCTTTTTCTGTTTTGTCAGTTGGGTCATTAAGCAAAATGGTTACTAAGTGAACATGTGAAAAAGAGATGCTACAAAGATTGCTGGCTTCTGCCTTCTCATTCAGCTACAGGTAGTTCTTGTGATTAGTTGTATAGTGACCATTCAAAGTTAACATGGACCCTCCAAAAGGTATATGATCCACTTCTGATGGCCACCTTTTCTCTCCAATCCCCCCACCTCCATTCACACACACTATGTGACTGCATTGCAGGTGCTTGGCAGCCGGCCTGGATTTACAGCTGTTTGCAGTAATTCATGGTTATATGACTGATTTATTACGTTTTTGCCAAAACCGTGCATTTATTTCTGATCTCTAGGAAAAATATCCCATAACAAACCATGGGTTTGCTTAATGACTGTGGCATTCACTTAATGACCATGGTGATTTGCTTAATGGTCACTGTACAAAAAGGCATAAAATCAGGTCGGTCATGTCTGCCTTTTGACCGTCATGACTTACTGCCATAATGGGCAGGCTCCATTATGGTTGTAAATCAAGGACTATCTGAAATGTTCTCTTGTTTAATCATGATTACTCTTATTCCAATCTCTGTTGTTAAGTGTCTGATATTTGGTCATAATTGTATAGGTTTTTTTGAAAAATGAAGTTTTTATTACTGTTGTGTTTGTGAATGGTCACTTAAGTTGAGGAAGTCATTACATGAGGAATGGGTGTGGTAATCTGATATCTCCAATTTAGACAATGACTACTTTCAAATCAATTTATCTTTAGAATGATTGCTATAATATAGATCATAGGATAGCATCCAATCCTTTAGCTGTAATTTGCTCCTTTACAACTCTTACATTATTTTTTTTGTTCTAATCTTGCTCAGAATGTAACCATTGCTCTATCTTTCTTCTAGGCCACTCTACTTCACGCATGTCTTCTGAATGCTTTCCTTAACTTTTCAGAATTGCATGATGGTGCCAGTTCTCAGCCTCAAGGAAGTTGATCAGAAGCAAAAGAAACTTTTATGCAAAAAATATTCTGATTAAATTAGGAAGGAAAAGGTGGAAAGATTAATCTGGGTATCTCAACACAGCAGTTGGCAGGATTAGTTAACTATCTTGTTTTTCTGAAAGAATGTATGCTGGTAAAGCATACCCTGGATAGCAACCAACTCATTTTCTCTTCTTCCCCATTTTGGATTTTGTTGTGCGATACAGCTTTGGGAGTGAAATTTAGAACTGTCAGTCTTTGGGGGCGTTGTGGAGTCACTATTGTGATTTAATAGTGAGAAGGTATGTCCTAGATTACCAAGTTTGTGGTAATACCTTCATATGAAGATGAACAATATGCACACTGATAATGTAACTTCACTGGAAAAACTGTCTAAAACAGCAGTGATGGCTAGGAATTAAGACTGTGGGCTGAAAATTACAAATTAATCACAGAATGGAACCTCTATCATTTTGAAATGCTTGAATTTTCAAATTTTAGAGCTTGAGTCCCTTAGGGATGGAAATATTTTGGAATGCTGTTCCATATAGGTATTTTTCTCTATTAATAACATTTTTCCGTACCTGGAACCTAATTTTTCAGATAAGGGAGCTAAGTATGCATGCATTCATTATGGCTTCTACTTGCCACTCTATAAAAATATAGTGTGCATTTTTATGACCAAAATCATTCAGGATTTAATGCCTAAGGCACTGGAGTAGTAGGGACAGTATTGTAATGCATGTTTGCATTGAAAGTGAAGCTTGAGTGAAACATTAAAATAGAGTAGTCCTAAATAGACAGTGAAGTACCATGGATTAGTTTAAATAGAAGCTTGTTTTCCTTTGGATTTTTTTGAGAGGGGGATCAGTTCTGACACCATTAAACCGCATAAAAACTCTTTTTAAGATATGTGGGAACCTCTTTAACTTTTCCCTTGCAACAGAATGCTGCCTTTCTTTCACTTGAAACGAAAGTGACAGAGCAGGAGTGATGATACCCACAGGCATTCTTCACATGTCAGGGTAGACAGAACTCTGGTGTGACAAACTGTATCCTGCCAATGCAACTAAAGAAATATGTAACTTCCAATGCTCACTAATCCTTCATTTACGATGACTACTGCTGTTTCCCTCAATTTTTAGCTCCTACTGTGCAGTATCCTGTGCGCCATACTTCTTAAGAGCACAGAAGCTTGAAGCATATGTTTTCGAGCCTGTAAAAGTGAGTGGGGGTGTGGATTTTGAAAAGAAAGGAACCTTGTTCTGACTTTACACTTGGGTAGACTTTACCATACCCGTGGTAGTGAGAAACCTTTCCCTCTAAAGTTGTATTGATGTCACTGAGCAGCCAATTTTCTGAAGGTGTACAGCATTATTATTTGCAGACTGGAAACCCTCTGGTGTATATTCCCATGGGTACAGACTCCTTGAATGCATTTGTGGATCGGGGACTTTTTGCTTATGCTCCACTGTGGTTTTTGAATTGCCTTAATGCAGGGTTCCCCAATCCCCATTCCGTGGCCTGCTACAAGTCCATGGCCTGTTAGGAACAGGGCCGGACCAGTTGTGGGCGAGTGTGCAAAGCGTGGGTGAGTGTGCACACGTGAAACCATCTCCTCCCTACTGCTGCCTGCTGCTGTTGCCCAGCACCGCTGCTGGTCCACAAAGCTGGAAAAGTTGGGGATTGCTTAATGGTCTAAACTCATTCTGACCGGCAGCTATGTCATTCAGGTGTCTGTATGAGAGTGAAAAAAGTTCAGGTAGTTCTTGACTTACAACCATTCATTTAGTGATGTTTGAAGTTGCAATGGCATTGAAAAAATGGCTTATGACTGATCCTCATGCTTATGACCATTGCAGCATCGCCACCATCCCATGACCAAAATGTGAATGCTTGCAACCAGCATGTATTTATGATAGTTGCAGTGTCCCAGAATCATGCGATTGCCTTTTCCCTGTCAGTTTCCAACAAGCAGAAGGGAAGCTGGGTTCACTTAATGGTGTGATTCACTTAGTAACGGCAGTGATTTGCTTACAACAAAAATGACTCAAGGACCATCTCAATTAGCAATGGAAATTCTGGCCCCAATTGTGTTTGTAAGTAGGGGACTATGGTAGCTTTGAGTATTGAATTAGTTCATGAGAGAAAGTCCATTCAAAGAGTGGTAAAGACAGCCGAGAAGATTATAGGAAGTCCACTTCCTGTTATTCAGGACACTGCTTATAAGCACTATGCACTTAGAGCTCAAATCATTGTTGGGAACTCCACACACCCACTTTACAGTCTATTTCTGTTTCTCACCTCTGGGAGGAGTTTTCAAAGTACCTGTAGCAGGACTACCAGATTCTGTAACAGCTTTGTTCCCTATGCCGTCCATCTGGTGAACTCACAAGATTCATTTTTCTCACCATGTACATGTATACATTCGCACTAGACTGTGTTGCTTCTCCATGATTTGTCATATAATATATGTGGGTATATGTATAATTTTGTATTTATTTTGTCATGTTTATGTAGGGTATACTATTGGAGGCGGAGACCCTTTGAGAGCTGTATGCAACAAAATTTCATTTTAATGTATGCCGATTAGTGTACATTCAAAGTGACAATAAAGTTATTCTAAGTCTAATTAGTTGATTCATTTGAACAGCTTGACATAATTTTCAGGCTCATATAGAAACCTGAAGAAGGCTACTTCAGTTTGTACCGAAACAATTTTAATCTTGTCCTAGCTCCAGAATGTCCCCAAGTCATTTGTAAACAGTGGGCAAATGGCTAGTCATAGATGTATCTAATTGATCTGTTTCATTTAACTTAACTATTTTTCACATGCTTTTTTTTTTTAGACTAATGCATTGAAGTAAAAAAGTGGCCAAAAAACAACCCCAAACAAATGATTTCAAAGTTTGAAATGCATCTGTAGCTTCAAAATATACTCTGTTGCAATTTATTCTTATATTTTAAGCAGTTGTAGTCTACACTTGAAAACAAAGTGTTTTCAAGACAGCTTAAAACATTTTGAAATCACAATGTAAAAAAATTAACTAGAAACTTTGTAAATTATTTGCTAGATATCAATAGCATAAAAATAGTATAGAAACAGCAGAAATTTACTTTAAAAAGTCTAGTTTTTAGCCCGAGAGTTAAATTATAAATTTAAATGTAATAAAACATATTATTTTAATATTTAATTTCAGTTTAATAATAGATTAAATTAACATATTTTAAATTACTAAAAAGTATTACAGACCTGTGAGAAATGCTTCTGATGATTTTATTATTATTGTTTGTGGTGTATATGCTGTTTTTATATGTTTGTTTCTAAATACCTCCAAACAATAATATCAAAATTTAAGAATATATGCATTACAAGTAGTCCTCAATTTACAACTATAATTGAATCCAAAATTTCTGTTGCTAAGTAAGGCTGTTAAGTTTGCTCCATTTGATGATAATTTTTGCCATGGTTATTACACAATTCACTGCAGTTGTTAAATGAACAATGCAGTTGTTAAGTGATTCTGGCTTTTGCAATTGACTTTGCTTGTCTGAAGCTGGTTGGGAAGGTTACAAATGACCCCAGGACAATGTAACTTTTATAAATACATGCCAATTGTCAAGCACCTGATTTTTGGTCACGTCACCATGAGAATGTGGGAACAATAGTAATTGTGAAAACTGGTCGTAAGTCATGATAACTTTTTAAAATACCATTGTAATTTAGAATGATCATTAAATGAATGGTTATAAGTTGAGAACAACCTATACAGTGTAATAATGGGGTAATCAACATCTCATGCACTTTGGAATAATCATAAAACTATTATGTGGCTTTATAATGGCTCCCTCCCACCTCCCAAAGGCCTACTGAGGCTGCTAGGTTTCAGAAAAAAGCTAAAAAAAGGAAATAGAGAGAGAGTTAAGATGGCGACCGGAGGTCAGCTGGAAGAGCTCCTCCGCGATATCCGAACGGGGCGTTGAGTTCCCCCCCCCCGGGTCCTCCTCACCTGTGGCAGGGGTGGCGAGGGGACCCGTGGGGGAGTGGGCAGCCCCCGCGGTCAAGACGCGATGCCAAGGGACTGCGCTCGGCGCCCAGCGGCTCGGCGTTCGGCGGGGGACTGCGCTTGGCGTTCGGCGGGGGACTGCGCTCGGCGCCCAGCGGCTCGGCGTTCGGCGGGGGACTGCGCTTGGCGCCCAGCGGCTCGGCGTTCAGCGGGGGACCGCGCTCGGCGCCCAGCGGCTCGGCGTTCGGCGGGGGACTGCGCTCGGCGCCCAGCGGCTCGGCGTTCGGCGGCGCAGTGTTCAGCAGCCCATATTCGGCGTCCGGCGGCCGGACTCCTGGCGGTTTTAGTGACTCGAGCTCGGTACCTGATGGCCCGGCGTTCGGCGGCTCGCTGAGTTTTCCCCCCCCGGATCCTCCCCACCTGTGGCAGGGGTGGAGAGGGGTCCCGTGGGGGGGTGGGCAGCGTTCGGACCATGACGTGACGGGTCCGGCGCTGCGTCCAGCGGATTGTATCCGCCGCCGGACTGCTTGGCGTTGGGCGGCTGGCGCTGTGCTCAGTGGACTGCGTTTGCCGCCTGGCGGCTTGGCGTTTGGCGGCTCAGCGTCTGATGGCCTATGTTCCACCTCTATGTTGGCTTCCAGCAATTCTATCAATTTCATCAGCTCGAGCCTGGCGCCTGATGACCTGGCGTTTGGCGGCCCGTTGGGTTTCCCCTCCCCCCGGTCCCTCCCACCTGTGGCAGGGGTGGTGAGAGGACCCGTGGGGGGGGGCAGTGTCCGGGCTATGGCTTGGCAGGTCTGGCGCTGCGCCCAGTGGTTGTCGGCTGGCGCCTCAGGAGATGGCGTTTGGCGATCTGGAGGGGGCTTGGAGTTCCCCCCCCCTTTGGGTCCTCCCCGCCTGTGGCAGGGGTGGTGTGGGGACCCGGGGGGGGATGGGCAGCCCCGTTGTAAAGGCCCCAGCTGAAATTAGATTTGCCGCTGCGTTTCGGGCGGCTGGAACTGGACTCGAAGGACAGCTGCCGGGGCGGCCGGAGGACTGTCGCTGTGGCGGCTGGAGGACTGCCGCTGGAGCTGGGGCTGGGGCCATTGTAGGGGCGCCAGCTGAAGTTGGAGTCGTCTCCGTGGTCCGAGCGGCTGGAGTTGAGGCCGGAGGATGGCCGCCACGGTTGGAGCCGGGACGACTGGTGGACTGTGGCTGTTGCCGGAGCTGGGGCCGGAGAGCTACCCCTATAGCTGAAGCCGAGGATGGAGGATGGCCCTCACGATTTTCACCCGTTTGGAGGCGGCAGGGCCGGCCTGGACTTGGAATTGGCCAACGAAAGGAGAAGACCCAGCCCGGGACATCTTATTCTATGAGTGATCTATGGGCCCTGAGACATGTCCCCCTGTCTCAGGAATGGCCCTCTACTCTCTCGAGGGCCCATCTCAAGGACGGATTATGGAATCCGGAGAGATGGTGGGCTTTTAAGAAACGTGGGAGGGGGGGGTGTTTGATTAAATTTTTAGCTAGGTTTTTAAGGGGGTTAGGTAGGTCCGGGCGGGTGTTGGGGGACAACTCGCCGGAGGCTGGGACCAGGCCGGGGGTGGAGCGTGGCCGGGAGAGTCATAATCCGGACAGGACTGTATTAAGGATGGGGGGGGTCATTGGGGAGGGTGGAATTAAATCGATTGATACGGTGAGCGGGAGGGGCAGATTTGGTGGTTGTAGGGGGCCACATTCTGTGTTGGGAGCGCGCCCCCGCTGTTTACTTGCTGTGGCGCGCTCCGACCCCCTTGTCATCTCCCGTTCCCCAGGGGGTTTGAGCAATCGGGCCCTGGGCCTTCGGCTGATGCTGTGTAACGCCAGGTCCGTCGCTAATAAAGCCCCCCTCATCCATGATTTGATCTGTGAGGGGGGCGCGGACCTGGTGGGAGTTACCGAGACCTGGCTGGGCCAAGAGGGGGGAGTCCCTCTGGTGGAGATGTGCCCAGCCGGGTTTCGGGTTTTTCATCGGCCGAGGGCCCAGGGGAGGGGAGGGGGGGTCGCGGTAGTTATTAAGGAGGATCTGTGTCCGAGGGAGGCCACTGTATCTCAGACGACCGGGTGTGAGCTCCTTTTCGTGAAGTTCGGTTCCACGGTTCAGGTGGGCTTGCTGGTCGCATACCTGGCTCCCTGCTATGCGGCAGCGGCCCTGCTTGAGCTCCTTGAGGTTATAGCTGGCATGGCGGTTGGGACCCCCAGGCTTATGGTCATGGGGGATTTCAACCTGCCATCTGCCGGCGGTACCTCGGGGATTGCTCAGGAGTTCATGGCTTCCATGACGGCCATGGGCCTGACCCAGTTAATTCGGGACCCTACTCACGTGGGAGGTCACACCTTGGATTTGGTTTTTGTCTCTGATCAGTGGCAGAGTGATCTGGGTATAGGGGATATAGTTGTGGAACCCCTGTCATGGACGGATCACTCGCTCCTGAAGCTCGACTTCCGTTCCGCGCCCCCTGACCGCAGGGAGGCGGGGCCATTAAAATGGTACCGCCCCAGGCGCCTGATGGACCCTGATAGGTTCCTGAGGAGCTTGGGCCATTTCCCGAAGCTCATTCACATGACTCGGTTGAGGGCTTGGTCGCCACTTGGGATAGGGTGGCTGCTGGGGCCCTTGACCGAGTCGTGCCCTTGCGGCCTCTGACCCGGTGCCGATCCCATCTGGCTCCTTGGTTTTCTGAGGAGCTAAGGGAAATGAAGCGCCGGAAAAGACGCCTAGAGAGCAGTTGGAGGTCCAGCCGCTCTGGGTCTGACCGAACACTACTGCGTTCTTATATTAAGACGTATCTAGTGGCAATAAGGATGGCGAGGAGGTCTTACCTCTCCACCCTTATCGCGTCCGCGGAAAACCGCCCAGCCGCCCTGTTTAGGGTGACCCGCTCCCTCCTGGAGGTGGGAGCGCGGGAGGACCCCTTACAGGGACGGGCTGAGGAGTTTTCTAGGTTTCTGCAGGACAAAATCGCTCAGATCCGGAGCGAACTGGACTCCGACTGGCCATCTCCGGGTGGGGGGGTGGGGGTGGATATCGGTGGAGTTGGTTGGGTTGAGTTCGACCCTGTTACTTTAGAGGATGTGGACAGGATACTGGGGGGGCTTAATGCCACCACCTGTTTGTTGGACCCGTGTCCCTCCTGGCTGGTTTTGGCCACTCGGGAGGTGACACGAGGCTGGTTCCAGGGTATTATAAACGCTTCCTTGAGAGAGGGGCTGCTACCTGCTGCCTTGAAAGAGGCGGTGGTGTGGCCCCTCCTCAAGAAACCGTCCCTGGACCCAGCACTGTTATCAAATTATCGTCCCGTCTCCAACCTTCGTTTTGTTGCGAAGGTTGTTGAGAGTGTGGTGGCACGTCAGCTCCCGCAGTGCCTGGATGAAGCGAGTTATCTTGACCCCCTCCAATCGGGTTTCAGGCCCGGGCACAGCACGGAGACGGCTTTGGTCGCGTTGGTTGATGATCTCTGGAGGGCTCGGGACAGGGGTTGTTCCTCTGTCCTGGTCCTATTAGATCTCTCAGCGGCTTTTGATACTGTCGACCACAGTATCCTATTGCGGCGGTTGGAGGGGTTAGGAGTGGGGGGCACCGTGTTACGGTGGTTCACCTCCTTCCTCTCCGACCGTTCGCAATGTGTGTTGACAGGGGGGCAGAGGTCGGCCCCGAGGCCCCTACTATGTGGGGTTCCTCAGGGGTCGGTGCTCTCGCCCCTGCTGTTCAACATTTATGTGAAGCCGCTGGGTGAGATCATCCGTGGCTTCGGGGTGGAGTTCCATCAGTACGCTGATGATACTCAGCTGTACATCTCCACCCCGGGCCACCCCAACGAAGCTGTCGAAGTGATGTCCCGGTGCCTGGAGGCCGTGCGGAGTTGGATGGGTCGTAACAGGCTCCGGCTCAACCCGACTAAAACCGAGTGGCTGTGGTTTCCTGCGCCCAGATACAGCCAGCTGGTCCCTTCGCTGGCCGTGGGGGGAGAGGTTTTGACCCCCGTGGAAAGGGCGCGCAATCTGGGTGTCCTCCTGGATGTGCGGCTGTCTTTAGAAGAGCATATTGCAGCCGTCGCCAGGGGGGCTTTTTATCAGATACGTCTGATTTACCAGTTGCGGCCCTTTCTGGATCTGGGCGCACTTCGCACAGTCACGTCCGCCCTCGTCATTTCCCGCCTGGATTATTGCAATGCTCTCTACATGGGGCTCCCCTTGAAGAGTCTCCGGAGGTTACAGCTGGTCCAGAATGCAGCCGCGCGAGTGCTTGTGGGTGCCCCTCGGAGCTCCCACGTTACTCCGCTGCTTCGCAGGCTGCACTGGCTCCCTGTGGCCTACCGGATTCGATTCAAGGTGGTACTGATGGTATTTAAAGCGCTCCATGGCTCGGGACCTGGGTACTTACGGGACCGCCTGCTGCCATCGTCAACCTCCCGCCGCCCAGTACGCTCCCACAGGGTTGCCCTGCTTGGGGTACCGCCACCTGGCCGTTGTCGGCTGACGGCCCCGAGAGTTTGGGCTTTCTCTGTGGGGGCTCCCTCCCTATGGAATGATCTTCCCCCGGAGATACGGTCTATGACGGATATCCTGACCTTCCGGCGCGCGGTGAAAACTTTATTTTTTAATCAGGCCGGCCTGGCCCAGTAACTGTGTTTTAGGTTTTTAATTAAATTTTAATTGGGGTTTTTAGTTTTTAACTTTTAAATTGAATCTAAATTAGACAGCCGGATTAAATTATTTAATTTATTTTTAACTGTATTTATTGTATATCTTGTATGTTTTAGTAGGCTGTACACCGCCCCGAGTCCCTTTTTTGGGAGAGGGGGCGGTATAGAAGTTTAAACAAATAAATAAATAAATAAATAAAAGGATGCGGCCCGTTGGGGGAATACTATTTCAAGAGATGGCCTCTCAATGGAATTCCTGAAAATGTCATTCTCTTGGAGATGGAATCCAGAGAGAAGTTTGTCTTCCAAATCTTAACAAATTAATAGGGAAATGGTGACCCTATAGATATGCATGCCCTAAGCCATTAAATTATTTAACAGTGACAATCAGCATTTGAATTGCACTGGAAACCAACAGCCAGCAAATACTACTCTTGAAGCAGAGATGTTTGTTACATAAGCAGATGGACCAATATCTTTAATTGCTTAAGCCTCTTAATTCTGGACTGGCAACCTTATGTGGAAGGCAACCTTATGTGGAACACATTGCAGTAATCCAGATGTGAAATGACTCAGCCAGAAATGGCAGTGAGCAAAGCCTTATGATCCAGGACAGGCCATATTCATAACTATACACAAAACAGATCTTTGCAAAGGCCATCTTGTCCCCTGCTCTTCATGTCAGATCTCTGAGTCTGAGAGGACACCTAATTACGAACTAGCTCTACATGAGGAAGATCAGCTCTGTCCAGTGGACAAGATGGAATATCTGAAACTGGAAGGCTTCTGCATGCGGTATCAATCAGTCATGCTGGGACTGAGTTTATGTTGGTTAATTCACCTCCAGTCCATGTTTTACAGGCATTGAGACAAGTTCAACTATGTTTCTTGTTGGCCCAGAGTTGAAAAATACTACTGACTATCATCTACATATTGGTACTTGATTACAGATTCAATAAGAATATCATTCTATATACTGAGCCAGAGGTGGTATTCAGCAGGTTCTGACCAGTTCTGGAGAACTGGTAGAGGAAATTTTGAATAGTTCGGAGAACCAGCAAATACCACTTCTGACTGGCCCCGCACTCATCTATTCTCTGCCTCCTGAGTTCCAGATGATTGGCTGGATTTTCTTTTATTGCCCTGCACAGGAGAATGGAGCTGGAAAGTAGGTTAGTGGGGTGCGGAGGGAATGGGAATTTTTCAATAACCTTCCCCAGGAGTTGGGAGGGAGTGGAGATTTTGCATTATCCTTCCCCTGGAGTAGAGTAGGAATGGAGATTTTACAGTATCCTTCCCCTGCCAAGCCACGTCCACAGAAACCGTAGTAAAATTTTTTGAATCCCACTACTGTACTGAGCCACTAAGTAATGAACAGCTTCATAAGTTAATACTGTCATTTTGACTGGGGGTGAATTGAAGGCCATAATATTATCAGGTATAATAAGTGCTGTGATGAATTATTCCAGTTAATATTCTTGCTGCCTTACTTGTACTGATTAAAGGTATCAGAGGGTGAACTCTTCTTTGCAATACTGCATAAACTGTTCAGGAATAAAAATTGATTTCATGAGACTTAAGAAAAGAAATTATTAAAATTTCAGTGTGTTCCCTTCAATAGTGCTTACATCAAAATCTTCTTTGGCTTCCCTTCTGCCTCCCTAGCTCCCAGCATATATGCTATCATCAGGTCATTTTTGTGGCATGCTTAGTAACAATTGTTTTTGCTTTATGTTAATTATATATTTAACTCTTTAGCATCAAATGATCATAATTAATGTAATTGCTGTGAATATAGGTTGCATGTTTCTCTCCCTCTCCCTTTTCCTCTCTTTCCCTCCCCCTCCTCCTTTCTTCCTCTCCACCGTTTATAATAAAGGATCTTATTTAAATAATTTTTGTATTTAATTAGGAATTGTAACTAGATTATTGACGTTTCAGTCTGTTTAGCTGCTATCATATTTTTATTTTGTTACTGTGTTGTATGTCTCTCTATTCAGAACTGTAGCGTTCTTTTACAAATAGCTTGATTAAAAATAAAATCATAAAAATCATCCAAATGGGAAAATGGGCTCCATTTGATAATATCATGTTGATTATAA
This sequence comes from Bungarus multicinctus, assembly GCA_023653725.1. NCBI lineage: Eukaryota > Metazoa > Chordata > Lepidosauria > Squamata > Elapidae > Bungarus > Bungarus multicinctus. The sequence goes on from CM042836.1 coordinate 150,768,106, forward strand.
AGATGAAGACAGCAGCATGCATCAAAGGATAAATTTTCTGACAAACTGTTCAGGATTGCATTGCATTGTTATAGCTGTATTGGTAGATATTTTTGTACTGAATATTTGCTAATAGCTTTGCATAAGGTGTTTCCTGCCAGGCCCCAAGAACAAAGAATGAGATGATGCATTATTTCTTAGCTTCTGTTATTGGTTTTCACCTATAGATATAATCTTTTATCACTTCAATCTTTGCAATGATTTCTCCGTAGCAAAATTCATCTCAGAACATGCTAACAATTGGAGAATGTATAACTATCATTTTATTAAAACAAGCAGGTGATGTTAAGACAGTTCTATTGCTATCATGAATGAATGAATGCCAGAGGCATAATAGAGTTCTTATGTGATATTACATAGATTAAAGATTTCATTGTATTCATTTGATCCAGTGGCAAACAATTGGTTTTCAACTAATGAGTGGTATGAGTATAATGCACAGAAATCTGGCCTTCTCTGTGTCCTGAAGGAGTAGACTTTGTGATGCAGGGTTCTTAACCTTTGAAAAATGGGGCTGCTTTCCTGTTGATATTCCAACAATTTGATATTAAATACTATTATGAATAGAAGGAATTGTGAAGATACCCATGATCAGCATCCTTGAGTACTGCTCATCCTTGAGCAGTTTATAGACATACAGTTTGTGAATCAAAACCTATTCACTGATATTAAAAAGGTTACAGAATCCATTATGTATGTAATAAATGGAGTAATTATAGCATGTGTATAGTTCATTCCAGGTAGATATACAAGCAAGTTAAGTTAGAGGACATGCAGAATAAGGAAACCTTTGACAAGTATCTTCTATTTTATTTTCTAATCTTATCTTCATTTTATTTTACAATCCCCTTGAGAAAGTGCTAACTATCTTATGGTAAGTTAACCATTTATGTTTGTTTATAATTTCTTGTCTCTAAAATGCTTCTTACTCTAAAAACTGCAAAGGTGTTTGGGGACAAACCTAAATTCTGGTCACAATTGTTGCTTTAATCAGAACACTACATGTACAGACTTCCTTCACTCTGTGCTAGTTTCTCTAAAAATCTCACATAACGTAAATAAAACAAAAAAAGTGAAAAAAATGGGTTGATGGATAGGGTGTCAAATTTTGTAACCCAGGTGCATTGCTACACGTGGTTCAGAATTTTTAAAGCTTTATTCTTAAGCACTATCACTTACTCAAAACACATTTACTTCCTCATCTGTTGTTTTATGTACAGTAAAAGCATTTTCCTTCAATTTTTTACGGCTGCATTTCTCATATGCATAGTTCTTATAGTAGACAAAGGTAGTATGTATTACCATAAATGTTATTAGCATTCTTTGCTATGTTTTGCACCATAGATTTGCTCAGGTTAAAATCTTGTCCTAAGGCTGAAGATCTTTTACCAGCTTTGGTGAATATAATATAGGTAATCTTTGTTTTACTTGTTCAGCAACTGTTTGAAGTTATGATGGTGCTGGAAAAATAATGTTATGATCAACTTATGACCATTTATTACCTCTCCGGCATCCCACAGTCAAATGATCACCATTACAGTCAGTACATGTTGTTACTGTCTGCCCTGTGCTTTTTTATCCACAGCCCTCGCCCTCACCACTTACAGAGCACAAGACAGGAGATAAAATGATTTTATGAATATAAGCTTGTTTGCTCTTTAATCATGCTGGCAGCCCAGGGCTGGGATAAGAATAGAGGTAGGAGCAGTTTGGGGGTTGTGACTACTAAATTGGGAAAGTGGCTCTAACAGATCCCAGGAACAACATCAGAACCAGTGGTGGTATTCTACCAGTTCAGCCGGGTTCAGCCGAGCCGGTAGCTCCAACGATAATCTGTAAGTGAACAGGTTCACTCCAACGAGCAGCTGCTAGGCCCTCCCATCTCCCCTGGCTCTATACTGACCTTTATTTCCTGCTTTTCAACCTCAGCTGTTTCGCATGGCACAGCCAATTGCCTCACATCAGCCATTTTACACACAGGGCTTGCAGCAGAAGGTGAGTTGCAAATGTGCGTGCAAAGCGCATGTGCAAAGTGCATGCTCACACCGAACTGGTAGGAAAACTTTGTGAAACCCACCACTGATCAGAACTCTGTCCAGAAGACTACAGTTGTAGAAATAGCTAAGATACTGCACAGAACCTTCAAACTCCAAGGCCCTTGATAGGGGACCCGAGATTGAGAAGTCACAGGCCACTATAGGGGTGAGAAGGGAATATTTTTCAAGAATTATTTTTCCTGCGTTTCACTGCAGGGACCAATTTCCTCCCTCCCCCCACCTCTCATTAACTCAGTGTTTATCTATTTGGTTGTACTAGGAATTGATTGACTGCCCTGCCACCTGAGCCTGACCATGGGTTTAGAGAAAAAGATTGGCTCAAGGTCACCCAGCTGACTTTTATGGCTAAGGCTGGACTAGAACACACAGTCTCCTGATTTCTAGTCTGGTGCTTTAACCATTAGACCAAAGTATACATATATTTAAATCCTTTCTATTCCACCCAGAGTTGTATGAATGTACATCCCATTGAGCAAGAGGAGTCTTTTATTTATTAAAGTTGTAAAAAACAAAGAATTCCACTAGAAGTTGTTTGACAGATGGACAGAGTTTTAATAAGTCTAGATATCAGGAATTTCAAACTGTGTTTCCATTCTTGGACAGCTAGTTTGTTTTGCTGAAACGCAAAGCTGTACTTTAGTTTGTTTTTCGATTATATTTATGCTGTTTTATGAATCAATAAGATTTAAAATGTACTAATTTTCAAGCACAAATGTTTATCGTGTTGATTAATACTCCCTCTGGTGGTACACTTTGGATTCTATAGCATATCCATTTTGGTCCTGAAATGGTTTGTTATTAATAAACTTGATGAATCTATTTATGTTACAATTGTGCCTGTGATCATAATTAACTTTCTATATTTTATAATAAAATAGATGGAAAATGTCTTATATTATTGGCCTGCTGTCATATGATTTAGTACTGTGTTCTCATAGAAAATCAAAAGCACAAAAATAACTCTGTAAACAAATGCTAATGTAACAATTCTGTCAGTAATTTCCTGGGGAGCTGTGGTATTTGTATTGCTACCAATAAGTTATGATATTGTATATTGAGGCTTGAGTTACCAATTGGATGTGTTACCATTAGCTTGTTAGCTGGTAGGGGCAACTGTGTTTTATGTAACAGTTGTAATGTTTTTCAAATACAGCTAGTCTTGCACATTATATAACCTGCACAATTATTTGCTTCAACACTGTGCATTGAACTTTGCATGTAACTTTTCCGAATGGAATGGCTAAATTTTGCTTAAACGTTAGTGTTGGAAATCTTACAAAATAGCATTATTGTAGATGCAGGTCCCATTACCACATTGTAGGGAACTGATAACTTGATTTGGCTTTGGTTGCTGTTCTTTTCTGTATAATACAGAGATGATAACCCTTTGGCCACTACAATAAGATAATTCAGTAGTGTATGATATTAAATTCTAAATACAAAAGGATTGTATTTTCATTGCTTTTATAAACAAGTACTTAATGTTTGCTTAGTTTTTGTAGATGATGGTATAAGATGCTCTTATTGTATGCATAACTGTCCTGCTAAGCAATCCCTTTTCAAAAGTTATGGAATAAGTACAGGAAATTGAATGCTCAGGTTATTCATGGCTTCTGGGGGACAAAGAAGAATAAGATGCCGCAATCTTGCTTTGTTACATTTGCCTCACAGAGCATGCCTTTATCTCTGGAGAAGTTTGTATTCTTATCTAATGCTAGTTTCAATGAGTTCTCCCAAAGAAATTTGCAACACGATCACGGAGGTAATAAAAATGCTCAATTGGAAATAGCAGTTATAAGGTTGGATGAGTAATTAAGAGTCTGGGGAAAACATTAGTTGTTTGGTTCAATAATTATGGTTTCTACTGTAGGGTGGATGCCACAGATTAAAAAAGACCTATCAGTAATACACCTGTGAAACTTTGCAGATGATTTGAATGCACGAGAACATTAAACATGTATTGTGCACTGTGCAAAGACATCATTTGTGGAACAGACCACTAATTTACACTGCAATCTTAATCAGTGCAATTGGCGCTCTATAGGGCGGAAATGGGCCAATAATGCTTCCTCTTTAAAAAAAACCAACCCCAAACAATGTGGCTTTGAGGAAAAACCAAGGAACTTTTTACTACCAATCTCCAATACTTCATTATCTCCATTGTTTCATTATCTCAAGACCTATTATTGAGAGAGAATGCTTTGTCTAAAATAATTTGTTATGATATGTATAGAATAACCCTTGAGTAACAAGGATATGCACATGGAAACATTTATGAGAGTAGTTATGAATAATTATTCAGCCACACACAGATACATTAAATTGAGTTAAAGTTTACTTTAAGAAATAGCACAGTCCAATAAACAGTCCAGGTCATATACGTTTTACAGTCCAAAGAATATCCAATTACAAAGTCTTCTTACCAGTTGCCTTTGTCATTTACAGTAAATAAAGTTATCAAAGTAAAAGCACAGCATAAATACAACAGAGAACCTTAGATAGCAACAGAATGTCAGAGAAAGCAAGCTATGATCTCTAGCTCCCTCTTACGATAATTTGCAATATAATCAACCAATCGGAATATAGTATAAATCAATACAGTGATTTTGTCTTAAAGCTACAAACATACATTGTTGGTTTATATATTGCCAACTCAACTAATTGGTATACAAATTCCTAACATAATTGATTCATCATTTAATAGTATAATAATTAATTCTTAAATGACCACTAATTACTGATTTATTGATTGATAGTGATTTAATACTATATAATTGATTATCTAGTTGATTGATTGATTTTTTTAGTAATAAGTAACCTTACTATTGATTTGTTCTCTAACTTACCAATTAACATATATTAATTACCAACATTCATTAAGTAACTGTCTACCTATCATATTAGCTATTGTAGTTGTTTAGTATACTATTGTCATTGACCATGCCAGCCAAAAGCTCCAAACCCTCCACCAAACATCAACAAAATAATAATATCTCTACCAATGACCTCCCAGACTCCTGCACATGCTTCAAATGTCTTGAAACCATCAATGAAAACAACATTAAATGACACTTACGTGACAATGAAGCCCATCTCTCCTGCTTAAACTTAACCAAAAGCCTAGCTGATTTCCTAAAAACATCAGATACATTTCCTTGTCTATGTCCATCATGTTTACCTAAGCTAAACAAACTAAGTACCCTGCCTGACAGAGTTGAAAGCATAGAATCATTCATGCACTCAATAGAAGAATGCTTAGTAACATGTTTTGAAATAACTATACAAGCAAGCCTAATCTCTCTTGAAAAAAAAAATACAGCACAGATAAGCGAATACCTATCAGCTCAAAATCAAATCCCAACTCAACAACCACTACCACATCTACTATCACAACTACAACCAAAAATAACCACCAAACCACAGCCATAAATAATCACTACCCCATCAAATAATACTATAAATGATATCCCCTTACTCATCAGAGACATTATGGAACATGATCAGAAATGTCCAAATGCCATCTTATTTGGTCTTGAAGACACCAAAGAATCTGATGATATCACCAGAGTTCGCAATATCATAAGCAACTCTAATACAACAAACATCTCTCCTGAAGATATCATTGAAATAACCAGAGATGGCCCTGAGTTCAAATACAATGGTGGCTCGTTGGCCCCAAGATTTTGTAGAGTTGTTTGCAAAAATGAGTCCAGCAAACGGATATTCATTCATACAATAAACACCATTGCTAAAACCAGTCCACCCATAACAAACTTCGCTCACGACCAGACTTATCCATATTGCAAAGAATCTGCTTCCGTGAACTCTACACAGAACTCAAAAAACGTCTAGACAAGGGAGAGAGGGACCTATACATTGACTACCATGCTGATTGTATCAAAATTAAGTCACACAACCCTTAACTCAGCATCCAACCTACTTCAACCAACCCACCATCACCCAAAACTAGGCACGCACGCCCCTAACTACCTCAATTCCAACTACAATTGGCCTTAAATGCAAGCTTCTCAATGCAAGAAGCCTTGTAAATAAAATACCTGAATTTCTCCTCTTACTAAATACGGCTACATTTGACATTATATTTGTCTGTGAAACATGGCTCAACGCATCCCTCCCTAACTCTATTACCACAGTAAGAGACTATCACATTTACCGATCAGATCATGAAATCCGTAGAGGAAGTTGCTATCTTCTATAAAAAGTCCTTACATCTAAAAAACATCCAAATTACCCAGGAGCTTGCTCTTCCGGAGACCATCGTCTGTGAACTGTCCTTAAATATCACATTTTGATTCTTCATATGTTACAGAGCCCCTGATTATGACATCGAACATGTAAACAAGATACATTCACTACTAACATGGGCAACCTCCTGCCCACACGCTTTTATCTTTCTTGGTGACTTCAATCTACCTCGTATTAACTGGACCCTAAATGAATGTACAACCTAACCCATACATGCAACAATGTACATACAATGGTGTAACAAATCTGGGACTGGAACAACTAGTCGCCAAAAACACTAGACCTAACAACTGCCTCGATCTCATCTTCTGCAACAGTTTGAATTCAATTTATGGACTATAAATTAATGAACCCTTTTCCAACAGTGACCACAGCATGATTGATTTTTGTCTCAACATGTATCCTCACAAAAATCACTATAACGACAGGATCCCCAATTATAACTTCAAAAAAGGCAAGTATGATCTTATAGACAACGATCTCTCATCTCTTGATTGGCAAATTCTATTCACTGGATGCAATACTGTTGAAGACCATTACAACATATTTTTACTTGAAATCAAAAGAGTCATCAAACTATATGTACCAATAACAACTCCCAAAACCAGGAAAAACAAGCTACCCATAACAATAAGGAAGCTCCAATCCAAAAAGAAATCCCTTTGGCAGAAAAACAAATCTGGTCACGTTGCCAACTTTAAAAGCCGATACAAAAATTTATGCCACCAAATAAAGACAATGCACCAATTATCACATTAAACAAGAGGAAAACCTTCTGTGCACCAATTCCACCGGCGCTTTCTACAATTTTGTAAACAACAAACTAAAAGACTCAAGGTTTATCCCACCCCTGAAAGGACCTAATGGTAAAGACTGCAACGATGACACCATTAAAGCCAACCTCTTTAACACATTCTTTGGCTCAGTATTTGTAGACAGCAATGGATCATGCCCAATATTTCCTAGTTGAGACAACTACAACTACACAGACAACTACAATGATCTAATACATATCGATTTTACAGAAGACAATGTTGAAAAAGCACTACGCAATCCAAAACCATCTCTATCTATTGGACCGGACGGAATATGTGCCTACTTCTTAAAAAAGCTATCCACTGCCATAGCCAAACCTCTAAGCATAATCTTTGAAAAATCTTTCAGGACCAGCTCCTTGCCAAACCTATGGCCACTAGCCACGGTCATCCCCATCTTCAAAAAGGGAGACCCTAGTCTAGTTAAAAATTACTCTTTATGCTGCATCACCTGTAAAGTCATGGAATCAATTATTAACCAATCCATTATCCTCCACTTAGAGACAAACAACCTACTCTCTAACAAACAATTTGGTTTCAGAAAAAAACTGTCTTGTAATCTGCAATTCTTACACTGCAAAAACATATGGACTACACAAATTGATCAGGGCAAAGCAATTGACACAATTTACATAGACTTCTGTAAAGCCTTTGATTCAGTGGTACACGACAAGCTACTCCTAAAATTAAAATCTTATGGTATCTCTGAACACCTACATAACTGGATAGAAGCATTCCTGTCAAACAGGCAACAAATGGTCAAAAGTGGGAACCTCCTATCAAATCCTGTACCTATCAACAGTGATGTCCCCCAAGGCAGCATTCTAGGACCAACTCTCTTCATACTCTACATAAATGTCCTCTGTGATCATATTAAGAGCAACTGCATTCTTTTTGCTGATGATGTAAAGCTATTCAGCACTACCGACAATACTGCTACCCTTCAAAAAACCTCGACTATGTGTCAGAATGGTCAAACAAATGGCAACCTCAAATCTTAAGAAATAAATGCTCTGTCTTACATATTGGCCAAAAAAATTAGAAAATAAAATACAAGCTGCATAGTCAAGACCTTGTTGATGATCCAAACTCTATCAAGGACCTTGGAATACTTATCTCAAATGATCTAAGTGCTAGAGCCCACTGTAACTACATAGCCAAAAAGGCATTAAGAGTTGTAAACTTAATCATGCGTAGCTTTTTCTTCGGTAATATCACTCTACTAACTAGAGCATACAAAACATTTGCTAGACCAATACTTGAATACATTTCATCAGTCTGGAACCCGCATTACATATCTGATATTAATACAATTGAGAAAGTCCAGAAATATTTCACAAGAAGAGTTCTCCACTCCTCTACTTGTAGCAGAATACCTTATGCCACCAGACTTGAAATTTGAGACCTAGACAACTTAGAACTACGCCGCCTTGGGTTCGATCTAAGTATAGTACATAAAATTATATATTGCAGTGTCCTACCTGTCAATGAATACTTCAGCTTCAACCACAACAATAGAAGAGCACACAATAGATACAAACTCAAGGTTAACTGCACCAAACTTGATTGCAGGAAATACGACTTCAGCAGCAGAGTGGTCAATGTCTGGAAAACTCTACCTGACTCTGTGGTTTCTTTCCCAAGCTCCTAAAACTTTAACCTTAGACTGTCTACTATTGACCTCACCCCTTTCCTAAGAGGTCTGTAGAGGGCGTGCATAAGCGCACCAACGTGCCTACTGTCCCTGTCCTATTGTTTCTTTTATTTTTCTTATTCGTATCCTTTTCATGTATTCATAACTATGTTTATACTTATACCTGTTATCTAATAATCGCTTGACATAATAAAATGAATAAAATAAGATAAATAAAAATACTTGCCAGGCCAGTATTCTTTCATTTAATAAAATCAGGCACACCATATCATCATTTTGGAGATTATCTTCTGCTTTTTTAGCCAAGTAAAAAACTATACAAGTTACAGATTTCATAGTCAAATAAAGGCTTTTTGATTTCCAATTTGATTGTTTTACTAAAATTTAATGACCTATAAAACACCTGACATAATGCAAACATACAAATTCATCTATACATTTGTTGTATATACTACTTGCATAGCACTGTTCTGAAATAGACATCAAAAGAAAATTCTTCCAAAATCTAGATAAGGTACAGTTATGCTTAAAAAGCTGATTTTTGGTCCTAGCTATTCCATGTAGTCCTTTGAATTTGAAAGGTATTGTGAAGCATATGGGAACATGATGGTGGTATCAGTTTGCTGTTCCTTAAAGCAATTATTATTATGGATTATTATGTACCTGCATAATTGCAGGAAGACACAATTGGTATAAGGAATTGAAAGTGAAGTTTTAATGCTGTTTTCTTTCTGAGATGGCTACTGTTAATGTGTTTTAGAAAAAAAAATCAGTCATTAATTTTGTTATACAGATAGTCCTCGACTTACAAGCATTGATTTAAGACTGTCCAAACTTATAACAGCACTGAAAAAAGTGACTTATGACCAGTTTATGACCATTGCAGCATCAGCATGGTCATGTGATCAAAATTCAGGAGCTTGGCAACTGGCATGTATTTATGTATTTTGTAAACTTTGTAGTTTGGATTCTCATAAGCAACATTAGTGGGGGAAGATTTGCTTTATGACTGTATAAATTCACTTAACAACTGCAGAAATTCATTTAACAACTCTGGCCAAAAGGCTGTAAAATGGGGCAAAACTCACTTAAAAACTGCCTTGGTTAACAACAAAAACGTTGAGCTCAATTGTCATTGTAACTTGAGGACTACTTGTACCCTTTCGGATTCAGAAACAAAAAGGTGAGTATAAACAGTAAATAAATGCTGGGGTTGAACTGCTTTGTACACTGAAACTAATGTGGCATAGTTTATATTTGTGGATATTAAATATTTGAGTATGCAAATTAAAATATATACATTTGCAATGTATATTTTGAATGTTTATGGTACTAAACTGATAGTAGTAGTAGAATTGGCTATTTTTTTTCATTTTCCAATATAAGGCGATGACTACCATTCCTTAAACTTTTTCTATTTCTTTACAGAAGACAACACCAATGAAGCTTTCTTGATGCAGAAAAGTCTTAGTGAAAAAGTCTCCCTATACAGAGGCGATATCACAGTGCTTGAGATTGATGCCATAGTTAATGCTGGTAGGTTTTATAATATCTTTTGTGTCATATTTAGCTCCTTAGTTTTTGAGTGTTCTAAGAAACCTCTGGCAATCCCCAGAATAATGCGGGTGGGGGAAAAAGTAGTGATGCTAATAAAAGTAACATTCTCTATTGTCAGATATATCCCAAGGAAATTCAAATTTGTGGCCTCATAAAACAGGTGAACGTCTATTGTTTTGCTGAATGGTTAATTTTAATTTAATTTTTGCTGGTCAGTTTGAGTAATGAATTAATGCATTACAATGAAATGTATCCCTCTTTTCAAATCTTGCTGAGCTTTCTGTTAGGAACTGTCAGAATGAATACTGTGGGAAGAAAGGCAAGGAGATTTTTGTGTGATTGACACACACACACACACACACACACACACACACACTTACGCACGAACATATTTAGATCTTTTTTTTCCCTGAAATTGTGGCTTGAATTTTGGTTGCAGATGCTTTTACAGTTTCTCAAATTTCTTATGTTTAAAAGGTTTGTAAATAATTTCCTCATGTTCTGAAAGTATATGCAAGAAATGCCTTGTATATGTGTCTTGCACTCTGGAAGATGCAACTATTTTATCCTAGGCTTTGGTTCTGTTATTATCACTGCAGTTATGAACTGATATTAAAGTAATGATGGTCAAAGGTAGTTAATGTTATGCTAGATTCAATATCAAACCAGAATTTGAAATGTCAGGTAGTCTGTCTTAAGTGTATTTGCAGCATATATCTGGAGGGCACTAGATTGAGAAAAACTGAGCTAATTCATTTTTTTCTCTTTTTATATATAAATTTATTTAAAAAAAATAAAGAGAACACAAAAATTAACATAAACACAGAAGCAAAGAAAATTTCCTTCTTTTGTACCTTTGTGATTGGGGCTTCTGTGCATCATTCAGGATTCTCCTATGTGCCGTCCAGGAGCTTGTTTCGTGAAAGAAGGACCCAGCTAGTATATAAAAGAAAATTGGAGCTTGAAATATAGCCCCTTTGGAATGAACAGAGGTCCTGAGGGGGCCACAAATGGAGGCTCGAAATGTACTGCTGTGAAAAACGTCAGTGAGAAAAGAATACTCTGGCTGATCCACTAGGGGTATGTGATGTAGCTCAGCATTCCCCAACCTTTCTGGCTTTGCGGATTGGCAGAGGGGGACAAGGGTTGTTCCGCACGAGTGATGAGCAAGCACACATGCAGCAATTCACTACAGTGTAGTAAACAAGAAAATTAGAACAATAAATGATACCATAATACAAGGTAATATTACCTCCACATCCATCCTGTTTAAGAATGTCATTCTCAGTAAAAACATTCACCTAACCTACGTCAGGGTGGGAACTCACCATTCCATCAGTTCCTGAACACTTTCTGAAGTCAAGTTTTGGCAGCTTTCTAAATGTCAATAAGATGAATGCTTATATGACCTTGGTCAGGGTCCTACTCCAAATAATAGGCAAAGCACAGAATAACAAGACCTGGCAATGGCTAAGAGCAGGCAAGTTGAAGAAAGAGACCAAGGGACACAAGACCAAGCCTTAACAACAAATGTATATAAAGAGCCACAGTGGCGCAGTGGTTAGAATGCAGTATGGCAGGCTACTTCTGCTGATTGCCAGCAGTTTGGCAGTTCGAGTCTCACTGGCTCAAGATTGACTCAGCCTTCCATCCTTCCAAGGTGGGTTAAATGAGGACCCAGATTGTTGGGGGTAATATGCTGACTCTGTAAACCACTTAGAGAGGGACTGTAAAACACTGTGAAGCGGTATATATGTCTAAGTGTTATTGCTATTGCTAAATCCAAAATTGAGAAGACAGCAACAGACAGCAAGTGATACCTCTGCAAAGAAGCTGATTAGCTGCTGCAAGAAAATTGTACAGATTGACTACAAACAATAGCATGACAAAGTAGAAACAATGGTACATTGGACTATCTGCAAGAAATACTATTGGCTTGTAAGCAAGGAACTGGTAGGGCCGCATAATAGTCAAAGTAATAGAAAATGAAGAAGTTAAAGTGCTTTGGGATTTTAGGATTGAAACAGATAAGCAACTGCCACATAGCACTCAGACATAACAATTATTGATAAGAAAGACAAAAAAAAATGTCTGGTTAGTGGACGTGGCAGTCCTTGGAGACAGCAGACTATAAGATGAAGAACTTGAGAAAAATCACAAAAAACAAAGACCTGCAAACTTCATCAGCATAGGCAAAGCATCTTTTCTTGGAATAACTTTTACCTTACATGATACCCCAGGTCCTTGGGAAGATTTCGATAGGTGGATAAAAATGCCAGACCCAATCTAAGTATTGGGTTGACTGTGTGACCAAACATATTTTTATTAAACTTGTATGGGATCTAATTAGAACACTAGAAACCACTTCTTATGAATGATTCGGTGCTAGAAAATGGCTGGACCACTGCTCAGAATGACTAGATTGACATGGTCCAGGTCTAGAAAAAGGAAAAATGAAGTTTCTCAGTTTTTCTGATTCACCGTGGTTCACTTCTGGAATAAAGTTTTTTATGTAACTCCTACACATCCAACTCTGCCTAGTTAAAACTGGTTAAGTGCTGCCACCTGCTGTTAGACTATTTCAGTGGCTGGAATTTGTACATTATATTCTTATTATATGAACACTCCTTTAAAACTGAAGTTTAGTTTCCATCTCTGCATCTTACAATAGCCACTTGTCCTGTCTATTGTGCATTATGGAAAAGGTATCTATTTTACGTTTTCCACAACTCTGTTCCACTGTATGATCTTAGGTTCCAATAATTTCAGAGAAAGGTTTTTTCTATTTCCCCCCACAGCTTGAATAATTTATCATATTTCTATAAAAAAAAACCCACAACCCTGCACTTTTTTCTTCCTATCTAATTCTTCAAAAGGGACTTGCTCCAGCGTTTTGATAATCTCAGTTGCTCTTTTTTGCATCTTTTCAATATTTCAGTGGATTTTAAAAAATAAAAGAGCAGGAAACATAATATAAGAAACACCCATTAAAATTTAGGTTGTTCCTTTAAATTGCATAGAGCAAAACATTTTATTGTTTGATTCCCCCCCACCCCCTTCCTTTGACCTTCAGAAAGTTTCTGGTTTGTTGCATTGTAATTGTATGAACTATCACTTTCCTATTAAGCCAAAAATTAAACTTTAGGGGAGAAACAGGATGTTTATATGTTGAATTGTGAACTGAATATATTAGCTCTAAATTATGCTTAAATGAATATGTTAGTATGGTCTGTTTACTAAGTTACACCTCCCTGTATGAGCAGGTTGTCAGTGCATAATCAGTCACTAAGATTGCCATGCATCTGAAGCTTAATGAACAGGTGAAGGGAAAAGAGGAATTTAAATCTGAAATTGATCTGACAGCCTATCTCTGATTACTAATCCATTTCATTTGGCAACATAATTTATCATATAGTTAAAATTGTCTACTTGTAGCTTTCCAGAAGGAAATTAATTCAGAAGCAAACCCAATAATATTAGGCTAAACCAATCTATTTAAATATTGCAGCAGTGCCAAAGAATGAAATGCTATATTGGGAGGATGCCTTTGAAAACTCATCATTCTTGATTTTAAATTGGCATAGACAGAAAAAATAACTACGTGTGGTCTTAAATTTTTGTTCTTCAACACATTATTCCCATATGATAAATAACACATTTATACTGAAAAGGATTAGAGGTTTTTCAAGTGTTCTAGGTTGAGACAGTATGAGTATTGAGGGGCTGAAAACATTTTTGCTACATTCCCTGTGATGTTTAGGGATGCTGTCTAGCAGTAGGAAGCAAAAGAAATCATTCCCCAGAACGAGTGACACTACTCTTAGTAAGTGGAGTTATAACGAGACGGTGCAAATTCCAATAAAAGCAGATGTTAGAAATGGATGGGCAAAGATTTCAGATTCCTCCAGGTTCGCTCTGCAAAAGAGATAATATTATACCTTTCCTCCAGATTTGCAGAGGGCAAAACATTAAAGGACGCTGGGGGGAAAAAAGCTCTGTAGTGCATTAGGCAGGTGATACTGAATAGGTAATTGGTTAAAGTTCCCTCTTTATTTATTGCCAATGCTCCTAATTTGTCCTCTTCTACCTGAAAGCTGTGTCAAATGGCTACTACTGTATTGCTCCTCTACTTCTTGGACTCATTGTGACCAGGAGGATTGCGCTTGGGAAGCCACACTGGTATATATTACTCTTTCTGGGAAAAAGAAGGATTATTGAAAAGGATCAATAAATCACTAGAAAAATGGAGTTTGAGTCAAAAATAAAGCCAGTCTATGCAGGACCTAGTTTCCAGAGGTATTATCCTGATTTCCAAATGGTCTGTTGCATGTTCTTGATTCTGCAAGATACTCAGAAGAGCACTGATAGGAATCTGGACTGAATGATACCTAAGGACTTTAAGTTAATGTATGCATATATCTGACAGCTATATAACATCTGAGAAACAGTTTTAGCTTTAAACAGTTTTATAGCCACAGGCGTGTTCTTGTCTTCTTTGTTAATAGTATAAAAAAAGACCAGTATGACTTAGTGCTATTGTTAGCCTCATCAGAAATGATTTAATTTGCTTGCATTGGACTCTTGAGTATTGAAATATTATACCAAGATATTTGAAGAATGAAGCCAATGAGATTATTCTTCTCCTTTGATGTGCGGTTGGCACTGCAGGGTATCAATTCCTTCAATTTTGGTTTTAGAATAGTTTATTGTGTGCCTTTCTTCTGTACAGTTGTCTGCTAGGATCCATACATTCCTTTGAGGCTAACCTGAGTTAGAGAAAGGACAGCCATAAAATTGGCACAGAGAAGTGCAACCAGTATTAAATTTTGGTGATAGGAGTGATAGAATTTTGTCTTGCTTAGGACGCTGACTATTGAATATACATACATGTGTGTGAAAGAGATGCAATTCTGTTTTATTCCTTTCTGGATTGAGATATCTTCAGAGAGGTGACCGCTACTATCACATCTAATTTGTGTCATGGTGTTTTCATGCAACATGCTAATTAAATAAGGAACCTCCATTTTATAGAGAATGAAACAGCTTCTACCAGAGTGTTTCTCTAGGGATGGAAACAAAGGGTGGTTTTAAATCAGTGAAGACAACAGATAAGAAATAGAAGTAAATGTGTGAGTATTTCTTTACTAGAAACTGCAGGAAGGCATATTGGTGGCCTATTGGACCTGACGTCCCCTTGTTTATTAAGTAGAAAATGATCCTGTTTTAATCTTGGACCTTCTAGAACAGGGGTGTCAAACTCACGTTGTCACAGCGGCATCATATGACGTATCCCTTCGCCATACCAGGCGTGGGTGTGGGCAGTGTGTGATACATCCAACCCCCCAGGCCGGGAGTTTGACACCCCTGTTCTAGAAAGAAAGGCGCCTTTGCTTAGCTGGTAATATGTAGGAGGCTACTTGGATGATAATTGGAAGAATTAATGTTGTTACTTTTCTTGAAAAGTGGGACAGAAATAACATGATCCAAATCTTCAGGTATTTGGAAGGTGTTATTAATATATATGATTAAAGAAGTCAAAGGGGCAATTGGTTTCTAATAGTTTGGCAGTCATTGAGTCACTGCTGAGAGTTTTCCCATTGTTAACTGATTAATTAGTTTAATAGTTTCCAAATGAGAGACTGATGGCCAGAGAGGAATATCTTTTAGGAACATGGATTGAGAAAAAGGACTGGTAGGAATGAACACATATTGCTGTTATTGTAGCCTTACAATAAAGTAAAACTGGTTAATTTGGTCTTGTTTCCTGTCTGGTCTACCTGGAAAGGCTGCCGTCAATCTTGCAAGTTTGATAGTATAAATCTCTCCTTCCCCCACCTTATTCAGCCTGATAAGTTAGGAAGGTTCCCTTTTGAGTTTCTTTCTCTGCCTGTAATTCAACTATAGTCTATGACCAGTCTTATCTCATTATTCTGTAGGCAGTATCCTTCTGTCGCACCCCTATCTCCGCAAACCATTCCACATATCATTGCAATGGGTGACAGAACCCCAGTGGGAATGAATGGCTTACTGGAAGTGGTGTTATTTTTCTAGACTGTTTTTTTTTTTAATTTTCCTGGATGTTGCCTTTGTTTTTATTATTGTTTATATAACATTGTTTTGGTGCTATACTGTGTGTCTCCAAGAGTCATAATGGAACCGGGAGGCTTATGAATCCAATAAATACATAAATAGAGAGGTTATTCCACCATTTGTAATGGATTGCTGCATACTCAGTTTCTGGAAGATAATAGTTAATGAAAATGAATCTGGATGTTCAGTGAGGGGGTTGTATTGGAACAATGGCCAATTATATTAGAAGGACTCCTTCCCTAGAAAGAGAGTTACTGTAGTTTTGTCTATCATGCTGCCACAAACAATTTTCCCATAAAAGAGAAACCGTTGTATTTGCTGACCTTGTACGTAAAGCATTTTTGCCTATAATGAAGTTAATAGTTTGAGGCTATTTTTTTATGATTATGTTGTTAAACTCTACATATATATGATCCAGCAGTAACTAATTTAAAATATTTTCTGAAACTAAACGTAACAGTTAGTATGGGGAGCATAGGATTATGATAAAATTGGAGTTGTGTTCTTTTGTTAGCTTTGAAAGATCCATTACATTCATCTCTTCTTTAAAAGGTAAAAATATTGGTCCTGGTTGCTTGGTATGCTCTTATAGTTCACCTAATTTATATTTACCTTTACAAAGTCTAAAGGTTTGACAATAAAGTAGAGCTTGAAGTATCTCTATATTTGTAAACTAGAAATCTGTTACTGGTATCATTTTTGTTAGCAGAAACAGAGGTGGTATTCAGACTGTTCTGACCAGTTCTGGAGAACCAGTAGTGGAAATTTTGAGTAGTTCGGAGAACTGGCAAATCCCACCTCTGACTGGAAATTTGACAGTATCCTTCCCCTGCCATGCCCACCAAGTCACGCCCACAGAACCTGTAGTAAAATAATTTGAATTCCACCATTGAGCAGAAATAACAAGAAATGTATACCCAATTTGCAAGCAGCAACAGAAATGAGTTCTTAAAAAGTTACAGAATACCTTGGTAATAGCATATATGTCATCCTGACTTTTCTATCATTTTGAAATCTCACATATTGAGTATACTATACTTTCCAGGATTGTTAGCATTAGAAGACCTATGTCATGTCATGCGAAATCTGATTTTGGAATTTTTATATTAAACTGTACAATATTTCTGTGATGTATTTTATTTCTTGCAGGTTTATGGAAAGTAGATGACTTTGTCATGTAAAATTGCTGACTCATTTAATTCAGTACAGTCTAATACCAGGAATCATGCATAAAGTTTACAAAGCAACCAGAACTGGAAGAATATATTAAAAATAAAACTGTGGCTTAGTGGAGATACTCTACTGAATCTGCTAGTTATTGCCATGCCTGCCATTCATAAAAATTGGCCAAGATACTTGTGAAGAGCTTTTTTATTGTTTAGGCCATGTTTATGCACTTATTGCTATTGTTGCCAGTAGCTCTGATTAGCTTTTTTGTTTGCTTTTTGTGTGGGAAATAAATCATGAGTACATTAGTAATCCCTCAAGCTATTTATTTGAAGGCTCTGTCACATAGAAAATAGAAAAGTAAAAGTGAAGTGTGAATATATAAATAATGTGGTTATATGATTTTGTGCTTACATATTGGAGAGTAGAAGCATTGGAGACATATTTATAACCTTCTGCATACAATAAGCTTCTGTGAGAACTTAATAGCATTGTTGGCATTTATGTAGGTATAAGTTTTTAAAAAATCAGCTTTATCTAGTGATGATATACTAGAGTAGGTTGCTGTTCTTCCAATAGAATGGATTGTTATTCCATGCTATGATTTCTACTCACATTTCAGATCTTCTCTGAAAATTTGATGTATTTTCTGGTGCAAATTTAGAAAACATACAGAGGATAAGATGGGTAGAGTAATAGGATGGCCCATTGTGTGAGTAGAAAACCACTGAAGTAAGTTTGTATATAGCTCAATTATCTTCAAAAGGCAGGATTTATAATCCTTCCTAAAATTTATGAAAAAACCCCAATGTTAGAAAGTTAGAATGTGACACTTACTTTTTGTCTAATTACTCTTTGTGATGGCAGTGGTTTCAGATTAGAAGTATTTTAATATAAAATTTTCAAGATTAAAACAGTTTTTCTATATAGTTATTTTGAAAATGTTTTGTTTCTTTTCAGTTTATTTTTGGATTCATCATGATCTAATGCTGAAGTTGCTATGTTAATTACATCAATTAAAATAACATAGAATAAAATGAAGTGAAACACAAAGTCAGTCATCCAAATAATACAGTTTACTACTTTGTTCTGATAACATTTGATTCAATTTATTTCCTTTTTCCAAAGTTGCAGTAAGTTCAGAAAGATGTTAGGGTTATTGTCTCGGCTGTAGATTTTTTAAAATTTTCTACAAGCAGAACCCAATTAACAACCATAATTGGAAGCAGAATTTCCACTGCTAAATAAAATAATCATAAAGTGAGATGTTATGTGACCTCCTGGCATAGTGATGGAAATTCTGGCAATTTTTAAACACATTTCACCAGACATTAGCTGAGGTCCACCCCAGTCCAAGCCATTCCAGGTTTGCACCTCCCAGCCCCGAGCCTTAGTAAAATAAGTGACTACCTCTAACTTCTCCCACCAGCCTATCGTCCCCCAGTTTCTGCCCTATGGTTGCCCTGCACCCTGCCTTGTGAGGCAGCAAAGAGCCTAAGAACTGTGCTATGAAGCTGCTTGCCATGCTGTGGCTCAGGGGCGTCTTGGCACACCATAGCTCTAGGGCTGCAAGAAGCCCCCAAGCTACGGTACAGCATGAAATAGCCATTGCCCTGGAAGGCTCAGCTGCCCCAGTCCAATCCAAGCCACAGTTGCCTTTACCCTTGCCACCCTACACTGCAAGACCTCTGCACTGTGTCACCCCAGCTGACTTAGTCTTCTTGCTTCTAATGCTGACAAGGCATACCCACTCTGTCTCTTCGTGACAAGAAGCCCCTTTGGCTGTGTTGCTGGGCTAAGCTGTGATTGGCCTTCCAGGTGTGCCGCAGCTCTGGAGCAACTCCTTTTTTGCTTGCTCGCTCCCTGCAATGCCAATTCTGGGACTGCTGCTTTGCTTGCTTGCTTTGCTAGAGCCGAGTTCTGGGCATGCCATGGCTTTAGGGTTGCTTGCTTGCTTGTTTCTGCTTCTTGTGATGCCATGGGCTGGGCTAGGCTTTCTTGGCCTGTGGCTCTGGGGTGTTCTTGCTTCTGGCTTGCCTGTTTCTGCTTCTTGCTGTGTCCCAGGTTGCTACTTTTACTTTTTGCATTTGCTTTATGTCAAAATCATATTAACAATTTTTGACTGGGGATTGAATGATGGGTGCAACAAAACTTTGAATTGCATTTGAATATTATGTTATAAAAAGCAAATTAATTAAATTTCACTTCTGTAATATTAACAATTTGTCTAATACGAAGCACAAATGCAGAAAGCAGACAATTCATTTGAGTTGTTCCATGTCCTAGCATTGTTTCCATTTTGTATATTTTTGAAAGTAGTGTGTTTTTGTCACTAGGGTGTGCTGTGTTTCCATGAATCCCTTTCCTTTTCCTAATAAGACTAGTTGAAAATAGATCCCCTAATGGTGACAACCATGGATTTTTATGTATACTCAGTTCTTCCCTGTGTTTGTTTGTGTGTGTGTGTGTGAGAGAGAGGCGGGGGGGGGGGAGTAAAGAGAGAGTCTGTGGCTGCTAACAGAATTACTTAAAGCCTCAAAAGAGAATATTGTTCTAAAGCCACAATCATCTTTACTTCTCCAAATAAGAGAGATTACCTCAAGGATGGTTTTAGAAAGATTTTAGATTTCCTCATACATTATGCAATGACAGGTATTTTTAAAGCAACGTATAGGAGAAAAATAGTCAGCTTTACTAGTCAACTGTTTTATAGATATTATAAGTAAAGCAATTACTAATAATTGTGTCTGAAAAACACAATTCCTTCTATGATGATGAGTTTTTATTTATTTATTTATTTATCGTATTTTTATACCGCTCCCTCTCCCAAAAGGGATTCGGGGTGGTGTACAGTCTAAACATATAAAGATACAGTCAACAGTAACAGTAATTAACTCAGAATTGAATATAGATATTTGAATCTAAAATTTAAAAATCTCAGAAAACCTTTAATTGGCTAGGCCGGCCTGCTTAAAAAGTAAGGTCTTGACTGCACGCCGGAAGGTTAGGATGTCCGATGTGTCTCGTATCTCCGGGGGGAGATAGTTCCAGAGGGAGGGGGCTCCCACAGAGAAAGCACGTAATCTCGGGGTCACCAGCCGACAACGATCAGGTGGCGGTATCCCAAGCAGGGCGACCCTGTGGGAGCGTACTGGGCGGCGGGAGGTTGTTTGTGGCAGAAGGCGGTCCCGTAAGTAGCCAGGTCCCGAGCCATGGAGCACTTTAAATACTAATAGTACCACCTTGAATCGAATCCGGAAGGCCACAGGAAGCCAGTGCAGTCTGCGGAGAAGTGGTGTTATGTGGGTGTCCTTGGGGGCGCCCATAATCATCCGTGTGGCTGCATTCTGGACTAACTGTAACCTCCGGAGACTCTTCAAGGGGAGCCCCATGTAGAGAGCGTTGCAGTAGTCCAAGCGGGAGATAACGAGGGCGGAAGTGACTGTGCAAAGTGCGTCCAGATCCAGAAAGGGCCGCAACTGGTAGATCAAACGAATCTTATAAAAAGCCCCCTTGGCGACGGCTGCAATATGTTCTTCCAAAGACAGCCGTACATCCAGGAGGACACCCAGATTGCGCGCTCTTTCCACAGGGGTCAGTACCTCTCCCCCTATGGTCAGCGAGGGAACAAGCTGACTGTATCTGGGAGCAGGAAACCACAGCCACTCGGTTTTGGTCGGGTTGAGACGAAGCCTGTTATGACCCATCCAATCCCGCACGGCCTCCAGACATCGGGTCATCACTTTGACGGCTTCGTTGGGGTGGAGATGTATAGCTGAGTATCATCAGCGTATTGATGGAATTCCACCCCAAAGCCACGGATGATCTCACCTAGCGGCTTCACATAAATGTTGAACAATAGGGGCGAGAGTACCGATCCCTGAGGCACCCCATAAAGCAGGGGCCTTGGGGTCGATCTCTGTCCTCCTGTCAACACAAATTGCGAACGGTCGGAGAGGAAGGAGGAGAACCATCGTAGGACGATGCCTCCAATCCCCAGCCCCTCCAATCGCTGCAATAAGATACTGTGGTCGACAGTATCAAAAGCCGCTGACAGATCTAACAGCACTAGGACAGAGGAACAACCTCTGTCTCGTGCCCTCCAGAGATCATCCATCAACGCGACCAATGCCGTCTCTGTGCTGTGCCCGGGTCTGAAGCCCGATTGGAGGGGGTCGAGATAACTCGTTTTATCCAGGTACTGCAGGAACTGACGTGCCACCACAGTCTCTACAACCTTTGCAACAAAGCGAAGGTTGGAGACAGGACGGTAATTTGATAACAGTGCTGGATCCAGGGACGGTTTCTTGAGGAGAGGTCGTACCACTGCCTCCTTCAAGGAGGCGGGTAGAAACCCCTCTTTCAAGGAAGCGTTTATAATGCCCTGGAGCCAGCCTCGAGTCACCTCTCGGGTGACGAAGACCAGCCAGGAGGGACATGGGTCCAACAAACAGGTGGTAGCATTCAGTCCCCTCAGTATTCTGTCCACGTCCTCTATGGTAACAGGATCGAACTCAACCCAGTTGACCTCGCCGATATCCACCCCCGCCTTCCCGCCCGGAGATGCCCAGTTGGAGTCCAGTTCATTTCGAATCTGAGTGATTTTGTCCTGCAGAAACTTAGAAAATTCTTCAGCTCGTCCCTGTAAGGGATCTTCCCGTGTCTCTACCTCCAAGAGGGAGCGGGTCACCCTAAACAGTGCGGCTGGGCGGTTTTCTGCAGACGCAATAAGGGTGGAGAGGTAGGTCTTCCTCGCCATCTTCATCGCCACTAAATACGTCTTAATATAGGAACGTAATAGTGTTCGGTCAGATTCAGAGCGGCTGGCCTTCCAACTGCTCTCTAGGCGTCTTTTCCGGCGCTTCATCTCCCTTAGCTCCTCGGAGAACCAAGGAGCCACTTGGGATCGGTGCCGGGTCAGAGGCCGCAAGGGCACGACTCGGTCTAGGGCCCCAGCAGCCACCTTTTCCCAGGTGGTAGCCAAGTCTTTGACCGAGTCGTGTGTGTGAGCTTCGGGAAGTGGCCCAAGCTCCATCAGGAACCTATCTGGGTCCATCAGGCGCCTGGGGCGGTACCATTTTAATGGTCCCGCCTCCCTGCGGTCGGGGTGTGCGGAATGGAAGTCGAGCCTTAGGAGTAAGTGATCTGACCATGACAGTGGTTCTAAAGCTGTATCCTCTACATCCAGATCACTTTGCCACTGGTCGGAGACAAAAACTAAATCCAGGGTGTGACCTCCCACGTGAGTAGGGTCCCGAATTAGCTGGGTCAGGCCCATGGCTGTTATGGAAGCCATGAACTCTTGAGCAGTCCCCGAGGTACCGCCGGCAGAGGGTAGGTTGAAGTCCCCCATGACCATGAGCCTGGGGGTCTCAACCACTATGCCGGCTATAACCTCGAGGAGCTCAAGCAGAGCAGATGATGCATGGCAGGGAGCCAGGTATGCGATCAACAAGCCCATCTGTACCTTGGAGCCGAACTTCACGAAAAGAGATTCACACCCGGTTGTCTGAGAGACAGTGGACTCCCTCGGACATAGATCTTCCTTAATAATCATCGCAACACCCCCACCATGGTTATGTAACTACTGCATAGGGAATAAAGATTAGAGCATTCTGAGAAGCTTTAGCTCCAAATATGTAAAGGGTTTGTTTTAATTACTATTCTGCAACATACATTTTGTTGCTGTTGTTGTTAGTTGCAAAGACATGTCCGACCCATCGCGACCCCATGGACGACATTCCTCCAGGCCTTCCTGTCCTCTATCATCTCCCAGAGCTCACGCCTATTGCTTCAGTTACTCCATCCAGCCACCTCATTCTCTGTCATCCTCTTCTTCTATTGCCCTCAGTCATTCCCAGCATTAGACTTTTCTCCAGTGAGTCCTTCTCATTAGGTGGCCAAAGTATTTGAGTTTCATCTTCAGGATCTGGCCTTCTAAAGTTCTCCTCTAGGACTGACCGGTTTGATCGCCTTGCAGGCCAAGGGACTCGCAGGAGTCTTCTCCAGCACCATACATTACCCAAAATTTAAATGTGCAGATACATTAATTTAATGGGAAACATCATATTTGGACTGATTATTTTAGCAAGCAGACTGTTTAAAATCCAAGAAATCAGATTTATTTCAAATAGAGCTCAGGTGATAGAAGAAGTTGGTTCATTCTTGAGATGGACAACCTAATAAACAAGATAGTGCTTAATGAAAATACAATAACATTCCATCCACTGTATGGATTCATCAATATCTTTCTCAGAACCAGCAGTTGTGGATTGTGCAACTGCCTGACAGTTTGGCAAAGATTGGGAAATGGTGGAAGATATATGATTGTGATGTTCAAAACATTATTTTTGATCCCTTCCTTTAATTGAGGTTGGAGTAGGATCAACTGAAGAGTCAACCTCTGTACTACAAGAATTAGGCAGACCATAGCTATAATATATAGTTGGGTGTTCTTTTTAAAATTACAAACTGAAGGTTTACTAGCACAAATTAAGTAGAATTATGCTGAGGAATGGGTGGATTTAGCTGTGGATGCAAAATGAGAATTTAGGTATTTGAGCCCATCACTTAATTACTTATTTGTTCCATCTGTAATTTGCCATGCAAATCTGCATTAAAGGTACAGTATACTTTTAAAAAAAGTTTCAGAAACCTGTAGAGGTTTTGTGAGTTGAATGGGGAAGACTTAAGTCCAGCAAAAGGAATGGCCTCTATATAGAAGTCTTCTGATTCCAGGACAGTTAAAACTTTAGTTCTTGGTGAGGTTAAAATCTCCTAGTAGGAGTTGACTTGAAATTGTAGGTAGAGGTGATGCCCAGGAGAGATTTCAGACAGCTTTGTCTAATGCATCAGTTGTGGCCATACTTGCAATTAGATGCAATAGTTATTCATGCCTTTGTCAATTTGCCAATGGATTACAATAATTTGCTCTATGAAGGGTTGCCTTGAAAATAATTTAGAATCAACAGGTAGTGCACAATGCAACTGACATTTTGCTGACAATGAGAGCCATTTAGCTATATTACATCTTTATTATAGGAATATATTATCTATCAGTTTATTTCCATGTGCAGTTCATGTAATATCCATATTATTACGTCTGTTTCGAGTGTGTTGTCCAGTAAGTGTTGATAATTTATATGCTTTGATAATTACTAGCTGCTATTTTGTGATGGCTTCATTGTACTAGTTATACACTATTTAGAGGTTGTGATTGAAGAAGCTTATAATTTCTTCTACGGCAAGTCACAGGAAAGGTAGATAAATGCTACCACTTAATTATAAATACATTAATGTTCTACATTCCTCCAGGAGGGCAAACCAAATACTGGGTTGACAATCAATTAGGAAATACCTTCTGTGGATAAATAATTACTCTATACATACAGGTGAAACTCGAAAAATTAGAATATCATGCAAAACTTCATTTAGTTCAGTAATGCAACTTAAAAGGTGAAACTAATATATGAGATAGACTCATTACATGCAAAGCAAGATAGTTCAAGCCGTGATTTGTCATAATTGAGATGATTATGGCTTACAGCTCATGAAAACCCCAAATCCACAATCTCAGAAAATTAGAATATTACATGCAATCAATAAAACAAAGATTGTACATAGAACAATATTGGACCTCTGAAAAGTATAAGCATGCATATGTACTCAGTACTTGGTTTGGGCCCCTTTTGCAGCAATTACTGCCTCAATGCGGCATGGCATGGAAGCTATCAGCCTGTGGCACTGCTGAGGTGTTATGGAAGACCAGGATGCTTCAATAGCAGCTTTCAGCTCTTCCGCGTTGTTTGGTCTCACGTCTCTCATCTTTCTCTTGGCAATGCCCCATAGATCCTCTATGGGGTTCAGGTCAGGTGAGTTTGCTGACCAATCAAGCACAGTAATCCCACGGTCATTGAACCAGGTTTTGGTGCTTTTGGCAGTGTGGGCAGGTGGCAGGTCCTGCTAGAAAATGAAGTCAGCATCCCCATAAAGCTCGTCTGCGGAAGGAAGAATGAAGTGCTCCAAAATCTCCTGGTAGACGGCTGCGTTGACCCTGGACTTAATGAAGCACAGTGGACCAACACCAGCAGATGACATGGCTCCCCAAATCAACACAAACTGGAAACTTCATACTGGACTTCAAGCATCTTGCAGTGTGTGCCTCTCCATTCTTCCTCCAGACTCTGGGTCCTTGGTTTCCAAATTAGATGCAAAAGTTGCTCTTATCAGAAAAGAGGACTTTAGACCACTGAGCAACAGACCAGTTCTGTTTTTCTTTAGCCAGGTAAGACGCTTCTGACGTTGTTTGTTGTTGAGGAGCGGCTTGTAATACGACATTTGAAGTCCATGTCCAGGATCCGTCTGTGTGTGGTGGCTCTTGATGCACTGACTCCAGCCTCAGTCCACTCCTTGTGAAAGTCCCCAACACTTTTGAATGGTCTTTTCCTGGCTGCGGTCATCCCTACTGCTGTGCACCTTTTTCTTCCACACTTTTCCCTTCCACATAACTTTCTAGTAATGTGCTTTGATACAGCACTTTGGGAACATCCAACTTCTTTTGCAATTATCTTTTGAGGCTTTCCCTCCTTATGGAGGGTGTCAATGATGGTTTTCTGCACAACTGTCAGGTCATCAGTCTTTCCCATGATTGTGATTCCTACTGAACCTGACTGAGAGACCATTTAAAGGTTCAGGAACCCTTTGCAGGTGTTATGGCTTAATTAGCTGATTAGAGTGGGACACTTTGAGGCAAGAATATTGAACCTTTTCACAATATTCTAATTTTCTGAGATTGTGGATTTGGGGTTTTCATGAGCTGTAAGCCATAATCATCTCAATTATGACAAATCATGGCTTGAACTATCTTGCTTTGCATGTAATAAGTCTATCTCATATATTAGGTACACCTTTTAAGTTGCATTACTGAAATAAATGAACTTTTGCACGATACTCTAATTTTTCGAGTTTCACCTGTATCTCTGTAGTTAGTATTGCCCACAAATTGTCAATCATGGCACACTACTTTTTTACATACTAAAAATTGAAAACATGCTCCTTTCTCATAAAATGCTTCAGCAGAATACTGAAGTTTTTCTGTTAACATGGATTCAAGAGGAGCAAGATTCTTTCTCTATGAAAGGTTAAAATCCAAGCTAGCTAGAAAGTGCCTGCGATGAAAACTATGCAAATAGCTCTTTCTTTTTTCTACATGCTTTCATATAGAGACTCAGCTTTGTTGATCTGGGCATCAAGCTAGAGGCCTCAAAACCACTACTTTTTATAATCAACAAGTGCAAGGACTGTGTGTTCAAATCCCACTGAAGAGTTGAATATACTGTAGGAGTATTATATTCATCATCTTTAATTTTTTATAAAAAATAATAAAAGTGGGATTTTAAAGAATATGAATGAATGAACAAATAAACGAATAAATAAAGGAGGATACCTACACTTGAAGAGTCCCCATGAGGATGAAACTGGTCATCTAGTACTGATCAATAGCTAATCATTTAGGTCTCTGAGATGGTAAGATGGTGGCTTCAGCACTTCAGTCAATAGATATAGGATACTGATTATATTCCTTCATGCCTTGAATGGAATATCCTTGATACTTTGGCTTTTAATGTGGAAAAATAATTATTAAATTTAAAATCTATTCAGAATATATCTTACAGATTTTTTAAAAAATTAGTGCTTACTTTTAAATCAGCATTAATCATTTTTAATCTCTACTATTTTATTCTTGCTTTAGTTCAGGGGTGTTAAACATGCGGCCCATGGACACCCATCCCTGGTTTAGCGAAGGAGAAAAAAGTTGTAATATGTCACATGATGTGTCGTCGCGAGTTTGACACCCCTGCTTTGGTTCATAGCTGAGTATATTGTACAACATTAAAGATTCTGCATTCTTGTGAATTCTGTAGTGATTAATAAATGGATATCATATTTATCATGCTTTCTGCCAAGCAGTTTTATTTTACTGTAGAATTTTATGTTGGATTAGAAAAAAAATACGATTAGAATATGTTTATATACATTTTATATTGAAAAAATATATGTGGATCTAACATTGCAGTATTCAGATCTTTAGAATTTATTCAGGAAATAATGTACATAAATACTCAAATCCCCAAAAGAAAAATTATACATATTTTGCAACCGTTTCTTTAAGCATTTGACTGGCTTGGAACAAACCAAAACATGTTTTTCAAACTTATTACTTATTTATTTATTACATTTTGTTTACTAACCATTTCACTCCAGAGCAACTCTTGAGTGGCCTACAACATGAAAATCAATAAAACCAATAAAAGATAAATATTTCTATAAATGCTAAAAATAGAATTACAATCCAAAGTAAAGTTACATTTAAAAGATGGGGAGGGAAGGAGTAGACGAAAGGGGAGGAGGTGAGTAGGATTTTCTCTTAATTCATCTCCAGTGTGATACTCCATTGTTGGGGCCTCAAGCCAGTTGTCAGAGTTGTCATTCCCTCCCAATTCTCCAAATCTGTCAGTGTTTGTGTTGGGATATAATCCTTTTTATGTTACAAAACCAAAAGATACAGTTGCAGGAGAGAGAAACAATAAACCTGTGATTGGTAATAATCAGGTACACCACTTATTTTTTAGTGTAAGTGTTTTCATATTATTCTCCTGCATTATTAAGTATATTTTTAGGATTCAGTTCAAGGATGTGGGCAATAAATGAAATTAATATAGAGAATGAAATTAGTATAGATAACGTTTGTTATTTTCTAATAAAAGAAAGAAGTATTCTTTAGGAAAAGTTAGAAGAAAGATAGGAATGTAATACATTTTTACCCATATTTAATTGTTAGCATCTCTAATTAGAACTGCTTGAAAAGCCTAGTTGAAATCCTGGAAAATACAGAAGCTAATTAATTGAGTTAATATAGGCAGTATCAGGAGTTTCTACCAACACTTTTTTCCAATACAACCTGATCTACTCACAGCACATATTTTTTTAAATGGTTAAGTTTCTTCAAATGAAATTCGGTATGTTTGTTCTTAAGTATAATGATTAATATAGAATTTTGGCCAGTATACTTTAAAGTTCATATTTGAGCATATGAAATTCCTTTGTTTCTGCTTCTTAGGATTGAATTATAACTCTGTAAAGTTGTGAATCTGTCATTGGAAGACTGAAGTGTAGGTATATACAAGTACAAATAAAAATAATTTCTAAGTGTGAAAGAAAGCAGTTTATGGACTTCCTTTAACATCTGGCTTCTGTTTTTGACAGTTGTGAAACAATGAGTATTTTAAGATGCTTCATTTGCCATTAACAACAGTGACTTAATGACTGGCATATATATGTAAAAAGTAACAGTTTTCAAAATGTTCCTGTTAACAGCTTCTTTTGCAGTAAGAAGTTTAGGTTGAATCTGGGAAATTAGACTACCTTAAGCTTCCAGTAACTGGGGGAAATCTCTTTCTATTGAATTAAAGTTATCAATTTTATCAAAATATTTAACATCTTATGTTTTATTTCATTGAGGTCATAGTTGCAGACAAAAAAAATTAAAATATCGTAT
Organism: Bungarus multicinctus; assembly: GCA_023653725.1. Taxonomy (NCBI): domain Eukaryota; kingdom Metazoa; phylum Chordata; class Lepidosauria; order Squamata; family Elapidae; genus Bungarus; species Bungarus multicinctus. The sequence goes on from CM042836.1 coordinate 150,797,308, forward strand.
TTACTTTTTCTCAATGGTACCATGCAGGACAGACTTCATGAATGTATTCATATTTCATCTACTGCATTTATAGTTGTAATTCGGTACAATAGTGTATTGGGGACCAATAATAACAAATGTCACCAGCCTTTGTCTCAGCTGTAGATGATATTCAAAAGAACAAATAAAACAGAGCAGGATCAATGAATGCAAGGCTAGGTAAAGGATAAAAAGATCAATGAAGAAATGTGATTTATTACTATAATTTAAAGTATTGTATATAAAGAAAGATTGTTGTGCAGTACCGTTGAGAGAAATTATGAGGAAATAGAGGATGAGATATTTTTCTCACAGCTACAGTATTGTAATAACTGTCAACAGATAGCTTTCCTCGAAATTGCTCTTTGAGTAAAAGGTATTGTGCTGGGTTGGCTTTAGAACTCTTGTTCATGATTTAGTTAAAAATTTCTTCCTAAACCATTGAAGGGGTTTATTTCTACTTTTTATTCTTTATTCTTTTTACTTTCTATCACAGTACTTTCTTATTTCTAAGGATATTTATCCATACACTATAACTGTATTACTATTACCTTTTGCATCTTTCCTATTCCCTTCTGATATTGGTATCTTATTAATATATTACTTTGTTGTTTTTATATTGAGAGTTTATGCACTGGAGATAGATTCCTTGTGTATTCACTGACACTTAGCCAATAAAGTATTCTATTCCTATATTCCTATATTTCAATATTCCTGTCCTGTCCTGTCCTATCCTATCCTACCCGTTTTGTATAGTAAAGGCATGCATAAAATAGATTTTTTGAACACCAAACAAACATACCACATCCTGGTAAACCACTCTGATCAATCATGATACAAAGAATCGCAAGCCAAAATACTTTAGCCAAATGTTTAGCCAAAACAAAATCTAGAGTATTCTTAGACTGATTTGATGGTGTGAGTGGGGAAAACAGTTTATTTCCTCAGAAACTCCTAGCATGGGATATTCTACCAGCCTGTCTATCCTTTGCTCTTTCCAGTAGCTCTGCTCAGCTTCTGCCAATGTCCTTTTGATTTTTGTATCATTGGAGAACAACTTTACAGCAGTTCCGGCTTCACTGTATCAGGACCAAATACTGATGTTTTGCTTTAGGCATGAGCTACCTAAAATTGAAAAAGTCCATAAACTACTCTCCTGTGAAGGGTGAAGATCAACAATGTTGTAACATGCTAAATTCTGGGATTTTCATTAGGATATTTGGACTCAGTTCCTTGCTCAGGTATGAAACAGTGACTTTATGATAGTCATTTTCTCTTAATTCAACCTATGTTCAAAAGCAGATGTGAAGATAAAAAAAGGAGGGCTGTAAAAATTACAATATTTTGAATGTTGTCACCAGTGTATTTGTCTGATTGCTAACATGCTGCCTTCAGGCATAATCATGTTTGTTCTATTGTTCCATTTTAATGAGAGGAATTCTACTGAGTTCTCATATGAGTACTAACTGTTCTTGCTTAGCACTTATGCAAAAAGAAAAGGAGTAAGCTTCCTGAACTGGCTTCGTTATGGAATATGATAATTGACTTAGAACAAAATTTAGCATTTACCCACTTATGCAATGGGTAAAGTTGGAGGAACAGAGGGGCAAGTAATGGAGAACTAATAATGAATGTTTTTATTTGCAAAATTGCTGCCAAGTATGCTTGTATTCTTAGGTGTTCCATGCCACTAATCAAAAATTATATCAGATTTTAAACTGTGTTTTAGTAATTTTCTTACAGTTTTACAAGTACCTTGACAATAAATTCATAGTTATTGCTCTGAATAGATTGATCCAGTTACTTTGTTGCCTAGCTATTAGACCTAATATAACCAGGGGTGGGATTCTACCAGTTCGCACCTATTCGCTAGAACTGGTTGTTAACATTCTAAGCAGTTCGGAGAACTGGTTGTTAGAAGAAATTACTGGCCTAATCCTGTAAGGAAGGCAGGAAGGAAACATTCTGGTGTTGCTTACAGAAAGTGCTTCTCCGTTAACCCTTATTACATTCTTGGCAGGACTAGACTTTCTATCTCAGGAACTTCTCTGGAGCTTTTTTCCCCTCCTCTGCTGGTACTTTGCTTGTGTGGAGTGACCATTCAAAGTTACAATGGCACTGAAAAAAGTGACCATTTTTGACACTTACAACTGTTGAAGCACCCCACAGTCACGAGAGGCCAGGGGAGGAGATGTGTGCCTCGATGTGAGTGATGTTGAGTTGGCCACGCCCAGCCAGTCACATGAGCACCAAGCCATGCCCATCACCTAAGCCACGCCCACAGAACCGGTTGTTAAAATAATTGAATCTCACCCCTGAATATAACATGAATAGAAGTAGCTTTTTCTCAATATTTTGTAATATTTTTAGATTCCTTGAATTATTATATGAACCTACACTGAGAGATTTGTCACTTTTTTTTTCTTATTCAGGTGTTAACCGAAAAGAAAATCTCATAACCGTGTTACATCATTCTTTGTTAAAAGTTAATTCATTGGTGGGAATGGACAGAATTGGAACCTAAACAGGGTTACTTAGTAATGAGAACATGTATTGGGGAATCTCAGGGTTTGCAAAAATACAATTTTGTGTGTGTGTGCACGCTGCCGTGCATATAAAATTTGTGCCCGCAGACCAATCACAGTATGTTTTATTAATGTTATTATTTCTTTCAGAGAAATTGTTGCTGTATTTAGCAACATTCAAAGATCGTTTGTCAAATGAGTAAAAAGTGTTTAGAAGAAAATTAACCAATTCAAACATTTAATGTATATAATACATTGACTACAGATGTGTATTTTATTAGAGATCCTACTTGCGTTTATTTATTAAGATTAATATCCACATTGACTTTTATTAGGAAAAAATATTTACAGTATCCAAGTAGTCCTTACTTAACAGCCTTAATTGAGACCAGCTATTTTGCTGCTGAGTGAAGCGATCATAAGATAACATATAATGACTGTAATGGCAGTTATGTAAATGTAAGATCTGTAAAGATCATAAATATTGTAAATTGGTTGTGAAGTTAGTTTTTCAGCACTGGTTGCTGAACGTAGTCAGTAAACAAGGGCTACCTATAATGTTATTTGATTTAATGAATATCTCTTATGTATTTAATTATCTAAGCGAAAGCAGATATTTTCTTACAGTGATTGATTTAGATCAGCTGGAAGCAATCTGCTTCAAATTGTTTTTAGCATTCAGACAATTGTGTGGTCATTACCCAATTAAATAGATATTGTGTGAGCTGCTGTTTGCTATGTTTGTTAACATTGTTATTTTCCAATGTTTTGGATTGTCAGATAAAAAGATATATGTGCAAAATAAATGAAATGCTAATGAGATACTGATTTAGTGAACCAAAACTGCTTTCAGATTCATATGTTTGGAAAAATAGAAGACATTTTTCATAGAATGAGATACTTTAACTTAATTACTGCATTTTTTGTTTTGCTTAATGAACTATTTTTCTTTCCAACAGTTAAAATTATATATCAGTTAATATACTATTGAGCTTTTTCCATTTTCCAATGCTTTAGTTTAATTTCATATGATTTTATCCTAGTATATTGATAAATTATGTACAGGCCTTAGTGTCCCATATATTTGCTTTGCTTCTCAATTTCCACAAGCCATAATTAAGACAGTAAGTCTATAGTTTCTGCAGTTATGGGGGAAGCTTTAGAGCAAGCTGCCATGTAGAAAGTGTTAGGTAGCTGCTACTGAATATAAAAAAAAAAATGCAACATCTGATTGCTGAAAGATTGTCATTCCTATATTAAACAATACTGAAGCTATAGTTTAATATCTTTCCTTATTTTTTGTTCTGACAAGAGAAGTAATGGCTTTGATTCAGATTATTTGTATATAATTGGTAGCAATAATAATGTAGTCCCTAGAGGTCAAAAGCAACTTTATGGCATGTAATAAAAATATAAAATTATGACATAAATAAAAATGACACCATCTTAAATACTTATAAAATATATAAAAGAAACTTAAAATCTCTTTCTATCACATATTTCCTTTCAAGTATGTTTAATACAGTGCATTGTTTTATTACATTTATATATTGTAACATTCCATGTATACTGTAGTGGTATAATACAATAAAAACTACCAAACTCATAATAGAAAAACAGAATAAAAATGAAACAAACTTCTTGAAAATGTCAAACTTTTGTAAATTATTATAACCAAATAATAAGGGACATGTTAGTGGCAGTTCTTAAATGCTGTTCTGAATAATTCAGATTTTAAGGCGTTTTTTAGGGTCAGGAGCTATCCAGATTTCTAAATAATCAAATTTAAATACATTTAATACATTTTGAATGGAATTGTGTAAAATTATTAACTTCACATTTCTCAAATTTCTAGTTAAGGCACAGGATCTTCTGTTCTTAACATGAATTAGATAAATTTAATAGTTCTGATGCAGTTTTGTTTAAAGAACTCCCAATTGCACACTTGCACGATCACTTTCAAGCTTAACTAATGTATATATAACATGTTGTATCCTGAGCAAAAAACAAACAAAACAGATTTCTTCTCCAAGTAATCCCATTTCTTCACTTTAGAAATAGAAACATGTCCTCCTAATTGGTTATTGAAAAGTAAGAATTTTACTGAAAGAGTGTATGCTGAAATAGAATTATAGAGCCATTTAGGCAAATCCCCTGCTATTATAATCCTTAAAAAAACCTAAAAACTCTGTACAAGACTCCTTGATTTGTCCAATCAATAAGACACTACCAATTCCCAAAGTAATTAGTTCCAGTTTAATTGCTTTTTTTTGTAGACCGCAATGCCTAATATTCCATCAGAATCGGTTATTTTACATCCTATATCCATTTATAGTAATTAATGCCTTCTCTTCTGGAACAATAGCAAATGTATCCTTTCATGTGAAACTTTTTGCCAGAAACCAGAATTTATTTCAATTTCTAGCAATTTCCATTCATACCCTTGGATAATGCTGCTTTTTCCCAAGATACCATATGCAGGCATTTCTTGACTTACAACTATAATTGAACCTGGAATTACAGTCATAAATTGTGTTGGTTGTTATGACCTTTTTGTAGTTCCCTGGCCATTTTTTTTGCTGGAAATTGAAATTAATACCGGTTTCTGACAAAAAAAGTTGCAAATCGCAGTCATGTGACCACAAAGCATTGTAAGTGGCTACAGCCCTCATATCTTTTAAACCTGATTGTAAGTAGCTTTGAGAAAGTCTGTTGTAACTTTGATCAGTTGGTAAATGACCAGTCCAGGTTGCTAAGTTGAGGACTAATGCATTAAATTACTTTTTTGTTTTTGATATTTGTTTTATTATTCTTGTTTATTTATATTGCCCTTCTTTTTACCTTTTCCATATTTCTAAATCTTCTTTAAGAATGATGTTTAGAACTGACCACAGTTCTCATGATTTGGAAACTCTGCAAACCTGTCTTCTGAAACTGATGAAATGTGAACAAAATATGATAGAGGCCATGGAATAGGAGACAGGGAATGAATCTCCAAAGAAAAGAGGGGATGCAGCTATTATATGCAAAAATGGCAAAGAGGAGAGTTGACGATTCCTTATTATGAGGAACAAATTGGTTTGTGAATGAATCTCCTGAAGTAAAGATTTGTGTGTTGTAAAAAGTTTTTCTGTAATTTGGCTGGGTCACATAATTGAAAAATAACTCCCCTTGCCGCCGCCGCCGCCAAAAAGAAATAAAAACAATGGAAAGGAAAGAGAAGTTCCACTGTGCATTAAAAGTATTCATTCAGAAATCTAATAGAATGAATATGTTGATACTATAGATGGAAGAATAAATAGAAATAACACTGTTGATTATGTCTACTGTGAGCTTATGGAAACAAGGAGAAATAAATTATATTTCCCAAAAACAAACTACAGATCTCTCCATGTTATGTGAAATTATAGTTATTGGGGGATTATATCTTGGGAGAGAAGCTCTGCCAAGTGTGATCCTTCCAGGAATTCCTGACCTTTCTTGTTAACAATTTTCTCCTTCAGAGATTGAAGGAAGACACAAGAGGATCAGCTATCCTACACTAAGGGAAGACTTAGTCAATGAAGTAAATGTAGCAAGAGCATTTGGGGATAGTGATCATGCAAAGGTAAGAGTTCTTGATTTCAGGGAAAATCAAACTAAATCTAGTTGAAAGCATTATCTTGGACATTTTAGTAAAAGTATTTTAATAAACTAAATATACAAAGATTTCATGGCAGGAGAGGTTCATGGAAAAGAAGTTATTTTATGGAAAAAAGAGATTATTGGGTGGAGGGGACAGCATTTCAGTGAGGTAAACACAGAGGATAGCAGAGGAACCCATTATACCTGCATGAAGTTTAGTGAAAATAAAAATTCAGGAGCTGAAAAGAACAACTGATCATCAAGGAAGAGTATATTGAGATAGTGCAGAATTATAGACACCAGGCAGATTAAAACTTTAGCTAGATTCAAAATAAAAGGAAGATAAACGATTCAGAACAGTTGCTCAAAATAGATAGCAGTAGGCTAAGAAAGAAAAGGTGGAACCAACAGCCTTTCTACTTTGGCTCAAGCTTCCCTAATAAAAAGATCTGTGTGCTGCTAGATGATTTGAAGAGCAAGATAGAGGGACAGGAACTGAAGTTTGAGGTAGATGGAGTCAAAGTCAGAAAACACTGCTTATTTAAAATAAGTTTTGATCTTCTGATCTGAATGAAATTCAAATGCGAGTGGAACTTACTGAGTATTTGGCTGAACCTTCATGTAGTCCTTGAGAAATTTGTGAATGACTATATGGCCAGAGTAGGGTAAATGCCATCCTTTTTTTAAAAAAGATGCCAGTAAAAATACATTTTGTTCCCACATTCTCCAGAAGTAATGTTAAAATCATTTTTTTTCAAAAGGTGCAGTTTTAAAGGGAGAAAAAAGTGACATTTTTACTACTAAACTCATGAGACTGATGTTTAAAAGTTTGGGAATCCTTTGAATGTTCAATATTTCTGCACGAAGATGACCTAAAACCTGATCTGTTTTCCATACAAGTCTTAAAAATAGATAAAGAGAACTCAATTAACAAATGAGTCAAAACATTATACTTGTACAACTCTAACCCTAACCATGTTTATTCTTATACCTATTATCTTGTAAGCGATTGACAATTCAAATTAAAAATAAATAAAATAAAATACATATTGGTTTGTGGCAAAAGTATGTGAACCTCTTAAGGTTATCAATTTGTTTGAAGGGGAAATGGAAGTCAGATATTGCAATCAATAGGAGTGATGGCATGTGTCTAAAAGGGGAAGATGATGTGATGGACATATAGTAATGCAGCAGGTTCTTAGGAAGGAGGGTGGTGGTGAGACAGAAGATAGCACCATTCAGAACTGGATCGTGGGAAGAATAGATTTAAATCTCTCTAATAAACTCCCTGAATTTATCCATTAGGATAGGGTAGTAAAGGCAAGATTTTGTCTATATAGAGTATGCAAATAAAGAATTAAACTTGCCTGGGTGGTTTTATGTCAATCTTGGGTAGGCCGGATAATAAACAAAATGAAACTCAGATGTGAGTCCTGCCTTATTTAAGCAGCAGAGTTCTATATAATCAAAATCTGGTCTTCACAAACATGACATTTTAAGTCAGATTTACGCAGAAACGTTGAAAATTCAGAAAGATTCACAGACCTTTAAGCACCACTGTGTATTCTTTTTTTAAAAAAATTGAGTTCTGCATGGTTTTACTTTCATACGGTATTCAAGTAAAAGCTCCCAAAATTTGCTTTATGCATAAACAGATGCCCTAATTATCAATAAATCTCATGCTTTTAAAGTTTAATGAGCTAAGCTAATTACATCATGTCATACCTAACCAAGTAATCAAGACACATATTTATTTTCAGTTTTATAAGAAATGTTGTGCTTAAAGTTCTGAATCTCAACAAGCTTATGTAATTGCACAGTCACAGCTCAGCAAGAAACATAACAATATACTCCTACTTTTTCTGTGCTGTAAGCAACGTTACTAGTTTATATGTGTCTATGTGTGAATTCTTTTCCAAAAGTGTATGGTTATATATGAGATTTTTGTCAAAAGTGATATATTGTTCAAAATACATTCAGTTACACACAAATGTTTCAGCTGAAACTTGATAAAATAAAAATAAGTAATTTGCATTTAAATTATTTTTCCTCTTTACAATGGAAATAAATCTATTAGCCTGCAACTGAAAGTATCATGGAGATAGGAGCTAGCAGAAGTAAGCCCCTTCCTTCCTTCCTTCCTTCCTTCCTTCCTTCCTTCCTTCCTTCCTTCCTTCCTTCCTTCCTTCCTTCCTTCCTTCCTTCCTTCCTTCCTTCCTTCCTTCCTTCCTTCCTTCCTTCCACCCTCCCTCCCTCCCTTCCTTTCCTCCCTCCCATATTCCTATTGAATGACTCTGGATATGATATAAGAGACTGAAAGACACAGTCAAAACCCAATCTAATCTTTAAGGATTCTCCATTCAGCACTGACCATCTTGTTCAGGTGAATTTTCTTACCTTGATAGGCAATTTAGATTTTGTCAGATATCATTCATATGCATTTTTCTTTGTTATTAGTCACAATATGTAATACAAATGAGTTGTTAGATTTAAATTTCTAAGCCATGACATTTTCAGTGTGTTTTGTTCTAGTTTTTAGGATTGATATCAAGGGACACAAGGATGAAAAATCATATGGACATTTGGGTATATTCAATGCAATCCATCTTCCAGAAGACAAAGACCATCCCTCTTCTTTCATGATATGTTGGCCAGCATGTCCTGCAAATGTGCTAAGGAGGACAATTGAGGGAACTTTTCTTTCAGAAGGAGAACACTGACGTTTCATAGAGGAAAAGAAAAAAATAAATAAAGAGAAGGCAGTCTTCTGCTTTAAATTAAACCCAACAAGACTTTTCCATAGTGATCCCAAATCAATTTGGAGGGGGTCACTTTTCCTGGTAATCCAGCAGGCCCCAACTTTAGCCTTCTGGATGTCAATAAAGAACTGATTCTTCCTCCAGGCATTAAGGTAGAGTGACATGGGAGCCTGCAGATTGTTTATTGGGGGCATCCCAGAAGGTTGGTCGAAACACAAAGTTGTGGTCTTTATTTTGTGTGTGTGTGTTTGTGATTTTATTGCTGTAAGATGGGCAGCCTTACAATTTTTTAAAAAATTAAATAAACAATATTTCTTTTTAAGAGTAGCACATAATATGCAACATCATCCAACATTTTACCCATGTTGGAAATAATATTGTGTCATTTGATTGAATTTATTTTTGGTTTGCTATATTTAATTACATAATTATGTTACAATTTTGGGTGGTAGTTACGTTGTATATCTGTGCTACAGGTTTGTGTTTATATGAACCATAAAAATAGTTATCATATGTACATATTACATATAATAAAATTACATATCTTTTTGTGTGTAATTTTATTACAAAATATGATAGAATTTTAGGTAAAAATATTTATTGAATCAGAGCTTCTTTTAGTAGTAAAGATTGGTTTTCTTAAGAAAAGTATTCCAGAATTCACTATTAGGAGTCATATGAACCTAAGAATCTTCAGAAGTATCATATTGTTTAGGATAGCAATATCTGTACAATGTTAGTTTGATATATCTAATCAGTAGATTTGGGATATGACAGAAAAATCTGATTTTGACTTTAACCTGAACAACTGACAAAGCCTGCTGTTTGGTGAATCAGTGTGTACATTTTACGTACATTTTCCACACATCTAAATCCAATATTCTGTTTAACAGGTGCTAAACTCAGATACACCTTTCCCCATTAGTCTACTAAACTGAGAACATATTTTTATTGCTATAAAACTCTAAAAAAATTTAGAGCAGTAAATAAAAAGAAGAGTAAGCATTTCAGCTTATTTCTTCAAAAATAATATATTTCTTTCTGAGGGATTCATTCTGAATAACAGAATAACAGAGTTGGAAGGGACCTTGGTGGTCTTCTAGTCCAACCCCTTGCTCAGGCAGGAAACCCTATACATTTTCAGACAAATAGTTGTCCAATCTCTTCTTAAAAACTTCCAGTATTGGAGCATTCACAATTTCTGGAGACAAGTTGTTCCACTGATTAATTGTTCTGTCATGAAAATTCTCCTTAGTGCTAGATTGTTTCTCTCCTTGATTAGTTTCCACCCATTGCTTCTTGTCCTGCCCTCAGGTGCTTTGGAAAATAGCTTGACTCCCTCTTCTTTGTGGCAGCCCCTGAGATATTGGAACACTGCCATCATATCACCCCTAGTCCTTCTTTTCATTAAACTAGACATACCCAATTCCAGCAACCATTCTTTATATGTTTTAGCTTCTGATCCCTTAATCATCTTTGTGTCTCTTCTTTGCACTCTTTCTAGAGTCTCAACATATTTTCTTACATCATGGCGACCAAAACTGGATGCAGTATTCTATCCCTCTGTTAATGTAGCCTAGAACTATTTTGGCTTTATTGGCATCTGCAAATGCTTTTGGGGGCATTCACAGGTGAAAATTTTATGTAGGTTTTTTTAAATAACAGAAAATAGAATCTATTAGTTTTGCAAAATCTTAGTAATCTTTATCAGGTGTCCTTAATTGTATTAGTTGTTTCTTTTTTAAAAAAATGTTGTTTGCTTATTCTAAATTATTGATTTGTTGCTGTTTTCAAGATAATATAGTTATTGCTTCATGATACAACTGGGGCTGTTTTGCATTTTTGTGTTAAATAATAGTTGCTAGTAAATGTCAATACAGGTAATCTTTGGCTTACGATGGTAATTGGAACCAGGATTGCCATTGCTAAGTCCTATGGTCATAAAACACAAAATCATAATAAAAATCAGTGACAACAGTTCCAGGAGTCCCAGTTGCCTTTGTAAATCCAAAATAAGCAGGTCATTAAGTGGAAAGTGAAGTGAAGCCCAAAGTACAGAGCCTGGAAAGATGTTGAGCGATGGGTAAGGCCCAGGCAGAGTGTGTGTGAGTTGGAGGCTGATGAAAAAAATGCCACAGTGCTGTGTGAGTGCAGGAGGGCTGTGAAATGGAGGGCACAACATGAGTGCAGAAAGGCCCTGGATTGGACGGTACGGTATGGTACAGCATGAGTGCAGAACGCTGTAGGGTAGAAAGCCAGAATGACTTGTGTCCATTCCTACTAACTTCCCCATGGACTTTGTTTGTGGGAAGCCAGCAAGAAGGGTTAGAATAGAATAGAATAGAATAACAGTTTGAAGGGACCTTGGAGGTCTTCTAGTCCAACCCCCTGCTTAGGCAGAAAACTCTACACTACTTCAGACAAATTGTTCCACTGATTAATTGTTCTTACTATCAGGAAATTTCTTCTTAGTTCTAAGTTGATTCTCTCCTTGATTAGTTTCCATCCATTGCTTTTTGTCCTGCCCTCAGGTGCTTTGGAGAATAGCTTGACTCCCTTTTCTTTCTGGCCACCCTGAGATATCAGAACACTGCTATCAGGTCACCCTAGACCAGGGGTAGGGAACCTTGGCTCTTTTATCACTTATGGACTTCAACTCCCAGAATCCCTGAGTGAGCCATAAAAGGTTCCCCATCCCTGGCCTACTGGTTTTTCAGTTGTGGGGGAAATCAATTTTTGACTGGAATGGGATTGTTTGATATACAAATGTAGGACATATAAAGAATATATAAAGAATATGTCCTACATTTGTATATTAAACAGTCCCATTCCAGTCAAAAATTGATTTCCCCCACAACTGAAAAACCAGTAGGCCAGGGATGGGGAACCTTTTATGGCTCACTCAGGAATTCTGGGAGTTGAAGTCCATAAGTGATAAAAGAGCCAAGGTTCCCTACCCCTGCCCTAGACCTTCTTTTCATCAAACTAGACATACACAATTCCAGCAACCATTCTTTATATGTTTTAGCCTCCAGTCCCCTAATCATCTTTGTTGCTCTTCTCTGCACAAATAGTTGCAAATGGCAGTCACATGATTCTGACATCTTGCAACCTCATAATCATGATAATGATGGTTGGAACTTCAAGTTGTATATCACCATTGAGCAGTTATATATCACCATTGCTGTAACTTTAAATGGTCACTGAATAAATGGACAGAAGCCGAGAACTACCTGTATTTAAACTGTATTTTATTACAAAGTCATACGCTAGCTTAGGTTTCCAAAGTTTCCAAATAATAATTTTTTTAAAGGCTGACTGAGAATGCTTTGAATCAAATGTTTAATCAGGATTTTTTACTTCTGTTTTCTCTTCAGATAATTGAAACACGTTCACTGTTGTCTCAGTGGAGGGAGGAATTAGTATTACATATCTTTTTTCTTTTTAGTTTAAAAGACTAAATAAATACATTTAAAAATCCATTCATGCTACTGTAGAATACAGTTTCGTTCAAATACATTGGAATAATTCCTAGATACATGTCTATGTTTAATAATGGTCAATCATTCTAATTGTCTCAAGTTAATATTGATATAAATAAGCAGCTTAAAATCCTCATGAAATTTGGGCGAAGAATAAATGTGATGTTATCACATTTACTTAAGTTACCCAGAGATTAATGTTAGAAAAATGTTGATATTAAAAACTGCTAAATGTTTTAAATTGTCAGTATGGTATAATGATTCAGGCACCAGGGCTAGAAATTAGGAAACTAGTTCCATTTTAGTCACTGTCTCTTGGCTATAGGCAAATGGCAATGACAAGCCCCTTTGAAAAATCTTGCTAAGAAAACTCAAGGGACTTATCTAGGCAATCACCAAGAGTCAGCAATGAGTTGACACCACACACGCACGCACGCACATGCATACACGTAAAAAGTATTTTTACCAGAATGATAAGACATTCATGAAGTCCTTATGGGATGTTCAGGCTCCTAGATGTCTGTATTTAACTTAGGGTTCTCACATGAGATTAGGGTGGGGGTTTTCAACTTTCTCAAATTTCAGCATTATTATTTGGCTGCTATTTTGACTACCACAGTTTCTGGGAATGTAAGCGATTTGTTTCAAAAATCCTCATAGGTACAATTTGAAGGATATTATTTTCCCCTTTAATATTGGTTGTCTTTCTTCCATTAAAGTCTTCAGGACACATTATATTGGGCAATGCTAGCTGGAGACTTAAATCTGATCTTAATTCTCCTAAGTGATATTGTAGGATAATTTTAGCCTGAAAATGGTTGTTAAGTATTTTTGAGTTCATAAGCAAAACTTGACTTCAGTACTTTGGATCAACTCATTGTTAATAAATCTTCTAAAATACTTGATGTTTAACAAAATAAAATTGGATTCATTAGCAGTGAAAACATTTTAAGAATTTATGCTTTGGGGCTGATGCATTCGCAGAAACCAGAAGTCTTAAGTATTTATTTGTGAAAGAAGTTTGGGAGATCCCCAGCCCTATAGTAACTAATTTAGAATGATCCAATGGACAAGAGTTTTAAACAATGTTAATATTCTTTTAAGATGCATTTAATTCACTAAAAGATTTCCTTTGTGGTATTGACATGTCAAAAAAAGTGTAAGAAAGTTTGGATTTGAACCTCTGTTACGTTAGAAATTTAGCATTTTGGTGGGGAAAATGACTCATTTTGGGGCTTTGTTCTATGGTAGTATTCTTTTGATTCAACATCAGTTTGTTAATAAGGCATGGGAAGGGGGGAGATATTAAATGTGTAGTTAAATTATATTCCAAAAAATTGAAACTGCTGAAATAGGAAATCTGTCAAATATACCATGTATTAGACGCAGACAAAATGGTTTTATTCCAGTGTAAAGACTGAATTATCCCTCATATGAAATGGTTGATATCAAAATTTTGTTTTATATAAATTTATTTCAACATTATTCTTTTTGTCTTGTTCATTTCTCTATGTTACCTTTTTCGTGTCTGTGTGCATATATTAAAAATGAGTGGGAAATGATCATATAAATAGCCTTTTTATTTTATGTATTTTATACCTCGATTCTATTTATATTGGAATTGTTTTTAATAATTTAAAACACATACACAAAGCCACATACAAAAATTTCTAAGAAGAACCTTCTAATTTGTAATAGCTAAAGATTTAAGAAATCATTACAAAAGATTAAGTAAAGATAAGTTCAAAAAGGAATAGAGCATTGTGAAATATCATTTTCAGAAATGAATATATTGTAACTTGCAATTAGTTCTGTAGTTAAACTACGGGTACTTCATACAGGATTGTTTTTGACAGAATAAAATGGAGAACTCCTACTCTGCTCTGCTCTGCTCTGTTCTCCCAGAGAAAAGAAGAGACGTGAGTGTGAATGAATGAATGAAAAGGGGAGAAAGAAACGACAGTACTGGAATTCCTAATTCTAATTACACATACTCTAGATAATTAAATTATTCTTGAAACTCCTTATAGAAACCTCAGTAAAGAGGCAGAATGAAGTTAGGTACATAAAAATCTAATTAATTAAACCGATTAAAGTTAGTTAATTGAATAGATTAACATTTATTATAGAAACCTCTATTAAAGTTAATTAAACAAAATGCCTATTAAATACACATATGCTTACACTTTTTAAAATTAATGACAAAGAAATCAATTAGTTGAATAACTTAATAATTGCAGCAAGCCTATTGCACTTAAAAATCTATAGAATGCAGAAACCCAATCCTACTAACATTATATAACTATTGCTTTCCTTAACATTCTCCCACATCGCTCCAGAGCTTATTTGTTTTTGCATTTTGCCTGCTTTTTACAGTTAAGCTACCAGTGCATTATGTCTTTTGCATAATAATTTTAGCCAGCCTGTCCCAGAGACTGACACTCATTGGGGCCCAGAGGAAGTGACTTCCCCATGTTACCCAACTGGCTATGGAGGATTGGAACCTGGCTCTCGCTGCTCCTAGTAGAGTGGGTTAAACATGCTGGCTCTTGCTATACAACTGTAATAAACAGGCATCTTCTATAAATAGTACATAGCAATGTAAGTTATTCCTTTCACCCTTTACCATTTTGTTATTTTGACAGATATGCAAGAGGATTAAGTGCCCTTATAACTTTAAAATGAATTTATGCAATGTCTGCATCATATATGACTTCTCTCTTCAGAAATGATTTTATAGTTCAATTTTGTAAATACGATCCTAATAAATTTGTAAGTATGTAGTACATTTTTCAGACATTTCAATTTCAAATTGAAGGCTATTAGTCATTCTGGAATTTCAGTGCCAATTTATTCCAAATTTAATGTTGCAATTTAATACTGTAGGATTAAGTTTCAGTTAAAGGGTACATTAAATAATACTTTATTTTCCTTCCTTTGATTGTTTATTTATGCAATTTATCCCATTGACTCTTGGTAGCTTACAATTAAAAGTTAGAAAACAAAACCTTGTGAACTCTCAGGTTTCTCCTTTCTGCTGTGTATTCAAAATGGACAGTGATTGATGTATATAATCTCTAACAATACTGAAACACTGCAAACAGGTCTAAGTCCAGGTTCTAAATGAAAGGGAATGACTCCTGCATCAGACAAAAGCAGATTGTCCAGATGGAAAGTCAGAGCACTAAAACCACATTTACAATCCCTCCACTGCTGGAAGGTGACGAGGCACATGATTATGTGAACATATCTTTGGAATAGAGTTAATGGAGCATCTCCATGGACAGGCATCTTCATGGAGAGACCAGAGGATGAATGGACATAATCCATATAAAACATGTCTTTTCCTAGGACACTATAGTTACCTGAAATACTGCAAGGCCCCACTCGTTATTCTTGTCAAAGAAGGATTATACATTAAAGGTCTTCCTGAAAATGAGAAATGTATGTCTTAAGTCCAGTTTTATTTAATGAGACAGTGAGATGAATGTCTCTTAAGAGACTGTTCTAAAGCATTGTCACTGGAAAACACTATCACTGAACTGAAGCAAATTAATTTTAAACAAAATACCATAGCTTCTAAGACAAAATAGCTCAGAATGATTAATAGTTTTGTACAGAAGAAGACAATCCTTCAGATACCTTGGGCCTAAACCATTGGGGGTTTGATAGTCATTTGCAATTTAATATATACCGGGCAACAAAATAATCTTGATTTCCTTAATTGATAGAATGACTACCTATTGAAATTATAACAAGCACTACCAGTTGTTTTTTGTTGAGAAGATGGCTGAGCTATATTTTTTTAGCTGAATATAAAGCTGGTTGAACATTCATACCCAAATGTACAGCACTGTGAAGCTAGATAAAGGTAATATGTGATGTAACACACTTCTCCGTTCTGCTGTTCTATTGAATATATTTGGAAGTGTTAGAAACTATCAAATGGCAATGTGGATCATGACTGATTCCAACACAAAGATAGGTAACAAACAACTAACATGACAATGTTAAGATACGGGGTGAGCTTGGAAAAATGTGAACAATCCTCAGAAACCAATTATGTTGAATTTCATATAGGACAATTGGTAATTCCTACATTTGTAATAAAAACCACATTTTTATGATTTTTGGTATTAGAAGGACCATATTGCTCAGCTATAAATGCAAGAACTGGGGTTCTTTTTTTTAAATAAAAGTTTTATTTAAGTTTTCACAAAACATACAAATACAAATAAAATATCTTTTTTTTTGAGAACAGCGTGCCCCCGGGTTATCACTTCTCCATACAGACATAAACTCAATACTTATTTATTTATTTATTTATTTATTTATTTATTTATTTATTTATTTATTTATTTATTGTACTTATATACCGCCCTATCTCCCTGACAGGACTCAGGGTGGTGCACAGCCAAATTAAAATATAAAGAACAATACAAAATTAAGAACAGTTAAAAGACCAAATATAAAAGACTGAAATTTATAAGAAATTTAAAAGCCAAACTAGATAAAAAACTAAATTAAAATCCTAAAAACCCCTAGGCCAGACCGGCTTGATGAAATAAATAAGTTTTCAACGCGCGCCGGAAGGTCAGGAGATCGGGGATGATCCTCATCTCTGGGGGTAATTCGTTCCAGAGGGAGGGTGCCCCCAATGAGAAGGCCCGCACCCTTGGGGTCGCCAGCCATTCAGCCGGCGGCACCCTGAGGAGGCCGACTCTATGGGAGCATACTGGCTGATGGGAGCCCGATAATGGCAGGAGGCGGTCCCGCAAATATCCTGGTCCCAAGCCATGGAGCACTTTAAAGATGGTAACCAAGACCTTGAAGTGCACCTGGAGGACCACTGGGAGCCAATGCAGCTCACGCAAGAGTGGTGTAACATGGGAGCCCCGAGGAGCCCCCAACACCACCTGCACAGCCGCATTCTGCACCAGCTGGAGCCTCCGGGTGCACTTCAAGGGAAGCCCCATGTAGAGAGCATTGGCATAGTCTAGGCGGGAGATCACGAGGGCGGCAGTGACTGAAGCGCATCCCGATCCAGAAAGAGCCGCAACTGGTAGATCCTACGGACCTGACCAAAAGCCCCCCTGGCGACGGCCGCCACATGGTCCTCCAATGACAGCCATACATCCAGGAGGACACCCAGATTGTGAGCCCTCTCTGTGTGGGCAAGAATTTCCCCCCCCCACAACCAGCGATGGAACCAGCTGGTTGTATCGGGGTGCCGGGAAGCACAGCCACTCAATCTTAGATGGGTTGAGCTGAAGCCTGTTCCGCCCCATCCAACACCGCACGGCCTCCAGGCACTGGGTCTTCACTTCGACGGCTTCATCGGGGTGGCCCGGGGTAGAGATGTACAGCTGAGTATCATCAGCGTACTGATGGAACTCTACCCCAAAGCCACGGATGATCTCATCCAGCGGCTTCATATAAATGTTGAACAGAAGGGGCGAGAGCACCGACCCCTGAGGCACCCCGCAAACCAGGGGCCTCGGGGCCGATCTCTGCCCCCCTCGCCAACACAAATTGTGAACGGCCAGAGAGGAAGGAGGAGAACCACCGCAAAACAGTGCTCCCCACTCCCAACCCCTCCAGCCACTGCAATAAGATACTGTGGTCGACAGTATTGAAAGCCGCCGAGAGGTCTAATAGGACCAGGATAGAGGAATGACCTCTGTCACGGGCCCTCCAGAGATCATCTACCAATGTGACCAATGCTGTCTCCATGCTGTGCCCGGGCCTGAAGCCCGATTGGTGTGGATCCAAATAGACAGCTTCATCCAGGTGCTGGGGGAGCTGCCGTGCCACTACACTCTCAACAACCTTCACCATAAAGCGAAGGTTGGAGACCGAATGATAATTTGATAACAAAGTTGGGTCCAGGGACAGTTTCTTGAGGAGGGGTCTCACCACCACCTCTTTCAAGGCAGCGGGCAGATATCCCTCACTCAAGGAAGCATTAATAATACCCTGGAACCAACCTCGTGTTCCCTCCCGAGTGGCTAACACCAGCCAGCAGGGACATGGGTCTAATAAACATGTGGCATTCAGCCCCCGCAGCATCCTGTCCACATCTTCAGGAGTCACAGGATCAAACTCTTCCCAAATGACTTCTCTAAGTTCCACCCCTGACCCTCCGCCCAGAGTTGCCCATTCAGAGTCCAACCCGTCCCGGATCTGAGCGATTTTATCCAACAGGAAATTTGAAAAGTCCTCAGCCCGTCCCTGAAAGGGGTTCTCCCGCGCTCCCCCTTCCAAGGGGGAGCTCTAAACAGGGTGGCTGGGTGATTTCCTGCGGACGCAATAAGTGCAGAAAAGTGAGAACGCTTTGCCACCCTTATTGACACTAAATAGGTCTTAATATAAGACCACAATAGTGTTCGGTCGGGTCCAGAGTGAGTAGTCCTCCAAATACTCTCCAGGCGTCTTTTCTGGCGCTTCATCTCCCTCAGCTCCTCGGAAAACCAAGGAGCTGAGTGAGAGCAGCACCGGGTCAGAGGCCGCAAGGGCACGACCCGGTCAAGGGCTTCAGCCGCCACCCTATCCCAGGTGGCGACCAGGTCCTCAACCGAGTCGTGTGCTCGAACGTCGGGACATGGCCCAAGCTCCGTCAGGAACCTATCCGGAGACATCAGGCGCCTGGGGCGGCCTGGAAGTCCAGCCTAAGGAGCGAATGATCTGACCATGACAGAGGCTCAATAAAAACGTCCCCTATACCAAGATCATCCTGCCATTGTCCAGAGACAAAAACCAAATCCAGGATGTGACCCCCGATGTGAGTAGGGCTCCTAATTAGTTGGGTCAGGCCCAAGGCTGTCATGGAAGCCAAGAATTCTGGAGCAACCCCCAGGGCCCCTCCAGCCGATGGCAAGTTGAAATCCCCCATGACCATCAGTCTGGAGGTTTCCACGCCAAGCTGGCTATGATCTCGAGGAGCTCAGGCAGGGCCGATGTCACATAGCAGGGAGCCAGGTATGTGATCAAAAGGCCCATCTGAACCCCGGAGCCACACTTCACAAAGAGGGATTCACATCTGATTGTCTGAGGAACAGTGGATTTCCTAGGATCTAGATCCTCCCTAATAACCATCGCCACTCCCCCACCCCTCCCCTGGGCCCTCGGCTGATGAAAAACCCAAAACCCGGCTGGGCACATCTCCACCAGGGGAACACCCTCTTCTTGTCCCAGCCAGGTCTCGGTAATGCCTGCCAGGTCAACTCCCCCCTCCATAATAAGATCGTGAACAAGGGGGGCTTTATTAACTACAAACTTGGCGTTGCATAGCATCAGCCGAAGGCCCGGGGCCGAAACATCCGAGCAATCCAGGAAGCGGGACGTGACATGGGGGTCGGAGCATGCCACCACATGTAGACAGCGGGGGCGAGCTCCCACAACATAATAAGGCCCCCCATCAATGCCATACATTCTAATCCATATTTTATAACTATTTATCTTATACATTCTAATCCATATCTTATAATTATTTTTGCAATTTTTTTCAATAACTTTTTCCTTTCTTTACTTCCTGTAGCCTTATTTTAAATTATCTCATTCCTTTGTTGATTCAATTACATATCTTTTTCTAATTTTTAAAATCTTTTAATCAATGTTTTTATACTTTCATCTGTCCTGTTTAGAATTTCATATTATCTTTTCTCATAAAACAAATTTTCCCCTGTAATTACTAGACTGGAGTGTAACACCTTTGTATCTTTTTTCAAATCTTGTTTAAAAATTTAAGTTATACCTTTACAGTTACAACATTCATTTTCTAACCTCTGTTTTATAACACATACCTTATTTTCAGTCGAATTCTGCTTGGTACATTCCCTTAAAAATACACACTAAATTCTTAAAAGAAAAAAGTATATATGCATATATATGTATATATGTATAATAATTGTAAATGGAATAATTATTCTATTCAAGCACAGCTCTGCCATTAATATTAATGTCAATCTTTTACATTTCTATTTCTTTTAACAAACATTACCTAGTAATATCAGTTGCCTTTCACTTTAATCATCTATATTTCATATTTTACTTATTACTGTCTTTAAATAAAAAACCAAACAATAATTATTAACCATAGTCAATAAAGTTATTCTTATTCAAGTTCATCTTGTCAACTGATAAAAATCTTCCGGTTTGGGCTTCTGATTTCCGGTTTGGGCTTCTGATTTCCGGTTTGGGCTTCTTCGGCGATGGACCAAAATTGTGATTGTGCACGGTTTTGATCCGTGCTCGCTCTGGAATGCCCCGAGCCGCCTGGATTCAGGGCTGAAGCCTACCCTGTAGAGGTGGTGAAGAAGGGGGAACCGTCAGCAGGGTTGAGGAGAGCCGCATCTCTCCTCGGCTGGCCATTATTCCCTTTCCCAAAGGTGGTTGCTGTGGTGGTCAGAAATGGCCACCTCAAAGAAGAACCTGACCAGACAAGATTGTGCAGGAGGAAGTTTAAAGGAGAAAGTTTGACTGACCGGGTTGAATGGAGAACATCTATTTAAGGATGTTACTTGAATTTTAAAGACTAATTCTATTCCTAAAAAAGATTTTAAGCAGCGAAAGAGAAAGAGAAAGGAAATTGAATTGACTTTTCTTCCCCTCACATTGACAGTTTTAATTGACTTGGAACATTAAGAAGAGATTCGAATAAGAAATTGATACTAATCCACTTTGACATTAATAGGCTGTTTCTAGCTGAAAATAAAGTGTCGAAGGGATAAAGTTTCTTGGATAATTTAAAAACTTTCTTTAAAAAAAGAAAGCAAGCAGAGGAGGAAAAAAGGAAAAAAGAGGGTGGAATCTAGAAAATGGAGGAGACCACCTGGAACTTTAAAAAAAATCGATAGTGGAATTTTAACAAGGCTTGCAAAAAATACATTGTAGCTGAAACCTTGTTACAAGATAACAAAGTCGCTGGAAAGAGAAAGTGAGAAAAGAAGCAAGAAACAGTTTTGGATTATTGGATGATTCCTGGAACGTTGGATGGTTGATCCTAATGAAACAAAATAAAATCAATTGGGGGTTGTTTAAAAATTTTTAAAATGGCATCATTCCTTGAAGAGTTAAAAATGATACTCAAAGAACAAAAAGAAGCACAAGAGGGAAGAGGATCTTTTGGCTTCGTATTTCAATTTTTAGAAATGGAGATCTTGAACTATGAAAAACAAGAAACGCTGGCAGAACAAGAAGGGCGGGACAACGAAGAAGCCATCTTTAATGACCAAGCAATTTTAAGCGGGGTAAAAAAGGGAAAGGTGGGAAAGGGAGTTAAAAACTTAAGCATTGAAGCAACAACAACAACAAAAAAGAGTAATTTGAAAAGTAATCATAATATCAGGAAGAAGCAGAAGGGAGAATCACAGAAGGGAAAATCAGAAAAGGGAATAAAAAGGGGAGGGAGAAGAAGAGAAGGAAGAGGGAAAGGAAAAGAAGCTACAAAGGACAGAAACAAGATATAGAGGTACAGGAAAAGTGTACAAATATTAAAGGTATAAACCTATTTAAAAGACACAGAGACTATGGTTAAAATTTTATTTAAGGAGAGGATTCTGCAAGGGTGCATGGGATAGCATTGGTATACTAGAAAAGGGTTAGAAAATATGTTAGATGACTAAAGCGATAGAAAAAATATTGATGTGTAGTGGAATATTTGTAAAGAGAATAAGGCTCAATGATTTTTAAAAAGTTTAAAAAAAACTGAAAAGAAACAAGAACTGTGTTTCTTGTTGGATCACAGTCTGAATAGAAGTCAGAAATTTTATGTAGTTGGAAAAAAAGCAAGGCATTTATGAACTATATCAACAAATGTATAATGTCAAGAGCATTGCCCCCCCAAAAAAAGACTCTTAAATGGAACTTAAATTTATTACAATTATTATTTGAGAATAACTTAATTTCATGGGCACTTTGCACTGTTTCTTCAGGTTTAAAGGGTAATATGCATTTACAGAGAACATAGATCATGGCTTGGACCAGCAAGTTATAAAATATATATATATATTTGTTTCTGCATCATAAATAGGTAAACATCTTAATTGGTTGAATCTGAATTTTGTAACAACTTCTCTGAATTTCAATAGATTTAATGTTTGGAGATTACTGTCTAGTTTATTTTAAAAATAAATGTGATAACTTTGTGATCAGATGCAGTTCACTTAATACAATTTTATAATTAATTATTGGATGTTGAACTTGGGCCCAACTTTTTTTTTTGTAAATAAAAAATAATGATTTCATTTGACATCTAGGTCTTTTGAAATTGTGAGTAGTACATTCATGTTTTAAATATAATTTCTCCTTCCTAACTTTCAGGAAGTGAGTGTTGGAAGTTTGTATTTCATTGAGGAAGAGGAAACATATTTTTGGTCTGTAAAATAAAAGACAAAATTAATTGACCACAGAATGTTACCCATTGTGGCAATGCTGACAAGAGATGTGTGATGCCTATTAAGGAATGAAAATTTAAAAAGCACAGTGTGGTATATGGTTCTTTTAATAATAATTTGAGAACAAAGTAAGCACTTATTTCTTCATATACATAATTTAACAAAATATTTCATAGCTGAATCAAATTATAGTGTAGAAGGTGTTGCATAATGTTTGAAGGAACATATATTTGTTTTGCCTTGAACTAGTTTCTGTTCTTGCAGTCCTATGATAATTGATGCCTAATTAATATTAAATTCTCAGATACAGGCAGTCCTTGACTTATGATCACAGTTGAGCTCAAAATATTTGTTGCTAAGTGAGACATTTGTTCATTGAGCTTGCCCCATTTTATGATCTTGCCACAGTTGTTAAGTGAATCACTGCAGTTGTTAAGTTAGTAAGACAGTTGTTAAGTGAATCTGACTTCCCCATTGACTTTGCTTGTCAGAAAGTTGCAAAAGGTGACCACATGACCCTGGGACATTGGAACCATCATAAATTTGAGTCAGTTACCGGACATATGAATTTTGATCACATGACCATGGAGATGCCACAATAGTCTTAAGTGTGAAAAATGGTCATAAGTCACTTTTTTCAGTGTCATTGTAACTTTGAACAGTTAATAAACGAACTACTGTAAATCGAGGACTACCTGTACTGTGTTTGGTTCTGAGTAACAGATGCTATATTAATTCCTATATGGTTTCCATTCTTAGTGCATGAGGCCTAAACCTCAAACAGGAGATAACATGCTCATCTGAATATGGCCATAGGATGAAAGATCTGAAGTGAAATGCTCACTGGAGGTCAGGGTTTGTTTGTTTTTAATGTTAATGAAAAATAATATATACAGTTTCCTTTCTGTTGTATCTCATAATTGGTTGTCACTAAAAGACATAATTATCTACATTACCAAAGCTGCTCAGATAATATAAGGCAAGCTTAGTTAGAGAGCACCAAAAGAGAATTTACAAGTCCTGGCTTTGGTTTTTGTGTTTTTTTATTGTTGAGGTTTAGTTGACTTAAGGAACCTTGACTGAAATATATGTTCTTCATAGATCTTATAAACAGCATGGCACGGAAGTTTGTGAACAAATTATAGGCCTTATTTTGCTATAGGTGTAACACATTCCAAATATAATTGTGTGCAAACAATTTTTTTTGAGGCAGGGAGCAGAAATATAATGAAACTGAAGAACTGACATTGCTGAATGATATTGTAAAGGTTACTGATTTGCAGAAGGTCTTTGACTGAGGTGAGATATTTTTATTAGTGTTGCATATTAAATTAAAGAATAGGGAAACAGAATTCTACTCCTGAAGATGGAAAATAAGAGTTAGGAACTTTAGAAACTAAGAAAACTGAAAAAGTGTACAGTGGTGGTGAAAGGGCTTTCAGTGATAGCTAAAATCAGTTTTCTAGAAAGATACTTGGAGCATAATGCATGTGTAAATATCAAAAAAAGACATAACATAAAAAAGAAGGAATAGCAATGTCAATATATTATTGTTCAGCTCTTGTCAAGGTGAAGAAAATTAATGTGTTTCTGAAAGTAAAATTTCAAATTAAGAGATTCTCCCTCCCTCCCCCTCCTATCTCTCTCTCCACACACACACACATATGTACGTATATACTGTATATGTTGATTAATATAGTGTGTTGTGTTAGTACATTTTTTATCATTACTGTTCCTTGATAATAGATAATTAATCTAATTTCTAGTAGTTCAGTATTAAATAGTGTTCTGTAATCAAGTTTGTAATCAGATATATTTGTTTTAGGGGATGCAAGTTTTAATGCATTGCACAAAGTGATAGAAATCATAGAAGTTGTTTTCCTTCCATGGCTTATAGCTTACTGATGCTTGGGCAGTAAGGAAACAGATAATTTGAGTGCAGTGAAGGCTGAAATTAATAAGGTCAGGAATAAGCACCCTGACACCCCGCAAGATCATTAATAAAATGCTTTGTAGATGCTTATCACAACTGAGACTGAAAAAAACCCCAGCAAGAAGTTGCAATGGGAGAAAGAGATTTAGAATTTAAACCTTGGAGCAGATACCTTGATCGCTAGCTAGCTGGTAACATTCTGCAGATGGAATAAGGGTGTAATTTTTCATTATCCTTATTGCCATAATGAACCTGAACTTGTATTCATGACTGTTTCTATTTGTTTCTTATCTTCTTTTAACATTGCTCTAAGCATCTCTTCACCCATTTCATCTGCTTTATGACCACATCTAATTGTCGTTAACCAAGGACCACCCTGTACTATCAACGTAGTGATTGTACTTTACCCATACTTATAAGTCGTTTTGTCTAGTGACTTCACATAAATGTTAAAAGAGTTAAAACCTGTGGCATTCGGGAAAGTGGAAGCCAAGGTCTAGATCATTTCCCTCCTACCAACAGTTTGAATTTTGCTCCAATTTGTTATGTACTAGCAAATCAGTGGTGATTTAGGGAGGATGAGTATTTTCATAGGCTCATTGGAAAACAAGCATCTCTATATTAATTGGATTTGGAAGAAATCTCTAGACTTCTATTGGGTTTACTGATATACAGATTGAAATGTTTCATGTGACTTATTTATATGCTTTACTCATGACAGGAGATAAATTGAAAACTAAGCTTTTATATTTTCAGTAAAGGACAGTTGGGGCAGCTTTGTACATGAATACTAAGTATTTAGGCTGGGTAAAGCTTTTGAATGAGTTGTTGTAGAGAGTGTGGGACCATAAACAAAGAGCTGTATAAGGCTCCCAAATCATTTTAAGGATCATAATTTCAGCACAGCACTTTTTTTTTTTTTTTTAAGTGGGAATGGCTTGGAGAAAGTTTCTGGGTGATTGACTCCCATCCAAATGCACAAAAACAACAACATCTGAACACCACTGAAACTCCTAAAATTGCCTCGAACACTGCTGCCAGAATTAAGCAGGAAAGGGAATTAATGTTGGCTATATAATTTTTTTATTCAAAGCAATAGAATAAATATGAGGAGCATGTCATTATTATAGATAAAATTCATTGATAGACATCCTGAATTAGCTGAGAGAAGGCAGCTGATCTTAGCAAAAAGCATTCCCATGATATGTGAATTTTCTTTTTAATTCTTATACATGATTGAGCATTCTTATTAGAGACAAAGAGATGCAATAAAGGTAACATTAGCATGATAATTCTGTATAGTTACGTTTTACTAATTTATGGTGAATGTGTTAGGTTAAAAACAGATTTATAACAGGTTACTTTCAATGAGCCAGTGAGTATGGTCAATATAATTTTCCAAGGCATGAAAGTGCAGTTCATCCTTATAAAATGTAATAATTCACAGAAGTTGATTGGTTTTGTCTGGAAATGAGAATTTAAGTAGGATTCATAAAAATAGACATATCATCCACATTAAATTGATTTATAGGGATAAAATTTAATGTTCATACTTTTTTTCAGAAATTGTATCCTAGTCTTTGCTTCAGTGGTTCAGTGTTTCAGTATAATAAATTTAGACTCATAGAGACCACATCCTATTTACTCCCTAGAAAGCCATAGATAGCTCCTCATTAATGGGCAACTATAGGAGTAAATTAGCACAGGATGGTGTCTAACCCAGATGGTTCATAACTTAGACCTACTAAACTTAAATTATAGTTGGGAGAGCAATACATTTTGAGATGCCCGCTCCCCTTGGAATAAGACTAATGGATTACTTCATATTCTCTGCTGGGATGACAGATATGATCTCTAATTTTAATGTGAAGATATCTCTGAGCAATGATCATTTTCCTCCAAACCTGTGTCTAGCTTTAAAAGGAAGATAACAAATATAAAAAAATGTTGCTATCCAGAACTCCCATCAAACTACAAATTATATTCATGTAAAATGGACAAAGGAGAGGGAAAAACAATAAAACTTGTATATAAATCTTGTAAGGTTCATAGTTTATATACGTTCTTAATTGATTAAATTTCCCCAGAAAGGATCTGTAATTTGTACCTTAGCCTAATCACTTTGTTCAAAAATGTACTCAGTAAAACTAAACGGGGAATATGTAAAAGAAAACCCCAATCCTGATTTGATGAGGACTGTATAAAAGTTAAACGTTTTCTAATTGAACATTTAAAATTACGTAAGAGTAAAGACTCCATAGTTCCTGAAATCTCTCCAGGAGTAAAAAGGGAGTATAAAATTACTGAAAAGGAAAAGGGAGAAATGTTCTCTGGGGGAAAAAAAGTCTCCAAAATTAGAGATAATGTCACATTTTAGAATATAATCATTGATAATATGGAGAGAAACTAAGTTACTGGTTCCAATTATGACTTCCGTATGGGAGGTTAGACTAAGGTTAAACTAAGCGGTGGATATGAATGCTAGCAGTTCTATTTACAGCTATAAACTACATTTAAAATGCTCCCTAAATTTAACAACTTTATTCTTGTCTTTATGTTTAAAAAAGGGAATGATTTGATCTATCCAATTATGCCCAATTAGTACCATTAAGGATTATTTGTAAGCTCTATATCTTTATAAGCTCTATATCTATAAATCTTTGCTGGAATTTAGTGGACTGGTTAGAAGAGAAGATCATTCAGGATAGGGAAATCAACTATGGACCAGTGCTTGATCCTACAACTTCTCATTGAGTAATATATATTCCCACCATCACCACAGGAACACTTTATATGGGACTTTATTGATTTTAAAACAGGCTTCCATAGTTTCTAGAGAACAACTGTAATTGAAACTGGAGGAGATTTTTTGATACGTGCTTCTTAGCATTCACTAAATTTCTGCGTAAGAATTTGTTGCAAAGTTGTGTCTGACCCATCGTGACCCCATGGATGTTTTTCTAGGCTTTCCTGTCCTCTACCATCCTCCGGAGTCCATAAGAATACTCATATCCAAATAAGAACATCTTTCTGACCTGGTGCCTATATATAAGAGTTAAAGCAAGGTTGTATTCTAAACCTCTTACTTATTTTCTGTATTAATGATATGGTGGCAAGGCTTGCAAAATTAGAACATTATTCACTAAACCTGGCTGGCAAAACTACTGCTCTTCTCTTGTGTGCAATGATGCAGCCAGCGTTTCTGCTGCTCCTATAGATTTGAAGACAATTGCCTCTTGCTGCATTGACCATGATTTAATTATTAATTATGAAAACAAAATGTATCATCTTTTCAAAAAAGCCTTTCAGACATAATAATAGGTAGCAAATAAATGACAATGACATTGAAGAAATTCAGGCTTCAAAAACCTCGCGGTGAGGAGGAAATTGGAACTGTGGGTAATGTGCTTAGCCTTTTTTATAGAAATGTATGAGATATATTTCTCCGTGTAAAATATAATATCTGGGCAGGCCCAAGGCTGCTTTCCTTAGTCTTTTACTAGATGACCAGGTGGCAGGGATTTCAAACAATGTATCCCGATTCTGGGTCAGGGCTATGATTAACCCTATACTACTACTTCAAGTGAAGTGATGCTAAGCCTTCACTAGGCTTCCATAACTTCCACTGACACCCCCTCTTTTTTCCCACTTTCTCCTTTTAAACATACACAGACCATTTTATGTTGTATGTTTACCACTTGTAGTATTGATGTATCCAGATTTGCATTCTGTGTGATGCAATTGATATACCTATCAGTCAGAGGTAAAATTTTCCTGTGTATCACCAGGTTTCAAAAACCTGGTAAAATTCATGCTTTCAAGAAGAAACACAGATTGGATTCCAGTTCTGGATCAGGTTTATTTAAGAGCTGTTGACCCACATTGTCATATTATATTTAGGCAGTAGTTTAGGATCTCAGCACTCTCATTGGAATAAGATGGAAAAGTGAGTGTGTCAGAGTGACATTAAATGTCTCAAAACACCAAATCACCCTCAAAAAGTTATATATAGATGTAGAGTGCAGGGGGGACAGTATAAGAACTCTGTGAATCTTTATTGGCCAATATATGGGAAGTTGAAATTTTCAGCAATATCTTCCTAGACCCTATTCCCAGAAAGGACTGAAGTATCTGCAGAATATTCCACCAAGAGCTGCCTATTCAGAAAGGCAAATGAAAAAATAATGAAGCGTAACAGTGATTGTAGCCTGTATATTAGAAACCTTTAACACTGTTGCATTAAGACGGTTAAAAAAAGGTTGAAGCTATAAAAACATTGATAATTGGTCCACCAAATTTGTAATACCACCCCATGTACTTACTGTTTCATAAAGAGTGGGTGAACAGATATTTTTGCTATCAATACAGGGAGAGTTGATTTCCCCTTGAGAATAGTATACACAAATTTTCACATTCAAGATTTTCAGGTTCACCTTTGGTTCATACAAGAATTCAATAGCATAGGAAGCAACGTAAAGACTCAGGTTAATGCTCAGATCAATACAATTTATTTTTAATACATTTGTATCCAAACTTTCTTCTAGGACAAGAGTGGGCCACAATGGGCCCCAAGAGCCCCCCTGGGTTGCAACACCAAAATTTAGTGGCAAATCACTGAATATTGCAGGTTCAGTTTCCGGCAGGAGAAAAAAAAAATCACTGTGGAAAATGCCTTACTACCCCTTAAGAAAAAAAAAGGACAATCTCCTCCCCCGCCCCCCCCCCCCGCGGTAAATGCAGCCCAGTCTGTAAAATAATTTTCTCTTGCTCTACAATAATAGCCCTACTAGTGAAATAGATGATATTAAAAATAATGACTAGCCAAAGAAGTTCAGAAATTGTAGTGACAGAAGGAAGAACCTGTCCCACTTAACTTGTTTCTTTCTGTATATCCTGTTTCTTTCTGTTTTGTAATAAAATGTTTGGAGAAGAATGCTTGTTAAATACTATGCTTTTCTGTAGATTCAGGCAATCATTCAGATTTGTTCTCGTAATTTTCTTAAGATGGTTCAGTGCAGAATGGAAAATCTGAAGGTATTCCATCATGTAGCACTTTTTTAAAACACACACACACATACACACATATATGTATGTGTACTGTACAGAGGATAAGAAGAGCACTTACTTTTCTGTACTTCATTCTATAGTTTATTAAGCTTTAAGACCAATATCTTTCTATAGTTAACTTTATATTTGTGAAAACTTTGTTTCCAATTAAAAATGGAATACATCTGACTTTTTGATAAAAGGCACATACAAGATTGGCCAAAGGGTGTAAAATGCACTTTGGTTTTCATTGGGGGAAAACAATTACAGCAACAAAATGTCTTGGGTATTAAAATATATCATAGCTAAGTAGGTGAACATGTCTTCACTTTCATGTCTATTAAGAAATTTCCAGATTAACTATGACAATAATGGGCAATATTTTTGATGACAATTGAAATATGTATGCATCTGTGTTGTATCTATTTAACTGCATATCCAATTATATATATATATATATATTTAATATAACTGCATATTCAGTTAAATATATGCTTTAGTGAGATTAAAAGAATTGTCTTTATTATACAGGTTCTAGAGGGTACATTGGTTTTTTAAAAAAATTCTTTTTGATTTTAAGACATTTAGGAACAATTTTGCTTTCTGGTTTCCACAGATACAACCATTATTTTAACAATGAGATGCCAATACATTTTTGTTTAGTAACGACAAGATTGGTACTAGACATGTGCAAAATATTCTGTGCATGAAAGAGATGGTTTCAGGTACTCCATGTTCAAACTGAAACATGCATATTGGTCCATGCACAGAATGAATTGGTATTGTTTTGTCCAAGAAGTAATTTAAGGGATGGTGACAAAATAAAGTCCATAAGGAATTGACAGAAGAGGAAAAAAAAGACATGTCTCATTGAGATATTGGCAGCAGCAGCTAAAGGAAGGGAGATATTGGAAAATCAGGAAGGTGGGCAGGCCAGTGAGATATACTGGACATTATATACTGGAGAGTAGTAGAGGAGGTGATGTTCCCCAGCCTTGATCTACTCTCCCTGTCCAGATTTGTCTGAAACAGAACAATTGAAGCGTTCTAAGTTTCAATCCTATTTAACTCTGTCTGGCGTTTGAATGGTTTAGCAGAACATCCTACCCGACCCTCCTGTAAGAAAGTGGTTTTGCTATGTTTTTTTAAAAACCTTTTTCACGCACATCTCTATTTGCATCAATGAAATGTGCTTGAATACATCTGCCTTATGAGATTTCAGTTACTTGTAGTTTTCAACAGCTACTTTATTGTTTATAACTATATAACCGGTATTGCCCACTACTTTGCTATTTAATTTACTAAATGCTCATTGCTTTAATATACCCAGGATTGTATTTTTATCAATTTTGTAGCCATTTTTTAAAACACCTTTAACGGATACCAAAGTGAATATGGCCTGTGCTTATACTTACAAGGATCTCAAAATGTAGCGGTCCTGATTGTTCAACACAGCAAGAAAATTCACTTTCACAGTCAACAAGTCATCTTACTCAGTTGAACACAAAAGTTAAATGGTTTGTAATTTCAATAGTAGGAAGGAAAATACAGTACAAATTACTAAAAAATACTAAAATATAGAATTGTTTTCAGGCATCCTTGCTACATTAATCGCAGCAGTCACCTGAAATTTGAAACTTTTAATAAAAAGTTCTTAAATATAAATTATATGGCAAATGTACAATACATTGCTTATACAGTCTTTTAATCCAGTGTTCTGTAGTACTCCAGCAACCAGTAAAGTTGCCTTCCTTTGTGAGAAAAAGTAACTACCCCAAGTCTTCCATTTTCTTACTATCATGAATGTGAGTGATCTGAATCGGGTATACCACTGTCTCTGTAGCTTCTGTTACTACTGCTTTCACTGTGGTTGTTTTTATATAGATTCATCCCATTAGGTGGAAATATGGTATGTATTACAAACTCCTCTTTAGACACTTGCTCATTGTTCAGAGAGATCATCTGAAAAGAAGTCTCCCTGATTTCTAGGATGGAATTGTCCTTCTTAGTTCCAGCCTCAGCATAGTCATCTTTTCTTCGCCGTCCTTTGCTATAGGTACAATTTCTTGAGAACAAGGAACCATTCCTGTGGACATACCAGCAGACTAAAGCAAGCAATGCTATAGCTACCAGAGCCACTGCACCTCCTATGATGGCGGCTAAGGGCAAGTTAGAGTTTTTGTATGGTTCTTTCTCTTGTTCATGGTTTAGGGTTGTTGTAGGATTGTACATTCTAAGAGGAGCAGTTTCGGTCTCTATGCAGACAGGAGTTTCATCATATAGATAAATGTTACTGGTTTCCATGGGAACCATGCATACACGGTATGGGGAATCTGGCTCAAGTGCAGTGAGCAGGTAGTCATTTCGGTCCCCTGTAACAATGGTTTCAGTTATAGATCCAAAGGCTGGGCTGTGACCCATTTTGAGCCAACTAAGTCTCAGAGCAGTCATGGGTAGTGCAACTTTCCAAGAAATGTGAATAGTCTCCGTGCTTACAGATTTTACAACTATGGTAATGATTTCCTGTGCTGGGGAAGCTGTTCTGTAATTTTTATGTGGATTAACAGTCCTTATTTCAGGAGATTTGGTCACAGAAATGGGCCAGTGTCCCTGCACAGGATATAATGTGTTTGGTATTGAAGCAGTAATTTGGATCGTGCTTACAATATCTTCATCTTTGCAATCAAATAGCTCTTTGTTGAGATCTTTGATAGCCATGCCCCGCACTTTTTCTGGTGCTTGACACATCAATCCACGTACATTAACTTTGAGAGGCAGGGTCTGTAGCCAATCACGAACCCATTTCATTTTGCACCCACAGCGCCAAGGGTTGTTGCGAAGAAACAACTGGGTTATATTGTCTAGGTCATCAAAGACACCCTGAGGTAAATTACTGAGATTGTTGTTTGACATATCCAATCGATATAATTGTCGTAGATATGCAAAAGCATTAGGTGGTACATGATTGATATGGTTTTCTTGTAGATAAAGCTTTCTCAGATTTGTGCCTGGCAAATTTACTGGAGCTGCTGTAAGAGAATTACGAACTAGCGAGAGTTCAGTTAAATTGACTAGATTTGTGAAGACCTTATCTCCTAATCCGTGATTGCTTAAGAGATTTCCATCTAAAACTAGACGTTTTAAATTTGTAAGATCTTGAAGGGACAGCTCTGAAATTGTGGAAATACGATTATCATCCAAACGCAATTCCTCTATTGTTTTGGGCAAGCCCCAGGGAATGGTGCTAAGGTGATTTCGAGAAAGAAAAAGTAGTCTGAGATAAATATTATCCCGGAAGGCTCCATCTTCAATACTAACAGCAGAAACTGAATTATCATCCAAATGCAATTCTTCTAGATAAGGAATTTGTGACAGTGAATCGTAAGTAATTGTCCTTATGTTATTTTCTTGCAAATGCAACTCTTTGACGTATTTTGGAAGATTGATAGGGAATTCATCCAAGCTGTTGTGATATAAATAAATTCTCTCTACTTTTATTAAGGTTTTTAACTCGGAAGGAATCCCAGCATTATTAATTTGATTGTTCTGAAGGTAAAGAGTTGTAGCATCCCCTGGAATCCCAGTTGGAATAGAAGTCAAGTCACGATCATTGCAGTAAATGAATCCTGCATCACAGCGACACGCAGAAGGGCATGGTTTGGCACTGGCAAAATGAGGTGCCATTTTCAGCAACAGCCCTATCTTTGTCCAAATAAGGATGAAGCTCCAGGTTACACTGATCATGGTCAAGTTGCAGTGAGATTTGCACACAAACTGGTGCTTAATTTTCAATAACCTAGGAAAGAAAATCAGATTAATAGTAGAATGCAGAGGGTAAATACTACTTTGAAATAAGATAGAAATTATCTAAAAAATATAGGATGTATATTTTTCCAGGAAAAAGTGTTATTGTATTTGATATTAATGTACATACATATGTGTATGTATATATACAAACATACACACACATACATACATAGGACTTCTTGAATTATAGTAAGAATGGGTTTCCTTATAAGAAATAACAAAGCAAGGGCATAATTAATTCCAACAAATTTTATTCTGTTCCTTGTTATACCCAGATTTTATTCTGCTGTGCTTTAGAATTTTGTTTCAGAATTTATTCTGTAAAAGGTCAGAATAATCATTTTGCCCACCCCAGAAATTTTAGAGAGCTGTATGATAGATCAACTCAGAATTCTTCGGAATAGAATATTTGCTTCACATATCTGAGGTGTGGGTTTTAAGATAGTAAATTTGTCACTTTATTAAATTTGTAATTTTCAGAAGTGTACAAACAGGTGATCATAGAAGGTCTATGTGGTCATTATGATTGACAGTGTCTTGATAGCCCATAATAATCAATGTACACCTGAACAAACTTTCATGAACCATCATGAAATGTGTGCAGCAGTCACTTTGGCTGAAACATTTCTGCAAACCAAATCCATATTGCTTTCAACTTTGACCTTGGTCACATGCTGCATACAAACCAGGAATAGTTCAACTTTAGTGACAGTGATGCAGCTTTTATTTATAATAGATATATGAACATGTATTAAACACCCATTCAGTTGATCATCAGCATACTGATGGCTTTTGCTAATACAATTAAATAATGTCCATATATAATGCATTATATTAGCTTATTTGTTATAAACTAATTTTAGTTGATTTGTTATACTGTCATATAAAATTAAGAAGGAACTGGAACAAATTTATTGAAATATTTTTTTCAGGCCCAATATTACTACAATAATGCTCCAATCCAAAGATTCCTATACTACATAGTTGCTAAGCTATCTATTTTAGCAAACAGCATTACTGTACAAATCTTACAGTAAGGACTGAAACCCAGCTTCTTTAGTACTGCTTGCATCTGGGTTCTGGATAGAAGGAGATATTCTTTAATTTCACATGGTCAATCTTTTATTTCTTTCTTGATACCATTTTCTAGCATGTCAATAGACTTTGTACTAATTGGCAAAATAATTTATTATTGTTGTTCTTACCTTATTTAAATATATGAAGGAATAGTTTGTGCTTACTAATCCAATGGACATCCAGTTTTCCAGAAAAGGGTTGACTTTGGAGAAATAAATTGTTTAGTTCTCATACTTCTTTTACATCAATACACTAAATTATTCTTATGGGTAAGAGTATATTTCCAAGTGAGCTCCATTATATTCAATAAGTGTTTTCTATGAAGTTTGAACATGGAACCTAAAAACATCCAGTTACTAAAAGTTTTACAGTCCTGTTACTCTGCTGGAAGAACAGTTCTAAGAAGAGAGAGAGGATTTTCCTTCTTTTAAATCTGCATGTGAAGGGGTTTTTTTGTTTTGGTTTAATATCCTTAATAAAAATGGCATTCTTTGTAATTCTCAGAAGCTTTTCTGCGTTGTATAGCTAGAGATGGTCAGTTCCATATCTTTAGAATTATTTGTGGGGTAAGGCTTAAATTATGATGGCTTCTTCATTAAATCAAGGATCTGTTTTTGGTCCAGAATCATTCAGCTGTAAACCTTAACAAGCAGCAAGTATTTTCTGATAAATCCATGCTTGCTGGGCTCTGTGTCTTCTTTAGAATTTGGTCAGGATTTCCAGTTTAAAGTATTTCCCTCATTCTGTCTGTATTTCCAGGTGCCCACTTCTTTTGGCAGGAATTTGATTTTAATTCAGAGGCTTTTCTTCTTGAAGAAATAAAAACACGAGGAATTTTCTCAGATATTTCACTCAACCCTTGCCTAAAAAAAGTAATAACAATAAAAATTAGTTGCTATCAGATAGAAATTAAGGGTCTTGAACATTAATTTAAAACAAAAATCACTTCAGCTATTGCATGAAGAGTCTAATCAAAACATGACTATGAGCTTGAGTTAACAGAGCACAAGGAATCTGACAAACATGACATGTGACCCTAAAGATGCAGATTAAGGCCCAGGTTCTTGAATGACCTGTATGCTTCTATTTATAATTTTCTATTTTCAAGGAAAGGCAAACACCTGTACTTTAAATCACTCAAAAACATTTAAAAAAAATTCAATAGCAATATTGCAATATTGTGCTGCACTTAATGTTTTATCCTGTTGGATTCCTTTTGAATTCTTTGGAAAGTTCTTCCTTTGCTGGAAGAAGCACCCAGTAAGGTAGAATATTTCTAAAGGGTACAGTTAGGTTGAGAAACACACTACATTTTTATATCTTGGTGATATTTTGGATTGTTATAATTTCTTACTATCTGATTTGTAATAAGCTAGATTGTGATACATAGAAGAAAAGATTTCCATTCTGAGAAGAGTTATTTAAGAATTATTTATGTATACACGTGGGTAGTCTACTTTTTCATCTGCAGGTCAAAAGTCTACTTATATGATTAAGACTACAATCTCAAACACACTATGAAATAAACTCAAGTAAATTTAATAGGGCATTTTAAAAATCATAATGCATACTGAATTCTCCCCATTGCATTCTAATTTCTAATCCCAAAATACTAGGTGATTATGCTGAGTAATATTTTTCTGTTAATCATTTATACACAGTATAAATATCTGTATGGTTAAAAGACTAGTCAAGCTTTTGTAGCTTTTAAAAATATTTCTGCAAAATAAATCAAAATTGCTTAGCTTATGACTTGAAAACTTATTTAAAATTGTTAATTATGCATGTACTAACCTAATGATTTGATTATTTTAATGATGAAAACAAGTTCTTAAGATATGCAGATTCAGTATATTAAATAAAACATCAATACATTTTGGAAAAACCAGTAAAAATACTTAGTTATTGTCAAATAAAATGAAAAGACTAGAGACTAGAAAGAATGCAGAAAATATTACTCACTTCACTAGCAAGCTGTCTCAATTGTTAAGCTACATAGCTTTTCAGAAAAACAGATTTGATGTTTATAATTCATTCCATTTATAATCAGTTTTTAACTCTGTAATCCACTTTTGTTTGTTAATGGACATATTTCTTTTAATGTTTCATTATATTTGTTTGTGAAAAATAGTTCCAAATAAGTTTTGCAGAGAGTAATTGGGTGAATATATAAAAAACAGGAATAAGTACATTTATAAGAAATGTAAAGCTTTAATATAATTAACAAGGAAGACAGATTCAATGAGGTATCTTTTAAGGAAAATAAGAGGAAAGTATAAAAATATATTTCTGCTTGAGTCGAAGAAAGCAAACTTGGCTTTTATGAACTGAAAAAGCGTAGATCTATTTTCATATGCTTATAATTTTTCTTTTAGTGTATTGCTTAATATTCAATCTCTGATGTACTGCCACTATTATATTAATCATAGTGTTGGATTAAAATGAAGGCAATACAATATAGTTCTTGTATTTATAAATCTTTTCCTCAAAATTATCTTAAAATAAGAAGATAAGACAAAGTAAGTCTCCCTGAAGGAAAGAAGATTGTTTCAAAAATGTGGATTCTCTCATTTCTCTTAATTAGAAAGAGGTACAGTTTTCTTTACTTTTCCCTTAATCTATTATCCTGGAATTCCAAGAGATCCTTTATGTTTCAAGTTAATGCTGAGAACAGTGTGTTTGCATAATAAAGCCAAGTGATCTGTCCAACAGAATAGAAGTTTGCTGCCTTGTTCAATGCTGCTTTTTTTTTTTCCTGGTGGTGTCCTTACATATTCTTTGACACCAGGTCATTTATAGCTGAGTTTGCAAAATGAAAAGAGAAATGTCCCCCACTGTTAAGAGACACTGTGACCATGTTTTTTGTAGCATTAAACTGAGGCCTACAAATTTGAAAGGGAACATTAATTTTGAATAAAACAGGAGGAAAGCGAAACCCTGGATTCACTAGTCCACAACAACCCTATTTATGTCTAAAAAGTACTCATTATTTTACTGCATTGCACAAAAAGATGGCTTTCTTCTAAGTATTGAGGTGAATTGTTCTTATTGTCCTATAGTTCTATCTAAAACTATGTTTCAGTATTTTAGGAAATAGAATATCCATGTATATTCTAGATAACATATGGCTGAATATGTGTGCTCATTGATATTCTGATATGGTAGACTTAATTTAATCTAGCTGCAATCCACAGCAATGCTTTGGAAAAACATATCGTTTGGCTGTCAACATGATAATAAGTAGAATTTTTTCACCAAACTGTACAAAATTAATTGTTTTATGTATCTATCTGATTTATGGTTTAATGCTTGTAGATTAAGGAAAATGTCTCCTATTTTATCTTCAGGTATATTAATTCCTATATGGATTAATCATTCTAGAATCACTAGTAAACTTTTCCTGCTATAAAACAGTGAAGATATTTTAAACGTGACTTAGCAACATTGAAAATAAAATGCATCAAATTGCCTTCTTAAATTATGCAGTTGATAATAATAACGTGTTTTCTAATTATACTGCCTGTGAGATTTATACAAGCATAGTATTTCAGACAGCTAATTCATTTTTTTTATATTGGACAAGGAGGTTATAATATCCTGCTTGGGGCAAAAGATTGTAAAGCTTTCTTGAGAAGTAATCCTCTGTACCTTTCTCTTATTTCAATGATGTGTTCTTTGGCTTATGCAAATAAGTAGCACATAGAGCTATTGTTTCTCCCTCAAATATAAGGATTTGCTCACAGTTTTCGTTCGATTGTTTTAATAATAAATTCTAATGCCAATGGCTTTCCCATAATTTTAGACTTCTATAAATAATAAAATAATGTGAGTAGAGGTATCTTCTATCTCAGCATGTCATCCTAAAAATGATAGAAATACAATTTCTTTTTTAAAAATTGCCTGGTACAAAACTGTAATTTTATTTATAAAAATGCAGCTTTTAAACAAAATATAAATTGTAATCACAAAATTAAGCTTTTTATTTGTTGAAAGCATGAAAAATACTGAAATATTGTTTACATGTAAAAGCAACAAATAAGCAAAAACCAAAAAAGACAAACTGACAAATCAAAAAACAAAAAAAAATACTTTTCCTATT
The DNA here is from genome assembly GCA_023653725.1 of Bungarus multicinctus. Classification (NCBI taxonomy): domain Eukaryota; kingdom Metazoa; phylum Chordata; class Lepidosauria; order Squamata; family Elapidae; genus Bungarus; species Bungarus multicinctus. The sequence continues at coordinate 150,836,072 of CM042836.1, forward strand.
TTGGGAGAAATTACAGTATTATCCCAAATCCTTTCCCTTCCTAATATAGCATCAATCTATTTAACAGGCTTTATTGGCAGATCAATAAACTTAGGACTTATTTTATTATTTTATACTAAAAAATTTTGTGTCTTAAGTTCAATGGGACCAGATCCAAGTTACTCTGTTTAGAATTTCAATTCTCAACTTTGATTATCTTTCAAAAGTTGCTGAATTTAATTTGTCCAAATGTTAAAGATCAATTGCTATGACTGGTTGAAAATTCTTAAAAATATTTAATTTTTTATATATTGGTTAGTATATACCTGAAATGAAACTTCAACCCTTGTTCTTTGGGCCTGACTTAAAGAAATGCCAAAACTTAAATAAAATTTTCTAGTTCTTCATACTTTTGATAGCATATATTCCTATATATCATTATATATTTTTGGTTAGTTTATTTCCCAAATACTAACTTTTAATGTAACACTACCAGATTTCTAGTACACATTTTATTGCTGAAGGTTAATTTTAGGTTTTAATTTTATAGTCTTCTAATAGTCTTAGTTAATGATTGCAAGAACACTTCTGTAGAAATAAAATTGTTTGAAATCATGGGAAGTCCGTGTGATTAAGATCTGAGAAATAATCAGAATCTGATGCAGTTAAATTAAGTTGGAGTTCAACTTCCAATGCACAAAAAGCACTGCTATTGTTCAACAAATCCCATTATTTAGTGTACAGAAATTATAGGTTCTTTCTCTAGTTCATTTAAATTTTAGGAGAAAAACAAAACCAATTATCTAATAGATTAGTTGTTTAAGTTAAAGGACAGTAATCTGCATTCCTATAAGCTAAGATTGTTGCTGTAACTTGAACACAGAAATTCTGCCCGCTGGGGGGTAGCACACACTGCAAACTACACAGCAACTGCAAACCTCTCTCCTTTTTAATGCAACTGTCTCATTTCACTGCTTTAATCACAAAGGCAGAGTGTCGAAGATTCCAGAGGAACAACTACATAGGGCAAAAAGCATTTATTTCTCATGATGGCTATTCTGTTACACTAATTTTATAGGGAAATTGCACTCTAAAAATGCAGTTTGAAGATCATTCTCAATAATAAAAATAAGGTTTGATATAGGTAGATGGCCAATGTTCCTTAATGGAAAAGATAATGAGACAGAACTAGAAGAAAAGCTGTGAAGGGAAAGAAATCTTATGTGGTGAATAGTTCCCTACATTTAAACAAACTGAGGAAATTCTTTTCCAGTATAATACAGTATGAATATGAATCCACTGTTCTCAACTTTGATATCTGGAATGTTGGAAGCTAAAATATTTAGAAGCTAAAATAGATATGTTTATCTATTCAGTCCAGCATTAACTATATCAAGAAGAATACTAGCAATCTTGCTTCCATGGCACATACTAAAACTTTTCCTAAAATATTAAAGATTTCATAAAAGCTTTTGTAATATAAGAACTAGTCTTATATAAATGACTTGAAATTGATATTGCTTTGGAAGTAGGGTGCCTTATGGGGCTAGGATTATAGAGATAGGTGTGAATAATCAAGTCTGTGTTAGATTCCAAATTACAACTTAATGTTAGAGAATAATTGTTTCAAAAAAAGTAAGAAAATCATTTTCTTTCTACTACCTTTTAAAACTTTACTGTGGCAGTCTTTAATTAGCTAGTGATTTTTGAATTTAATAATAGTTAATGCAAAGCATTTAACTTCTAGATGAGTTGTATTAATATTTAAAACAATCAGTGAAACAGGCTTTTCACCCTGATAAGTTAAGTAGTTAGTCATAGATAATGCTGGTTGTAAATTCAATGCTTACCAACTGAATTTCATTTACTGCACTTAAATCAACTTGAGTGATTCTTCCAAAGTAGTAGTTGGAATAAACCTTTTACCTAAAATCTTAAATTATGTACTGATTTTTAGGTTCAGGGACTTACAAAACATGGGACTTTTTTTAGCGGAGAAGTGTTTTCAGTACACTTATTTTTTATGCTCACAACTATACACACAGCTCTTGAGCATATTTAAGCTCTGTATGGGTATGTATGTAGCTAGACAGATCCTTAGTGATTTACATGTACATGAAACAATTCAGTGTGAATCTACACTAGTTTAGAAAGCCATTTATACCTTTTTCATAGGGAATAATGAGCAGAACACAGGACTATGGCTGTCTGCCGAGATTACGGCTCTGTGTGGTTTACTGCTAAATAAATGAACACTGGATTATAGTTTAATCAGGATTGAAGGTAATTATATTATCAATTCTAATATATTCAGTTAATGAAGGAGAAAGCTATTACAATTAGACAATTTTCTGTAAAGCTACTAAGCCTTACATTTAGTTCTCCTTTTTTAAAAAAAGCTTTAAATGATTCTGTTGGAATGGTAGGCCTTTTAAAATCCCATCCCATTTTTTTGCATACATATTCTAACATTTTAACTTAAATATAAATCCAGTATTTATATTTTTAGATTTATAGTCATACTGTTCTTACAACGTGGAAGACACTGGGTTTCCAGAAAATAAACCATGGCAAAAGCTTTTTATACAAAATCCCTAGACTACTGGTTTTATTTAAAAAAAAACATGTGGCAATCTCTATTTCATTTTAAAGTATCTTTAGAGTTATTGGCTTAATTTATATAGCTAGATTTATTGGCTTGTAATACAGGTCAAATACATTAGGCATCTTTGGAATCACATTGAAGAAAGATTGTTATATGTGCATGTTTATGTGTGTGCGTGTGTACATGCATGCATGTGGTGAATATTTGGGTGCATGTGTATGTTAGTCTGCCTTAGGTGTTAGATTGCATCAAACAAATATGGGATTTCAGTAGTAATGCAAGCTTTAAAATCTAGGTGTAGCTGTTTGTCTATCCTTTTCCAAGAATAATAAAACTTCTTCCAAGACTAAGATGTTGGCTCTTGAACGAAGCACTCATTTTTAAAGGACTATTGATCTCCTTGTTTAGCTGTAAAAATAAGTATTAAGGGAACACACATGCTTCATATTCAGTGTTGGAGATAGCAGAAAATATACACATGTCTGTGTGGTCTCTATGCTCTTTAGCATTTTGTTGAACAAACAGCAAAGTCTGCCATTTGATTATTTAGGTACGTTTGTTTTAAACCACAAAGCTTTAGTTTGAACACACAGCTTTTAAATCAACAGCTTTTATTTAAAAAAAACTCATATTGTTATAAATGCTCTTTTTGCATTTCATTGTTTATTTGAAACCGTCTCTTCACGCTCCTTATTTTTCGTTCCTCATACAATGAAGTTAAATGTAATAATCTCTGAATCAAACTTGAATACAAATTATTTTTTTTAAAAAAACAGTGAAAATACTTACCAGCAGGCTGCAGTAGGAAAAAAAGAAAGAAAGCAGCAACAAATCTAGAAATTCCATTTATAAACGCAGGACCCTAGTAATTCCAGCATGGGTATAAAGCCTCTCCGTTTCAGAAACCACAGACAAAAAGCAGCATCAGCAAGCTGTTGTAGGCGCTTTCACTGTGTCAGTTTCCTTCTCCCTCACTAAGAAAGAGCGAGGGGGGATTGCATTCCAGTTACGTGCGTGCAGCCCACCTCCAAAGTCTGAAGTTAAAGCTTTCACCTAACAGTGGTTGAGTAAAGAGGTGATGTCATCAGTGGGTATGGCTTTGGCTCTGCTTCAGAAGGCATCTGAATAAGCAGACAATCCAGAGTGGGCTACAAGACACCAGAGGGCGTCAGAGAAGGCAAATCCAGATTTGTGTGCCAAAACAAGTAAATGAACTGAATTAACTGTTCACCAGAGTTAGCTATGCCTCAAAGATTTAAGTCAGCTTCAAATGAGTACATTTGGCAACATGCTACATAGATATGCAGTTGGGGGATTTGTTTTGACATAGTTGTGGGTATTATTATATTTAGACTGGGCACAATTTGAAATGCACATTACATTTATTAATTGGTTACATATATCGATCATTCCACTAACCCTATCATAGGCTTTAAGATCTTGTTTGAAGATTATATAATTAAATTGCTGGATAATTTATCAGCGACTTTTCTTAACAGTTTCTTAGGTCATAAACTCTTTTTTTAATGAGAGAAAAAGGCTAGTGTTTAGAATTCATTTGAGGAGATATTTGGTACTTTAGGCAGTTTTAATATTTATCATGAAGGAACAAAAGCAGATGAATCTCTTTACAGAATATTAAGTGGAGTTCTGTGTTTTATTTATGTCAAACATGGAGGTTGAAACTGCATCAGAAGCATTTTTGGAAAAAAATAAAAATTGTCAAGTGAACAACCTTGAAAATTAAAACATTGTGGAAGAGCTTTCATGACTAAGTGAAATGCACAGAAATTGGAAAGATTTTCAGCTATTCCTGTTTTGTTCATGTTCAGTTTAGAGTGCTGATTTCAGGCTGTGTAGTTGGAAATTCTTGTTAGAACAGATAAAGCATTGTAGACAATCATGCCTTATCTCTATGATAAAACTGTTTGAATACATCTTATGTTTTCTACTGCAATCTAGTTATCTTTCACTAGTAATTTATTAACTAGATTGTAATTCCTTTCCCAGCATCTGCATGTCTTTCCAATGTATTGATCCTAAATCTGGTTACTTGCAGGCAGCCTTCAAGTATTTGGCTGCATTCTGTGTGTTCAAACCTTTATAAGCAGCCTGCATTAATCTGATATTCAGAGTGGGCAGTTCTCGTAGGCATCAGAAGAAAGAGGAATGGTTATTAATTTCACAAGAGATCTGAACATTTAAAGAATCCATAGCTATGAAAATAATTGCAGACCTAACATATTTGGAAAATAAAGGAAAAAGGAAAAACATTTAACCCTGTCCTCTTTAAAGTGTTACATGTATTTTCATCAATGAAGAAAACAGATTTTTGCTTATGTTCACTGCAGAATATTGTTCAGTAGTTTGCTTTGGGGAATTTCTATTCTGCAAATGCTTTTTCATCTGTTATAGAATCCTCATTAGTCCATTTAAATCATTCAACAGGTTATCGTGCATGTTATATAATTTCTCTACATGTATCAGTGGAAAGTTCATAAAAAGATATGCAGAATGCACATTCAGCTATCTTAGTCAGTGAAGCTTAGCCAAGTGCTTAATGCATCAGTTAGAAATGAAACAAATCTTCTTGAACAATTCCAATGGGTCCTAGAGAAATAATTAGATTTTACCAGGTCACAGCTGCTGTAGAATACTAAAACAGTTTTTAATTTTTTTTAAAAAAATAGTAGTATTGAGATTTATCTTTATTTCTACTTTTATTATTTAGATTATTTAATATCTGTTGATTGTCTATATTTAAAGGTAGAACATACATCACAACACTGGGAAGGATGAGGCTCTGTTAAGTGAAATGAAGAAGCATTGAGGCATTATATATCAGGGAAGTAATTATTTATGTAATTTATATTTTACTTCTCCTGACCTGCAGTAGTTAACAAAAGGGACAGGCAATGCAGTGCAAATCCAGGTGTCAGCATGTGGGGATGACAGACTAAACATTATGAAATTCCTATGGGGGAAAGACTAAAGTAAAGAAATATAATTTCAAATTCTTGAAAAAAGCCACTTGGTCAATTATGTTTAGAGTCTAGCAGTATTTGAGAGATAACAAATTCTATATTCAGAAACGGTAGTTTAAGAGTAAGTTGAATCAAAATATTCTTTAATTTTTTAAAAATCTGAATTCCCTTCAGCTAAATTTTTAGGAGTCACATATTAGTACTGATACTCATATTTTGGACATGACTCCCTATTTCACTCACTTTAGAAGATAGCATCTTACCAGCAGACCTTAGATGATTTAGGAAAAGCACATTAAATTCTAACCAGAGTTGTATTCGGATGCAAAACCACTGGGAAATTCCAGGACTATAAACTAAACTGGGAAATTATCAAAACAAAACAAAACAAAAGCATTGGAAGAACACAATAGCAAAGCTTTCCATGGTTTTTTTTGGGGAAAATCAGTATAATCACCAGGAGTTTGAGCTTGATTTGAATGAGACTTTACTTATTCCATTCTTCCTTATGTACCATACATTCAGTCAACATACATCTGTCTGTATGTCCAGACATCCATGCAAATACAGGTAGTCCTTGACTTATGAGGTTGTTTAAAGCACCTCTGGTTGCCCTAAAACATGCCAGCCATGTGGACAGCAATAATAAAGCTTGTATACCAAAGATCTGAGCTTTGTTTCTGCAGCCCATCGCAGAAGTTTCTCTTCTGCACACAGAGGAGAGCTGAACTTTGGCAGAAATGCAGAAATGAAATTTGGGGCCACAGGATCCAAATTTCATTTCTGCAGCCCATTGAAGAGTTCCTTTCACGTACAGATGACAACTGAACTCTTTCAGTGAGCTGCAGAAATGAAACTTGGATCCTGTAGGCCCAAACTTCATTTCTGTATTGTTGGTCATAATATAGACCTGGAAAATTGGGAGAGAATGTGGGGATTATATTACAAACTAATTACATATGCAGCATACAGGGAAAATCAATACAAAGTGTTCTACAGATGGCATCTTCCCCCCACTAGACTGGCAAAAATGTTTAACTCAGACCCAAATTGTTGGAAATGTGGAAAAGAAGAAGGCACTTATTTCCATACCTGGCGGACATGCCAGGAAGTGAAAAAATATTGAAATACAATTAGACAATGGATAGAAGAAATCACGAATCAGAAAATTGAACTTAATCCGGAAACTTTTTTATTAGGTATAATAACACAAAAATGCAATAAAACAGATAGATATATCATGTTACACATATTAACAGCTGCAAGGATTTCATACGCACAACTCTGGAAAGAAAAAAGGGTTCCACCGGAAGGCATGGTTATAAAAAAAAAAAAAGATTGTATAAGAGATGAACAGGCTAACGATGAAAATAAAAGACAGAGAAGATTCAATTTACTATAGGGCCTGGTATGAGTGGTTTAGAAAAACAAAGAAAATAAAATGGCAATTAGGAAAAGAATGAGGGAATATGTAAATACATAAATATACCATGGAGAAGATTGATGTGTAAGGATAAAAGATATTGATTTATAGCAAGAGTAAGACGTAATGGTAAAGGAATACGTAAATACATATACCAGAAAATGTAAGGAGATGCAAAAGTTTTCTTGATATTGATAACAATGTATAAAGTTTTATTTTATGTTTTTAAAATTTGAAAACTTAATAAAATTTAAAACAAAAAAAAAAGAAACTTGGATCCTTAAGATCTGAGCTTTGTTTCTGCAGCCTGTGTGCCTCTTTCACTCTGTCCACTTAATAACCTCAACTCTGAGAGCCAGGATTGAAGTTGTTGAACAAACTGGTCACGTGGGCATCTTGGCTTAATGACTGTTTTGCTCAGCTCTGGAGATTCTAGTCCCAATTGTGATGGTAAGTCGAGGACCACCTGTAGTTTATTCCTATGATTGCATCTGTCTAGACCAGGGGTGTCAAGCTCATGTCGTCACAGCAGTGTCGTGTGATGTATTGGGACTTTTTCCCCCTTCACTAAACTGGCCGTGGCCAGTGCATGATGCATCCAACCCATGGACCGGGAGTTTGACAGCCCTGGTTTAGACACTCCTGTATTTATATTCATGTGTCTTTTTACATTCCTAAAAATCACTTCCATGTATGCATTCCTCTGCTTACATATAGCCATCAACAATCAGTTCACTCTTGATTGTTAGGTTTTAAGAAATTTGATCTTTCTTTCCTCATGTCCATCACGAAAATGCCACAAGCAATGGTCTAAGATATATTATACTAAATGGATGAAGGAGAGAAGATAGCAGGCAACATATTCAGAAGTAGAAGCATAGTAACTATTACAGGATTCTGGGCATGCACCTCCACTTTATAAAATATTAGGGTAAAATCCAGTGTGTGACCATATTTGAAATGGAATACATATTGGACTCTAAATGTTTTCTAAGTTTTTGTATGTGAATTTATTTTAGTTATTAATAAATTTATACAGATGCCCACCAAAGGTGACTCTGGGTGGAGCACAACAACCAGATCCAGTGACAGATACAAAAGCAACAGATATAAAAAATATAAAAATCCACATTAAAATAAATATAAAAACAGATGCATAAACCCTGGATGAAGGGAGAATAAGAATGGTTATCTCAATGATGGAGTCAGCTAAACATGTCTCTATGGGAGCCTCAAATCTGATAACCAGGTTTTAAGGGTCTTCTGGAATAGGGTTTTAAGGGTTGAAGCATGGGTTCCTATTTATATTCCTGCATTAGATGAATAAAGAGATTTTGAGCTGCAGCTGAAATTTAACAGCAGTACTTGGATTTCTCTTTACATTTAAAGAGCAGCACATAATAGCCCATCCAGCTTGATCAGTTCTGTGTTATTTCTGTTTTACTGTTTCCAGAATAAAATAACAATCCTCTTTCTCCTTTAACGATCCATAATCTCTTGCATGGCGGAGTCTGGGCAACTGAATGGAACTGAGTGTTTACTGACCGGATGCCCTTCTTGTCACCAGTGTGGAGTTTTATTTAGCATATTCTCAGTGTGCCCAGAGAGAAAAATATCTGCCTCTACCTAGGATCGAACTCACACCCTCCTGATTGTGAGATGAGAGCTCCATTTCTAAACCACCGCACCACTATTAATAATAATAATAGTAATAGTAGTAGTAGTAATAATAATAGTAATAATAACAGTAACAGGAATAGGAACAGCTTCCATCATGTGGCGATATCTGTAACACCATTCACTTTTGCAAGCGGAGCAGACAGTCGAAGAAGAAAAGCATGCTTGGGCAGATTATGTGAAAGACAGTGTTGAACCAGCTTTGATGGAGGTCAACAACAGGAAGCTGCTCAAAGTGTAGCAAACCAAGAATCAATACAGGAAAACAGCAGTGCAAACTTGGGCTGATAGCTGGTGTAACAAAGCATTGCATGGACAGTTCCTTGAAAAGATCCAAGGAAAAGTAGATAAGGAAAAGACCTGATTATGGCTGACCAACGGAACCCTGAAGAAAGAAATAGAAGGCCTGATTCTTGCAGCCCAAGTACAAGCCATCAGAACGAATGCAATCAAAGCCAGAATAGAAAAATCTGCTGATGACCCCAAATGCAGACTCTGCAAAGAAGCAGACAAAACCATCGGTCCCATACTGAGCTATTGTAAGACAATTGCTCAGACTGACTACAAGCAACGTCACAACACAGTTGCTCAGATGGTCCACTGGAACTTGTGTCACAACTACCATCTGCCTGTAGCAAAGAACTGGTGGGATCATAAGCCTGAAAAAGTGGTCGAAAATGAGCATGCAAAACTACTGTGGGATTTCCGAATACAGACTGACAAAGCTTTGGAACACAATACCCCGGATATCACGATTGTGGAGAAGGAAAAAGTGTGGATCCTCGACATTGCCATACCTGGTGACAGCAGAATCGACGAGAAACAACTTGAAAAAAGTCACCAGATATCAAAACTTGAAAATCGAACTGCATAACTCTGGCATAGAAACCAGTGCAGGTGATTCCAATGGTACTCGGTACACTGGGTGCTATGCCTAAAGAACTAGGCAAGCACTTAAAAGCAATAGGCACTGACAAGATCACCATTGGTCAGCTGCAGAAGGCCACCTTACTGGGATCTGCTCGCATAATCCGCCGATACATCATGCAGTCCTAAACGCTTCAGAAGTGTTCGACTAGTGATTTGTGATATGAAATCCAGCATAGTTATCTCGTTTGCTATATACACTGTAGTTTTTTGTGTCAAATATAATTAATAATACTAATAATACTAATAATACTAATAATAGGAACAGCTTCCATCCTGTGGCAATATCTGTAACACTATCAAACATCCAGATTTGCCCATCCCAGGTCCTTGGTAAGGACTCGATAGGTAGACAAAAATGCCAAACCCAGTCTGAACATCTGGCTGACTATGTAATTAATAATAATACAAAAATAAAGAAGACTAATTTCATATATTTAGGTCTGTTTAGCGTGGATTCTAATTGTACATTGCTTTCCATTCAAGCCTCTTCCTTTCATCCTGAGATTTCTCTCTCATTCTCACATTCATTATAGGGAATTTAGGATTCCAAGATATTCAAAAGCCACTGGTCCAAAATCTCAACATAATTAAAAAAAAAAAAACCTACAGTATGGGATTTCTCCTAACTGCCCTCCTAACTGCCCTCCTAACTTCCTAGTTATGTGGGAGAGTGTTCTGAAAAGAACACTTGTAAAGGAGGTCTCATGTTTCAGGAGACCTTTACAAATTGTTCTTCAATTTACATTTACAAGCTTAACTGTCAACGCAAATGACCACAGGAACTGTTGTGACAGAAAACTGTGCCCCCAACAATATCTGTATAATAAATCATTATTGTATAATGTAGAATACTGTGTATCTGAACAAGTCAGCCAAAGAGTTAATCGATCGATTTAATGAGTAAACAGTAAAAAGAAGTCCTTAGATTGTAAATCCGTAGTGGCTCACTAACTGTTTCACAGCAATTAAGACTCCTATTTTCCATTACCTATGATGTTGAGGAATAAAATACTTTCTATGGAAAAAAAAAAGCTGTGAGCAGGAGAAGGGTTTCTGGCCAGGTGCTATCTATTCATGTAACATTGGCATGAATACTTAGAAATCAAGGGGATGTAACTTTTTTCAAAGTATCATGTATTACTGAAACTAAAACACATTCCTCATATTGCTCTCTAAGCATGGTAGAAGAAAAATATTAAATGCATGAAAAATGCATTGACTGTATTTAATTAATATTATTTATATTTAAACTTAAATATAACTTCAAGTTTAAATTTTGTCCTTGCTTCAATCAGATTCTTTCCTCCTGAGCATACCAGTTTGGCATATGGTTTCTGACAAGCTGCTCAAAGTCCAAGTATGGCCCTTGCTTGAAAAAAACTGAGCATGCTCGGTTTAGATAATTGTGAATGGACTCCGCGAGCCTTGGAGTCCACATATTTTTTTATGAAATAAAAACATCTGGTATTTATTTCATATTTTATTGAACCAACATTCTTCTTTTATAGATGAAGTCAAGAATTTATTTTGTACGAATCGTAGGAATGTTAATTATTGAACAAACTTGGATACCTATAAGAAAACCTAATCTTATCCTCCATGCTAGAATTTAATGTGAATAAAGAATACACGCCTACCCTTGTCTACATATAGTCAGACATTGTAAGCACTTCTAAGCATTCTGCTCATTTTCCTCTATAAATCTTAACCTTACCTTCAGTTAAAAATAAATAATAATCTGGAGAGTATATTACCAATCTGCAGGGCATATCACCACAGCAAGATTATATTGAATTTCAGAAGGTTACTTGTCAGAAATAGTTTTTTATACCTTTGTCTTTAAATAACTGGAAAAGAATTCCAATACAAATACAGTGCGAAGTCCTAGGTTGTACCACATCACCTCTAAACGGTTTCAGTGAATTCTGTGCCCTAGAATCAGATGTGACTGGAAAGGGAATTTTTCCTTAATCTTTTCCATGTGTGATGCTCAAAATTTACTGATTTTGTTCCAATGATTTAGCTGTGTCCCAAGATTTCTCCCAATTTCTACTTTTGCTGAAGATGTTTTTGTTTTTAAACTTCCTGGTACACACTGTAAAAGCAATAGTGAAAACCCTAAATATTTTTAAAATATTAAAATCAGTTTGGAATAATGATTAAGGAGCTAGATTAGAAACCGGGAATCTGGGGGTTCTGCTCTTCCCTTAGGCATGAAAACTGGTTGGGTGACTTTGGGCTAGTCCACCCTCACTCAATCTAACTCACTTGCAGGGCTGATGTAGAGAAAATAGGAGGTTGGGATCGTTGTGTATGTCACTTCAAGTTGTTATTTTTTTCATCATTATTTTATACAACTCAGGGCAATATACATAACGATCCTACCTCCTCCAATAGTACCTCCTATCTTCTACCAATACCAAAATAAACTTACATATCATTTATCTGATAGTGGAAGCTAGTGATTATAGTAATTAACATTTCGTAAAACAGTAATGATAACTTTACTGGACCAAATTGTTGAAACTTATGGAAACTTAACTATCATTTACAAGTCAGAGGTCGATCAGCATTTGGAATTATCAACAATAACACATATCTAAAAAAAACATAAATAAAACCAATAACACAATAGCAGGCTCAGATTTCAATTTATTAATTACACTGCACTAACCATATTAGCTTGGTATTATCAGTGCCTAGCATTTGGGCCTCACCTGTTTTTGGAGAGAGATCATTCCACTATATTTCATCTAATGATATAACAATGAGGAAGATCTTTACCCTCCTTTGTTTTATGCTGCTGGAATTCATACTACTTTATGTGTCTTCCGGGTTTTGAAGATGGCCGACGCGGTGCTCCACCGCTGCTCGCTCCGGCCTAGACGGCCTCAGCTGCGGCCCCCCTTGTCCCCTAGGTCCCCCCGCCGGTGGCAGAGGCGGGGGAGGATCGGGGGAGGCCGGTTGGGACATCTGGAGACCGGTCGGGGGTCTGCTGGAGCCACGGGACCGGTGCAGAGGGCGGCGTGGTCGCGACGGCCCCGGCGGCTCCGAGTCGATTGTGGAGGCCCCGGAGGCCTTTCTCGGCGGTCGGCGGAGTAAGTCGGCGGTCGGCGGAGCGGGGTGTCTGTGGATGAGCGCTTGGCGGCGGCAGCGGCGGCGGCCTCGGGTCGTTGTGACGGCGGCCTCTGGGGTCATTGTGGCGGCGTCCTGTGTGCTGACGGCCTTACCGGTTTTCAGGACAGAGACTGTGTCACGGCATGGCCCCAGCGGCCCCCTGAGGAGCATGGTGGTCCTGGATTTCCCAGGGCGAGTTCGATTCGGGGGGGCCGTCTGGAGGGCCTTGGACTGGCCTCGGCGGCTTTGCTACAGCCGCGGAGGCCCTGGAACAGCTGCCGTGACACCCCCGGAGTTCCAAAGGACTGTGAAGAGGCCTTGGCGCCCCCAGTGAGGCATGGCGGTGTGGCAGGCTCGGCGGCCTCACTCGGGCCGGGGCGGTCTTGGGAGGCTCCGGTTGGTCCTGACGCGGGCCTGTTGCAGTTACGGCCCTGGAGTGGACCTAGGGCACCCTTGATGGCCCCGAAGACGGCGCGGAGGCTGGGGGACCCACGGAGGAGCTCGGCTGAGGAGTGGTGGTGCCGATGCCCCCGTGGGCCGCTTAGGCGGAGCCATGGTTGTTCCCCTTTCTTCCCTGGGGCCCCCACCGGTGGCAGAGGTGGTGGGCCCAGGGGGGGGATTAGCTCTGCCTGTGACCCTTTCCCCCCCGGGGGTCCCACCGGTGGCAGAGGTGGGACGACTGGGGGGAGGCGGCATATACCCCAGCCTACCTGGATTTTATCTTCCGCGGCCAGAGGATGGCAGAGACCTCAGGCGCTCCGGGACTGTCGAGGTGGCCGGGACCACGGACTTACTCGAGGGCAGAGCTCTGGGCCCTGAGGGATGTCCCCCTCTCCCTCAGGTGGCCTCCAAGGCTCTCTAAGACCTTTTGTAATGAGGGATCCTGGGATCCGGAGCGATGGTGGGGCCGAAGAAACCGGAGGAAGTGTTGTAAACCTGGGATTAAATTTTTAATGGGATTTTTTAAGGGGTTGGAAGGATCCAGGGCGGGCGGGGGAGACAGCCCGCATGGAATTGGGGGCAGCCGGGCCGGCACGCGCGCCTGGGGGGCCTCGGGGGTTCCTGTGTCGGGGTGGCAGACAGGGGGTGGGCAGCGGGAGGCCAATTTTATTAGCACGGTGACTGGGAGAGGTAGATATGCTGGGGGTAGAGGGCCATATCCGGTAAGGGGATCGCGCTCCCGATGTTTGCAAGCGGTAGCGCGCTCCGACCCTCCTTACCCATCCTGCAGCCCTGGTTGTCCGGAATCTCAGGCCCTGAATACCCGGCTGTTGTTGTGCAATGCCAGGTCCGTGGTTAATAAGGCTCCCCTGATCTATGATCTGGTTCAGGAGGAGGCCGCGGACCTGGTAGGTGTCACCGAAACCTGGCTGGGCCCAGAGGGCAGTGTCCCTCTGGTTGAGATGTGCCCACCAGGTTTCCTTGCATTCCACCAGCCTAGGGCTCAGGGAAGGGGTGGTGGGGTAGCGGTGCTTATAAAGGAAGTCCTCTGTCCTAGGGAGGCCACTGTCCCTCAGACGGCTGGCTGTGAATCTCTATTTGTGAAGTGGGGGCAAGGGGTACAGATGGGTCTTTTGATGGCGTACCTGGCTCCCTGCCACGTCTCATCGGCCCTACCCGGACTCCTAGAGGTAATAGCCGGGCTGGCGGTTGAGACCCCCAGGCTTTTGGTCATGGGGGATTTTAACCTGCCATCGCTCGGTGAAACCTCGGGGTTGGTCCGGGAGTTCTTGGCTTCCATGACGGCCATGGACCTGACCCAGTTAGTTTCTGCTCCCACTCACATAGGAGGACACATGCTGGACCTGATTTTTGTCTCTGGGCAGTGGTTGAATGACTGTAATTGGGGGGATTTAGTCATTACACCCTTGTCATGGACAGATCATTCCCTCCTTAGGCTGGATTTCTGTTCCGCTACCCCCCACCGCAGGGAGGCGGAACCACTTAGATGGTTCCGCCCCAGGCACCTAATGGACCCGGAGCGGTTCCAGAGAGAGCTTGGGCCATTTCCTGAGTCTCTGGCTCTCAGCTCGCCTGGAGACCTGGTGGCCACCTGGGATGGGTTGGCCGCCGGGGCTCTAGAGCGAGTTGTGCCTCTGCGACCTCTGACCCGGCACAGATCCCATTTGGCTCCGTGGTATACGGAGGAGCTACGGGAGATGAAGTGCCGGAAAAGACGTCTAGAGGGCATTTGGAGGGCGAGCCGTTCTGAGTCTGACCGAACACAGGTGAGATCTCATATTAAGACTTACCTTGTGGCGATAGGGGCGGCGAAGTCTTCGTATTTCTCCGCCCTTATTGCATCAGCAGAAAATCGGCCTGCCGCCCTGTTTAGAGTGACCCGCTCTCTACTTGAACCGAGAGTGCGGGATGACCTCTTGCAGGGTAGGGCGGAGGAGTTTTCCCGATTTCTGCATGATAAAATCGCTCAGATTCGGGAGGGGCTCGACTCCAATTGGATGGTCCCGGGGGAGGTGTCTGGGGCAGGTCTTGGGAGTGTTATCTGGGGGGAGTTCGATCCTGTGACCGCCGAGGGTGTGGACAGGTTGCTGGGGGGTCTGAATGCCACCACCTGTTTATTGGACCCGTGCCCTTCCTGGCTGGTTTCGGCCGCCAGGGAGACGACACGAGGCTGGCTCCAGGGGATTGTCAACGCTTCCTTGAGAGAGGGGGTGCTCCCTACCGCCCTGAAGGCGGCGGTGGTGCGCCCCCTCCTCAAGAAGCCTTCCCTGGACCCAGCTATTTTAAACAACTATCGTCCAGTCTCCAACCTTCCCTTCGTGGCGAAGGTTGTTGAGAGTGTGGTGGCACGTCAGCTCCCCCGGTACCTGGAGGAAGCTACTTACCTCGATCCGTTCCAATCGGGCTTCAGGCCTGGACATAGCACTGAGACGGCATTGGTCGCGTTGGTTGATGATCTCTGGAGGGCTCGTGACAGAGGGTTCTCCTCTGTCCTGGTCCTATTAGATCTCTCGGCGGCTTTTGATACTATCGACCATAGTATCTTATTGCGACGGTTGGGGGGGTTGGGGATTGGTGGAACCGTCCTTCGATGGTTCTCCTCCTTCCTCTCTGACCGTTCGCAATTCGTGTTGGCGGGGGGGGAGAGGTCCACCTCTAGGCCCCTGGTTTGTGGGGTGCCTCAGGGGTCGGTCCTCTCTCCCCTCTTGTTCAACATTTACATGAAGCCGCTGGGTGAGATCATCCGTGGTCTTGGAGTGAGGTGTCATCTGTATGCAGATGACACCCAGTTGTACATCTCCACTCCGGACCACCCCAACGATGCTGTGGGGGCTATGTCTAGGTGCCTGGAGGCCGTGCGGGACTGGATGGGCGGGAACAGGCTTCGGCTCAACCCATCCAAGACCGAGTGGCTGTGGTTTCCGGCGCCCCGATATAGCCAGCTGACACCTTCGCTGGCTATTGGGGGGGAAGTTCTTCCCCCCACAGAGAGGGCTCGCAACCTGGGTGTCCTCCTGGATGTACGGCTGTCACTTGAACATCACATCGCGGCCGTCTCCAGGGGGGCGTTTCATCAGATCCATCGGATCTACCGGTTGCGGCCCTTCCTGGATCGGGACGCCTTGCGCACGGTCACTCAGGCCCTTGTCACCTCTCGCCTGGACTATTGTAATGCCCTCTACATGGGGCTCCCTGCGGGGAGCATCCGGAGACTCCAGCTGGTGCAAAATGCAGCCGCGCGGGTGATCATGGGGGCGTCACGTAGCGCCCATGTGACGCCTCTCCTGCGCGAGCTGCATTGGTTGCCGGTGGCTCTCCGGGTTCGCTTCAAGGTTCTAGTTTTGACCTTTAGGGCGACCCATGGCATGGGACCAGGTTACCTTCAGGACCGCATTCTGCCAGTGTTCTCCAACAGGCCGGTGCGTTCCCACAGAGAGGGTCTGCTCCGGGTGCCGTCGGCCGCTATGTGTCGTCTAGCGGCACCGAGGGGTAGGGCCTTCTCTGGGGGGGCCCCCGCCCTCTGGAATATTCTGCCACCGGAGCTTCGTACCGGCACGGACCTGAGGGCCTTCAGGCGCGCGTTGAAGACCTGGCTCTTTGAGCAGGCCGGCCTGGGCTGAGAAAATGATTTTAAATCTGGTCTCCATTTTTAATTCTAAATTGGGTTTTAAGGGGGGGGGGGTTTCTTAGTCTTATTATGCAGCCGATTTAAATTTAATATTTTTTTAACTTTTGTATTCTCTGTGGGGTTTTTAGATGAGCTGTTCACCGCCCTGAGTCCCTCGGGAGAAGGGCGGTATATAAATGGAATTAATAAATAAATAATAATAAATTAATAAATAAATACTTATAACCGGTGTTTCATTGCAATAATTGCACTTTTCCTTTGAAACATAAGTAACAATCCTTCCTCTCAACTTTGAAATCGCAACGGTAGGCTGAGGATTGTCCTACTAGCTGTAGGGTGGTACCTCACTCCCTCTTGGCTTCAAGACAGGGGTGGGATTCTACCAGCTCTGTCCGGCTCTGTAGAATTGGTAGCTCTGAAGAGCAGCAGACATAGAACCGGTTCTGTGTCTGCTGTTGTTTTGGCCCGCCCGCCTGTCTGGACTCTTACTTGACCTTTATTTCCTGCTTTTTCAACCTCAGCTGTTTTGCGCGGCAGAACTGCGGTTGAAAAAGCAGGAAAAAAGGGCTTTTCCAACTGTTGCGCAGTTGCGCGCAGCGCTGCTCAGTTGTCCAGGCAGCAAGTTGACGTCGATTCATACGCTTCATAAATCACCAAACCAGTAGTTACATCGGTTGGATCCCACCCCTGCTTCAAGATTAATATGAAGGTATGGGATTGTCTGGCAACACAGCAGCATCCATTTCTGTTGTGGGATAAAAAATAGAAGGCAGAATTTCTTAGTAAATGGGAACAATGCTCTCTTGTTTCATTCCAAAATAATGACTAAAATTCATACATATTCTTTTTCTCCCTAAGAAAAGAAATAGGAAATTGAAATGTGGCCAGTGCTGCTTCTGCTTGTTGCTTATCCGTTCATTACTGAGCAGAAAATTAAAGCAGAAAACATACAGGTAGTCCTCGACATATGACCACAGTTGAGCCCAAAATTTCTGTTGTTAAGTGAGACATTTGTTAAATGATTTTTGCTCCATTTTATGACCTCCCTTGCCACAGTTGTTAAGTGAATCACTGCAGTTGTTAAGTTAGGTTGTTAAGTGAATCTGGCTTCTCCATTGATTTTGCTTGTCAAAAGCTTGCAAAAGGTGATGGCATGACCTTGAGACACAGCAACTGTCATAAGAATGAATGAGCTGCCAATCAGCTTAATTTTGATGACAAGGTCATGGGGATGCTGCAGTGGGGTTGTGTGAGAAGTGGTCACAGGTCACTTTTTCAGTGGCATTGTAACTTTGAATGGTCACTAGATGAACTGTTGTAAGTCAAGGACTACCTGTATCAGCAACCTGTCTTTGTTTAAGAAGTGGAATTTTCAGAGTCTTGTGTAGCTATTTCCAAATTTGCTCACATTTCTTTCCTGAACATAGTTTGAAGCTGGCTGTTCTTAGGACAATTTTTTCTCTTTTCTTGATAGTGGGATAGCTGATACTTGCCTTGATAAGCATCTACAGGAAGGAAGAACATGGAAAATACTTTGCTAGCCAAGTATTTTGGTCTTTCTATCAAAGCTATTCCAAAATTGTATACCTTTGTTATAGTAAAATACGAAGCAAGAAAGTTAAATATCAAAAGGGTTTTTTGGAGGGGAGGGTCATCTGGATGTGAACCATTATCAGAAATTCTTGCATTGTTGATATGGGTCATTATTCTTACTAAAGTTCATTCATGTTTCTAATCAGGTCTTCGTTGTGTAATTCAGAGCCATCTTGCTTTCAGTTTGTTAATTTTTTTCCATATTTTTTCCTTATTTCTATGGTATCTCCTTAGCATCTCCCCACCATGAATATTATAAAAAGACCAATTCAAACTATTGTGACAGCTTTTGATACTACAAATAGTTTTGAGTAAAAGCTGACCACATAGAAGTATTTGAACTTAAAACTATTTGAACTGAATGAAAATACGGTACAAGTAGATGGTAGTACTGGTTTAAAACTGAAATTGTCAAAAGCCTGACTACAGTTGCTAAAAGAATTATTTTTAAATGTGGCCTTTGTAAACTTAGGTGTTTTTTTGTCCTTCTGTTATCCTGATATTAAACAAATTGTGAAAAAGACATGTTGATATTTTATTTGGAATCAGAATAACCCTGAGTTGACATCTGGTGTCCCATTTTTACTGCTTCTGCATGTATGTGGTTTTGAAATATTTAAAAAGAGAGAGCCTTTTACGCCCATGGAGTTGTTTTGCCAGTTATACTCCAAAGATCTTTTTGTTTGGAAAGATTAAAAGGAAAAGGATTATCTAACAAAGCTAAAGTTGTAACTCTGAGTAACAGACAGTGACAGTACGTGTCAGAGATTCCTGCTGCTTTGAAGGCTGTGTTTATTTTTACTTTGGATTTGCTTGACACCCCAGAAAGCAGCTGTAAAAGCAATATTGCCTGCTGGTATAGTTCAGACCTTTCTATTGCTTTTTCTTTGTAGAATTTTTTTTTAGAAATAATAATAAGCTGCACTATTTGTTTAGATATGCCTCTTGTAATCAGGCAGAATAGCGACGCACATGGAATAATAGAGTTGGGAGGGGCCATTTAATTCCTCTGGACAGGAATCGAAATTAAAGCATCCATGACAAATGACAGTCCAGTCTTTATTCAGTGAAGAGAAACTCATTGCCTCTCTTGATAATTGGTCCTCTTATCAAAGTGCTTTTGTAGTTACGAAATTTTTCCTGACATTTAACTGAAATATGTTTCCTTTTCACTTAAAACTGTTGTCCTGTGCCCTATCTTCTGGGGGTTTTATTCTTCTTTGTAACATCTTCTAAGGTGGTTTAAGAATGCTCCCATTTCTCCATGCCACTTTATTTTTCTCAAGATTAAATTCCCTCTTCCTTTCATTATCTATACATATATTTTTATGTTTTCATTCCCTGATAGGAGAGATTGTTGGGGGATGCAGAGAAAATTGAGGATAAGTCTGTTGGCAGATTTATGGCCCATTTGGAGACATCTGGAAAAAATAATAAATAGACCACTTTAATTAGCTTACAATAAGGACAATTACTATCCCCGGCCTGGTCCTTCAGGTCTTTCAACAGTGTATGCATCCCATTGTAATTGAGTCCATTCAACTTGCGGCTATTGGTCCTCTTCCTTCCTTCTACCTTTCCAAGCACTATAGATGTTTCCAAAGAGGTAGATCTCTGGATAATGTGTACAAAGTAGTGCAATTTGAGAGTGATAATTTTTGCCTCAAATGAGAAGTCCAGGTTGATTTTTTTAATGATGCTTGTTCTTGTTTTCTTGGCTGTTCATAATTAGATAGTTTATAATGGGGTAGTTAATCAGATATTTTAATCAAGACATATCTCTTCTAATAATCTACTTTCGAAGTTATCAATTACAAATAATAAGTAAAGTTAGTTTTATAAGAACTGTTCTGTCCCAGGTCAAGCAGACAAATAAATGTGTAATTTTAGAATTAGAACAATTCTTAGAATTTTCTCCAATACAAAAACCACACTTGTAGCTTTTAATGTTTGAAGATTTGTGATATTGACTCATTTCTAATCATCTGGCACTTCTTTACATCTCTGTAGAATTCCTAAAGATAATGTATAAGGGCTCACACAGTTATTTTAGCACTCTAGGATGCAATTCATTTGTCTCTGGAGACTTAAACTCATTCATAATAAATGGTTGCTCATGTTTCTGTTAATCCCAAATTTCAAATCTGCCCCTTCATTCTGCTCTTCAGAAATATGTGGTGAAACCCAGAACCTCTTAGAGAGTAAACTGAGCTAAAGTAGAAATTGAGTAGTTACTCTGCTGTTAGCATATTGCCATTTCATGGATTAATTGATGTATCGATTCTTTTTCTTTTCTTTTGACATATTTTAAAAAGCTCTTTTTAACATCCTTTGTTCGTTCTGAGCTTCAGTCTTTCTGGCTTCACCTGTACAATTTTAAAATATTCTACTTGCTCCTTCTACCCTCCCTTCTTATATTTGTATATCCATAGTGATTTCTTTTACTGATCTTGATTAGTTTTTGATTGGAATCGGAGTATGCTTTTAGTATCTTTTAGGAACTCCCACAATCTCAAATACAAATTTCCCCTTTACTTCTTCTAATACAAAATATTTTGAGACTATGTTTTTTGAAATCAAAGGTTTCAAATTCAACTACACCCATTTTAGTTTTATTGTTAAATATATATAATCATTGTAATGCAAATATTTCCATTTGTCATTGTGTATATTTTCTCCCCATTTTGTGTGTCATCCATGTTTTTCCAAACCAATGCGTTTGTTATTACTGTCCTTTCTGATTTACTCTGTTCAAGCCTGCCCTCCTTTTTTAAAATTTAGAAAAATTATAATATGCATCATCGTCCTTCTTGATTAAGAAGTTTCCTTTTTGCTATGTTACATTTGTAAAATGCATTTTCCTGTATATACCTACTGACAACATTACTATCTTAAACTTACTGGTCATTTATCGGACAATCTGTCATTATTCAGTTAATGTTTTTGATATGCTGATGCTGGTTAAGGGTTTCTAATTTACAGATCTGTCAGTTTCTTCTTGCTTTTGTTTTTTGTTTGTTTTTTCACATTTGGCCTCTCAAATGGGCATTTCCCTTTTAATTCTTCCTTCCTACCTAGAAATTCCAGAACAGTTTTTTTTTCAGATTCCTGTTACATTAAAAAAATAACCCTAAAAACGTCCTGCCAGATGTTTTCACACTCAGACTCAACTTAGAACACTGTTATCTTTTCTAAATAAGTTATTGTATTAGGCATAAACATTTTCTGTTATACCGTCTCTAACCTTTTACAAGAGGTCTTTGAGAACAAAAGGGGTTTCTGTTTTTGTTTTTTTTAAAAAAAGACTTTGTAAATGACTCTCAATTCTATATTGGATATCCATTTGTCTGAAGTGGTGTAGGGTTTCTTGCCTAAGCAGTGGGTTGGATGAGAAGACCTCCAAGGTCCCTTCCAACTATTCTATTCTATTCTATTCTATTCTATTCTATTCTATTTCCCGTGAAGACTGGGAGAACAATTGGGTTTCAGGCATTTAAAGGTTGTAAGCAGGAACCCATGATAGAACATAGAAATCCGACTGCAAATCATTCTGCTGCTTTACCACTTCACTGTCATTTAAAAGATTCCAGATTTAAACAGATTGGCTTGATCCATCAATAGAAAGAAACTCATCTGTTCTCACGTGCTTCTGAAGAAATACCTAAATTGCATTACTGTAGTGATGGCTCTTTTAGCAACTATTTTTAAGTGCTTCAAGAAGAGGACTTTATTGAAATTGGAGAATTCAAATGATGGGGCATTGACATTGTTCAAGGTCTCCTGTCTTCTCTACTCCCTTAATAGGGGCTTATTTTAGTAAAAACAATTGTCCTAGTTTATCT
Source organism: Bungarus multicinctus (assembly GCA_023653725.1). NCBI lineage: Eukaryota > Metazoa > Chordata > Lepidosauria > Squamata > Elapidae > Bungarus > Bungarus multicinctus. The sequence goes on from CM042836.1 coordinate 150,858,312, forward strand.
GGTACTGATCCTGTTCTTCTCAGTCGATATAATACTAAATAGTAATATTTTACTTACCTATATTCCCCAAGAAACTTTGAAAACGGAGTTTTGGTTGCTTTGTGAATTACAAATATATGGATCATAAATTACATCTGGGGTTTGAAGTTTACAATCAAATTAAATATGTAATACCTTTGAAGAATTTGAGAAATGTGATTAAAAGCTTGAAGGAGAAATTAAATGCAGCTCATCTTCTAGAAGTATGAACTCTTTCTAAGTTTAAAGTATGGTATGTCAGCAAAATAAAACCTATAAATCAGCCAGAGTAATGGCAGTGTCATGCTGTCCTGAACACTTAGTCCATTGAGGAAGTGTGCTTCTGTATTGTGTAACTAAATATGCTGCACGTGCAAGGAAACTGGAATAAAGGAGTGGATCAGCCATGAACAATAATGAATTAATGGTCACGACAAAAGAAATAATTCCTGGGGGAATTAATTCTATCCATACGTCCTCATTCCATACTATAAACAAAAATTAAGTTTGCTTTGCCTATCATGTCAGAAGACTGTAAATACAGGTACTTGACTTACTATTTGACAGCTGGTCAAAATTGGAGTTAAAAAATAGCTACCCATCCTTGAAGTTATAACTGTTGCTCCCCTCTTCCACCTGTGATCCTATAGTTGCATTTCAGGCCTTGTCAACCAGCTCATATTTACAACCGATTGCAGTGTCATTCGGTCATATAATCACAATTTGCTAATGTTTTTGCTGGTTTCCAGCAAAACCCCCACCCATTTTGAAGAATGAATGTGCTTAACAATTGTGTGGTTTGTCTAATGACCGCATGATTTGCTTTACAATCACAGTGACTACTATGGTAAAAATGGTTTGTACAATCAAGTCTGGTCATGTGGTATCTCAATTCATGATCGCAGTGACGTACAACTGAAATTCCAGCCTCCGTTTTGGTTGTAAGTTGAAGTCAATGTCTACTCATATCAAGATCATCACAACGCAACCCATTAGGAGTCTAAAAATAATGGGAGATCTTCATGTGCCTTTCAATCTAAGTCCAACTTTTCAGAAAGCAACAGATGAAGGAGTATGAGTTCTAAACTGGTGTTTCTTGAGCACAAAATTTCAAATCACCTAATAACAAGAGTTCTTTTGGTATGTTGGAAATAAAATTCAAGAAAGCAAATAAAAACATTTTTTTAAAAAACAGTGCAAGAAAGCTTTAAGATTAAAAACATATCCCAATATAATAAAGGAAGAGAGAATTAAAAAAGCCCTATAGTGAAGCAGAAAAGAAAGGAATAACTGTAATCACTGTAGTGAAGAATTGGTATCAACTATCTCAATAACCTGCAGCTTTGTTACTAATAAGAATTTTCTAAGCCATCTTCAAAGAAGTTCTACACAAACATTTTGAGGAAGTATAAATAATACAGCTAAGAACATGTATAATTAATTCTGGGTTCTCTTTACCCATAAAAAGTAGCAAACTGGGTATTACTTTAAATAAAGAAAAGATGCTCCTAGCTATAACTATTTTATGTTTGTTGCATCCAGAATCATCTTAGCATAACAAAACCAGGTTGGTTTTAATAGAGAGCATAATCATTCAATGTGTTTTGAATTATTGTTCTTTTTAGCGAAAATTACAAATAATGAAAAGGTATAAACATAAAGAAAAAAATTAAGTAGCAATGTAAAAACTCAGATAATCATGTTTTCAATAATAGTTGAATAACTTACATAGCCATTGTGTAAAGTGTGTGTGTTTAAAACATTTGAAGGAACTATATTAACCCTAAGGCAATAAGTTAATTAAGAAGACACAAACTCACACAAACACTGTGCTGTATATTGTTATACAAAGTCAACTCTACATACTAACCATCCAGCATATAAATAGAAAAAGGTAGATGAACTAGCACATATCTCCTCTCCAGCGAATGGGAGTAGATTATTGTAAGATTTCTTATTTGCTAAAATGATTAGATCTCCTGAGTTTCTCTACCTGGGAGAAAGAAACATAACATTCAGAGAAACTGCTTGTAAATTTCCATTTGCCTTTTTCAATGCTTTAATTTTTTTTAAAAGAAGGAAAATATAAACCTCTTTTTCAAATGCTCTAATTTCTATCACTGCCTCATGGAATAAGCCAGGATTTGTACATAATATGCAGGTGTGGAAAAATAAATTTTAAAGAAAGGTTACTTATTGACAATGAATTACTATTCATATTAATCCAATTAACATTAATTGAATTTTTCCTGAGTCTGCACTTTTTAAGGTTATCTTTTCTATTTTGTCTGTATATATAGCCAGGCATATACACATTCACTTCTACACTTATTTAATGGTGACAAAAAATAAGGTTTTGTTTTAGCCAGTAGTGGAAATCCTAGATTTTCAAAACAAGAAAGCTCAACTTTGTCTATGATTTCTATCTCTTTTCATGGGTATATTCTGTCAATTTGTCTTTCTCAGCAGATTGTGCGAATCTTTCTTTCAAATATATTGAGAAAGTATATATTTGGTTGCAGAAACTAACCAGACTTAAAATATTTTCCAGTAGAATAAATTCTAGATTTAAAAAACAGCAACTGTATAGGGCTGTAATATTGATCAAAATGTTTTGGTAGTTTTCCCAAAAATACTTTGTATAATATATTCTGCATATGTAGAATTATGGGCACTTGGTAAAAGATTCCTCATGCAAGTACACTTTGCAAGTCTTGCATTTCACTTTTGAAAAGGGGTTGTGCAGGCAGATTTGGAATTTGAAAGAGAGAGGAAGTCTAGTACAATAGACTGTGAAGTCAAGCAATTACCATAATCAGTTTTCTGTACAGCTTATTACCAGTTGGTCAGAACTAGGTTTTAATTAAATGCTAAGGGATAAAGGACAATGCGAAGTAAGAAAGGAGATTCAGCTTTTAACTTTGAATTTCCTGACTTTTATCCCTCTCTGTCACCGTGTCAGTATAATTTAAACATAGGATTTTAAGATGTAATTTCCTTCTCCTGGATAACTCTGCACTTCTCACTTTTCAAAGAATGTTCTTTTACATAGATGTACTCTTTTATGGCTGTTTTTAAAATGGACATACATACATACAGAGAGAGAGAAATGCAGTGATTTTACGTGTTCTAAGTGCTTTCAAACTAAACACAGATTTTAAAATATTGAGAGTTGCTTTCATCCTTTTCCTGAACCTATTTTTGCCCTTGCCTTGTCTTACTAAAGGAACTTTTTCTTAGGAACTGTGTTTCTTTAAACCAGACATATATCTTTAATGTTGTACAACTACTAATGAAGTTCCTCTTGGTACATTTGCTTATGTAGATCTCTAAACTAAACTATATTTATAAGGATGACATATGAACTAAAATAACAATTGGTTTATTAAATGGCAAACTGTTGTACATTAAAATGAAATGTTTGTTAATATAATATGCATTTAAATTGAGTGGAAAACTGAAATGCCAAGATAGCAAATTGCTTCCTCAACTCCAATTATTTCATGAACACAAGTTTGAATTAAACTGTATATAACATAAAGATCTGAATAATTCTAAAAAGTGCTGTTCAGAAAGCCATGGAAGTGGTTTGACTGAAATTACTATGTTTTGACAAGATAGGAATGCATATTTAATAAAAGTGAAAGAAAATGCTGTTTGTCATGATGTGTGAAACCGTAAAAACATTGTGGTACAAAAACTGGATATATATATATATAAAAGAAATAACTTTATTGCAGTCATTAACCAGCACAAGGGAATTGGTGTTTGAATATCAACAATTGACTTGTCAATATCAAGGTAAGGGGAAAAGATACGTACAAAGAATTTTAACTAAAAGACTATATAATTTTTTTTTAAAATGCTAAGATGGTTGCTTAGGCTACATATGAATGAGGAAAAAAAGATTAAAACCAGCAATCTATATATCAGGGGTGTCAAACTCAGGTCATCATGGCAACATAACGTAATGGGGCTTTTCCACCCTTCGCTAAATCAGTTGTGGGTGTGGTCAGCACGTGATGCATCTGGCCCATGAGCCAGGAGTTTGACAGCTCTGCTGTATATTTATAAACTTTTAAATAGTAACATAAAATGCAAATACAAAAAATATGGGTAGATATAACAATAACATTATCCAAAAATGATCTGAGCATTATAAACTTCTCTTACAGATTCCCATCAAACCTAAGAATATAGTATAATAGCCGGCATGATACTAAACTCAAAAGCATAAAATGTTAAAAAAGTAATCAATGCTGAATGCTGAACCTGAGCCATTTTTGACTGTTCATATGCAAGTTCATATGTAAATTTATGACAAAAGCAATGCATAGCATATCAAGTTTGGGTACATGGCTTTTTAAGCCTTTCTCCATTTATTGCTTCAAAAAAATCATATAAAAAGTTGCAAAAGTGTTGAAAAAAATCCTCCAATGAACATATGAGAGTACAGTTAGTCCTCATTTAGCGAATGCCTTGGAGAGCAACCATTCACAGTTACAATAGTGATGGAAAAAATAACTTTGTGACCAATGCCCATATTTTTGCAACCATTCTTAAGTCTCTCAATTGCATGTTTGCCATGTTCCCTCTTCTCCCCACTCCTCGTAAAGCAGAGAGATTGCTTAAGCTATTTCTTCCTGAGCTGCTTCTCTCACAGAGCAGGGCATCCCTAAAAAGTAGTGTGTGCAAATTAAATAATTCTACTCTGTGAACTTAATCACCTGGGTTGCAGATGCTGCCTGAAATGGACAAGATCCTAATCAGTTTCACACTAAAGACTTTTGTTTTCCTCCTAAACAGCTGGTGGCCTGCACCAGTGAACATGCTAGGCAAACATCTGGCACTAGCACATTTCTTTCAGTCTCTATTTCCCTTTATGTATTTGCTTACTCTCTTATAATCCTTTGTGCTCCAATGAATATAAATACAAATATAAATTCTAAGTTTTGCTATATATTCCAGTGCTGGGATGAGCATTAACAGAAGGAACCCAATTCCTTCTGAATTGGGTTCCAGATATTTCCTACCTGGCTGTTTGTATCTTTGTGCTGCTGTGTGTAAAGCAAAGGAAAGCTGAAGTAAAATTTGAATTACTAGTCATTTGATTTTTCACTTAGCAACCTCTTCCCTTAATAACTGAGTCAGGGATCCCAATTGCAGTTGTTAAACAAGGATTATCTGTACCATAACAGTACCGTAAATGTGGAAATTTGGAAAAATAGTTCATAAGACAGTTATCACATTTTAGTAAACTGACTCTTTAATCTGTTAACTGTTTTCTATTAAAGATTTTTGAGCAAAGAATCAGATGGGGTCAGGATCAAGAACTTGTGCATGCCTCCTATGAGGTTTTGCATTTATGGTTCTCAAAGAGCAACTCATCGTTTCATTCATCTTTTATTTTGAAAATAAAAATAATTCTAGAAGTTATGTGGGAGGTCTGAGATGGGGGAAATCTGCATTCCTGAGGAGAAGAGGGGTGGAGTCTAAACTTCTAGAAAGCATGATGGTCAGCCACTTTAATGAACCAGAATATTTCTTGGTATCTTATTCCTAATCTTTATTTTAGATAAAACTGTATAGCTACACAGTTTTCTAGAACTGGTTTTTAGAGAAAATATTCATAAGATTGAGCATAGCAATAGCACTTAGACTTATATACAGCTTCATAGTGTTTTACAGCCCTCTCTAAACAGTTTACAGAGTCAGCCTATTGCCCCCAACATTCTGAGTCCTCATTTTACCAACCTTAGAAAGATGGAAGGCTGAGTCAACCTTGAGCTGGTGAGATTCGAACTGCCAAACTTCTGGTAGCCGGCAGTGAATGGAAGTAGCCAACAGTACTACATACTAACCACTGCACCACCCTGACTCTTTATCATATTGAGATGTAACTGGCAATAGTAATGATTTATGTATTTAAAATTTTGAGTTGAGTTTGAGTCCTTTTGACTTCATGAAACACATCCATATTGTTTTTTGGACAACAATATAACAGATAACAGATAATCAGAGTTGGAAGGGACCTTGTAAGTCATCTAGTCCAACCCCTCGCCCAAGCGGGAGACCCTACATGGTTTCTGACAAATGGCAGTCCAATCTCTTCTTGAAAGCCTCAAGTGATGGCGCTCCCACAACTTCCAAGAGCAAGCTGTTCCATAATGGAATATATGGAATTGATCTGCCATTGTCTCTTCCAGGATGGTTATACTATATATTAGAGATGAATAAAATTATAGGCACAGTATTTACTTTCCTGATAAACATTTGTTGGAAAATAAAGTACTGTAGCTCTAAGCTTCAGATGAATGTTATATTGCAGGTTGAGTTTGATTGCCTTGCATTTTAAAGTATGTTTAAGAGAGAAAGAATGAAAACTAAGTGCTTATTATACAACAATAAGAAGTTTGTGCAATTGACCCTTTGACCTTAATTCCTAAGAAAATGTCACATTTCTCTCTTACTCCTTTGTCTGGTTCAACAATGTGACTTAAAATACTGCAGAGTTGAAAGCTTTTCTGCATTGTAAGGTCATGTCTTGGTCACCATAGTTAGAATTTTGAGGTTGGAGTCAGAGGTCAAATAGATTAATGATGTCAGACACATCTTTAAATGGTTCTAATACTATTTCGCCATGTGGTAAGCAGCTGAGCATATTTGATATGACAAAGCTTTCTTAAGTCTTGCTAATAGGAGGATGGCTGGAGACATCTGACGAAATAGACTTTTCCATTGTGTAAAAATGTTCCATATCAAGCAATGGTGGGTATCAACAGTGAGTTGTTTCAGTTCAAAACACCAGAAGTACTTTGCTGCAATGTTAAAGGCTTTTACTCTCATTGCCCTGTGGGTTTTTTTTATCCCCAAGTCCTGTTTTGAATGTTCATTCTATTTCAATAAAAAGCCAGGGAAGGAAGTTGAAGAAGAAACTGCGGTAACAGTTCTTTTCACTTACCAGGCTAATATTTGTATGCAGAGTTAAATGAAAACTATCGAAAAACATTTCAAAGTTAACATTCAATTTTTTTTCAGGATGTATTTGTTTCAAATGTATTCTTAAAACAATGCATTTCCTATGTACTTAGATATAGGAATTGATATGCTCCATTTGCATCATTTTGTTTCAAGAACCTAACTTGTATTTGCAAGTACAAGGATAAAAAAGAGAGATGAAAAGGAAATGTTAAGCTGAGGAAAATAAAGATGCTAGAGAGATGCCCACAATAGAAGTGTGGCTCTTATGTCTTTGGAAAAAATCTGATATTTTTGGCATTCTGATATTTTGCTTGTATAAATCTGCTACATTTTGGATTGTTTGTATTCCTTTGTTATAAATATGTGCATAATGTACAATAAAATGAAAACAAATCAAAGTATATTTGGATTAATGCTACTATTACTACTAGGAAATATATCAATATTGTGGAACAATAAGAATTCATAGCTTTGCTTTAATGCTCTGCAAGTTAAAAGCCAAAATTTTATTTAGTTGATTGGCATTGGCTCTTCTTTTTTGTCATATAAGATTAAAATGATTATATCATGTTGAGAAATAATTGCAAATCACTAAGTAAATAAAGTGCATATAATCCTCAACTTACAATGGTAATGGAACCTGCCCATCATGATAGTACATTGTAACGGTTATAACAATTTTGGTGGTGGTTAAAGAAATGCTATGATTTTTGGGTGTGGTTTTGCCAAAATAAAAAAATAAAAAAAATTGAAGTAAATGCTGGTTTTCAGCAAAACCATTGTAAAACACAATCATGTGATTGTAGGATCCTGCAAATGGCTCTAAATATGGCGCAGTTGCCACACATCCTAAGTTTGATCGATTGACTGTGGGCAGGGCCTGACTTTTGGAACCTTGAATTCAGGTTGTAAGTTGCCCTAAAATAGATTTGTCATAACTTTGAAAGCCCGCTAAGCAATTGGTCATAAGTCAAAGACTACCTATAAGAGAAGAGCAGGCAGAGCTGGAAAGCAGAGTTAAACAGGTCATCAGTTTAGAGTCCGTGCACAAGAGATCCAAGTCCAGCCCCCTCTTGATTTCCAATGATCCTTATTTAGTGTTGGCTATTAGTAATAACATTTAGACTTATATACCCTCCCCATAGTGCTTTGCAGCATTCTCTGGGCGGTTTCCCATGTAAGCATTATTTGCATATTGCCCCCAACAATCTGGATTGCCATTTTACCAATCTCGCAAGGATGGCAAGCTGAGTCAACTTTGAATCCCATCAGAATCGAACTTCAGGCTGCGGACAGAGTTTGAGTGCAACGCTGCACTTTAATCACTGCACCACCAGGTCTCTTAATTGACCAGATTTCTATGTAGTTGCTTGAATGAATTTCTATGCTGCAACCTCACAAATGGTCCTGATTATTTGCGCCTGGCCTTATCTGTAAATCAATATTTATACCAATATTTATATCAACATTTGCTACTCTTTATCATTATTTTATTCGATATAATGTGTTATATATTTTGAAAATTAAGGCTTAAATTGCCAAACACAAAGTTGTTCAGTGTAAACTGATGGACAGTAACAAATAACATGTTCTGTTATCACTGCATTAATCGAAATATTTCTGCAGAGCAGTGATACTGTAAATGAACTCACCTTTTGGTAATGAACTTAACTGCATAATGTAGAAGAGTTTGAATATTCAGAAGATTATTTTGGCTGCAGCTCTGCAGAAAGACCATTTTGTTCAGATGAAAGAGCAATCTCATTGTCTTTTAAAATAGAATTAGCTAGAAAGCTAGGCCTCTGCATTTCTGGGACAGATTTAATGATGTTATAATGTACCAATAACTGGCCTTAGAGAGGTATATTTACTGAAGCTTTCTTGAACATAGTTAAGTAGCTGAAATTCGTTCAGCATAGCTTCCATCTAGCACTGCATAATGCAGCAAGGAATATCCTCAAAGACATAGCACTGGAGTTCTCTGCTTATAATTTATTACTGAGATAACTAGGATGCAGGGAATTGGATTTTAGCCTCTTCCTTGGAAAGTTGCTAATTAGAGAAGCTGTTATAAGTCCTCCAATTGGAAAAAAGCAAATACGAAAATTTGTTCAGAAAATGAAATGGACTCTGCTTCATCATAATAATCTGCTCTGACATTTAGTATCCAGTTACTGTTGGCTTGAAAAACAAGACATTTGCTGCATAAAACTCCTCAAATAAGTTTTCATTCAACTGCATTAACCTAGTTAAAATTGAATAGTACTTAGCCTCTTCTAATATATTTTATTATTTAGAAAGTGGAATAGCAGCTAGAATGAGTTGTGTGTGATAACATCAAAGTCATTGAAATGGCCCAGATTAATTTCCTTTTCTGACAAAGAAACCAGGGCTGTTCACTGCTTTTCATTTGAACAGAAAATTTCATGCACGTGAAAGTTCACAAGTCCATAAACCAAACAGAATCTCTGTTCATATTCTTCCTTCTGATTCAGTATTGGATATAAGCTACTGTCATATTTGAGATAGATAGGCACAGACAGACAGACAGAAGACAGACAGAGCGACAGACAGACGGTGGCCCTTGAAGAATTGCACCCTGGTCAGGCTTCCCAGCTCCATAAAGATAGTTTTGAGCAGCCTCAGGAAAAGGAGCTGGAGTGGAGGAAGGGGCTGGGCTCCACTCGTCTGGAGGCAATCAGGGATTCACTCTGTATTCTTGCACCAAGGAAGAACCGGGCGGGAAGCCAGTAATTCTGTGAATGTCTCGAAGCTTCAGCTGGTGCAAAATGTAGTGACATATGTAGTTATGTATATCTCTAAAAGGACACCTGTTATACCTGTTTTGTGAACTACACTGATTACCATTTTGCTTCCAGGTTCAGTTCAAGGTGCTGGTTTTGACTTTGAAAGTGCTACATGGCATGGTGACAGACTATCTGAGGGAATACCTTTCCTCAATTATATCTACCTGTCCCATCAAGACAGGTAGAAGCATGTTGTGGAACTCATCTGCTAAAGCAAGGCTGTCAAACTCGTGACTCGCGGGCCGTATGCATCACGTGATGGCCATGCCTAAGTCACAATACATCACGTGACGATGCCTCAGTGACACAAGTTTGACACCCCAGTGCTAGAGTTCCACCTGATAAGACCTAGAACATGAGCCTTTCTGCTGCAGCACCTGGCCTTTAGAATATCATCTCCCCCTTATCCCTAATCCTTGGAGTCTTTTGGAAAGCATTCAGAGTTTTTTTCATCAGACCTGGACATCTTCTGGCAACAGAGAGCCTTCATGGTGGTTTAATTACATATAACATTCTAATTTTAACCTTCTCACAATGTTGGTCTTATTTATGTTTAATCAGGGGTGGGATTCTACCAGTTCGCACCTATATGCTAGAACCGGTTGTTAACATTCTAAGCAGTTCAGAGAACCAATTGTTAGAAGAAATTACTGGCCTAATCCTGTAAGGAAGGCAGGAAGGAAACATTCTGGTGTTGCTTACAGAAACTGCCTCTCCGTTAACCCTTATTACATTCTTGGCAGGACTAGACTTCCTGTCTCTGGAACGTCTCTGGAGTTTTTCCCCCCCCTCCTTTGCTGGTACTTCGCTTGTGTGGAGTGACCATTTGAAGTTACAATGGCACTGAAAAAAGTGACTTATGACCCTTTTTCACACTTACGACTGTTGCATCATCCCCACAGTCATGAGAGGCCAGGCGAGGAGATGCGTGCCTCAATGTGAGTGATGTTGAGTTGGCCACACCCAGCCAATAGCATGACCACTAAGCCATGTCCACCCAGTGACATGACCACCAAGCCACGCCCACCATCTAAGCCATGCCCACAGAACCGGATGTTAAAAAATTGAATCCCACTCCTGTGTTTAATCAATTTAATTGTTTTAAGTGGTTTTTCTAATACATTTTAATCATTGGTTTAAATGTATGCTGCCCAGAGTCACCTTATGTGAGATAGGAAGCTATATAAATTTGATGAATAACTAAAATTTCAATTTTTATCTATTTATTAAAGCCTGGAAAAGCACAAAGATGTAATATTATTATGGTCATGTAAAGCAAAAGGATTGGACTCAGGCAGTTGGTAGTTAAAGAAGTTGATATCTTTGTATGTACAAAACTGGCAGGAATAATGGGTAACTTCAGCGTTGTCCCCAAAGATCTCCGTCTACTTTCTGAAATGTAATAGTAATCTATAAATTATAATAAAGTCCAGGATACTTTTAGTTCTACATAACATGTCCTTTTGTATTTTCAAAAATTAGAAAAGTATACTTTAGACATGAAAACCTGCTGGATGAGTTGGGGCATTCTTGCTGTCTGTTCATTCAACTATAATAATAATGTACCATGATCAACATTGACAAAATCACTACCCGTCAATTTCAAAAGGCAACTTTTCTTGGAACAACTTAGATCCTGCAGTGATACAGTTTGCACTATCAAAGCTTTCTAATTTTAGAGCACTTTAGCTTCCACATTTTATATATCTTCCTCTATTTTATGATTGTACCAGTTATTGTTTTCAGGCAAATAATATTTCTTGCAAATCTTCCAGTACACCATTGTTGCTTCTTTGTCATGCTGCTGCTTGTAGTCAGTTTGTGTTATCTTCTTGCATAGCTAACCAGGTGGTCCAGTGTTTTAAACAATAGTGATTATTACAATAATTCTAGAGCCAAAAATGACTACAAAAATCTGAAACTACTACTAAACCTTGACTATTCCTATAGTACTTATTTTCATGTTCTCCATTTCCATTATAAAAAAAAGTCATTCTAACTGTAAGAGACACATTTTACACTTTCTGAATTGTCGTTATTTGTGTGAAAGTAGCCTGCTTTTACATGTTATCTTCGAACTTTTCATTATCTATATTGTTGGGCTATTTAAGGTATTAGTTCCCTTTTTTCTTGAAATATTGAAAATATTTTATTAGTGAAATATAACAACCAGAAAATACGATGAAGTATATCCAAAAATACAACAACTAAATTAAAATTAAAAGAATATATAACTAGTGGTTGAATGAGTAATATTTGTGGAAACTAAAAATACCTTCATAAAATGTAATAGGGAATTAGCTCAATGTTTTAACAAATTATTAAATGTAGTCATATAGAATATCTATTGCTTCATCATTTCAGTATAGTTACTATATAGTGTTTCAATACAATGCTATTTATACAATATATTAATTCTTAATATTCTACTATTTAGGTGCTGAATATACATAAAGGAAAAAAGTCAATATTCTATCAATATTAGTTACAGTTTACAATCTTTATGCTACAATTATTATGATTATTTAACTTTTTTCAAAATTATATATAAAATTGGAACTGAAATGAAAAATAAATGAAAGAACATACATTAAAATATATTTTAATGATTTCAACCTAAAGCTAAAATTATTTGAGATTACATTCTCCATTGTGTTGTTTCATAGTTAGAGTTGGGTTTTGAATTCAGGGCAATTCATTCATTGCTATTACTTCCATAAATGAAAAAGTTGTTTTTCATATTATATATGTAATGCGTGGATCTCAAAGTTATATGAATGTGTTGAAACTTACTTCCTGACAAGATTCACAGATTTACAGATACACATTTTTAAAGATTCTGTACACTGTACATAGTAAATAGTCATAGTAAAGACTATAGCAACAGCTACTTCTTGAATGGGAAATTGAACTATGTAAAATGCATTGGGAGAAATGTTGAAAATATGTTTTTCCAGTTCCATAAGTTTCAGTCTAATTTTAGAATGTGCAATTTGCTAACATTTAAGTGAAAACTCGTCCACAGATCCCTACATCTTATATAGATTGGACCAGGAATTTATAAACTACAAATAATTTCAAGATCTTACCTTACACTACTATTATGAAGAAGGTTATTCAATTTTTTTTTCAAAATATCATCTCGGAGACAAAAAATATTATTTGTTCTCATACTATAATCAACAATCATAATATGGCTAAAAGAATAACAGAGTTTTGAAAATATAAAACACTTCTAGGAGAGGGTTTTTTTGTATTTCCTTGCTACAGTTTAGAGAATTGATAATACAGATTCATTTGTCAGAAATTGAATTTTGCCAGAAAAAACACAATGTCTCATTAAATGTTTCATTTAAACCAAGAATATATTTTAAGATAGATGGACTGTATCAACGGTTGCATTCCTATTGAAATAAAGAATATTATTTATATTTGTCAAACAAATGGGATGACTTAAAAGCAAAATTAATCAAAGCCTGGAATAAGATCTCTAACATCACATTACATTTACCAAGTCATTTGCTATATAGCTAATTAGATTTCAGTTAATAGAACTTGCGTTTCTTCTGTGTTAAAGTGACTCATTTGGAATCTATTTAGGCAATTGAGATTTATGCTAACTTTTCATTATGCAGCAGTTCAAAATGAAATTATTTTATGATGCAAAATGATTATTTCCTGTGCAATCTTTCCTGTCAATTTTTAGTGGATTAAATTGGTCATAGCACTATTCAAGTTATGAGGAAATATCATCCTTAATTCCTCTCAATTCTAACAAAACATACAATATGTTTTTTGCCTTCCAGACACAGCAATTTAGGATCAAAGAGCTGGTTTGTTTTGTACTGTGATTAGTAGGCTTAATGTGAGGAACCTGCTGAAATGCTACCAGTTTGACACAAGTAATCATGGACAATTTACTGTCTCAAAACCTAAACTTATTTATGTTACTAACCATATATATAGTGAGTACATTGCCCACCATTTCCAGCAAATAATAGAAGTGTTTCTGGAAGTTCAGAAGTTCAAATTTGATCTACTAAATGGAATTATTACTAGGATAACAGCATGTAGAAGTGTATTGTTTGTCAGTCATGCTTTTTGATTGAAAGTAGCTTAACATGACGCATGAAAAAGAAAGCCAAGTTTCAGTGAAAAGACCAATAAAAGGCAAGTCTTACCATGTTATTCACACTAGTTAGGTATGCATTTCCTATCCCTTTGAAAATTCTGCAATAAAGTGAAATGGCCTTGAGAAAACATGGCTTCACTAGGCCAGGGTGTCAAACTCAAGGCTCACGGGCCAGATCCGGCCTGTGAGGAGCTTAAATCTGGCCCGTGGAAATATCAAAGGACTGGCCTGTGGTGTCTCTGCCGGCCAAAACGGGCCACGCGGAGCTTCTGTGCAGCCCATTTTTGGCCAGAAGTGCTGCTGGAGGCTGGAGAGGCTGAAAACAGGCCACGCAGAGGCCACCCAGGACCTCTACATATCCCGTGATTGGCTGGCAGAGTGGTGCTGGAGGCCGGGGAGGCCAAATAGTAAGAAAAATTAACCAGTGGGACAGCTTGCTTTCAAAAGTTGTGGATGCACCATCAATTGTGGCTTTCAAGAAAAGACTGGACAGCCATTTGTCTGAAATGGTATAGAGGCTGCTGCTCGAGCAGGGGATTGGATTAGAAGACCTCCAACGTCTCTTCCAACTCTATGGCTCCGTATTTAATCTTTCAGTAATTTTCCACCTTCATAAGATTTTTGCCTTTACCTACAAAACTTTATCATGCCTCCCCTTCCTTGAATTTTTTATGTCTCTGTTTTTGACCCAACCAGGCCAAACTTCCTTAATTTTCTCAAAGGCTCTCCTTTTCTGCTACTTCAAATAACATCTCTTTCCCAACTTCTTCCCTCCCTCCCTCATGATGTCTTATATTGAATGCCATCTCTTTTATTGCCTTCAGATTGGGTTTCAAAATTCATATTTTTGAAATAACCCTTTGGCTCAACTATGTATTCAAAAACTAGTGTACTCTACTGGATAAGAGACTGATATAAATCGAACTACATTTGAATTAAGCTAGCCAGTTTTCTGAGTCTCAGGATGCAATATGATAATTACTGATCTTCAAAAATAGATACTGAGAGGATCACATTGTACAGCTGAAATACACTGAAGAACCAGGATCTTCTTCCAATATGTGCCATGCATCTGAACCAGGACTGAATTTACATCTGCTGTTACATAATTTAACACTGTCTCTATGCTCCCCATTTCCTTTACAATGAAATGGAAGCCAGTTATTAAAATAAAACAAAGCAAAACAAGCCTGTAAGTATATTTCTTATTTTTACCTCATAATTCCACTGAAAGTGAGCTGGGAGATTAGAGCACTGCAAGTTAACTATATAATTTTATTTTTATTTTTCTTGAATATTTTCATTTAAAAATATTTCGCTGTTTCATTATTACTATCAGGACTCCAACAAATCCACCCCCATTCAAATCATAAGTCTCTAGCTGCATCTCTCAGAGAAAATAAACTTGATTTATTAGAAGTGACCATGTTCGTGTCAAATGGATGCAGCCAATACTAAAATACTGCACCATCCTGTTTCCCCTTTCAGAGGCCCCGGCCCTTAATCTCCCCATTTCCTCCTGCATGGTTTTTTTAGTGCAGCTGGACTGCAGCTGCACCGAAAAAAACACACGGCGTCTGGATGCTTTTTGCAGTGAAAATTACTGACTTCCAGCTTTACTTGCTCCGCTTCTCCAACATGCCTCTGTGGCCATCAGTGATTGCGCATGTGTGCAATGTCGCACATGCGCAATAAGGACTGATTGGGCAGGAAACAGAGGAGCAGGGCCAGCCAGAGGTCTGTTTTACCGGTTCTCCAAACTACCGGGAATGGTAATGAACCAGTAGAATCCCACCCCTGAATTGCGCCCTGCGAGGGGCCCACCTCCAGCGCCCCCTTGCTTCTTAGCATCCCTCTGCCAGTCCCCTTGCCTCTTAGCGTCCCCCTAAGGCACCCCCCTCAGGGGGCAGTTCCACCCACTTTGGGAACCACTGCTCTACTATGGGAACCACTGCTCTACTATCTCCCGGAGTCCATTTAAGCTCACTCCGACTGCTTCAGTGACTCCATCCACCACCTCATTCTCTGTCGTCCCCTTCTTCTTTTGCCCTCAATCGTTCCCAACATTAGGTTCTTCTCCAGTGAGTCCTTCCTTCTCATTAGGTAGCCAAAGTATTTGAGTTTCAAAGGATGTCCTATTGATGTTTAATAGGGTGTTTGCTGATTTTTAGACCAATAACAAAAATTAAAACTCTGAGTGGTCATTTATTATTTTAACAAATGCTATTGTGCCATGCAGTTTTGAAAGACAGCTCCATTTAAACACCCGTTCAGCCATAAGTATCTGTTCTGAATTATTCTGCCCTTGAAACTGTATTCCTTTTAATGGATGTCAAAAGTGAGGATAGTAGGCATTTATTATCTCTATAGAGGACTTTGAAAGGAATAAAACACAGTTTGACTGCAAACTTGTCAGTATTGCATCCCATTGGACCAACAATAAAAAGGTGAAAATGTAACAGTTATTGCTGGTCCATTCAGCATTCAACCATGACCTTTTTAATTGTTCTGGCATAGAGAATCTATCCAGGAATTAATGACAAAAGTATGGAACTCTGAATGGAAGAGCCCTATGGACCAATTACAAAGTTAAAAATGAAGATTTGTTGATTTAAAATAAATGTATAAACATTAGAATAGTTGCTGTTTTGGTTGTAGATGCAATATAAGTGAATGGCCTTATAGAGAGAGAGAGAAGAGACAGAGACAGAGAGACAGACTTAGAATTAATAGTTTTTATTGTTTTCATTGTTATGAGATCAGTTTATCTCACCATAGTCAAGGAATCTGTGATCTGTGATTAGATCAGGCTACGCAGATTCCAGGTATTGATGGGCATCTCGTTCATATAAATTTTCATCTTTTAACTAAAATAGGAGTGTATAACTATCCTTTGAATTGAAATAGCAAATCCCTCAATAGACCAAATAGAAATAATTTCTAATGCCATTGTAGCATTAGAAATTTTATTTTGATTTTCTGGGAAATCAGTTGATTATAATTCTAGATTTAGTACCCATTTTACCTGAGTATACTTTGGTGTATGTGTAATCTTCACATATAATGATTTAATATATTTTAAATAGAACACTTTTTAATTGTTCTGTTATTTCCTTTCCTTTTTATGTTAATTTGTATTTTCATGTTTGATGTTGAAATTTAATAAAGAGATTATGAAAAAAAAACCCTACTTAAATAGTAAATTAAAAGGGTAATGACTGTTTGATATCATGCAGATTCTCTCTTCATGTAACAGGACTTCTATCTCTACTCCTTTGTACACATCAAAAACTGTCTAGAAGGACCTCAAACTTACAAGCAGGTTTGGAGAAAGATTCCATCAGTAATATCTGTTACGTTGATGGAACTACTACAGGCATTATCTAAAATATGGAAGAAAGAGGCATGTTGGACTTTGGGTGCTAAATAAAGGTCTGAAGCTGAGACGCAGTATTTAAGCTTTGAGAGAACTGCAAATAAATGAAGTTTTACTGAAGCCAGTGGATGTTTATCTGCTTAACTTATTTGGAAAAAAAAAAACCCTCTAAGCTTATTTGAAAAAAAAGAAGAAAAGAACTCTACCTTTCAGTGTGGTATTTTAGCTGAGCTTATTGCAACAGTTCATTTAAAAGGACAATTACAGTCTTGTATTTTCTAAAACAGGGAAGGGGAAAAATCACCTCTGTATCCTATTTACATTCCCAAATGAACTAATGCTTGAGTTAGATGTATTATTGCTTCTTTGTATAGCATCATTAACTTTCAACCTTTCCTATGTATAGATCTGTTCACATATAATAGCTGAAATTCCCCTTGACATGGAAAGAAAACTGGGCATTTTTTTTACCTTTATAACAAGTAAGCCGTGACAACATTTTGTAAAGAGAGGTATGGATTTTGTGTGCTTAAGACAGTAAAATAGAGGAAATTAGTACATATAAGGCTGCTGGTGTAACAAGAGGAATCAACATTAATTTAAATCTTACGGCTTTTACATTTGTTTGAACGGCTTTCAGCTAAGAAATAGAGTTTATACTGCATGAACTCAACTTGATTTTTCAATTCACCATTCTTTCAGAGGCAACAAGTATAAGCATTTTTATTTTTCTGTAATTATGTTCTTATTAATAAAAATGGATTTAAAAAATTAAGGTTTTTTTTTAATCCTTGAGGCTAGATTTAATATAACTGTTACATTCCTATGAACAACCCCAGCAGCTATGGGACTGCTAAATCCTCAAGCTTTTGTCTCTTCTTGTTTTATTTAGTGCAGCTGTCTAATTGTAGGAGACCCTTAGAAAAAGAGCTCTTCTTCAGATTTTGTTTTATGACAACTGCCAAAATAGCTGTTTGAGGTTTAAAATACTCAGAGGTTGCCTGAGAATGTATATTTGAGTATGGTGTGAGTTAAGTAATTTTTTCATGACTATAGGGCTACATTCAGAGGGGTGATGATATAAATGGTTGTGAGGCTGGGACCAGGGGCCTATTTTCTCTGTTTAGTTTTAAAAAAGCTTTACATTAAAAAACCCCTCTTTAGTTATTAAAAAAAACTTTTGGGGATATTAAAGCTGTTTAAGGTTTAGATTACCAGTCTTCTTCCTTTTGTTTCTGTCCTACCCAAAATCAGAAATAAATTGTACTGTAATTGTTTAATTTTCCCCCTACTAAAGTGCTGCAATACTATTAGAGGCACAAAAACCACAGAAAGAGTTTGGGCTATGAGCTTCCCATCCCTGGTGTAGATGAAAACTTTTGAAGTGCAAATGCAACATACATTGTCACTGATTGTTTTAGTTTACTGAATAATTAGGCCAAGAAATATGCATACAGAGTTTGTTTAATTATTCATATGTTGTTTGTCATCTTTCTGATACTCAACAGTATATAATAAAAAAGAATGGAGCAAATTTAGAATGCTACCAAGACAGGAAGGATTACACCATTATTATAAAAAATATAGTCAGTTGAGCCAGTGATCAAAGTGGATGCTTTGTGTGTGCATTTAGAAAGGTTAACAAAGGCACAAGGCCACTGATGGAAAGGTTCTTGTATGAGAAGGACTTGTACCACTGAAGGGGATTTTTTAAATTTATTTATTCATTACTGCAATTTATATGCTACCTCACTCTGGAGACTTTGAATGGCTTACAGAAAACCATGTAGAGTAGAATTAGAAACAAAAAGAAGTCAGAAACAAGGAACAGTTAACAATATACAACCCTTTCAATTATATATTGGGGATAGTAAAGGTCTTCTAAAAGATCCTTTTCAAGGATCTGTGAAAGCTTAATTGGGAGGGGTAATCCAATTATCTAGGGCAAAGCTGGGAGGGAAGCTGTTCCAGAGGAGGTGGTAGTCTTTGTGAAAGCTCAACAAAGGGGTCCTTAGAGATGTTATTTGGTTGGTAGTAGACACTCAGCAAGCTGTTTGTTCCTGATGTGACTGAATGGGCAAATTCAACCAGGAGCAAGCAATATGATATATCCAGACCATAAGCCACAGGGGTTTTTAAAAGTAACAACCATCACCTTGAATTATTATAGTTGATATCACCTGTCCATCTGTTTCTAACTTCTATTTACAGACCCCTCACATCCTGGACATAAACTGTTTCAAACTCTTTCCCTCAAAACGACGCTATAGAGCACTGCACACCAGAACAACAAGAACAGTTTTTTCGCGAAAGCCATCACTCTGCTAAACAAATAATTCCCTCAACACTGTTCAACTATTTACAAAGTGTACACTACTATTACTGTTAATCTTCTCATCACTCCTTATCACCCATCCCCTCCCACTTGTGACTGTAACTTTGTTGCTTGTATCCTCTGTTTTCTAGTATGATTTGATGTTGATTGTACCCTATGACTATCATTAAGTGTTGTACATTATGATTCTTGATTCTTAGCGAATGTTCCTTCTTTATGTATACTGAGAGTATTTACACCAAGACAAATTCCTTGTGTGTCCAATCACACTTGGCCAATAAAGTATTCTATTCTATTCTATTCTATTCTATTCTATTCTATTCTATTCTATTCTATTCTATTCTATTCTATTCTATTCTATTCTATGAGTTATTGGATTTCACCAATGCCTGTAAAAGGTCAGTAAGTGTTCATGAATAAGGTGGGGTGGTGAGAATGGGGAAAACCTGTGTTTTTCATTAGCTTGTTACAGCTAAGGGGACAAAAACAGGAAAATCCTTTCCAGAATGACTACCATCTCCTCCCCCTGCCCACCTAAAAATGAGCAGAGTGAAAGTTCTGAAGCTATCATCTGTCAATAGAGACTAACAGCCAAAAATATTGAAATTATGTAGTTGGTTGGGGAGCGTGAGAGGGAAAGTACTCACACATAGTGTTGTAAGGTCTGATATAATGATATAATTGCTGAGAAGGACTTAAGAGGTGCTATTAAATGTTTATTTGGGAAGAAGACGTGAGCCTCTTTTCCATAATTAAATAGATGTCTAAAATCTCAACCATGAAGCAGCCAAAATCATGTAGTGGAGAGCACTATAAAAGCCACTGGAAGAAGAAAGAAACTCAGGAAATGCTTGCAGAACAATAGAGATTGTTGGTTGCAAGAGAGCATGTTGACCAGACAGGGATGGAGATTGGCAACCATAATTGATATTGGTGGCAGGAAAAGACCAGAAGGGGCCAACTGAGTTCCTGTGCAAAGCAACTTGGAGGACTGGCCTCTTAGGACAAATTGAACAAAAAAGCCCAAAGCCCTGGCAAATGTACTAAGCAGCCATAAGCTCTAACCCAGATAAAGACCCAGAGCATGGGCAGCAAGCCTAGAGATTCTGGCCAATATAATAAATCTAAGAAGTAGTAGAACTAAGACAAAATATAGTATGTCATCCAAGAGACAAAATGAGGGAATCATAAAGAAATAAAAATAATAAAAAGTAAGGCTTAAATCAAAGTAGGATAGTAATTAGGATATATTAAAGCGAACCTGTTCACCTAACCAGTAAAGGCTGGAGCCTCCGTTTTCTGTCAATAATGTATGCTTTTTGATCACCGAGTTCAGGAATTGTTTCTTGCTGGTAACCAATCCTCAAACTGAACATAAGACATAGCTGTTAAACAAGAATGCTAAACTAAGTAAGTATAGTTCATTCCATACGTTAGAAAGATTCACTATATTGGTTGGTCTTTGAGAGGAGTTTTGCTGAAATAAACTGGTAAAATGTGCCACTCCTGACTTTCCTAAGTTTATTATTAATATTAAAGCATGTATCCTTTATTTTTAATAGATGCCTGTTCTCGTTTTCTCGTTATTTATTTATTCTTCAAATTTGTATAGTTGTCTGTCTCACAAAAATTACTTTGGGCAGCATAACAAAATCCAGCAATTGTCTGCCTGCCTGCCTTCCTGCCTGCCTGTCTGTCTACATACACAGTATATAAAATGATTAGTATAAAAATATAAGAATCAGCATCAAAAGGTAAATATTATAAAAAAAAAAATACTAGGCAAGGAGAGAATAAGACTAGCCAGCTCTGTAATACCAGTCCTCTGGTAATGTCTGTAAGCAACCTAGAATTGGGTGCCTCTAGAAAGCAACTTGTCTTTATACTAACCACCATTTAAGTCCATCTAAATCCCAATAGTTCCACTATTTCTTCCTTCTTATAAATAAATAGCCTGTCAGCGAGCCAGATGACAGTGGTCTGCCAGTCCAAGCTATTGTTTTGGAATCCATTTGAGAAAAATAATCAGTATTTGTTTTTTGTTCTTTTTTCATCTTAACCCTGGTTATTTTTTATCATTATTTTTCTAGGTCAAGCGAGAAATCTTTGTTAATGTGAAATATGCATGCATAATCTTTAATAGGTCATATTTTTAGGTACTGTATCTGTATTAATTGCTTCAGATTTTGTACCTTCCTACATGTAGGCCTGATTCCTTCAACTTCCTCACAGAGGATGTTACATCACCTTGTCTGGAACTAAAATCAACAAATGTGACCTTACTGTTTTCTCTTCTAAAATGTAAAACTGCAGCAATTGCTGAAACTAGAATGCAAATCTTAGTCTGTAATTATTTATCCCTGAAAAGATTAAAGAAGGGGAGAGAAAGCAATTTACAAGTATTCAGAAGGCGTTAGAGAGAAATTGTTGATTCCCCCTACCCTCTGCAACATCAAAACAATTGTTTTAATTGCCCTTTGTTTTGCCCTTCATTTCTTTCTTGAAGTAAAATATTTTATTATATAGGAAAATTGAATATGAAATTAAAAACAGTTCCTTGTAAATTGTTTTTACTTTTTTATATTATGGCATCTCATTTACACAAATTAATCATAAAATAAAACTTGATAACCAGAAGATGGAGTATCAGAACAGTCAGTTTTATCATTCACAGTTACTTTGTGGGCACATTGCCAGACTGAAGGATTTACTGGGCTCCTCTTGGTCCTGCCAGTTACTTTACAGTATTTAATTGCAGAAACATTTTTGCATGCTTTAAGGGAGGATGTGGGAAACTTTTCTCTTCATGCCTCAGCTGATCTTTATACTTTTATGTAAAAATTACATGCAGTTTTTTTCTAAGACATTCTAAAAGTTTTAATCTCAGTTTCTTAGCACTTTTAAAGGAATTTTAAGTTCAGTTTGCTATAATTTTCTTATAAAATGCTAGATATACACAATGTGTAAAATGCACTTATAGTGCAATGGCTCTTTGACTAAGGAAGGAAAGCAACTTATTTTGTCTTGATACTTGAACAGATGCTAACTTCATACAAGCTTTTAACTAGTGTAATTCTGTTCTTTGAACTGGAAAGTACAATGTGTACAGCTGTGTCACAGTACAGTGAGATGACTCTTTTATATCTAGTTGAGAAGTTACATTTACATTCTTTTGTCATAATAATTGCCCAATATTGGTTGAAAATATATTTTCCTTAATGGTCCAGTTTTGCTAATTCTGAAGGACAACCATCCCCTCACCATAGATAATAAGCAATGAATACAGATTAAGGTGCATTTTTGTCATCCAATTTTGACCAAGCAAAAAGACAGTACTTCAAAGTTGAATAATACTAAATACCAAACTGAGGTTAGGGCACCATCTTGCCTATCTGCAAGCTATTTATGCATGTTGCATTTCCCATGGTAACAGTTTTTTACAGTTAGGTACAATGTGCTCCCATTAGCTTTATTACACAGCAGATTCACCAAAATCTCATTAACAGCTGCCAATGAGACCCTAGGGAAATAGAAATTATTCAATATGGATTGCTTCACTGTAATTTTTACAAGGATCTGTCTAACAACTATACTACCTCTGCTGTAACAGCTCCCAGGAGGACAGAAATATATTGCACTCATTTTTCTTCTTCTTTCCAATTCTAACCATGTCACTACAAACAGAGTAGCCAAATTTTGTATGGCTATGGTGAAAACATGGAAAAGATTTTCTATTAATCTTTGTATGAAATTGGAAAAAAGGGGAATATTGAACCATGGTAGAAGAGCATTAAACCCTTTAAAGCTCTAATATATTCAATTAACATATTTGCATAATTCAAGATTCCCTTTTTTCAGTTTGAAAAATTAAGCTGTATCTTTCCAAATATCTAGACAAAAAATTCTATTGAGATGGCTTGATGTGTTTTATAGATTAGTAGAGGACATTTAATTTCATAGAGATATTTAGTATATAACTAGCAACTAGTGTTTCCCTTCTAGTAGATATGTTGATGGGTACCTAGATTTATATTGATGCAAGAGCAGAGCCAATCATGGAACAAACAAAAGGTAACCTAATACATGCGCCATTTCCTGTTTACTGCTGATAGCAATTCAGCATGGTGAAAATCTGAAATGATATGTAGGAATCCATTTGATATGAGAAGGTTTCATTTTCTATCACCTTTTTTCTCTGAGTTACACAAATACTGTAACTTAGTTTGTTACCTTTTCAGATACATTGCGAATTATCTAAATTTCACTTTTTCAAATCTTTATTGAAACATGGTTTGGGAGTTCTATTATTTACCAAAAAGAAGACAACTCTGAATTTAAGGCAACCTCTCTACAAGGAAATATTAGAAAAAAACTTAGCTACCTCAATCACTGTATTCTCCTGTAGTCTCTCATTTTAAAGTTAATTTATTTAATGAAAAAGACACTAATCTTTCTTTCACATAAATACAGTAATGTGTTTAGGCTTTAGTAAGATTTATTCTCAAGTAAGTGAGCATAGGATTGCACCCTGAAAATCTTCTGTTTATAACCCAATTTGCACTCTTTTCCTAAGCACCCTAAGCTTCCTGTGACAGTTCTCTAGGATTACAGCAAGTAAATTAAGTTAGCACTGTTCAAGCAAAAATGCACGCCACTGAAATGCAAATACATAGGGGGCCAGCAAGTGTGAACTTCGCAGCAAAGATAAATTTTCTTGTCTTTTCTCCTTTGTAGCAAAGATATTTCATTCAAAGCCATTTCTTAAAATGCAAAGCTGGCTAACATTTCTTCTCCTTGTTCTTTCCAGCCTATCTCCCTAGTTTGGCTTTTCCACTTCTAGTACTCTAGCTAAATTCCTGCCTGCTTTGCCACTCAAATCAAAGCAAATGGAACATAGCAGGGAGCAGTTGCTGTTCTCTCACTCTCCTTCCCCTGATAGGAAGGGAAAGTGCTTCATTTCATTTCTTTCAAAAAATAAAATGTGGATATACCAATTCTTCACTAAGTGTATTAGGTTCTGTCATCTACCCAATCTTCTTGGGCTAAAAGCACCTAAGGGTATATTGCTTTATATTTTTAAAGTTCAGACACAAAACAAATAACTTGTACGTATGTCTCCTCAATGTAGATGACCTGAGCAGGATATCACTGCAAACAATAAGGACAAGATTTATTGTTGCAAAGCTAGCAGTATGGGCAAGGGAAGAGATGCAGTCTTATTGTTGGTCTTTCATTCAAGGACTGGTTTTAGGATTCAGTCTGGTATTTGATGCTGAGCTTCACATTTTCAGATAAGTGAAATTCACTGGGTAGCCAGGATTATTTTTAATTCTATGATTTCTAGATATAGCATCTCCTGCATATTTATGAAGTCTATATGTAAGTCCAGCTGGATATAATTGGATGTTTTGCCAAGACAAATGCCCTGAATCTTTGGAGGTTGGGATTTGGAACATTGACAAGGATGAGAGAGGAGGGATTCAAAGGAGACATGATCTGATAAACTGCTTTAAAACAGATGTCAGCCAAAAGGCTCTGGATGGAACTGAGAAGCAATGATTAGAATAATTGACAAGCATTTTTCTACTGGGGCACCTGGGAATCAGTTTTTCTCATATCATCCCCACCCACAGATAAGCATTTATAGAGGTTGAAACCTATCACACTACTGTGTATGACTGGCAGAAGACTGGAAGAAGAATAATACTCTCTGGTATAATAATGAAAACAGGGATGGATTAATTAGATTTTCTTTACCCAAAGCAAGGGTTGGTACTGTTCCATGAAATCTTTTAAATATAAAGATAAAAACTAAAATAAGGAACAAAAAAGAAATAAAAATGCAAAAACAGTGAAGAAAAATAGAAAAGAAAGAAGATATAAAGAAGTGATTTTGGGCATTCTAACATAGCAGTTATAAGTACAAATATATCTTGACCTCTCTTCCTAAAGTTGCAATACTTCACTCTTCTTTCTATAATCTATTCTGTCTAATCATCCAAACCATAAATCACAAATTCATTTTTTAATTTTTACACAAAAAGTCCTTATGAGGCTTCCAGACACCAATAAATATAGATAATGTCTTTTCTCTAACAAAGTAACTCAATTTATCAGAAGAATCTCTGCACATATCATAATCTTACTGAAATATTAAAATAATATTTCATGGCTTTTTCTATGTATCTATTAATCCTTAAAGGTAAAGTTCTAGCTTCAGTTGAATATTGAATTTTAAAATTTTCTGTATCATACTATGTATTTGAATCCAAAAATTCTTAGCCTTTTTACATCTTCATCAAGCATAATAAAACTTCTCTTCATGTTCACGTTTCCAAAATATCTTTGAAGTGTCTTTAAAACATTCAAGATAATTTATTTGGTGTCATGTATTAATGACGCATTCATTTTATAGTTCACAACACAGTGTAAATTTCAACCCTTTTAATTATTTTGCCATTGATCCATCTGTACGTATAAACAAAATTCTTAATCATACATTCTTAATCCGTTTTTCCTCCGTTTCAAATTTCAACAAAAAGTTTGTACATTTTAACAATTACATGTTTATACTCAATACATAATTATATCTCAAAATCTGACTTATTTTGCTCCTGACCATGGATCTTTTTATCCATTTTAAATATTTCAGATAACTAGAAATATGAAAAATCAGGTGTTTCCAGACAAAACCTGGGTTTATATCTGTTCCATGTTCTCAATATAGCATGTCTAATACAATAATATTTGAAATCTACATTAATTTAATGTTATTTTACCATGAATGTCCATGCCATTCAAGCCTTAGTTTGTGAGCTTTTAACTGTCTCTTGTTTTTCAGCAATATCCATTATTTCATCCAGAGCAAACAATAAGTAGCAAAATACAACTTCAAATGCAGTAAACCCAACCCTCCTCTTTCCTTTGTAATGCTGTATTTTTAACTTGTTTTCCCCTTGCCATATAAATTTAGATTTTTGTTATCAAACAGGTGTTGTCTAAAATACAAACATCATTCATGGCAGAATATTTATTTTTATCACAGAAATTCTCCCCCAACAGTGACAATTTTAATTTCTCCCTATTGTTCCATGAAGTCTAATAGAAGGAGAAGCCCAAGGGGAACTTGTTCCTTTAATTGGGAATATCACATCAAGAGCAAAATTACAGTGGAAACAGTTATTACAGGCAAAGATCTTCATGTGGTAAGTGATTCATGAAGATATTTTGCAAGAACAGTTCATTTTAGCTCAAAACAATCAGGTTTAGGTTCTTGAAATCTGATCTACATAGTGGGTTAGTAAGGAGTGTGGCTAAGGCTTTAGTACATTAATACTTTGTCTCTCAAGCCTTCAGAACATTAATTTAAGAACTGACAGATTTCAAATAATGCTCATCTCTTTCAGGGCTTTATTCGTGTACTGTTTAGATGCTGAAATAACTTGCAACCAATTTATTTGTGATTATTTCTTTCTCTGCATGTTGATTGATTGAGGTCTTGCTCAGTTGTTTTTAAAAATGCATAGGAGAGATTAGAAATGTAAATGGAATTGAATTTTAACACATTACTGTATATAATAGGGTTCAATTCTGGTGTCTTTACCTTCTCTTAGAAGTTTATGGGCAATAATAAGCAAGGTAGCAATTAAAGTGCTGCAAAATATAGTTGACTGTAGACTTTTGAAGGTTCTAAATCTGATTTCATTTCCTCCTCTTCCTCCTCATTTCCCTTATTAATCACATTACAGAATATTTATTTATTGTAAAATATTTATTTTACAAGCTGTTATGTCAAGAAAAGTTGACAATGTTTCATAATTTTACTGGATAAAATTCTTATTTCTGCAAGATACCACATACAGCCACTGCTTTAAAAATTGTTCTGGCTCCTAGTTTCTAGGTTCAATTCAAAGTGCTATTTTTCATGCCATGAGATCAGGTTATTTCAGGGATTTTCTCATCCTACTATATCAGGTAGATTAAGCATGTTCAGGTCGCTTCCCTGAAATCTTGCCATCTTGGAAGTGTGCCTTTTCTGTGGCTGACCCTACCTTATGGAATATCCCCTACCCCAGTGATTTGGTATCCCTTCCCTAAAGCCTTTCAGAAAGTTTTCAAGACTTGACATCTTACCCTGGCATCAGGGTAGAGTGAGGATGTCCTGAATTGGTTGAGGATCATCCCAAGTGGATTATTGAGGTGCTGAATTTTGTTTTGATTTTATGTTTTATGATTTTTATAGTTCTGGATTTTATTGTTTTTGTGATCCACCTGAGTTGTATTTTCATATGGGTGGCCATACAAACCTTTTAAATAAATAAATAAATATTTAAACGAAGATAGATGTAGTAGTAGCTTGTCTCCTATACCAGCAAAAATAAGCAGTATAACTTCACAAGCTGCCTTACTAGATTGTTTGAGAAACAGAATAACTAGCCAATGGCACTGGAAGCTCTTGGTGGCAATGGAAGTTCTTGCCCTGTTACATTTGGAAAATTTCCATGTTGAAGTGTGATAGGGTGGGAAATTTCTAAAGCTTTGAAAACAAACCAATTATTTGCAGAAATCTCAATAAGTTTAATGAATCAGTTAAGCAATATTTACTATAGGCAGTGGATAGTTTGATGGAATCCATGCCTGATGCATCATCTAAATTCACTGTAGCCATTTTCAGGTGATTCCAGAACAGAAGTTTTCATATTCAGTGCATGTATTGTATATAACAAATGATTCCTCTAGATAATCTTAATCCTTGGATTTATTGTTTTACAGCCATCCATTTCTCACCAGACCTTAATGGGTATGGCAGCACTTAAATCTTGAAGCATGCAGTAACATTTTTCTCTCTCCTTACCTTCAAGCTTTGCTTTAAAATACAAGCAAAATCTTAATATAGCAGAAGTTAAAAACAATAACAGAGTCTGGCAATCATGATATTTTTAAAAATAAAATGAGCATCAGTAAAGCCAGAAGCTATACCGTAATTGCTTTAATTAATACATTCATGGTGATTCCTTTGGTAGTATGTTGCATTTAGTTGGAATTGATAACACTTTCTCTGTTGCCTCATTTATAGATTTCTCTTCCTCTTCTGCATAACCAAGCCAAAGTCATAGTTTTTCATTTTACAAAATTATTCAGAGGCTTCTTGTGATTTCATTTTGGGTCTGAAGGACATGAGATTGTGAAGCTATAAACCCATTTGGGTGTTCCGCTTTCTTCTCATTGCTGCTGCATATTTTTTCTCCATTTTTTAAATTTATGTTCTTCTCCAGTAAATGTGGAGAAACCCAAATATGAAAGCAACTATTAGTATTTACAAAAATAATATGTATAATTTTAGATTGTAATGTATTGACCCAGCTAATAGTTTCAGATATCTAGCTAATTCTTGATGTGTACTTAATTCATTGGATGTTCACAAGGATGTAAGGCCAAGTGATTATACTACAATTTAGGTCAATGTATGCTTGGTCATGACTAATTCATATTGAATTTAACTTTGCTGGATGCAAGGGAAAAATGGCCACAAGGCTATTCCTCCATGAAGTATTTACAATCTGCTTTTTGGGGGGTCAAACTACATATAGCTTTATGCTATCTTTGAATGAAGTCTTATGCGCAATGTTTGAGAGTTACTTAGAATGGAAATAAAACTAATAAGCTATATGCTTTTTGACTTCCTATTTTTGTTATGTCAGAGAGATTCCATATGTACACATACATGTTAGTATCAAATTATTTAAAAAACTAGTAGATATTTAAGAACACCGCTAAGAGGACAAACAAAAAAATAAAAAAATCAGTACTGCATATTTAAAGTTGAATAATTTGAGATTTCAAATTTATTAAGATCAAATCAGTTTTCAAAAAGAAGTCAAGGGACTAGTATAATATGAATCATGAGTTAGAAGAAACTATTAAAAATAGTTTACATGAAATCTAAATATTTTATCCTTATTTAGCAATTTGAAGAAAAGCTAGTATATTGAAGCTCATGTTAAGAGAAAGCCAAGCTTTAAATGTGGTATAAATTGATAGGCAGAATTACAATCTATAAATGTTTTCCAAGTTGATTTAAAATGTGTGTTAAATTTGTTTTTCAAATACAGAATCACTTTTTTTGATATTGAAAATTATATTTGGTAAACTCATGGTATGATAAATGGTACATATACAAAGAAGTTGGGGGTGGCCTTGTATTCAAATAATTATGGAAATATTTATTTATTTATTATTTATTTTATTAAATTTTTATACCACCCTCTCTCCCGCAATGGGACTCGGGGTAGTGTACAGCCAAAATAAAAAAAACCACAATAAATAGAATTTAAAAAAGGTTTAAAAGAATTAAATTAATGGCTGAGAAAAAACAGTAAAAACAAGATAGAAAAGTTAAAATTACCAGAGAAAATTTTTAAAAATTTTAAAACCCTAATAATTGGTACTAGGCCAGACTGGCCTGTTGGAAGAGATGGGTTTTTAGTGCATGCCGGAAGGTTTACAGGTCAGTAATGGCTCACATCTCCGGAGGTAATTCGTTCCAGAGGGAGGGTGCCCCCACAGAGAAGGCCTGCACCCTCAGGGCCGCCTGCCGGCGTCGTCCAGCCGATGGCACCCCAAGGAGGCCCACCCTGTGGGAGCGCACTGGCTGGCGGGAGGCCGATGGTGGCAGCAGGCGGTCCCATAAGTACCCGGGTCCCAAGCCATGAAGCACTTTAAAGGTGACTACCAACACCTTGAATCGCACCCAGAAGGCCAACGGAAGCCAGTGCAGCTCGCGCAGGAGCGGTGTAACACGGGAGCTCTGAGGAGCCCCCAAAATCACCTACGTGGCCGCACTCTGCACCAGCTGAAGCCTCTGGATGCTCTTCAAGGGGAGCCCCATGTAGAGAGCATTGCAGTAGTCTAGGCGGGAGATGATGAGGGCAGAAGTGACCGTGCGAAGAGCGCCCCGATCCAGAAAGGGCTGTAACTGGCAGATCCGTCGGACCTGACAAAAGGCCCCCCTGGCAATGGCTGCTATATGGTCTTCTAATGACAGCCGTACATCCAGGAGGACACCCAGATTGCACGCCCTCTCCATGGGGGTCAAAATCTCCCCCCCCACAGCCAGAGATGGAATGAGCTGGCTGTATCTGGGCGCAGGAAACCACAGCCACTTGGTTTGGTCGGGTTGAGACGAAGCCTGTTAAGACCTATCCAACTCCGCACGGCTTCCAGGCACCGGGTCATCACTTCAACGGCTTCGTTGGGGTGGCCTGGGGTAGAGATGTATAGCTGAGTATCATCAGCATACTGATGGAATTTTACCCCAAAACCACAGATGATCTTGCCCAGCGGCTTCACATAAATGTTGAACAGAAGGGGCAAGAGCACCGACCCCTGAAGCACCCCACAAAATAAGGGCCTCGAGGCCGACCTCTGCCCCCCCGCCAACACCAATTGTGAGCGGTCGGAGAGGAAGGAGGAGAACCACTGTAACACGGTGCTTCCCACTCGCAACCCCCGCAACCACCGCAATAAGATACTGTGGTCGACAGTATCAAAAGCCGCTGAGAGATCTAACAGGACCAGGACAGAGGAACAACCCCGTCCCGGGCCTTCAGAGATCATCCACCAACACGACCAATGCCGTCTCCGTGCTGTGCCCGGGCCTGAAACCCGATTGGAGAGGATCTGGATATACCGCTTCATCCAAGTGCTGAGGGAGCTGTCGTCCCACCACTCTCTCAACAACCTTCGCCACAAAGCGAAGGTTGGAGACCGGACGATAATTCGACAATAGTTTTGGATCCAGGGACGGTTTCTTGAGGAGGGGCCTCACCACTGCCTCTTTCAAGGCGGTGGGTAAAAGCCCCTCTCTCAAGGAAGCATTAATAATCCCCTGGAACTAACCTCGGGTCACCTCCCGAGTGGCCAAAACCAGCCAGGAGGGACACGAATCCAATAAAAATGTGGTGGCATTAAGCCCGCCCAGAATCCTGTCCACATCTTCCAGGGTCACAGGATCGAACTCAACCCACATGATCTCACCGACATCTGTCCCCACCCCCCCCCCGCCCAGAGGTGCCCAGTCAGAGTCCAGCGCATCCCGGATCTGAGTAATTTTGTCCTGCAGATATCGAGAAAAATCCTTGGCCCGTCCTTGCAAGGGATCCTACCGCGCTCCCACATCCAAAAGGGAGCAGGTCACCCTAAAAAAGGCGGCTGGGTGATTTTCTGCGGACGCAATAAGGGTGGAAAAGTAAGATCGCTTTGCTGTCCTATTCGCCACTAAATATGCCCTAATATGGGACCATAAAAGTGTTCGGTCAGATCCGGAGCGGCTGGTCCTCCAACCACTCTCTAGGGATCTTTTCCAGCGCTTCATCTCCCTCAGCTTCTCGGAGAACCAAGGAGCCAATTGGGATCGGCACCGGGTCAGAGGCCGCAAGGGCATGACCCGGTCAAGGGCCTCGGCAGCCATCCTATCCCAGGTGCCACCAAGTCCCCTACCGAGTCATGTGTGTGAGTCTCAGGAAACAGCCCAAGCTCCACCAGGAATCTATCCGGGTCCATCAGGCACCTGGGGTGGAACCATTTTGTCAGTCCCACTTCCCTGCGACGAGGGGGTGTGGAATGGAAGTCCAGCCTAAGGAGCGAAAGATCCGACAATGACAGGGGCTCTATAGAAACATCCCCCATACCTAGATCATCCTGCTACTGATCAGAGACAAAAACCAGATCCAAGATGTGAACCCCAGTGTGTGTGGGGTCGCGAATTAATTGGGTCAGGCCCAAGGCTGTCATGGAAGCCATGAACTCCTGAGCAATCCCCGAGGTCTTGCCGGCAGAGGGTAGGTTGAAGTCCCCCATGACCATAAGCCTGGGGGTCTCAACCGTCAAGCCGGCTATAACCTCAAGGAGCTCAGACAGGGCCGAAATCACATAGCAGGGAGCCAGGTATGTGATCAATAGGCCCACCTGAACCCCGGAACCACATTTCACAAAAAGGGATTCACATCTGGTCGTCTGAGGAACAGTGGATTCCCTAGGACACAGATCTTCCTTAATAGCCACCGCCACCCCCCCACCCGTCCCCTGAGCTCTCGGCCGATAAAAAACCCGAAACCCGGGTGGGCACATCTCCACCAGGGTAACACCCCCCTCTTGGCCCAACCAGGTTTCGGTAATATCCGCCAGGTCTGCTCCCCCCTCCCAGATCAGATCATGAATGAGGGGGGCCTTATTAACTACAGACCTGGCGTTACACAACATCAGCCGAAGGCCCAGGGCCCGATGACTCGAACTGCCCGGGGAACGGGAAATCATTAGGGAGTCAGAGTGCGCCACCTCATGCAAACAGCGGGGGTGCACTTCCGGTACCTGATATGGCCCCCTATAACCGCCAAATCTATCTCTTCCGCTTACCGTGCAAATGGACTGCATCTCTCCCTCCCGGAAATAACCCCCTTTCCTCGATCCGAACCCCCCTGACCCCAAAACCTCCCCAGCACGCTCAACCCTCGGTCTGGCCTCTGTCTCAGGCGGGTTGTCCCCCAACACCCACCTGGTTACCCTCCCTAACCTTAATAAAATTTTTAATAAAAAACGATAGAATTGGATGCCACCCCCGAAGCGTTTCCTATTCTTGTTTAGTCACAATATTCTGAGGTTCTGAGGCTGACATTACATGTTCTTCAAATTTGATCAATTCTTTCAGAATTCTGCATTGCATTGCTTTTGTAATTCTTTTTTAAATAAGCTATTTGAAGCAATAAGATGATTCTGACCATTCCAAGGGAATAATTTCAAAAGATCCTTCTTTTGTA
This sequence comes from Bungarus multicinctus, assembly GCA_023653725.1. Lineage (NCBI taxonomy): Eukaryota > Metazoa > Chordata > Lepidosauria > Squamata > Elapidae > Bungarus > Bungarus multicinctus. Next base: position 150,891,775 of record CM042836.1, read on the forward strand.
TCCTTTTGTTTAGATTGAAATCTTGCAGCATATACAAATTATTATTTCTCCAATGATCAAAGATTTTTGTATATTCCCCTTCACGAAAGGAAATGCTTAATATTAAAGCAAGGGATGATAAATCTGTTGATTCTACGATTTTCCCATATTTTAATATGTGTATACATTTTGCATTTATATTTGTATGAAGCCAAAGGCATTTAAACATCCAATGGTTCTATTACCTGAGTAGAAGCAATAAAATGATATCTATTATGTGATCTAAATAATACTGTTTAATAATACCATTCGATATCGACAGATATTCCTGTTCTAAATTCTAAAGGATGCCTGGCATGAGTAACTATAAGTATAATAGGTCCGCATATCATTTATTTTAGTTTTAGTTCTGCAATTGAAATCCTAAAATTATACTGATTTCCTTGCCAATAGTTTTATTTCCTGTAAAAATAAGGAAAGAAAGAAGCAGCCATGGGGACAAAAATCTGTTTATTGTTACTTAGTTTTGTTTTAAATAAGTGCTTTGTATCCAAATTGAAATCACAGCTCATCTTTATATCAGAAGCGTTCTCTGTATCTAGAAAAATCATAATAGCTTTCTTGTTTGCTTGATTTATATTATCAATAACATTAAAAATATACCTGATATTATTCCTCATGTATCACTTTGCGACGACAAACCTAGTCTGATTAGGATGTATTGAATCCATTATAAATATTCAATTTTGCTGTAAAATAAGTGTATTTTATTACTTGAGAATAGTTAAATCGTTATTTTCTAAAAAAGATATATAATAAAAACTTTGAGGAAATGTTGATTTAACCATTCTTAAGTATATATATTGCAGAAAAACCATCTAGTCCTAGGGATTTCTTCAATTTTAGTCCCTGTATTGTTTCTCTTATTTCATCTTTGGGGACTGATTTTTAAAAGAGCTTCCTTTTGTCAATCTGTACATTTCATTGTTTGTGTTAAATTTAAGTATCGTTTGATCTTTTCCAGATTTAGTGTCTGTGTGCTGTATAATTGAGAGTAATATAATTTAACAGATTGTTTAATCATCTTCTCATTGAAACATACTGTTTTCTCTCCCAGCAATAATTCTCTTCTCTTCTTCCTTTCATAATATGTGCCAATATTTTGCCTGGTTTATTACTTTTTCAAAATATTCTTGTTCAGCAAGACTATCTCCTTATAAGCAAGATTACCTCCTTACTTTCATTAGGTCCAAATTATTATGAATAAAGTTTGATTTTTTTCCAGGTTCTGCTTATGTCTTAATTTTTGTTTCTTCTATTCATTTATCAGTATCCTTACGTTTTTCTTTTTTTCTATTTCATGCCAAACAGATAAATAGTCTCAAAATGTTTTAGCAAAATCCCTTACTGTAGATAAAAACATGTCAGGAGTTACATTGGTTTGGAAGAAACTATTTAATTCATGTTGACACTTTGATTAATATCTTCTTTCAATCTTAGTAGACTATTCAGTCTCCACCTTTTCATTTTTGAGGTTCTTCTAAAAGCAGTTTTACAATTATTGGATTATGATTTGCATAAGGAAGAGCTGTGACTTCCAGTTCTGTATATTTGGTTAATGACGAACTGAAAATCCAACACATGTCTATTCTTGAAGTTTTGGGAACAGAAAAATAATAGCTATTTAAATACTCTTAAAAGATATTTATGTCTCCATGTTTCTAAAAGACAAAATAGTGACATATGGTCTAAAACTATGTATTTTATAGGAATCAGAGGTCAAGGATTTTATATGTGTATCTGGTATTTGATCTTCAAACTTTTATAATTTCATTGCTTAAGAGTGACATTAATAAAATAGATTGCTGCTAAAATGCATTACTCAAGTAATTTTATTTAAAATACTCCTTTCCATATCATGTTTGTTTTCATGTATATCAGTATTTATATCCTAGCCTTCTTCTGTCCACATTCAAACCAATTCATTACAACTTAAACCTGAATGCAGTATCAGACCACTATGTTCAGTGGATACTTAGCTTTTAAATAAATGTATTCAAAACAGGTAAAAATAATAATGTAAACTTCATATAATATGGAGTGAATCACCTAATATAGGTATAATTGCTAAGAATATCTGTTAGATGCAAAAGACCATGTCTACAATGAAGGTTTAATTAAACCAGCATGGGACAACTCTCCCTGGCCAGCTTGCCTCAGCCATCTCACCATGGCTGTCTTGGTACAGCCAATTGCTGCAGGACAACTCACTGGAGCCAATTTGCCATGGGACATCTTACCACAGGACAGTTCAGTGTGGGATAACTCAAGAGAGGGATAAGTACAATTGCAGCCTTGAGGACTTCTAACTTAAGAAGTTTCAATATGGTCCACTACAATGCACTTGCCGGTCTTTTGACTTATCCTGCGTTGAATTGTCCCAATGCAAGCTGTCCTGCAGAGAATTGTCCTGGACCCCAATTAAACTGATTTATTTCAAAAAGCAAGAATTATCTCAATTAATGGTCTGCACTAGGTTGGAATTAGATAAGGGCCAATGGAAGTCAAAGGGGGACGGACGGACTTATTTTGTTTGTGACTATGTAGTGATTCTAGACTGATCCCCTTTCACCACTGTCCTGGCTTGCCAGTCCTTCTATAATCACACACAGCCAGATTAGGATTTAATAGTTTGTTTTCACCTGGCTCCCTTCCTTCCCTTCCCTTCAATATAGCTCCCTTATAGGCTACACAGAAGAACTTTCATAGCATGTCACTTTTAAACATGTGGACAGAATCTGGTTGAGCCAAGTAGAAACAAAGAACTATGAGTTGTAGACAAAAACAAGTGAATAGGCAATAGGATCAATATTGTATGTTTTGGTATACAAAGAGTCTTCAATATGCAAAGTCAAAGTTAAGACAGGTCTCCCCAGGGGTGGTTGCAACCCAGTTCTGAATTCCCAATAGCTGCCCCCTGCCCCACACTTTGGGTGCTTGGAAATTGGCCTGCATTTAAAGCTGAATGCAGCATTCTGTGGTCAAGTGACTGTGTTTTACAATGTTTTTGCAGAAAATCTGCATTTTCGTGTTTTGGCAAAAGTGGCCCATAGTGAACAATTGATCCCCTTAATGACTGTGGCATTTGTAAAAGATTTCCCACAAAAAATATAATAAAATCAGGTCAGTCCAGAGCTGGTATACAGCAGGTTCTGACCAGTTCTGGAGAACCAGTAGCAGAAATTTTGAGTAGTTTGGAAAACTGGCAAATACCACCTCTGATTGGCCTCGCCCCCATCTTTCTCTGCCTCCGGAGTCCCAGCTGATTGGCTGGGTCTTCTTTTGTTGCCCTGCACAGAAGAACAGAGCTGGAAAGCAGGCTAGTGGGGTGGGGAGGGAATGGGATTTTGCAGTAACCTTTCCCCAGGAGTGGGGAGGGAATGGAGATTTTACAGTATCCTTCCCCTGCCACGCCCACCAAGCCATGCCCACAGAACTGGTCGTAAATTTTTTTGAATCCCACCACTGGGTCGGTCATGTGACAACCAACTTTATTTCCATTATAGTTTACACCATAATAGGCAAGCTTCATTCATGGTTCTAAACTGAGATCACTCGTATGACTAGAAAGGGGAAAGGAATAGATATTCAGAGTGCTTTAGCAATGATAGAGTCTGGTGACACCTTTCCCGAGTAACAAATTTTATTAAAACTCATAAGCTTACATGAGGTGTAGTTCATTTCATCAGTTGCATAGAGGGATTAAAGTGATGGGTAGTTGATTGGAGTAACTTCAGTGATGGAGTGACTGTACGTTGGTGATAATGTTTTACACTGAAGCAAGGTTTGAATAAGAGTAGGGAACCTCAGTGAAATTGAAGTCGCCAGATCAATCTTGTAAGTATGAACTCGGAACTTCCATGTTGTCTTTATGCTAAGTAATTTGTATATTTAAATTAAGCAATCGATCTTATAAAAATAAGACGGTGTTGCGTTTTATCTGATATCAGGTTATTTGCTTGCTCCAATGTTTCACAAGGCAGAATTGGATCATCCAATTTTGGTTTGGGAATAAAATTAGTCAGGTTTGCTGCATATTTCTGCATATATAACCTCTTGAAAAATTATGGAAGAGCTGGGATAGTGATTTATTTATCTACTCTGTGGATATGTAGCAGCAGTGGGATCCTACCTGTTCCAATACCTGTTCCACTACCCACACCAGTTGAGGCCTGCAGCACCAATCACCTGAGAGGACAAAGAAGAGAAAAGCGCAGGGGTGGGTGGGAGGGCTGATTATGCACTTTTCTTTCTCCTCTCAGCTCCGAACTGGTTGCATACCACTACTGGTATGTACGTAAGGGAACATCAGAAACTGTTGATACATCAGAGACCAGGACACGGATCAGATCACTTTCTTTGTACTCTTATATTTATCAGCAAGAGAATGATGCTGATTAGTTTTAGATCACCCATCCATGTTTACCATGTTTACTATGTTTGGAAAGTGGCAAAAGTGAAGATGATGAGGGTCTAATTCATCCAACTGCTATGTAGGATGCAGAACTGGAAACTCTTGTGACGTAGAAATCTGAGTAAGACTGAAATCTGCTTGCATATATGTTTTATGAAATTAATTTGGACAATACTGTTGGATATTAAAGTTTTTCTTTCAATGAGTAAAATTGTGAAGTTGCTTAAATTAGAAATGGATAAAGGTGCCCTTTAATATTTTTGGGTAATATACCATGTACTTTAAAGAAAGAAAAGGAGGGAGTTTAATTATGACTCATGAAAATTAGAATCAGAGTTCTCATTATCAGGTATTGTATTCAGTTCCTATTTAATTATTGGTCTGTATTTATTTGCATATTTATTTCATAATAATAATAAAGGCAGCTGGGTGACCTTGGACCTGTCACACTCTCTCAGCCCAACTCACCTCACAGGGTTATTGTTGTGGGGAAAATAGGAGGAGGAAGGTGTGTTGGATATGTTCATCATCTTGAGTAAAAATAAAAGTATTGTATCATATATGATAGTATACCACCATCGATCAGTGGCAAAAGGCAATTTTAATTGAATACTTTTACCTTGAGATGATATCCTTAGCACCATCAAACCCCAACATCTGGTCCTTGGGATAGGTGGACAAAAATACCAAATTCAGTCTAAACATCTGGGTGACTGTGCAACAAACCATCATAATAAAAAGAAAGCCAAGGTAGAACCAGTAGTAATAGATACCTTGGGTGCAGTCCCAAAACAATTGGAGCCCCTCTCAAAAACCATTGGCATTGACAAAAATCACCATCAGTCAATTGCAAAAGGTGGCTTTCCTTGGAACAATTTACATCTTATGACAATATCTTTAACACCATCAAACTTCCACATCAATGACCTATCCCAGGTCATTGACAGAAAATCTTGGACAACGCTTAGAAAATCTGTGTATTGGATTAACACATATGATATGTCATCACATTATGACATCACAGAACTTAACTCAGTGTGCATGAAGACCTATACCAGCTAAAGAATTTGCAGCTGTGATTTCATATGTTATGTATATTATATTTTTATTGGTGGTTGAGGGCCCCTTATACAAGAATAATTAAGAATAATAAAATATAACCATTCAATAACCTTTGAATAAACCATTCAAAGTAATAGACATGATAAAAACATTAAAATAATATTAGTAAAAAAAAATGGCCCTCTTCAAAAGAGCACTGTCAATATAATAACTGACTTAAACATTTTGTCTGAATGCTAAGCTTCCAGGAATTCCCTAGCATTTTTGGATTTAGCTTGGTCTAACATGCTCACAAGAGTACATGAATTCCACAATTCAAACATGGGCTACATATATTCTCTTCTTTTGATCCTGTTTGTTTAAATGCAGCACTTTTCTTAGTTGTTATTAAATATTTACTTTCTTCCCACTCTGTACAATTAACTCATTTTACTTGCTTTATAAAAACAACTAGTATCTTAATCAGGAAGGAGGAATGACCTGGTAAATAAAGCATGCCATTTTTATTTAAGCTCTTTAATTTAAGGAAGCTGAAAAAGTAGACTTAAAGCAATCATCTTTAATTAGAGATTAAATAATACTGCTTTGAAACAAAAAAAAAGGTTTGCAATCTATTTTCAAGATTGTCAGTTGCTTGAAAGTGTAAGGGATTTATTATGATGTCTTTAAAATAATAATTTGCAGAGTTCAAGGATAGGAAAATGCTGTGATGGATGTTGATATGGGCAAATGCCAATTAAATACTTAAATAGTTTTCTGTTATTCATTATGTGTATTTTCTAATTATTCCTTTTGTTTAATAACTCAAAGTATTTATGCTGCAACAATAGTTTTTATTTAAACATATTTTTGAAACAAGATAGTAACTAGTACTGAGAAGAATTTTGTTAATACCTTTTTCAGAATAGGTCCCAAGAGTGAGTTATATAATTTACTTCCATTGAATATGCAATTTAAATTATTATGCATTTAAATTATTTTTGTTTGTTTTTCCTGATAAATTTTATCATGTAATTTAAGTCAGGACTACATTCATAAACATTGTTTCCCCATTTGAGCCAAATAATTGCAGGCTTTTAAAGATTTTTGAGAGCTAGATCAAAATCAGTAAATACATTCAGAATGTTAAACGTTTTGTAAGCAGTTAAATGGGTATGTATCAACAGCTGCAAATATAATACAAAGCAGTATAATATAAATTATATAGATGATTATATAATGTATTTTCTGCATTTGTTGTGAGGTAATATTAATCAATGCTCCTTCACATGAGCTAAAATTCATATGGAAAATGGTTTTGAATGGCAAAATTTCCCATTTGTCTAATAAAATGATTATGCTTATATGATGTCATAAATGACAGATCCAGGATGCAAAGAAATCTCTACATGGAAGAAAATTGTTCTAAAATGGCATAAACATTGATGAACAGAAAACATTTCTTTTGATTTTCTTTGACAGTTTTACTCCACAATATTTTCCCTAACCTGATAGCTCTTTCTGGCACGAGAAGCCCATTTCCAAAATATGGGCAGACTGGAAATCTCACTGCCAGTTGTTTCCTAATTATGAAAATTATTCATCATGAAATGTCATCTAAAATGTATATTCCCACAAAACTTTTTCTGACTAATGACAAGTGCTTGTGCTGTGCAATCAGAAATGTTTGAAACATATGGTGTGAATGCCTGCAAATAAATATAAATATAAAATCTGCAGCACTTTCTGTATACAGTAATTTTCAACTGATATTTGAAACTTGGGATTGTTACGTTTAATAGAAATTAAACTTAGAGAAGATTGGGGAGCTGCTTCTTATATGCTCTCCTTTATGAATTATTGATATTTTCAGAACATTTACTCTTTTTTGTTTGTTTGTGAACACTTAGAGCAGTATAAACAGAGGGGAGTGGGGGAAGCTGTAGGAACCTACAGGAACTGCCTGCTGCCACCATCGGCTTCCCGCCAGCCAGTGCACTCTCACAGGGTTGGCCTCTTTGGGATGCTGGCTGGCAGCCCTGAGGGTACGGGCCTTCTCTGTGGGAACACCCTCCCTTTGGAATGAGTTACCCCTGGAGATGCGGACTATCCCTGACCTGCGAACCTTCCGGCGCGCATTGGAGATCTATCTTTTCCAACAAGCCGGTCTGGCCTAGTTTTATTGGAAGTTTTATTGGAAGGTTTTAATCTTGTAATTTTTACCCAGCTTTTAGTAATTGATTATAGTTTTAAACTCAGCCACGTATTTAATTCATTTTTAATCTATTTTTAAATTTTGTATTTGTCATTGTATTGTTTTTAGTTGGGCGAGTCCCAATCTGGGAGAGAGGGCGGTATATAAATTAAATTAAATAAATAAATTAAATAAACTTGTTCAGGCAGTTGCATGAGTCAACACTGAGTTGAGGGTAAATATATATGCTGTATAAAATTCCAGGTTTACCCAGTGATATTCTTCCCACTGATACTTTTAATACCGAATAACAATCTGAAGCAACAGTTGCTTAGATGTGGAGACCCTTTGAGAGCTGTATGCAACAAAATTTCATTTTAACATATGCCGATTAGTGTGCAATCAAAGTGACAATAAAGTTATTCTAAGTTCATAACTATCCAGTAAACATGTATTGAGTACAAATGTAATATTCAATGCTGAATCTATCACATCTGATTTTAATGATAATAGGGAGAATTATGTACCACCCAATTTCCAAAACCAGAGAGATTAATTTTTGACTTTTTCTCGGTTTCAGAAATGGTTTGGTGTAGTGGTTAAAGTGCTTGGTAAGAAATTGTCTTATTTCTCCTTTAGACATGAAAGCTGGCTGTGGGAAATAAATCATCATGCTCTTTATATTTGGAATTTAAGAGTCTACAGTTAATCAGGGATAAAACTGGAGATGGAAGTTAGAATTGCTATATTTACTCTCTAGTCAAATGGTGATATGTCACTATATTTGGATATGAGAGACAAGAAAATTGTGTACCTCCATACTTTATTTCCTGAAGCTGAGATTCCTGTTTTTTGTATGTGATAAAATATGATCTTTTAAAAAGTATTTATTTAATATATTGTTGCTATCACTAGATTTCTATTCTTATAAAAATGTTTAAAAAATCAAACATTGTTTGCAAGGGGAAAATATGAAATATTTCTTTTGAATGTTAAACATAGAGTATGGATTCTAATCTCAACAGTAGTGTTTTTTTTTAAAGTAACTTTTGTAAGCATAAGTATTCTCCTCTCCTAGAAGTGCTTTGAATCCACTTACCTGGGCTTCACTTTGTACCTTGGTCCAAATGCTTGATATTGAATGTTGTAACTCAACATATAAGACTGACAGGACTTCCACAATCCATTCATCTTACTGGGAGGTAAAAGGAAAAAAGGTGATAAAAATGAAATAAATTCTATAGCATCATTTTCTGACCATGTAGCATTAAGACGGGTGACCAGGGAAATCAGCCCTTTCTCCTTCTTTGTGGGGAAATAGACCAATCTCATCCAAAAAATAATAATAATAAAAGAGAATATGATTTTTCCTCTTTTTAGCTGGAGGTGGTCAGATACATATACTAGCAAAGAAGAAACAGGGCTGTAATGTTTATTTACTAGGGCCTTTTCTACTGTGTTATGTATCAATTTCTCCTGAGATGAAATCTTCTAAAATTTCATATAACCTTTAAAAAAGCCAAAACTTATTTTTGACATCAGATATAGAACCATTTCATTTGAAAGTAAATGGTTAAAGGCAAAGCTGGGAATGTAACATGTTTTTCTTTTCTAAAAGATAAAAGCCATTTGATGATAATATGAAAGAGGTAAACTGATAATTTATCAGTAGCACAGGCGATGCTCTTGAAGTATTTTTCCGCTATATCCCTTATGCTATGCATTCAAAATAAATGTTTAGACAATTTACACTCATTTTAAAAACAACGTTGAACAGTTCTATGAAAAACATACCATATTTATCTTATAATACCTTCCTTTGTTACATTTGCATTGTTTCACTAGCTTCTCTGGTGCTCAGAAATGCTTCGGTTAATGTCCAAGCAGCTATACAAGTTGAGCTGCTGCAGCTCTTCTGTGTTACTGAAGTGTGGATCCAAGGGGGCACTTTTGCTACCATGATTTGTACAGGCTTATTCTGATTTATGCAAAATAAAGGAATGGAAGCTGAAACTAATTGGCCTACTGTCTTGTTCAATTGGCATCATTTCCATCACCAGTGGAAAGAAGCCTTCCAGTTTCGGAGGGGCAACCTGATTCAGATCTGGTGACATTAAAAAAAAAAAAAGATTGACCCATTGCAATATTTCACTGCAAAATTATGCATTGTGGATTTGGAGAACAAAGTTTGGTAATTCATTGTGGTTGAGATTTCTTATTGTTAGTGATTTTAAAGCTTAATATTTTAAATTTTAAGTGTCTCTTTTCCCTTTCCCTTTTAGCTTCATTAGTACAAATACTTCTGGTGGGGTTTTTTTTTCTCTTCATCCTACATTGCTCAATGTAGTTTTAACCCAAATTATTAGTCATGTGTTTGGGCTTGATTGCTGCTTGTAAAAGAGTCCATTTCCTGTCAGTTATATCCGAGTGCTTGGATTACGGTCTTAGATAAAGAGTTTGGCGCTGTATGTTCTTGTTGGAAGGCATGCCTAGGCTTTGCTAAAGCTATAGAATGATTCTGTCTGTGCATAATTTACATATCTGTCACTTTCAAGTATTACAATTTGGACTTTCTTTATGTTACCATGGTTTGCATCTTATCTTTTCTTAATTGCATTGTTCTAAATGTTAATTTAATATTTGAAGAACAAATTGGAACTGTTGGAATTAAGCATTCAGTTATGTTTTCTTTGCCACAAAAATAAATATTTTCCAAGTTTTCTTAAACTGTATTTGAAACTGCATACCTTAGCATATCTTTTACACCAGGACATTAATGAAAATCTGTAGGAGAGAATTTGCTGGTTTTCGCTATCATCCCTGGCCAGGAAATAAAGAGGCACTAATATTTGCACATCCTCTAAAGAATATGTTGGAACTACCAAGATTCCCTGGTTGTATAGATTGTCAAAGAAAAAAAACAACTTGAGGAAGTTGCTTCTCTCTTCCTACCTGAACATTACATTTGTGTATGTGTGTGTGTAACCCCCTCTACATGAACTTGAATTCTGATGGAGGCATTAATATACTGTAGTTTTGTTAGCAACAGTATCACAATTATTTGTTTTTGCTTTTAGGCTAATGCTTGGCCAGCCATTTTTCTACTTCATTTTTTTTCCTTTTGAACCATATTGATTGGGTTACAAGACTGAAATTAGGGATTATGTTATTATTGAACTTTGTTCATGCTTTTTGAAAAGTGTAGTATTTTTACATGGTTTCAGGTTTTAATAAATACACCTGGTTAGTCTCAACACTGTAAATTTATTCAGGTTTCAAACAAGTATAAGCAAACAAGCCAGGCAAACTGTGTGTCAGGAAGAAGCAAGAGTGATAAAGTTCAAAGATTAAAAAGTCAAATCTCAAGGAAAAATCAAGGAAGGCAGCTTGAAGTTCTAGGAGAGAAATTTACAGAGACCTTCATGGATTGGCATTACTCCAACATAATTATGAAGCTTAAATTGTTTTCTAAATACCAGTGGCCTCTCACTCATCTGAACTCACTGGGCCTAATTAGGCCTGGCTTTCTTCAGCAGGTCATTCTTGTCAAGCCAAGCACTTCTATATCTTTCTGTTTGGCACTGTTTCTCTTTAGATATCCATGTTTTTGACAGCAGGTTGGAAAAGCTCTGTTTGGATCATAGTCCGCAAGAACCAAGGCTGGAACAATGGAAACAGTTGTTGGCTTGGCATCATGATCCCAGGGTTGGGATTCAAATTTTTTAACAACCGGTTCTGTGGGCATGGCTTAGTTGGTGGGTGTGGCTTGGTGATCATGTGACTGGCTGGGGGTGGCCAACTCAACATCACTCACATCGAGGCACGCATCTCCTCGCATGGCCTCTCTGACTGTGGGGATGCTGCAATAGTCGTAAGTGTGAAAAAGGGTCATAAGTCACTTTTTTCAGTGCCATTGTAACTTTGAATGGTCACTCCACACAAGCAAAATACCAGCAAAGGAGGAAAAAAACTCCAGAGAAGTTCCAGAGGCAGGAAGTCTAGTCCTACCAAGAATGTAATAAGGATTAACAGAGAGACAGTTTCTGTAAGCAACACCAGAATGTTTCCTTCCTTCCTTCCTTCCTTCCTTACAGGATTAGGTCAGGAATTTCTTCTAACAACCGGTTCTCCGAACTGCTTAATAGGTGCAAACTGGTAGAATCCCACTCCTGCATGATCCCTGGGAGATGCCCTGTTTCTAGGAGGCATCTTCTGAATCTCTTCCTTATCTAAGGAGAGTTATTGAGTCCGACAATGATAATGCAAGATGTTGTAGGACCTTTGTAGAAAGTCATCCTCCTAGAGAATGAAATATTTTGGGGAATATCAAAAAATCAGGATAGAATATTTCCCCTAAAGGAGAAATGAAAAAAAAAAATGTTAAGAGATGCAGAAACCAACCCCAATCTCCCTGCCCCAAGCAGAAACTGAGGAGGTCAACTTTTAGAAATGCAGATTTGGTATTCCATTCAGAAAGACTGGGCCTGACAGAAACTTCAGATAAGCAATTAGGTTGACAAGATTAACTCAAACAAACACCTAGGATTTGCATTTCCCCTTCTGCCTATAGAGCCAGTCATGACCTCATATGAATCTGACAACAGCCATTAGAATATTAAAGGATATTTTGCACAGGAACAGGAAGCTCGAGTACAAAGAACATATAAAACTCACCCACTCTCAACTCCATTTTGTCAGCTGTCCCAGAATCACATGCTGTTGGTGGTTCTGTTCATTAATAAACCAACTTTATTTTCAGTCAGCCTCTATTTTATTCCTGGCTTGGAACTGGAACTGGATTTTTCTTCCAACATGTTCTGGATAATAATGCTATTGACAAACCAAATCTACGAGGTACCCCCATAGTATTGGTTCTGGAAAAATCTCTTGCCATATTATGTGACAGTGTCACTATGATTCCTTAAACTCTGTATGGTCTCTAGTGCCTACCTTTTAAATAGATGTTCATATGTCCAGCAAATTTACACTTCTGATTTCTGTTGAGGTCTTTGACATGCAACTATTTTAAAACTGCCTAATAGTATAATGGGATTTATTGGATAGATACATTTGCATTTGTTGAAACTTTATATTATGCTATACTATACTTATACTAACTGATAGTATTAATGATTAACAGGGTTGGCTTCCAGTAGTTTTCTCATACATTTCTCTATTGTCATACTTTAAAATGGTAACATTTCAATTTGAGATTTTTATGAACATTTAGGGATTACATTATGATTTAAAATGACCAAAAATTCTTGTATACAATAATATGGAAGTGAAAGTGAAATCATGATATATGCTGCTGTAATAAATATATTTTGAGTGTTATGAGTGCATGCCCATGTATGAAGGTCATAGTTCTTAAATGAAATAGAAAACATGTTTGAGTTTATCAGATATATTTTATTATGTTTAAGTTTATTATTTTCCATTTGTGAGGCTACCCCGATGTAAGGTTTTTGTCTGATACGGAATCCTTAATCATTCCCCCCCCCTGCAAATTTTGATGTAGTTAGAATACAAGTCCTACCACGCTTTGCGGGAAAAGATGGTTGGAGCAATTTTAATAAGATGAATTTAGTACATCACTTTCATTTCATGCTGGGTTGGAAGAGAAGCAATATATTACTTTGTACATCATTTTGGAATTCCTAAAGGACTTATATCAAGGTAGAAAGTGAACAGGGTAAAAATGTTAACTTTTCCTATAGTTCTAAAAGAATGTGCTGTAAGGATAGCTATTTGGAAATATAATTTTGGTTTCTTTTGTTTTTTCCCCACAGCTAATTCAAGTCTTCTTGGAGGAGGTGGTGGTAAGTTTGGGGTTTTTTTTTGCCTCTTAGGTATTGAAAGAAATAACCTCTATTTAAGATTAAATGTTTGAACCACAGTTAGACAATTGCTGCCTAATATGTAAATTCTAAATGTCTGCAGTTTTTAATAATGTAAATAATTGTATTTATCTTGTTGGGTTACCAAATCTGGCATTGCTATTTAATAAAGGGTTAGATTTTACGTTTTCATGATCTGATTAAATTCTACCATGATTATAAAGTGATTACCACCATCAGGTTTTATACTCTGAAAGAAGAGCTGGGTTTTGGAGAGAAAGTGAGGAGACAGAATTTAAGTGTATTGAGCTGACAGGCTGCTGCTAAATTAGATGTACAGAGAATAAAAATATATCTAATTTTCAGTTTTCTGAACACTGATCTATTGAGACACTACATACTTGTAATTTATTAAATTTAATGTCACTCCAATTATTCAGAAAAAAATGGTAATATTCCCTTCCTTTCCCCTTGCCTTTTCTTATCTTTTTTTTTTAAAGAAACCAATCATTGTGTTTTTAATTTTATAGCTTTCAAAACTATTGAAGCAGTTTAGCAAAAAAGAAAACATGAAGATGATTTTTGGCATCTCTGTGGCTCATTTTACTCCAACAAAAAAACCAAATAAATAAAAGGAGAAGAAGGGAGGAGGAGGAGACCTTCCTGTTGGATATCTTTCAAATGCTGTTGTCAGATATCTAAGCATGTTTTCTGGCTATTGTTGAGAGGGGTCTGAAGATCTCAGTCTATTTCTCTGAATGGAAATGAAACACAATTAAACTGCTTGAAGTCAGAATCAATGGATGCACTGTCTTAATCTGACTGGCAGTATTGTGCAATTCTTATTCTTGGAACAGACATGTATTTGGTTTAATTTCTACACAGAATTGTAAAGTCATGGAATAGTTATTTATATATCACATCATTTTATTTGATGAAGTTAATATCATTGTTATTAATTGGAAGAAAAATAATATATAGCTTGTTTGCATGAGGTACTGCCCTGAAATTACCTTCAGAGAAGGAAAAGGGAATAAATGATCCTGGGATGATTGTAGGGTAAGCCATCAGGTAGAGTTGTTTCCATATGACTGTGCAATTAATAGTAGGAAGTTAGCACCCACCTAGAAAAATGAAATATCCTGGGAAATATTAAAAAGGCAGAATATTTCCTCTAAAAAGAGTAGAAACTCAGAAGCAGAAACTCACCTCAGAAGCATAAGCTCACCCCCACCTTTGTTAATGTGTGGGCCATTAAGGACATTAAGGCCAGAATACTTTACATAACAAAGATCTCCAGGTAAAGCTATAGCATCAAAAGCCCTTTCTCAAAAGCCCTTTCAGTGCATCATCATCCAGCAAGGCTAAACCAAGCCTGGAACTCAGGACAGTCTACAGAGTTGCCCCTGCATGGCCTCATGGGAGTCTGACAACCAATCAGAATACAAGCTCCAATTCAAATCCCAACAAAGGTTATAAAACCCAGGCACTCTCAGCACCTCAGCCTTTTCTTGATCTCTTCCTTTACCTTGAAGCATGTGATCATTCTTCCTTTTCACTCTGGAGCTCCAGGCCATGTGGTCGTGTCCACCATTAAACCTTCCAAACAGCCTCCAGGTTTCCAGTGTCTTTTTCCCCACTTGGAACTGAACCCAGAAGGACATTTCTTCCAACACATTGTATAGCAAATTCTTCCGATTTTTACAAGAAATCTCCCATCTAATTTTGTTATCTAAACCTTTTGTATATTTCAGTTCGAAATATACAAAAACAACCAGTCAACAGACCGATTGGAAGGAAGGGATACTCATTAAAACTTAATGTGTTTTAAATCTGAATATGCAGGTTTTTTTTTTCAAATCAAACACCTAGAATATGGTGAACAATTTGATGTTCAGACATAAAACTGTTTAACAACATTGGAAGTAACAGCGTGACTGTTAATACTCATTTGGTTCAAATACTTCTTTTTCCCCATCAGAATTTATTACATTGGTCTCGACAGATCAATTTTAATCTTCATGGCAACAAGGAATTCTGAAGAAACTTATCCATTATGACTTGCACTTGAGCAACTGCGTAATTTAGAATGTACTCAGAAGAATCATTAGAGAAAGGGTCCTAGTTCTAGAATTTCAGAATGAGGTCAGCCATATTCCAGCCTATGCTAGCTCATATAACTAGATCCAGATGGGAACCGGGCAAATATTTAAGTACCTTAGCATCCCCTGTACAACGAAGAGCCTTTTCAGAGCCAAGTTTGATGTGCTACTCCCCACAGCCCTTAATGGGAGATTTACAGAGTCTCAGACATATAAGATCATGTCTGTATAGAAATTTTGAAGGGATGGGGGAGATAGTGAGCTGATGAGGAATGGAGACACTGATGAGGTAAAGACTGTGATTTCATGGTGTGCTCAGATCAACAGAGCTTTTCTGGATAGGGATTGTCCACATGTTCTCTAGAAGACTTATTGTCATGAGGAAATCTGCAGGAGCTAGAGAATCTGCAGGAAAACCATTAGTGGAGCAAGTGGAGAAAAAGAAGAAACATCAAACTCTCAGCCTCAGGTGGGGCCTGCTTTAAAGCCACTGGCATAATCCAAACCTCATTTTTAGAATATAACTATTCTTCCAGCTATAGAAATCTCCCAAACTGCAGAACAACTACATCACCTAGTGAGTGTTCCTATGATTTGGGAGAAGATTAAAGTGAAATATAATTATAAGGATTTAAAACTAAGTGAAAGTGAAAAACTTGTGTAGAGTTTAAATTATGAAAATTTAAAATAGATTAAGGATCAGTTAAATTTGGCATATTGTTTACTGTAAAATATTTTGGAAATAATTAAATAAATTAAACATCTAGCCACATAGAATTAACCTAAGAAATGAAAATGTACTAAGAAATAAATTTGGGTACTTTGTCAGGAGGAAGGCAGGAAACCAGGTTCTACAACAATATTTTAATAGTAAACTAAGGATTAATAAGAACAGAATACTGCACAAAAGAAAATAATATAAAATTAACTTGTTTAATCAGGAATAAGATAGTAAGTACTTTACAAAAATTGAAAACCCTTTATGGACTTTATGCTGAAACTGTTGACGATTTCTAAATTTGCTAATTAAAAAGGATTGAATATTGGAAGAAGTGAACTGCGTGATGTAATCTTAAAGAGGGAAGGAGTGATACTATTTCTGTAACAGCTGCAAAGAAGATTGGAAGTGTTTCTCTAAGTAATTTTCTTTTCTGTTTTTCTCTTTCGTTTCTCTTTCTTTAACCACACCTGTATTTTGTTCATGTTTCTCTTTATTCATGTAAAAATCTTTAATAAAAGTGACATTAAAAATATTCTCGTTCACAAGTACTATTGAGGTCATCACACCTGTTCTTTAACACTTTCTCTATTAATGCAATTGAAAACTTTCATTCTTCTGTTATTGACATGTATTATAGGCCATAATGAAAGTTTTTTTTCTTGATTTTCTCCCCTCAGATGGGGCGTTGGTGCTTACCTGACACGCCCATTCTCTTTGAGCTGTGAAGAGCATCCAGTCATGTGAGGTGCTTTAGTCTTCGTTCTGCTAGGCTGGGCTTAATCTGCGGAACGCTCCTCCTCCTCCACGGGACTCCTCCCCAGCTTTCCCCAGTTTTGGCGAAGACTAAGGACTAAATATCCCCGCCTTCAGCAAATTAAAAATACGTTGGTCGAAACAGGACCCCACCAGATGGACAAGACAAGAAAAAAAGGGTGAGGCTGGATGCTCTTCACAGGTCAAAGAGAACAGGCGTGTCAGATAAGCACCAACGCCCCTTCTCCCATGAGCTGTTCAGAGCATCCAGTCATGGGACATACCAAAGCTTGGCCTGTCCTATGGGAGGGACTCCGTCTGGCTTGGAATCCTCTCCAGGTCCCCGAGGACCCGTTGTAGAACCCTTCTGCAAAAGGAAGCGTCAGCTGATGCAAACAAGTCTATCTTATAATGCCTTATGGAGGGTGAAGGAGAAGCCCAAGTTGCGGCATGACAAATGTCAGTGATTGGAGCCAGCGTGGCCCATGCCACCGATGTGGCGGCACTCCTTGTTGAATGAGCTGTTATGCCCCTGGGCACCGGAAGAGCTTAAGTTTGATAAGCTTTGGCTATTGTAGCCTGTAGCCAACGACCTATTGTGGATGATGAGGCCTTGCATCCTTGCGTGTTGGCCTGAAAGGACATGAATAAGGCTTCTGTCTTTCTGAATGATGCTGTGCGATGAATGTATGCTCTCAATGCTCGTCTGACATCAAGCCGATGCCACTGCCGTTCTAACTCTTGGGATGGTCTGGGACAGAAATTAGGCAGTATCAGTTCCTGTGCCCTATGAAAGGCAGAATTAATCTTGGGTATAAACATGGAGTCTGGGCGGAGAATGACCCTGTCGGAATGGAAAACACAAAGGTCATGTCTGATGGACAAGGCAGCGAGTTCTGAAATTCGACAAGCAGAAGTGATGGCTACGAGGAAAACTACCTTATACGTGAGGAATTGGAGACCTGTCGATTGTACAGGTTCTAATGGAGACTTAGTGAGCACAAGAAGGACCTTGTTGAGGTCTCAGGTGGGATAGTGGTGAACCGGTGGTGGACGTAAGTTCGTGGCTCCTTGAAGGAAGCTCCGAATGCGTGGATGATGAGAAAGAGAGAGTAAACCTTCATAATTGATAACTGATGTTAAGGCCACCACCTGTCTCTTCAAGGTATTCGGTGATAGCCCTCTGTCAAGCCCGTCGTGTAAGAACTCAACCGATGGTGAGATGGGATCAATTTTTGACTTAGCACACCATTTGTGAAACGTGGACCATGTGGCATTGTAAATGCGAGTATTTGAGGGATGTCTTGCAGCTTGAATGGTGGCGATAACTCTGTTGGACAGCTCTTCGCCTCTCAGACAAGTCCGCTCAACCTCCAGACGGTCAGGTGTAACCATTGAGGGTCCGGATGTTGAAGAGGACCCTGAGTCAGGACAACCTTTCTGGAGGAATTCTCCATGGTGGTGCCACGGAGAGACTGCGGAGGTCTGAGAACCATGGCCGACTGGGCCAGTAAGGAGCTACCAGAATCAGTTCCGCCCTCTCGTCGAGCATCTTCTGAATGACTCTGGGGATCAGTGGAAGAGGCGGGAATGCATACAGAAGCCCCGGTGGCCAACGGCAATGACGCGCATTCTCCGCTCCTTGCGAGGGGTATTTGGAGAGAAGTCTTGGGAGCTGAACGTTGAGGGGGGACGCGAACAGGTCAACCGCTGGTTGTCCAAATGTCCTGACTGCCTCTTGAAAGAGGGTTGGATGGAGACACCACTCCAACTGATCTATCGTGGCCCTGCTTAGCCAATCTGCCTGAGTGTTGGAAAGGCCTGAGATGTGTTCTGCCCTGATGGAAAGCAGATTATTCTCTGCCCAACGATATAGGCGCTCCGCCTTTCTCATAAGGGTTTTTGACTGAGTGCCCCCCTGCTTGTTTACATGAGCCTTCACTGTTATGTTGTCGGTTAATATTAAGATGTGTTGATTGCGTACCTGTGGAAAGAAGGTGCGGAGAGCCAGATGTATTGCTCAAAGCTCCAGCCAATTGATGTTGCATGACTGTTCTGTGGTGGACCAGTGGCCTTGTGCCATGGTCAATTGGTAGTGGGCTCCCCACCTGAACAGGCTGGCATCAGTGGTGATGGTAATTCTGTGAGGCTCTTTGAAGAGACAACCTCTGTTTATTTCTGGTCTGGCCCACCAGAGAAGAGAAGTGAGAACCTGTGATGGTACCTTGACCTTGTGTTTGGAGTTGCTTTGGCCGGACCGTTGCTTTGGAACGGTAGAAGGAACCACTGAAGGAATCTAGAGTGGAAGCGAGCCCAAGGAATAATAGATATGCATGAAATCAACTTGACTAATAACCTTAAAAGATCGGCTAGGGCAGTGGTGGGCAACCTTTTTTTTCAACTGAGCCAAATCTCGGCAAAACCACGATTGAAATTTATTTTGAGAGCCACATTTTTAAAACCGAAAGTACATAGGATGGTACACTGTTTTTGATGACACGCTGCTGATTTGGGAGGCGCAGTCTTCTTCTGAGGGCGGCAGACAGAGAGAGAATGCTGCCTCACTGCCGCGGCGCTACACAGAAAGTCACCCCCCTTTTTACCACATGACCCGACTGGAGCTGTGTGGAGCCGGCCGCCGAGGCTGCACACAGGGCGCGCACTGACAGAGGCTAGCTGCAGAGTCCTGACTCCTGGGGCGGCCGCCCGAGAGGAGGGAGGGGAGCGGGCGCCCGGCACACAGAAGAGCCGCATTAAAGTGTGTAAAGAGCCGCATGTGGCTTGCGAGCCGCGGCTTGCCGACCACTGGGCTAGGGGAACCTTCTTTTTAATTCTGATCTCCTTGACTAATTGATGGATGCTTTTTTGTCTGTCTGGGGACAGGAAGACCTTACCTGCTACAGTATCTATGACTGCCCCTAGGTGGATTAATCTAGTGGATGGTGTTAATTGACTCTTTTTCCAGTTAATCGAGAACTCGTGTAGCTGTAAAGCCTGCAATGTAGTCTGGGTATCTCTGACTGCTTGATGAGTGGATGATGACAAAATTAAGATGTCATCCAGGTAACACTGTAATGTGACAGAGACACCTCAGAGATGGGTGGCCAGGGCTGCGAGAATCTTTGTGAAGGTTCTGGGGGCTGAGGCTAGTCCAAAGGGGAGAGCCACGTATTCGAAGTGGTGGTTATTATAACAGAATCTTAAAATTTATAGTGGGAAGGCCGAATGGGAATATGTAAATAAGCCTCCATTAGATCTATGGACGTTGGAACGTCACCCTCCCTGATGCCATTTAGGATAGATTGCAGAGTGTGCATTTTGAATTTGCGATATACTAGAAACTGGTTAAGACGTTTCAAATCTAAGATTGCTCTCCACCCTCCTGAACTTTTGGGAACAAAGAAAAGATGTGAATAGAATCCTAGGCCTCGCTGTTCAATAGCCACTGGTTGGATGGCTCGTATCTCCAGTAGGTGTTGGATAGCTGTTTCCATAAGGTTTCATTTGCCCGGATCTCTGGAAAGAGGGCATGACATAAAGAAATCTGGGGGGGGGGGAATTGAAATTCCAGGGCTAGTCCAAACCTTATTGTGTCTCTAACCCAGGAATTGGACGTCGAGGAGTCCCAATGGTCTGTGAATAACTTGAGGTGGCCACCGATGGGAATCAGGTCCACAAAGTTATCACGGACGCCTGAAAGACCTATTCCCAGCGCCACGGAAAGATCTTTTGGGTTGACCACTCCTTTGGTAACTGTCCCCGGAGTCAGCTTTGTCTGGTTGCTGCCCCGACCGAAAGGGAGGGGGTCTCTGAAATCTGGATAGGAAAGGACCCTGATAAAAGGGCTGAAAGGATCCCCTCCGAAAGGACTGGGGGTTTCTAGGGTCTGACTTCCGAAAGAGGGATGGTAAAATTTTCTTTTTACTTCGGGTCTCAATGAGAAGCATATCAAGGGAAGGGCCAAACAGTCTGTCTCCCACAAGAGGAGATGAAGCTAACTTGCATTTATGCTTAATATACGCTTGCCAATGTTTTAATCATAACAAGCGTTGCGCTGTGACATGAGAAGTAATGGCTCTGGTGGAAAACTTAACTGCATGGAAGGTTGCATCAGCGGAAAATTCGGCCACAGCAGTGAGCTTAGCAATATCTTGGTGAGCTCGAATATTGGAGCTGGGAACGTGCTCTTGAAGCAGCCTGAGCCATCTGAGAGATGCCCGGTTAAAGAAGGAAGCAGCCGTGGCTGCCCTGATGGCCCATGCGTCAGACTGATGGGCTCTACGCAGGGCCAATTCTGCCCATTTCTCCTCCAGTTTCAATGCCTCTAGTGCCTCTCCTGGAATGGAGGATGAGGAAACTAATCCTACAATGGGATCATCCACTTCAGGAGTATTCAACAACCTTAAGTATTCAGGGGCCAAGTTAAATAATTTCCTATCATACCCCGTGGGGGCCGGGCATACTGCTGTAGATGCTAATTGCTTCTGTACTAGGTCTGTACACATGTGAGGAACTGGAATTACATCTGCCTGTACTATGGGTTGATTGAAAATGAGATCCTCCGGTCCCTCTTCTGACGTAGTGTTAGAGGGGGCTGGTTTGTCCAGGCGTGCAGTGTTTTTGGCCTTAAAAGAAGCGATTTGAAAAGTTGTGGCCGGAATAGGCCCGTAAATATGGGTTGGTCAGGAGTCAAGCCCTCATCCTCAGACATCCCCCTTTCTGAGGGATCCGGCTCTGACATAGACGGGTCATTTTCATGCATTGAATCTAATTTCCTTTGTTCCATTTGCTCCATTTGGAGCACCTCGTGTGCCACCACCTCTTGCTCCTCCTCCTGCAGCCCCTGGAGGAGCACATCCCCTTGCGGCAGTACCTGGTCATAGTGCTGTTCCGATCTAACCAAGGACTGAACTGATTGTGCATCAAATTCGGTAGGTGCCGGCTGATCGCTGGTCAGAACCGCATATTGCAAGCCTGCAGCGATTCCCTGCCGAATAGCCATTTCTATCCAGGTCCTCATTCGCTCTGGCACATCCTCGGGGAGAGAAAGATCCAGTTGAAGACCTGCTGCAGTTGGAGTGAACGTTGCTTCAGGTGTTCTTCTTATAGTTGGTGAACCAGATGACTGGGCCTGTTGGCTCTGGGGAGTCAGACTGCGCCTGGATGTGAGAGAGATATCTAGAGAGGGGAGGGGAGAGCAGAGGAGGATGGTGCCTGACTGTGGGACGAGGGGTCCTATGCACCTCTCGTGTGCACTTGTCTGTTTGTCTTTCTAGTGCCCTGTGTCGCCTGTTGGCATCCTTTTCTGAGGCTTTGGAAGTGCCCCTTGTCTGTTTGGATTTGGATTTGCTTCTTGAGGTTGAGGTATGGGAACCGCTACCCCCTGCCATCTTGAGTTATAAAAGAATAAGGATTGCTATATAGGCAGTTGGCACGCCCAGGGACCTGACCCAAATGGGCAGGGCGCCCTGCAGTTGGATCCCCCTCTTTTTTTAAAAAAAAGTAATGAAAAAGAAAAAATACCAAAAATCTATTTGAAATTGAGTCGTATCTGAATAATAATAAAATTTATTATTATTATATTGCTAGTGAGATATGCTGCTATTGTTGTATAACTATTGGATTATGATTTAAGCTGTTTCCAATGTTATTAGTACAAAATCTGAGTAAGTGATATATCGGATGATAGCCAAGTTTATTGGACATGCCAATCAGCCAAATTTAAAATGCCTAACGGGCCTTTACATTGATCACTGGCCCTCAACAGCGTCCCTGCACAGGCGGACTCAGGCCCTAGGTGCTCGCTGTTGTGCTGCTGGTGAAAATGACTGTGAGGGTTAGCCAACCAGATAATTAATATTGACCTCAAATAATAAAATGGAAACGAGGCTGGAACAATTCCTGGGAGGCTCTCCTTTCTTTGAGAGCTCCCTGAGAATGAGAATTACGCCACACAGTTTGCAGATCAATTAATAATGGCGCAGCCACGTAGTCCCCTGCAAGGAAAAAATGGCGACCGGCCATTAGTTTTGGCACGTGTGCCAGCAGCGATGTCCCGCCGTGCAAAAGGGAGTCGGAGCTATCCGTCTCCCCTTGGGGCTAAATGGCTGGGAAGGGTGAGAATAGCAGGCCTTTAGGGCCTTCACCCTTTAAAACGGTGTTCAGGGGGAAGGGTTGATACGACCCGAAAAAGAGGAAGTCGAGCCGCGCCGTTTAAAATCTCTCGGCACGGATCGTGTGGCAGGTGTAGGAGTAGCGGTGGGAGGGGTGGGGAAGAGCCAGAAGCTCCCTCCGTTTCGGGGTGCGAGAGGCGCTATCCGAAATGCGATCCCCGACGCTCAGACGGTAGCATCGGGAGATTGTAAAAATTCCCCTTTTTTTGGGGGGGGGGAAGCAAACCTGAAAACCAAAGACAAAACCTCCAAACCTGGAAAGAAAGGGAGTCACCTGTTTCGACCAATGAGCAATGAAAAGCACTACCTAACTCTTATGAGGCTGAGCCAAAACTGGGGAACACTGGGGAGGAGTCCCATGGAGGAGGAGGAGCGTTCCGCAGATTAAGCCCAGCCTAGCAGAATGAAGACTGAAGCACCTCCCATGACTGGATGCTCTGAACAGCTTATAGGAGAATAACTATTTACTATAGAATACACAATGTAGCTAAATTTGGCCTGGCAGCAGTTAAAATTTATTTAGTAGCAGTTAAAATTCACAAGCAGATAAATCGTACTGAGCATAGATAAACTTACTAAAAATTCCTATTTCATTTTATTCAGGGGTGGGATTCTACCAGTTCGCACCTATTCGCTAGAACCGGTTGTTAACATTCTAAGCAATTCGGAGAAGTGGTTGTTAGAAGAAATTACTGGCCTAATCCTGTAAGGAAGGCAGGAAGGAAACATTCTGATGTTGCTTACAGAAATTGCCTCTCCAGTAACCCTTATTACATTTTTGACAGGACTAGACTTCCTATCTCAGGAATGTCTCTGGAGTTTTTTTCCCCTTCTTTGCTGATAGTTTGCTTGTGTTGAGTGACCATTCAAAGTTATAATGGCACTGAAAAAAGTGACTTATGACCGTTTTTCACACTTACCTCTGTTGCAGCATCCCCACAGTCATGAGAGGCCATGCGAGGAGATGCGTGCCTCGATGTGAGTGATGTTGAGTTGGCCATGCCCAGCCACTAACATGACCACCAAGCCATGTCCACCTAGTCACATGACCACCAAGCCACGCCCACCAACTAAGCCACGCCCACAGAACTGGTTGTTAAAAAATTTGAATCCCACCTCTGATTTTATCTATATCTTTATTTGTTTTTACATCTTTGTTATGTCTTTCAGAGGCTCCGCTTCAGTCTATAGTCTTTGTTTTAATATTACAAATTTTATAGCAATATGTTAGGATTCTAATTTTATAGTACTTTATTGAAATAGATGTAACTTTTCTTGCTTTTATTCTATGCTGCTTTAATAACCAAAATAAACATTTGATTGATTGTATTGAGTTGTATTATTCATAATATTCAAATAACCTGAATAGACACAAATTATGGAACTTGTATAGATAATATAAACAACAAATAATATGTAATCATTGGGTTTCTTTCATATATAATAGATATCTTGAAGTTTTGTCAAATATTATACCTGAGAACGTGTAAATTGAAGGCTTTAAATTAAGAGTTTACTGCATACAAGATGAATAAGGGAGAGGCAAAAGGTGATTTAAATATATATCTATACTTTATATTGGAAGAGCATTATAGTTTTGACCTGCTATGGCTATGGTATTGGAGTGTGCATGTCTATAAGTGTATATAGCTCTATGCATAGCTATATCTATTTCTGTATAGCTATATACTTTTATTTCAAAGTGTTTAACATTCCTCCTGCCTTTTTGATAGTTATGTGATGAGTCTTCATTTTTACATTTTAAATGTGGTAAGTTGAATTTTACTCCATTGAGAATGGAATTGGATTTGCATAGATACTTAATTCTTTCATCTTGTTAAAGAGCACTTCAGTCATTATCCATAAATGCTGATAATTTCTACTTGGTACAAGGCTTTGTCTAAATTTTCTAGTTCAATAGTAATCCTCAACTCTCCTTTGAGGCAGATTTCCCTCTATTTAAAAGCAGAAACTGAAAACATTTTTCCTAGCCAGAAGTGCCTCTGGTAAAATAACACCATCTGAAAATAAAAATTATATGTTCTCTGGTTGGAAGAATCAACATCTTACCCCCACACCCATTTTTGATCATTTCAGGAAAATGTATCTTCTTTCTCCCTTCAAACCAATTTTCATCTTTATCATGTTGTTAATAAATGAAACCAAATATATTTCCCTTATTTCCCTTGATAGATATTAAGGATATTAGAATCAAAACTGCACAAATATAGTCCGCATTGAAAAGATTCAAAAAGATTCTTTGCAGTAATATAAAATACAAGCAGAAGCAAAAAAGTAAAGTCAAAAGGTGTTTGTTTAATTCCTTTTCAGCAATTTACCTACATATTGGTTCTCCTCTGACTGGGGACACAAGTATGGAACACTGTAGGGGCATTTTCTTAGTGGCTGAAAATAACAGTTATTCCTAATTAAGAATCAGTGTATAAGGATTGGGGGACATGGTGGCCTAGCGGTTAAGACATTGGGCTTGTCAATCAGAAGGTTGGCAGTTTGAGACCCAAACAGCACGCAATGGGGTGAACTCCTGTTTCTGCCTGAGCTCTTGCCAACTTAGTAGTTCAAAAATATGTAAATGCACATAGATAAATAGGTAGCACTTTGGTGGTAAAGTAACAGTGTTCCATGCACCTTGGTGTATAGACATGCCAGCTACAGACAACACTAGTTCCCTCTACTAGAAAACAGAGATGACACTGCTTCCTAGAATTGGACATGACTAGATAGGGGAAATATTTATCTTTACTTTATATAAGGATTGATACCAAACTATGTAAGATTCATATTTAGCTGATTTCCGGTTTGATGTCGCTGCGTGATCAGCATAGGGGAGCGGGACTTCACATCCCATGTTGAATCCTCTTCATTGGAGGGCCCCCCAAGGGGCTAAAGTTACCCTGTAGGGCTGACTCATAAGGAGGGGCACTCTGCTGGTCACGGAGAGTGGCAACTTTTCTGGTAGACCCAGGGTTTCTTCCCTTTTTGTTGAAGATGAAGGTGAGATGCCCAAAATGGCTGCCATGAAGCTGAGGCAGCCAAAGAAACCAAGAGGGTGCTGAAGTGATGAGAGTGGACAGTGATTAGAATTGGGTGAGGTGATTTTCAACTTTTGTTAAGGATTTCCGCAAAAGAATATTGATGCAAGAAAGAGACTCTTTGGAATACTTTTAAGTGGTAACCAAAGAGTGATAGAGAGAAATTGCACCCTAAAAGCTATAGAATATAGAATATATCTATAGTACATACAGATGTACAAATTTCACTGGCAGGACTCTGAACAGGCATCTTAAAGTACTGGATACCTGACTGTTTATTGGATATTTTGTTTGAATTAACTTGAAAGAAACAACTGGCAGAATAGTTTTAAACTGGATTTTTAACGTTGATTTTTAAGTTGAACGTGCCATCTACTGGTGAATGGATATATATTATGTTATACTCCTAGAATGAAGTGAACTTGGATAATTCTGATACCTGGAGGTCTGCTGTATTATTCACTGTACTTATCTACTCTATGGTGACTAGAGGAGCAACCTTGAAATACCTGGAGGATATCTAATGGAATGACTTTTAATACTGAAACTATTTAACAAATTAAAAAGTGAATTTAAAGAATCATTTGGAAAATTCCCTGGAACCTATTGACTAATTGTGAAATACAAAGAACTATAATTATTGTATTTCCTGATGAACAATATTAAGATTAAGTAATCTGTTGGCTTTGGGAAGTCAAAAATAATAGACTCTGGAGTGGTGACAAATTACTGACAGAACACTGGATACTACTTGGACCTTTTAGAACAGGGGTCTTCAAGCTTGACAGCTTTAAGACTTGTGGACTTCAACTCCCAGAATTCGTCCTCCAGTCATGGAATAGCTCAGGAATTCTGGGAGTTGAAGTCCACAAGTCTTAAACTTGCCAAGTTTGAAGACCCTTGTTTTAGAATAAGGCAAAATGGCACATCAGGAAGAACTGCAGACACAAAAAGAAATCATGATGTTACTTCAAAACATTTATGACACAATGATGGGGAATTCCAAAGAGATAAAGGACTTATTACATTATATAACTGGAAAGACTGAAAATATGCAACATGGATTAATGAAGCAAGATAATAAAACTCAAGAAACAAGGAAGACAATTGTAAGTTTAGAGGATGAGCTAGAAACGACACAACAAACAGAAGAAGAAGAAGGAGATTACAAAGTTGGGTGAAATAAAGTTGGAAAAATACAGTATATATTAGGAGGTAGAAAAATGGAACTGAATAAATCGAAATATATTTTTGGAAAAAAGAGGATTTGGCAGACTTATGGGTGGACTGGCAGCAAAAAATAGGGAGGGAAATAAAGGTTGGGTTGAATATGAAAGACATAATTAAGGACTCAAGGGAGGAGTATGGAAGGCAAACCAAAAAGAGAAGAAGTGAAACTTCCACAAGAATGTGAGATGATAGATAGGAAGGATTTTTCTTAAAAAAAAAACAGATTGGCCATATTTAAAATTAGAATAAATAAAAAGTTTAGAAATAAGGAGAATATTGTTATACATATTTTTACTTAACACATTTAAAGTGAATATTAGAGGTTAAGATTAGAGTTTCCAAAGGGATGCTATTAGGTGTGCTCAAAAATAATGCCATTTCTATTAGAAGGATGTAGCAAATAGTGAATAATTGAAAAATGAAGGATCATGTGCTGATACAATTATGTATAACAAGATTAGACTATGTAAATTGGATTAATTTGGTAATGCTCATTGTATCAATATTATTTTTGTATCAAAATGAATAACACTGACACCACACTGTTCACGAAATGATATTGATGTATGATTTTTTTTTTAAAAAAAACTTTACATAAAAAGAAATTCATATTTAGCTAAATATGTACATCTCTTTAGCTCTCAGCACATCTCTTTTTGTCAGATAACATTATAATGAGACATTATATCATATTCTGAAAATACAATTTTGTTTTATAATACTGGGTTTATAAATTCCAAAGCAAAATTGAAATTCTATATACAGTAGGTAGTGTGAAAAATTGGCCCCGCTTGATATTTAAAATGGGAATGATGTAAGCATATTTTAATTTTAATTTATTATTAGAAGACAAGGAAAAGTGAAAATACTATATTTTGGTTGGATCATTCCAGTCTCTAAAAAGTAGCATTGTTATTGTATATTGTCTCTCTCCTAATATATTTGTTAAAAAACTGAAATTTTTACTCTTGATTATGTTTAATATAGCATATCCTTCAACCTTTGGAGTAAGCAGCACAGTGCAAAGTAGAGAAATGGAATAAGAATTTAGTGAGATAAAGAAATTAAATATATCAAATAAGCAAAGAAAATGAAATTTAGACAAATCTGATTTACAACAACACTGTTCATGATGTCTTTTCATATTTATTTTAAATATCTATGCATATGGGCACATTTGTGGAAAAGTTATGGGGGCTATGTCTATATTCTTTTAGCCTCTCATGAAGCCATATTTTACCTATAATTGAAGAGACAAGCAGGCATTCAACATGTCTTATACTGCACATTATAAAATATATAACAACATATATAATTTATTACTGTATTGATTGATTTTGGGGGGGTTGATCTGCCTTTGCTTTGAAATACTATTATGTAATCCATGTAGTAAAATTCAGTATAAATAAAACTGTCTGTTACTAATGAACTACTATTATTTTTTCCTTATAATTTTAGCTAAAGCACAAGAATTAATTTGGCTTAATTTTTGTTATACAAAGAAAGGGAAAAAATGCAGTGCTTTTAGGCCCACAAATTAGAAATGGTTACCAATATATTTACAAATGGTCCTTAAATTATGACTTGTCACACTACCAGGCATGAAAAAACCAGGCCCACATAAGAAGGTCCAATTAAATTGATTTATTGCTAAAAAGCCTATGCACAGGAATCTTCTCAATTATTTTTTACTACAGGGAACAGAATTGAAGAGGGGGTTGGACTTAGTATGTTTATGGCTGCATAGGGATTCTAGCTAATCCTTCTTTTAACTCCATCTCCTGTAATTGCTACTCTTCCTTCACCATTTGAAATTACAATGGACTTCTCCAGGCTTACTTACAACCTGGATTCTCTTACTGACCATTACATCTGCTTAACAACCATAGTGATTCACTTAAGGACCCTACAAAAGGGTCATAAAACAGGGCACGGTCACATGGTGACCTGCTTAATGACAGCATGACTTAACGATCTGATTATTTTCAATGTATTGCAAATTATATCAATGCAATTAATGTATTACAAATTATCTTATTTGGATAAGAATGGCAATGATAGCAATATATTTTAATATAATGCCTTAAGAAAAAACCCTCATGTATGTTTCCACTTTTATACTGTATTATTCTTGGTTACTAAAAAGTAAGAGTGACTTTCATTCTCTACAAATGAGCTATCTCAAGGTAACGGCCATTGACAGAGTCCCATACTTCATTTTGCCCACTATTTGTAAATTAAATTAAGCTACTCTCATACTGCATAATCAAATTTATAATCATATAAACAATAAATAATCATGTGACTAGATATACACAAAATATATTTTGGGTTCTTTGCACCCTGAAGTTGTGTATTTATTAGTGCTGTGCAACATTTGAGATCTGAAGGGCCAGGAAGATGTAAGCATCTGCAGGGTTCTACTTAAAACCAATGCATCTTTCTCCACACTAGAATATGAAGCACACTGTAACTCTAATGTTTTGTGTCTTTTCTTAAAACTGACCTGTGCACGTTTGGGAAAATCATGGTGACTATCTTTAGCCTGGCAAGGCAATCCAGACAAGAAGCACATCTATGAGTAGTCACTGTATCTTTATTGTAAGCTTAAATTAATAGTCTATTTTTCTCCTCCTTTCCTTTACTCTCTGGAAAACTAGGGAAGGTCTATTCTGAAATGCCTCCCATGTCCTCTTTCCTTCTGTGCACTGAAATGCATCTTTTACACATTAGTTGTCTGGTCTGTGGCTCTCCCTCCCGTCTCCCAAGGTCGTTCCCAGATGTCATTACAGTATTTTTCACACACATATTTCACAGTAATTGGAACATGTTAAGTGTATCTAATTTGGTTAACTTTAAATAACAGGAAATCTATTTTAATTTTATCCTGACCCCATTTACTATGTTTTGGAATATGGCCTCCAGTATACCAGCTGAAAGCCAAGTACAACTTTCATTCCATAAAAACCTTGTCAGTTTGACGATTTGTCTGATCCTGATTCCTCTTACTCATGCTTGATCTGTTTTTTTTTTCCTTTTTATTAAGTAACCTCGCTATGATAACCATCCCTGCACAATGCATCTCATATCCAACAATTAAAAGCTTTGATGGAAGTTCAGGCACAATTTCAACAAAGTTTTCTTGATTAAGGCACTTCTACATTGCCATCTTTTCTGCTTCCCAACTCCTCAGAAACAGTTTGAAGACAATCTGCCGTCACCTTTCCCATTGCTGTCTTTATGACACTGAGAACAAGGAACTTCTCTACCACTATCCGCAAAAAGGAATAAATTGCCTCCATGTGTCCATACCTTCTATCTTCAGATTCTGTACATTTGTTTTGGCTGCATCCAAACGCTGCTGCGAGGTGGAACTATAAGACTATCAACCCATTTCTCTTTTGAATCCTTGGAGACAAATGGTGAAATGAGAAAGGAATGTCCATAAGTGTTGAAACATTTCAAAGAAGGTTTATTGGAGTTTCAAATATATCACAACAAGGCCCAAAAAATATGTACTGTATATTCAGTTGTCAAATTTTGCCCGCACTGTGGGATCAAGGAAGTCCAGAGCTGGTCATAAACTGATGCAGTGTTCTTGTAAAAGTGCACTTTGTAAAGGATGGTCTAGAAAGACAGCAATCAGCAATTCCAAGCTAGAGAAAGCTGATATGTAAATAATTCAGTGGCATCAGAATCTCCAGAGTGACCAAGTATTTTTCAAATCACAAAGATGGGAGGAAAAAGTCTTAAGAGTTTAAAACTCTGAACCATATGCCTATATAAAGACTCTGGTTTATTTGTATTGCAGAGAACAATAATCTCTCTCTCTCTCTCTCTCTCTCTGTATGTAATAATATCTAGTCTAATTGTAACCCCGAATAAGAGATTAAACATCTGGAGAGCCAAGATTTACTGTGAAGCCATGGTTTGCAGTGTAAAACAGAATCGTTACGCACCCTATGATGTAAGGCTGTTTACTGAATAAATGCACATACATACAGTATTTGCATACACAGAGTAAATGGAGATATTCTTCCTATAAGCAGTGACGGTCCTTATTTATTGTGAAGAGTTGTTTAATATCTATTTCTGCTAACATACTAAATGTTCAATTTGGATCCAGTAGAACCCTCTGCTTATGCAAAGCATTTTTGCTTCTGTAAATGAAACTCCTTCATATGACACATGCTGAAAGCTCTTGCAGTGTACCATGGGAAAAAAAAGAATTAGGATGTAACCTTAGAGAGAGGGGATAACATAGATGTATTTATAACTGCTGTTAAGAAGATCGGAAATAACTTCTTTATT
Organism: Bungarus multicinctus; assembly: GCA_023653725.1. Classification (NCBI taxonomy): domain Eukaryota; kingdom Metazoa; phylum Chordata; class Lepidosauria; order Squamata; family Elapidae; genus Bungarus; species Bungarus multicinctus. The sequence continues at coordinate 150,923,646 of CM042836.1, forward strand.
GTTTTCTTTCTGGATATACTTGCATTATGGCTTGTAGGGATTGTACTTATCTCAGAGGTGGTATTCAACTGGTTTGCACCTACTCGGGTGAACTGGTAGCAGTTATTTGGCATGGGTCACCGAACCGGTGGCGACCCCTGGCTGGCCACACCCCCAACCCGGTCACCCGGTCGCTCACTTGTGATCACTCTCCTAGCTTTCCATTCCCCACGTCCTCTTTCTCCCCAGGGGAAAGAAAGAAAGGCATGGACGCTGCAAGTATCACTTTCCCCGTGTGAGTTAAAATGTCTGGAGTGAGAAGGAGTGCAGTCTGACAGAAGGGGTGGGGGTGAATCAAGCCTTGGAGCACTTTTGCAACATAAAAGAAATGCATTTTGGAAGCAGCAGGTCCTTTAAAAACTTCTCCAAGGATTCCCCATGGACGCTGCAATGAGTATAGGAGATCGGGCGGGCGGCGGAGAGAACCGGTTCTCTCTCTGCTGTTCATCAGCGCTACCGGCTCTCCAGAACCGGGCAGAACCGGTTGCATTTCACCTCTGGTCTTAACCCTCTGCAAATCAGTTGCTCACATATACCAATAGTTTCTATAAATCAATAGGCTGCACAAAATAATTGACTTGTAGACAAGTAGGGATAGGAAGAGAAGAAAAACAAGTAATAGTGTTTTTTTCCTGAACTCTACTGTATATGCCTGTTAAAGTTTGTCAGATTCCAGTAGAAAGAATCACATATATATCATGGGCCTTTGATAAGCTTTATTACCTGCCTAAGGAAGAAAACAAATAACTGAAGAGTTCCCATAACAGCAGGCCTTGTGAACTGTGCAACAAATTATACTCACATTATGTGTCAGAAAGCCCTGAAATAAATATCTGACCAAGTAGAAATGTTGTCTCCTCTATCACTAAGTTTTGGGGAGTCTATGCCTTTAGGTCTTTTCACACATTTGTGTAAGAGAGTGCACTCTCTAGAACATTTCTGAAATTCAGCTTTCATGCCTGTGAAATTCAGTGCTGTTTAGGGAAATCTGTCCTTTCTTTTATTTGTACAAATAAGTAACTGTAGGATCAAATTATACTGCTGTTGAAAGTTGGTCTTTTCTCTGCACTGTTGCTTGAATACCCAACTTACTTTTCAGAAAAGACATTTTGTATTCCTCAGATAGAGCTTATGTAATAATTGATCCCAGGCAATCAGCTGAACAATATGAAATGGCATTTCACTAGAACTTCCCCTGTTAATGTTCTTTTTCTTTCAGAAATACATGGAAAGGAGTACAGGCACTGAGAAGCCACAGTACTCGAAAACACTCTCTGCCGGAAGTAATTTCAATACGAGCTTTCTGGCATTTTGTCTGGCTTACAACTTTTCCTCTGGGGAAATGTGCTGGCCTAGTGTTGTGAATATTTTTAACATGTATTGGTTCACATCTCTTGAAGAGTGTGGTCTTTAACATTTGTTGTTTAGAGATAGGGAGCAACACTTCTGGTACTGCTGGGGGAATTTGCATGATTGTTGTAGCCAAATGTTATTATTTATCCTGGAGGCTCTGAGGATTCTTAACTTATATATCATGCCCCCTCCCACCCAACTTCATTGTACTGGGTGGCATAATAGCCAAACAAAATAACCATGTTTTGTGTCTTTTATAATCAGAATGCTGCAATTATGGCCTGTGTTCTTCCAGAAATTCTCTGATTATTTATTTATTTACAAGATTGATATACCGCCCCCTGTCCCTGCGGGACTCGGGGCGGTGTACAGTCATTAAAAAATACAATAATATTAAGTGATTGAATAAATAAAAATAAAAATGAAACAAGGATTAATAAATAAGGAATTAAAACCAATTTAAGATCGAATTTAAGATCCCATAAAACCCTAGGCCAGACCGGCTTGATGAAATAAGTGAGTTTTTAACGTGCGTCGGAAGGTCAAGAGGTCAGGGATGATCCTTATCTCCGGGGGTAATTTATTCCAGAGGGAGGGTGCCCCCAAAGAGAAGGCCCGTACCCTCGAGGTTGCCAGCTGTAGAGCTGGCGGTAGCCCAAGGAGACCCAGATTATCTTGAAGTCCAACCATTTGGCTACAGTGGAACTTGTTTTGTTTGTTGTGTTTAGTTTTGCAAAACAACTCTCTTGACTAGGCAATGTAACCATAGTTAACTTTTATCATCCCCTCCCCCCCCGAAAGTGTACAAATTTGGATATCTACCTTTTTAAATAAAAGTAACTATTAGTAAACAACAGCAAAAGCAAAAGATAAACAATACCTCAATAGAGAAAAAAGGGGTGTTTACAAAAAAGACCAAGGCTCCATATTTTAAAACTCTCTCTCTCTCTCTCTCTCTCTGTGTGTGTGTGTGTATGTGTCTGTTTATATCCTGCCATTAATTTACCAAGCTATATCACAGGTCAACATGTTTATTTTGTTGTTACACTGTGATGTAGGTCTTTTCCCTTTCTTTTTTGGCCTTTTCATTTTTTATCTTAAAAACCTATAGGGAAAGAGAATGAAACGCCTATGTATATCTTTATCTGAAGTTTCTAAGGCAGTAATTTTGTCTTTTATTTTAGTTTTAATCAAATATTTATTATTTCTTCTAAAAACATTTACAACAATTTTGAAGTGTCAGGATATATTTTATATATTAAAATGTGTATGTGTATATATATACATAAACAAGTATATGCAATTTAATTGCCTTGTTTTAATATTACGTTAATTTTTTCAATGTTTTGTTAGAAAAGAAATCTCTTTTTTGCTTATTCTTTTCACTATAAAACTTACATATTTAAAATATTTTTATTTTAAATGTTAACATTGTGCAGTATCATGAAATATTAAAGGTTAAGAGATTTTTTTTTTTAATTGAACTTGTTGAAGCCTGTAAAATTGGGTCCTTTCCTTTCCTTTCCTTTCCTTTCCTTTCCTTTCCTTTCCTTTCCTTTCCTTTCCTTTCCTTTCCTTTATCCTTTCCTTTTCCCTTCCCCTTCTCTTTCCCTTTCTCTTGGAAATGAACAAAACAGTTATATATATGTGGAAATTTTGAAATATTCAGAGGAGTAATAATACTAAGATACCTTCCAATTTATAGTTGAGAAATATTTTGGATATTTTTATTATTGTATACCCTTTGATGGTTAATAATGGAAATAGGTAGCTTAAATCAGGGGTCTCAAACTCGCAGCATCACATTGTTGTCACGCGACTTTCCCACCTTCATTAAAACGGGGTGGGCGTGGTCAGCACATGATGCATCTGGCCAGCAGGCCGCAAGTTTGACATCCCTGCCTTAAGTAGTCCATTTAGAGGCCAAACAGACATTTTATACAATTTTTAACAAATCTTTTTTGTTAATAAATAGACATAATTATGGGCAGAGTTTTTAATATAATCTTCTATCTATCACTGGAATAAAATTCATAAATTACTGTCAAACTTAGATTTTCTGTGTAGATATTCAAAAATTTAATCTCTCTCCCTCCCCCCCCCCCCTTTCATCAACAACAGTAAAACGTTTGGATGTTTAAATGTGAAGATTTTCTGGACATACTTAAATTAAATTATAAATTAAGTTTCAGTTGATGGAGTTCTGTTTACATTTATACTTTAAAATACACCTATTGAGCACCTGAATGGATTTTTAACAGAAACCTTCCAAGGATTTTTTTTTTATGGTCATCCAGGATTTATCTTTTAACTTTACAGGAAATATTGGATAAGATCAAATCAATGAAAACCAGGAAGCTCTTGGCTGGGCAGCTTTCCTATTGAATGGTATTAAAATAGATAAGGAGAGTCTGATTGTTGTTCAAAATAAATAATAAGTTTTTTGAGAAAGAGGCCCTACCTACATCATATTATGGAATTTATACTTATTTCAAAACCAGTAACTGATCCCACAAACTGTGTAAATTATAATCTGTTAAGGTTTTGACATTGGCATGAATATTATAGAAAGTGTTACAATGAATAATTCATCCTGTACAATCTGGTTTTATGAACGGATGTCAGATCTTTGATAATTTCAGATATTGAGAATACTCTGTATGATTTGTGCCTGAGAAAAGGATTAATTTTGGTTTGAGTCCATAGCTCCAGAGACCAACATAATAACATTATTTCCCCTGTAGTAAAATTTGCAATATGGATCTTGGCAAGGATCTTTCTATCTCTTTTAATATTCAGTCTGCCGTTGCTATCTATGGTATGTTTAACAATATCTGCTCATATTTAGTTAATAGGAATACAATATAAATTATGGCTTTACTTTATGTTTATTTGTGGTTTTTTAGTGCTCATATTTGCATTTAAAATGTACTTTATTTGTTAATAATGCATTAAGAATGAGTACTTCTGAGGCTATGGCCTGTTGACCACTAGCAGGAACACAATTATTGGATTTTATTCTGTAACAAAATGTAGTAGAATCTTGAAAGCCTTTCAAAATTTCTCTATGTCAACATGCCTTACACAATCAATGCCTTACACAACTGTTTTGTTTTTCTTCCTTATGCTTTTTACTTTTTTAGGAGTTAATAAAATATCTGGCCATTTCCCCTCTCCTTTTCTGAGTCAAATCATTAATGGTTTGAAAAACTGAGCATGTCATGACCAATCAATTAGGAAGTTGAGACTGGATTATTTAATCACTCATCAAATATTCCACATCAGCTTTCAAAAGTCCTGTTAGCCTAGATCTACTATGATTGATTTATCTTGAGATTATGATAATTGGAGATCCAGGTACAAATATTTCACGTTTCTATCCCTAAGCCTGATTTACTTCATAGTGGTTTTGTTATGTGTGTGTGTGTGGGGGTGGGTGGGAATGGAGAGATTGCTCCTGGATATAAATGTAATGACTGAAAGTTTGCAGTTTACTTCTGTGTGATATAAAAGTTCAAATTAACTTCCTTACTGGCCCGGAGGAGCACTTTACAGGTCATCCTTTTCCTTTCGACTGCACAGAAGGAAATGCATTTTCTGTCGTTTAAACTAAGTCTTAGATCTTGCTAGTCCTTTCCTCCCCATTTTCTCATAAAAATGGCGAACCTCTTAGCTACTCTGTTCTGTAGTTCCAATTTGAAAAATACACAATGAGAAATGCAAGTCAGGTGGATTGCCAGAGCTCCAAACAAGCTCTCCATTTGCATTCATCACTCAGAAGCAAAGTTCATCCAAGCAAGAATTTATTAGAGAAGTCATATTGGCACATCTGGGAAAACCCAAACCTGAGAGTTCCGGGTTTTCCCTTCCCAAAAGAAACTCAAAGTGCCATCCCCTGCATCCATCAATCCATCACATGGCCCAATCAAATCTTTGTCCCAACTGGAGACATTACTCCAGACACTCCTCTCCAGGTGCAGGGCAACATTCCGGGGTTCAGATGGGTATATACCTGGCTCCCTGCTCTGTGACATCGACCCTGCCTGAGCTCCTCGAGGTGTAGCCAGCCTAGCAGTTGAGACCCCTAGGCTGATGGTCATGGGGGATTTCAACCTACCTTCAGCTGGCGGAACCTCGGAGATTGCTCAGGAGTTCTTGGCTTCCATGACAACCTTGGGCCTGACCCAATTAATTAGGAACCCTACTCACACTGGAGGTCACATCTTGGATCTAGTTTTTGTCTCAGAACAGTGGCAGAATGATCTGGGTATAGGGGACGTTATTATTGAGCCCTTGTCATGGTCAGATCATTCGCTCCTTAGACTGGACTTCCAGGCTGCACCCCCCCCCCACATCACAGGGAGGCAGAACCAACACGATGGTTCCGCCCCAGGCACCTGATGGACCCGAATAGGTTCCTGATGGAGCTTGGGCTGTTTCCCGGAATTCGAACACATCATTCGGCTGAGGACTTGGTGGCCACCTGGGATAGGGTGGCGGCTAGGGCCCTTGACCGAATTGTGCCCTTGTGGCCTCTGACCCGGTGTCAGTCTCGCTCAGCTCCATGGTTTACTGAGGAGCTGGGGGAGATGAAATGCCGGAAAAGATGCCTAGAGAGTAGTTGGAGGACCACCCACTCTGAATCTGACCGAACACTATTACGGTCCTATATTAAGACGTATTTAGTGGCGATAGAGGCAGCAAAACGCTCTTATTTTTCTGCCCTTATCGCATCCGCAGGAAATCGCCCAGCTGCCCTTTTTAGAGTGACCCGCTCACTTTTAGAACCGAGAGCACAGGAGGATCCTCTACGGGGACGGGCTGAGGATTTTTCAAATTTCCTGCTGGATAAAATAACTCAGATACGGAGTGGATTGGACTCTGACTGGGCAACTCTGGACGGGGGATCGGGAGCGGAATTGGAGAAGGTCATCTGGGAAGAGTTTGACCCTGTGACCCCCGAGGACGTGGACAGGATACTGGGCAAGCTCAATGCTACCACTTGTTTACTGGATCCGTGTCCCTCCTGGCTAATATTAGCCACTCGAGAGGTGACACAAGGTTGGTTCCAGGCTATCATCAATGCTTCCTTGAGTGAGGGATTTCTGCCTACCGCCTTGAAAGAGGCGGTGGTAAGACCCCTCCTCAAGAAACTGTCTCTGGACCCAAATTTGTTATCTAACTATCGTCCAGTCTCCAATCTTCGCTTTGTAGCGAAGGTTGTTGAGACTGTGGTAGCACGACAGCTTCCCCAGCACCTGGATGAAGATGTCTATCTACATCCACGCCAATCAGGCTTCAGGTCCGGATACAGCACGGAGACGACATTGGTCGCGTTGGTAGATGATCTCTGGAGGGCCCGTGACAGAGGTCATTCCTCTGTCCTGGTCCTGTTAGATCTCTCAGCGGCTTTCGATACTATCGACCACAATATCTTATTGCGTCGTCTGGAGGAACTAGGAGTGGGGGGCACTGTTCTGCAGTGGTTCTCCTCCTTCCTCTCCAACCATTCACAATTTGTGTTGACAGGGGGGCAGAGATCGACCTTAAGGCCCCTGATCTGTGGGGTCCCTCAGGGGTCGGTGCTCTCACTTCTACTGTTCAACATTTATATGAAGCCGCTGGGTGAGATCATCCATGGCTTTGGGGTAGAGTTTCATCAATACGCTGATGATACTCAGCTGTACATTTCTACCCCAGGCCACCCCAACGAAGCCATCGAAGTGATGACCCGGTGCCTGGAGGCTGTGCGGGGTTGGATGGGATGAAACAGGCTTCAACTCAACCCAGCCAAAACCGAATGGCTGTGCTTTCTGACATCCCGATACAGCCAACTAGTTCCATCGTTGACTGTGTGTGTGTGGGGGAAACTCTTACCCCCACTGACAGGGCACGCAATCTGGGTGTCCTCCTGGACGTACGGCTGTCGTTAGAAGAACATATCGCTGCCGTCACCAGGGGGGCTTTCTACCAGGTCTGTAGGATCTACCAGTGGCGGCCCTTTCTGGATCGGGATGCGCTTCGCACAGTCACATCCACTCTTGTTATCTCCCGCCTAGACTATGCCAATGCTCTCTACATGGGGCTGCCCTTGAAGAGCACCTGGAGGCTCCAACTGGTACAAAATGTGGCTGCGCGGGTGGTTCTGGGGGCTTCTCGGGGCTCTCATATTACACCACTCTTGCGCGAGCTGCATTGGCTCCCGGTGATCTTTCGGGTGCGTTTCAAGGTATTAGTTACCATCTTTAAAGCACTCCATGGCTTGGGACCTGGGTATCTGTGGGACCACCTACTGCCATCATCAATCTCCTGTCGCCCAGTACGCTCCCATAGAGTGGGCTTCCTTGGGATTCCGCCGGCTGGACAGCTGGCGACCCCGAGGGTGCGGGCCTTCTCTTTGGGGGTGCCCTCCCTCTGGAACAAATTGCCCCCGGAGATGAGGATCATCCCTGACCTTTTGACCTTCCGGCGTGCGTTGAAAACTCACTTATTCCATCAAACCGGTCTGGCCTAGGGTTTTTCATTTACTTTAAGTTCGGTCAAAATTGCTCTTAGTCCTCACTTTTAAATCCTTGCCTCATCCCGTTTATTTAACAACCAAACTTTATTCTTTAATTATTCCAACTATTGTATCTTCAACATATTTCTAATATCTGTACACCGTCCTGAGTTCCCCAAGGAGAGGGGGCGGTATATAAATCTTGAAAATAAATAAAATAAATAAATAAATAAACATGGCCTTGACTCTCTGAGAAAGAGTGCTGTTGAGTCTAATCTTCTACCTTCTTATGAAATCCCCCCTCCCAAATTCCTAGGCACTAAATATGGCAGCCTTAAAGCTTCTGAGTAAAATATGGCTTCCAAGGCTGACATGGATATTACATAGATTACTAGAGTTTATTCGTATCATATAGAATAAACGTAAAATACATCTTAGAAAACTCTTTGAAATTGACTTTGGCATTTCATCAAGACAAGAGCAAATGAAAAATTTTTTAAATGTACATGTTAGATTTATATTCAGACTTCCCTTTGGGAGCTCCAAGCAGTGTATGTGATGTTACTTCTTTCAACTACTGTCTGTGGTGACTATATGGTAGGTCTGGTTATCCATAAGGCTCTGGAGATTTTCCCAGGGACCATCTCATAGATAGCTGGGGTCAAGATTGTACTAGTGAGGTTGAACCTTAGGAAACAGATGGGATTGCTGCTGCTATACTCTCATATAACATCACTACTTGTCAAAATGCAATGATAAATTTCCAGGTATAATTCAAGCTGCTTGTTGTCACTAAAATTCTAGATGACACGATTGTCAAACTCCGTGTCACATGATGTATCATTTATTTATTTATTTATTTTTCGTATTTCTATACCGCTCCCACTCCCAAAAAGGGACTCGGGGCGGTGTACAGCCTAACAAACACATAAGATAGATACAAGTTGAATAAAGTTTAAAACCAAATTAAATACATATATGGCTGCATCCCGTCCGACTATAATTAAATATTTAAAATCCGGGATAGAAAAAATTTAAAATCAGATTAAAAATTAAAACCTTTATTGAATTAAAACCCCAAAGACCCTTACTGGGCCAGGCCGGCCTGTTTAAAAAATAGGGTCTTAACTGCGCGCCGGAAGGTCAGGATGTCTGTCATGGCTCGTATCTCCGGGGGGAGATCATTCCACAGGGAGGGGGCTTCTACAGAGAAAGCACACACCCTCGGGGCCGCCAGCCGCCAGCGATCAGGCAGCGGTACCCCAAGTAGGGTGACCCTGTGGGAGCGTACTGGGCGGCGGGAGGTTGTTGGTGGCAGCAGGCGGTCCCGTAAGTACCCAGGTCCCGAGCCATGGAGCACTTTAAATACCATCAGTACCACCTTGAATTGAATCCGGAAGGCCACAGGAAGCCAATGCAGCCTGCGGAGAAGTGGTGTTACGTGGGCGCCCCAAGGGGCGCCCACGATCACCCGCGCGGCTGCATTCTGAACTAACTGCAACCTCCGGAGACTCTTCAAGGGGAGCCCCATGTAGAGAGCATTGCAATAATCCAAGCGGGAGATGACGAGGGCAGAAGTGACTGTGCGAAGTGCTCCCAGATCCAGAAAGGGCCGCAACTGGTAGATCAGACGAATCTGATAAAAAGCCCCCCTGGCGACGGCTGCAATATGTTCTTCCAAAGACAGCCGTACATCCAGGAGGACACCCAAATTGCGCGCCCTTTCCACAGGGGTCAATACCTCTCCCCCCACGGCCAGCGAAGGAACAAGCTGGCTGTATCTGGGCGCAGGAAACGCATCATGACCTATTGTGACATTTTTGGCCTTTGTGGATGTGGCCTAAGCGTGACACATCCGGCCCACAGGCTGTCAGTTTGACAGGCCTGCTATATAACATAGGGCTGTGCTATTTAGTGGATCACTTGTTTCAGATGGGTATCTGCCCAGGTAGGTTGGACATGTATCAAGGCCCTTGCTTGAAGAAGCACCTACCAGGAGCCAAGGAGCCATGCCTTTTCCATTATAGTACCTGCCCCCTGGAACAATCTCCCCTCCTATATTCAGTTGGTCCCAACCCTGATGTACTTTTGAAAGTCACAAAAATTTGGTTCTTTGGAAATGTAGTTCCTACCCAGAGTGGTGTAGTCAATTGGGCTTCCAGATTGTCTCTTTAATTTCTGTTGTTTTCATTTATCCTGATTTGTCATTTGTTTATTGTAATGGAGTCATCATTATTCAAATACATTTACATTTCTTAAATACAGAAATAAGCAGTAACTATGGTAGTTTAGATAGATAGAGAGCAGCTGGCCCAAAATTGATGGATCCAGACTTTAATCTGGGTCTGGATATAGTCAAATAATTTACTCTCCCTCTACTATATTGGCTATTTAAAAATAGAGAAAAAAATCCTTGTGTTTGTGTGTGTAATATTAATATTTAAATCTGGAATAAAAGTTCTTCCCTTTGTTTAATACCAGGATTGAATGGTGATTGATAATGCACTATAGACACTGGAAATGAACTTCCAAGTACTTAATTTCATAGAAAGCATGGGCATTTTTCCAGCTTTGCATTTGTGACTACAGTTCTGCCTTTATTTTATGAAGCAGTGTAAAAGTGAACATTTATTAATTTTCGATTAAGGAGAATTGTTTTATGGGTGAACACACAAGAGTTATTGTAATTTATATGACTAATTGCTACGGGCGATATGGTTTCAGTTTAGGTCTAAAGGACATTTATTTATTTATTAATCAAATTTATATAGCTGCCATCTTATTGAAAGTGACTTTGGGCAGCTATATATACATGATTAATAAATAAATCATAAAAGCTAAAATACAAACCACATTTCAGGAAGAATAAAATTGACCACCTCAACAATGGAGTCATCCAAGCATGTCCCAGAAATCTAATTTCAGGGAAGGGGAAAATGTTTCATAAGGTGAGTACCATAGCAGAGAAGGCACATCTCTTGTGATCTTTGAAGAGCATCCGGAGGTTCCAGCTGGTGCAGAATGTAGCCGCGAGGATGGTGTTGGGGGTTCCTCGGGGCTCCCATGTTACGCCACTTCTGCGCGAGCTGCATTGGCTCCCGGTGGCCCTCCGGGTGCGCTTCAAGGTCTTAGTTATTATCTTTAAAGTGCTCCATGGCTCGGGACCAGGATATTTGCGAGACTGCCTCCTACCATTAGCGGCCTCCTGCCGACCAATACGCTCCCATAGAGTTGGCCTCCTCGAGGTGCCGCCGGCTGGACGGCTGGCGACCCCGAGGATGCGGGCCTTCTCATTGGGGGCACCCCCTCTCTGGAATGAATTACCCCCAGAGATGAGGACCATCCCTGATCTCATGACCTTCCGTCATGCGCTGAAAACTTATTTATTTCAGCAAGCCGGTCTGGCCTAGGGATTTTTAAATTTTAATCTGGTTTTTAATCTTTCTTAATCCCCTTGTTTTAATCTTTGTAGAGCCAATTATATTTAATTCTTTTAATTTTTAATATTGTATATGTGTTTTATATGTGTATTTTTATTCTGGCTGTTCATCGCCCCGAGTCCCTTTGGGAGAGGGGGCGTTATATAAATTTAAATAATAAATAATAAATAAATAAATAAATCTACCAAATGAACATCCCTAGCTTAATGGTAGATGCAACATGCCAACTCTTCTTAATCTAGTAGAGTAGGCTGATGTAACCAGGAAGATGCAGTCCTTCAGATTAAGCATTGCTATCTCATGGAGGGCTTTAAATGTTAAACATGGCACCTTGAATTGGACTGAAAGTAAACTGACAGCCAGTAAACTTGGCACAGGGGTATAACATACACTGCTGTAGAAGCACATGTAACTACTCCCATCTCTGTATTCTGTACCAATTGATATTTCCTGTCAGGATTGATGTAGAGTGTATTGCAGTCATCTAATCTGGAGGTGACCAGGGCACGAGTGACATCAAGTCCCATTAAAATAAGGGGAAAAATAGATTATCTCTTTATTCAGCTAAAATAAAAGTCCCAACTTCTATATTAATAGTAATAGATGAAAGCCATAACTATAAAACTATAAACACATAACTACCATAGTGCGTAAACCATATTTTACACGCTATGGTAGGTGAGTTCAGCACAGTTGTATGATTAGTAAAATAGATTTCAGTAGAGTAATGAATTGCAGATGCAAACTTAAGTCTAGTTTAAAAGTCATAACGTAGTTTGTTAGGGAAAGTGCATCTGTTTTTTCATAGCAGCTTGTTAAAGCTGGTGATAGGCTCCCAGATCAGGCCTGAAACCAATAGTGGTGCAAGGGAAAACGCATTATGAGATAAAGAAAATCCTGGATTCTAGATTATATAGGAGCTGATTGCAGTACCTAGTGCAATGGAAGAGGTATTCAACTCTCCGAAGCTACCTGGGTCAAGAGCTGGGATGTGAAGACAGATAGGTTGGTTAAAGTGTTCATGACACATACCCCCAGAAATGTAAGGAGCCTCCAGGGGGGTGGAGTGTTAGAGTGAACCTTCAATAACCTCTGTAAAATTTATTTTCCTTGCAGAAAGCCCTTTTCAATTAAGGGGGGGCCTACCTGCCAATCCTGAAGCTGACCTGGCTGAGGCCATTTTGAGGATTCAGTGTTGCCACACTGAAGCTGAGGGATGGTGTGGGGGGAATAGAGATAGATGGGGTTTTGTAGCTAAAACAAAAGACTTTCTCCTGAGAACCAAGGACATTTTTACAAGTGGTCGAAGAGAGGAGGAGTAAAGTTACCAGTCAACTGGATGGCACCTTGATTGGACCATGTGACTGATTGTTTTAGGAAACAATCTTCAGGGGCCACTTGTCAACCCTGAAGCTGACCTGATCGAAGCCATCTTGACAGCTTCACATTGAAGCTGAGGGGTAGGGAGGGGGGATTTGACCATGTGACTTATTGTTTTCAGAAAGTGACAAACTTTGACTTTTAATTAGGTGAAAACTGCGGGAACCTTAAGAGTCGGTTTTCACCAGATCTTTACCAATATGATATATCCAATAAAGCTATCCTTTGAAGAATCTACCTGCCTCGGAGTTTTGCTTGCTATGGGTTTATTATATAGATATCTATATTTTTAATTGTAATCTTAATAATCTAGTAGTAAAAGAATTTTGGATGAGAATATTCTTCATTTAATAAACAATTTCTTTCTTTATTTTTAAGAATATAAAAGTGGAAATGGCAATTCATAGTTGTCAAAAAATGCCTATCTACTTCACAAATGCCAAAATAATTATTTTGGTTTTGGGAAGCCATTTTAAATAGGTTTTATTGAAAAATTGTTTTTGAAGAAAATGTAGGCTATATAAAAACTACACCACCAAATTAATCTTGGAACTTCTTGAAGAAAAATAGCAGTAGGTAAACATGAGTTCATAAAATTTGAAGACAAATAATTTGTATTTTTCAAAAGATGGATACTTACAATTTACCATTTTATTTTTAATCATCACATTCACCCTTTATTAACTATAATTCCATGTCACCCCACTTCTTTTAAATATTCATTGAAATTTGGAAGAACATTTAAAGATATTGCAATGAATATGTAAGGCTATTGTGAAAAACCTGGAATTGGTAGATTTGAAATTCATGGTTTGGGTTTTCCCTAGTCTCAAAGTTTTTGAAGCCTATATTATCTTAAAGTGCTTTTGACTAACCCGAGAGCATTGCTGCTTTTTTTTTTTTTTGCCTAATTCATAATAGTAAGGTTTCCATATTGATATCCATATAACATTTCTTCAGTATTTATTCTGTGCTGTTTCCAATTTGGAGCCTTGTGATGCATTGCTTCTAAGGTGATGCTTTCTGGGTCTATGAAGCCTTTGGGCTTCTTTCAGTTCTCTCTAACTCATTCACTCATTCTTTTAACTGGTTACTGGATAAAGTATTATGTATCTGCTGTGGGCCAGCTCTAACTTATCTATGTGATAGCTCAATGCCAGTTGCATCTTTATCTTCTATTGGGCTCTTTGGCCATCAGTCTTTTGCTTGTTCTTTAGTAGCTGGCCTCTTTGACCTACTCCAGCTTGTCTCTCTGGTACTTGGTATGACTTCTGTGCTGGGTTATTAAAGTTCAGTCTCCTCTTGGCGGCTGCTGACCAGTTGTACTAGCTGCCTACTACTACAATGAAATATGAAATAGAAAAAAGGTTAATGTTAGAGACTCTTACAAGTGGATAACTGGAATTCAGACTTAAGAGTTTTCTAGAGCAATGTCACAAATTCATTGTTTTATTATTCACTTAACTTAGTCAACTCTCAATTTATAATAACAATGTCTAGCATGATGCTTGATGATGATACATAACAAATTGACTGGGCTATATTTCATAGGATAAGCTTTTCATAAAGTAGAATAATAGTTACAGATCCTGTTCTTTGAGAGCCTACTATTCATTGTTAATGTTAAACAGACACAAAATCTATGCTGAATTCCTTCAGATTTGCCATGCATGATTAGAGTCATTCAAAATACAACTAAGTCTACATTTAAATGATATCTATTTAAATATGGCCCTGAACATTTCTTTGGCAAAGGTAATCCAGTTTCTTGCATGCTGTTCCTGCTACCAATAGTAAACTACTTCAAGATGTGTTTTTACTTTTACCCTATAAAACTGAAGCTGCTAGCTAAAGAAGTATTTTTTTAATTAAAAGAAAAAACCAATAGTGCAAACTGGAAAAAATGTATACAAAAGAGCACAGAAACATATGGATTTGAAATGTCTTTGGTTCTTTCACTTGTTACTTGGTATTAAAATCTGAATTCATGTCTCTTTTAAAAATGGGTGTAGATTAAGTAGTCTTTGATGATAAGGGTGATGCTTCAAATTATAGACTAATTAGTCTAATTGACATTGTAGCTAAATATAATACAATCAACTTAATAATATGTTGATGAAGAAATAGTATTTCTTAGGGTTGGGCATAGAGGTGTTTGCACTGGAATTTCAACATGACTGCTGATAAGATACTATATTATTTGAAAGATGCCTGCAAACGTTGTTGATTATTTAGGGAGTTATGTGGTGAGTTATTAATCTCCTTTGGTTTTAATAATAACTGTTTGGAATTGCTTTGAATAGGGACTCAAAGCCTTACATGTACCTGGCACCTACAAAACTTGTCAATTAATGTAGTTAATAGAAATATTTTTCCAACATTTCCTCCATTCATTAACAAAATGTCATTAAACTGGATAGTCTTGATTGATTAACACTATCCTTGGACCAAGATTAAGACAGGATTGGGGTAAAAATGGCAGCTTTTGAAACTGTATAATAATGAGTTCTTCATAAAAGTTGTTGTTTAAAGTATTATATTTGTTTAATGAATGCCAAAGACTTGGTAAGATGTTAATGGACACCTTGGTGTCAGAGGTTAATAAAATAGATTTTTTCCCCTTTCTCTACCCCCCAAAAAACTCGTGTAAAGAAAAACCTGTGAGTACATATATATCAAATTGCTATCTCAGATAATTTGGTCACTATGTGACCTTATTAAATTCATAATAATAAAAAGCAACTTTGGATGTAATATTCTATTCATATTTACTATGATTTATTGTAATTTAAAATAACCAAGCATCCTGATCACTGAACATTTTTAATCATAAACCTAGTCTTTTAAATAGAAGGTCAATTACACTTAAGTGATTTTCATAGTGTAATTTTGGTTCAATAAAAACTAAATAACCATATTATCTGGAATACAATTAACATAATTAGACATAACAATCAAACCAAATGTCTCAAGATTATGGTAGATTCTCCATGAAAGGTGTTTAAACAGCGGCTAGGTTGTCATGTTAGTATTGTCATTAGTATTGTCAGGTGCAAAAGACCATACGTGAAGTTTCAATTAAAATGATTTATTATTAAAGCTTATGCTCCGGAATCTTCTGAACAAATAGTTGGCATTTGCTTAGAGTTAGATAAGGGCCAGTGGCACTCAAGGTGTGTCAAACTTAGTTCGCTTGTGGCTATGTAACAATTCTAGGTTGATCCCACTTCTCATTCCACTCCCAGGTTCAGCCATTTCTTCTTTTACAGTTATAACTATATAACTTTCTGTCATGTGGATGCTTACACGCAGTGAAGCACTTTAAGGTTCCTTTCAGAATGCTTGAAATTTCAAAACTTCAAAATAATTGTGAACTAATACAGCTGTCAGACGGCTAGTGTATAAGAAAATACTGTGAATTGATTGGGAAATTTGGCCTTAAGTTCTTTCCTCTAGTAGAGACAGAAAGTTGTATTTATAATTTTTATGCAGGTGTATATCTCTTGTCTCTTGAATATTTGATGAGAGTTTAGGTAAATTTAGGAAAATTGAAGCTAGTACATAGACATTTAAGGCATACAGCAGAATTAATAATGTATTTCTAGTCTCAGTTGCTGGAAACACTTGGGTAGTCATACATACAGACTGGAAAAAAAATCAACATGCAACGTTCAGTGATTATTCTCAGAAATGAATGTCAAATTGTTTTGACTTAGGAATTGCAGATTTTTCAAAATTAATCAGCTTTTTAATTTTTTAATGAAGTAATTTTTGTAAGATGACAGATATTTTAAGGTAGTATCAGTCAATTTCTTTATCTGTGTATCAAATCTACGTGGCCACCCACAAGAAGTGACTAGACAGCATACAACAAAAAAACATATAAAACAATAAATATGTCAAACACAGTAGTATTTTTTTAAACAAACCCCACACTTACAAAAAATTCAATCAACAAGGGTGCTGTCTCACCCAGACCCCTGAGACCCACAGACCAGGGGTGGGATCCTACTGGTTCTATAGAACCGGTAGCTCCAAAGAACAGCTGACACCGAATAGGTTTGCTGGGACCAGGTTTTGGTCTGCTGTTTGGCCCTCCCGTCCATCTGGGCTCTAGGGTGTCCTTTAGTGGCTGTGTTTTCCTCCTCAGCTGCTTTGCGCGGCACAGCTGAGTGCCATTCATCAACTGGAGAAGGTAAATGCTTGCCGGAGCCAGTAGTGTGCACACGCATGCAGTACATGTTTGGCATGCATACACACACTCCCCGAACTGGTTGTTATGCCAGTTGGATCCCACCCCTGCCCCAGACCTAATGATAAATTCAGGAACTTCCAGAAATAAGGAAAAATGAACTTGACCTAACTTCAGGGAGGAGAAACGTTCCATAAGAAGGATGCCATAGTAGAGAAGAGCTGCCTTCTTGGGCAGGTCTTCTCTGCCAAGTATAGTTCCCTGAGAGGCAGCACTCATAGCATACCTCTCGTCCTATATGATGGGATAAAAATGGTTCATCATTTCTGAATATCAGATATAATACGGGAAAACACAGTTTCAATACATAGAAGTACAATTCATTTTCAGGAAAACAGCCTTTGCTACCCAGATACCCTTTAGATATATTTGAGCTACAGTGTTCAGAAATGTTGAACAAATATGGATTTGCAATTCTAGGAACTTCAGTCTCAACCTAGATAAAGTGGAGTTTGTGAATAGGGTTACAAGCATAATTTGTTTCTCCATTCTGAACCATAGGGGTCCGATTTAGGTACTACTTGATTTGGACTAGATTATCTCTGGCACATGCAGGTTATTTATTTTTCTTTACCTGGGAGTCACGTAAAAGATAGATCTCTTGTACATTAAACTTAACTTAAAAATTAATTGTTTATATGGAACTAAACCTTCACTATGTAGCCGTTTACTAGTAAGTAAAAAGTAAGAATTTATCTCTCATTATTCAATGATTGTTTGACAATAACTATACAAATTGTAGTTCATGTACAGTCTATAATGCAGCACCATTATGACAATGGAAATTTTCATTTTTCTCAATTCTGGAATGTAATTATTCACAAAGTCATATTTGCCAAAAAGGAGAATAGTGTAAATTAAAACAAATATTCTTCTACATTCCTTAAAAATTTTGCTTTATGAAATTTCATATAATGTGTTTGGTAATTAAATGGAAAGAAATGAGATTTGACAATAGATTTTGTAAGTGTAAACCATTTTTTGAAATTTTTAATTGAATGGGTTTTGTAAAACAGTTGTCACTGTGTCTTTGCTTATATGTGGTTTTTCATTATGAATTCTGTCTTATCAAAATGGCTTTCAAATTACTTGGCTATAGGTTTTTAGTCATTAAAAATACATATTTTATTATAATATTTTGTATTCTTTTGAGTATTCTAAGAACTAATTATCAGAAGGATTTGGTTTATCCTGTTATTCAGAAGTGTTGAATAAAATACTCTTAATAAATACTCCTTCAATTAAAAATAATAGATATAGAAATAGCAGAATTTGTAAAATTATGGGCATACACATTATATTAAATAATACCAAAATTTATAACTATGGTGTGTTCAAACCAAATCAAAATACTGTTTGACTTGAAGATGACCGAAGTAACCATACCTGGTCTGGGAACTTTGTGGTTTGTTTTCTTTTTAGCAGAGTTGTTGAGACAGTGCCAATTAGCCTGCAGGCACCTGTGTTAGAGGTTTAATGTCTCAACAAACTATGTTTTATTCATCATATTATAGTTTTCAAATTTCAGTCCTAGGGGACTCTACAAAACAGTCTGTTATGTTATCCCTGCTGTTCTAAGGAAACAAAAGTCTGACCTGATGCACAAAAGTGGAAAGTGTTGCCTGATGCAGAATCTTACTGTGCAACATTCCTAATGTAGCTATTTAATCATGGATTAATGTCATTTCATAGTTCTATATCCAGAGATAAGCCCCATTAGCTTGAAGGGCAAGTGAATTCTGAAAGACTATGCTTGGGTTCTTAGGGAGGAGAGAGAAAATAACGTTGAATTATTTAAGTTCATGGTTTTCTTTTTTTTAACATTGATTACATTCTATCATATTGATCTTCTAGAATCTAGATGTATGAGTTATGGTACAAAAAAGATGATTATATTCAGGGGTGCGATTCAAAAATCCCAGCAACTGGTTCACTGCTCAGTTGCTAGGTGGGCATGGCCATGGTGGACCTACTGGAACTTCCGGGAGAGCCGGTTTTTGCCTTCCCCAGGGTCTGGAGGCTTCCCTCGGGCCTCTGGGAGGGCGAAAAGGGCCTCCTCAGGGTCCGGAAGCCCTCTGGAAGCTGGAAACAATCCCGTTTCCAGACTTCCGGAAGGCCCATTTTTCGTCCTCCCAAAACCTCCGCACAGACCCTGCACTTACCTGCATCCAAAATGAGCCACATGGAGACTCCTGGGAGGGGTGGGGCAGGCACCGCCAGCTAGTCGGTCCAACTACCAGTTGGGTGAACCAGATGTAAATTTAACATCTGCTTCACCCGATAGAATCCCACCCCTGATTATATTTAAGGTCTGTGATATCATTATGATTTAATATGTTTAAAAAAGCATTTCCCCAAATCAAGGCTTAATTGTTCTTCACTCAGCACACAGTCCCCTCTTTTCCTTGAATGTGATTGATCAATTTCAATAATGTGGTGCTGTTCTCAGAAGGAATGAAAATGATATCTGTCTAGAAAAGAGTGCTAATATGTCTGATAAACAGGAAGCCATTTAACATTTCCTACAATTGCCTTGGACACTTACTTGGCAGGAAAGCTCAAGTAAATCCAGAGTTGGTGGAATTGCAATACTTTTGAAACTACTCTGTATGCTTAGTCACTGAGTATCCACTTGGGACATGATTGGATAGATGATGCCAACTCCAGCTGAGAATTTAGTAGATAAGCTTACCTTCTTATGAAAATTTCCTACTTGAATTGGTTAATAATGTTTTTCATAAAATTATTTTCTACTATATTTTTCTCTTAAGTCCTTTCTTTTAAGCTGAGGAGTTGGTAAATGATTCTATTTGCATAAGTTTGTATTAATGCTCTTGCACATTTGTTACTTAAGAGATTTATCTATACAGTGTCTGCCAATGATTAATTCCAGGGCAAGTCACATCTAAACAGAACAACAGAACAGTGTAGTACGACAATAATTATAAGAGAGACATAATGCTATAAATCTCCCCTCTCCTAGTTGGTATTATTTGTACATATCTGTTCTGAGATGTGGAATTAATGATTGATCTATTGCTTGCTATCAAGTTGGTGTTAACTTTTAGTAACCATATATAATTTCTGCATGATGAACTGATCCTTGATTCCTCAAATTCTCCAATGGCTCACTTACTACTATTGTAACTGACTCCATCCACCTTGCTACTGGTTGTCCTTCCACCTTTCCCAGCTGGCATCAGTACTTTCTCCAAAGAGCTTCCCATAATGTGTCTGAAGAATAATAATTTGAGCCTTGTTATTTCTTTCTTGAATGAAATCTCTAGTTTGATTTGCTTGATCCATTTATTTGTTTCTATTGTTGCCCATGGTATTCTCAGGAGTCTTTTCCTATCCACCATGTCAGTATCTTGGTATCTCAGTGTCAGATCATTGACATTGTTGTAGTATCTGTTTTCATTAGTTGGCTCTTGTTTATATGTAATTTTAGTCTCATTATTTTCCACTGTGCCCTTTGATTTTCATGACTAGAGCTTGTAGGTCCTTTGCATTTTGGGCTATCTTAGTAGTATCATCATCACAGCTTATTGAAGTTTCTTCATTTTTAAATATTTTTTATAATTTTAATTTTTTTTAAAGGTACGTCTTCCATTCCAGCTTCCCTTGATATATAAATTCAACAGGACCTGGTTTTGGGGGGAGGGGCTGTCACAGAAAAATTGAGCATACTTTTATTAGATATAGTAAGTTCTATGTTCTATCTAAATAAATCCAGATAGACCCAACATCATTCATAAATAATATGTCCATTTAAGTTGATAGATATGAAATACTGATTACAAGTACAGTAATGTAACAGAATAACAGAGCTGGAAGGGATCTTGGAAATCCAATACCATTTCAGACAAATGGTTGTCCAATCTCTTCTTAAAAACTTTGAGTGTTGGAGCATTCATAACTTCTGGGTCCAAATCGTTCCACTGATTAATTGTTCTAATGTCAGGAAATTTCTCCTTAGTTCTAAGTTGCTTCTCTCCTTGATTAGTTTCCATTCATTCCTTCTTGTTCTGCCCACAGGTGCTTTGGAGAATAAATTGACTCCCTCTTCTTTTGGGCAGCCCCTGAGATACTGTAACACTGCTATCATGTCACTGCTATCATGTCACCATCGAACTATATCCAATTCCAGCAACCATTCTGTATATATTTTAGCTTCCAGTCCCCTATTTATCTTTTGCACTCTTATTATGCTAAGCCATCCCAAAGAAACATGTACTATTTTGGATACAGAATATGCAGACAACACTAATCACCTTTGTTGCTCTCCTCTGCACACTTTCTAGAGTCTCATCATCTTTTTTACATTGTGGCAACCAAAACTGGATGCAGTATTCGCTCAAGTATGTGCTCTATGTGAGAACGAACAAAGTATATATTTTCAATATATTCAAAATATAAATTTTGAAATTTATATGCAATGGAACAATGTTCTCACAACAGTAACAATTATTAGAATCTCAGTGTCCATACTGAAATTCAATTGTAATTTATCTAGTGTCATAATTTATCAGGTGTAGAAATACGATATAACTAAGTAAGCGAATAAGTAAGTCGTTCCCATTCTTGCCTATTGGCAAAAATGTTGAAAAAATAGTTGAAATTTCTTCTCTCTTTTCTGTTTTAGCCAGGTATGCAATACCAACCTGAAAGCAATAAAGTGAATGCTTGAAATTGATAATATGAGAAAGCTGGGCTCTTAAGTAAAAATACATGAAGATAATTTTTCATGCTGAAAAGAAGGTGTGAATGTAGAAAATTGAGACATTTAGTTATGCAGGACCTAAAAAAATTGTGCTCCAGTGAATCCAATTATGTAAATCAACGAATTTTACTCAATTTCTTTTACCAGTTTCACAATTAATTTACATAATTAGTCTGCTTCTATTAGACATAGAGAGCCAGGCATGACTCCTAAGCTTTATTTCCTGGCCATGATAAATCTTTCTTAGCAATTTATTTAGCGATATCCTTTCCTTCCTCAGGCTTTGCTCTCATATTTTAAAATGGCTTTTCAATCATAGGGATGAGAACTTGATTTTCAAGGGATTTCCACTTTAGGAAATGAATTCTGAGGCAGTTATGACAGCTTGATGCTTTTCTACAGATATGAATCTTATGTACTGTACAACTATAGCTCTGTTTATAGTGGATTATAAATGTGAAGTTTTTATTATCTATAGCACAGAATTTTAATTTTTGTTTTCTTACCAGTTTCCATTCTTAACATGGGCTGGATCCTTGTACTAAGTCACCATGAATAATTATTAAATGATAATAATATTGCTGGTCTATGACAATAATAAAGTTGATTGTTATTATTATTATTAAATCATAATAATTGTTATTTTAATTTAATTATTAATGAAACCACAATGATAAGTTTATCTAATGTGCTAAAACTGCACTGTATGTACAAGCAGTCGTCAACATACAAAAGTTCATTTAGTGACTGTTCAAAGTTACGACATTGAACAAAGTGACTTAGCACAGAAATATTGGGCTCAATTCATTGGTGGGATTCAAATTTTGTACTACCGGTTCTGTGGGCATGGCTTGGTGGGCGTGGTGTGGCTTGGTGGGCGTGACAGGGGAAGGATGCTGTAAAATCTCCATTCCCTCCCCACTCCTGGGGAAGGTTATTGCAAAATCTCCATACCCTTTCCACTAACCTGCTTTCCAGCTCTGTTCTCCTGTGGAGGGCAACAAAAGACCTAGCCAATCAGCTGGGACTTGGGAGGCAGAGAATAGATGGGAGTGGGGCCAGTCAAAGGTGGTATTTGCCAGTTCTCCAAACTATTCAAAATTTCCACTACCGGTTCTCCAGAACTGGTCAGAACCTGCTGAATACCACCTCTGGCTCAATTGTGGTCATAAGTTGATTACTACTTGTACCTCAGGTCACCTGAGATTGACATTTTTGATGTATAACATTGCCTTAGATATCCTTAAAAGAATTCCAACTAGTATTACTGTACTCTACTCTACTGGAAGAAGAGAATACATTTTTATCAAAACATCTCAATAAAGGAGTGTTTTGTCTTTTTATTTTGCTTTCAGTCCATTAATTAGATCTTGATATTGATAATTTGACATAAACTTAGCTTCACCTTTTGCACAGAGTTTAAAATCTGCCACTTAAATGGAAATTTAAAAAAAACCACAGAGAGACTGATTGCTGAGTGTTGTGAATAACTGAAATTCTTTAATCTTTGTTTAAAAAAATGTGCTAGGATTTTATAACAATGGAACATCCTGAATAGATGGGGAAAATATAAATGACGTTCTTTGTAATATTTTTAGTTCTTCCTGTAAACTTTTCATTTGAGAATTCAGGTATGAATAGCAGATTGTATGTTGCTTAAGAGTGCCAAGTCTGAAAAAAAATATTGCAAAATTTATTTGGAAGGAAAACCAAATATTATACTGATATTTCTAAAAGCGCCAGTGAAAGGTAAGTGAGATGCTTAAAATGACTTTCTTATGATGAGGATTTTTAAGCATTGTGCTTATATAAATGCACTGTTTTGGGCAATGTGGCTGGCAAATTATGTTAATCCATTTTGGGAATTCTAATTTGGTTTTAGGATCTCAGACTTTTTAGGCAGATAGATTAAGGAAAATAATAAAAGAGCAGTGGCAGAGATAAAAAAATTGGCTAGAACAAAGAACCATTGCCAACAAAAACCCACTATTAGAAAAAAGCCAGTTGGTGGAAATCACATCACAAGCATTTCTAAAAGTTATTGTTTCAGCATTATGCAAGATTTTGCTCATACTAATAAAAGTGATTAGAGAATTACAGTATGGCATAGTGGTGTGGGTCTATTTGTAAGGTACTTCTGGGAAATATTAGAAGTAGGCAGCTTGTTACAGTAACAAAAGATAGGGGACCAACCAGTCCTTTTGCCAAAATGTGAGCCCACCTACATAGGTGGGAAGAAGTGGCAAGTAATTGAATTATTGATTCTACTACGAAGAAAGTCTACATTTTATATTAGGTGATTGCTAGAGTTCCTTGTTCTTATAATAAATCAGCTTACCAGAAATCTGTGTCCTATATGACTTTTAGCTCTAGTATCCAGTAACTGGCATTTTATCTTTTTTCCCCCTACTAAGATGGTTAACAATATCAACATTTCTCAAATTATTGCTATAGCGTTCAGGATGCCATATATCTGAGGTACATGTTCCATTATTCTGGAAGCCTGATGATCTTTGAATGCTACTACATTTTTAAGACGAAGTGGGGAAATTATTCCAGTTACTTCCCATAACCTTCCCCACAGAATCATTTCCTCAATTCTTCCCCACCCACTGTTGATTTATAATCTCCCTGATATTTATAAGAATAAATTTATCATGTAATTTATGTCCTTCCCTATTGTTATCAGTCTGAATGGAGACTGCTCAGCATTCAAAAAATGGAATCTCTCTCCTCTATGAGAAAGGTGAGGAGCAAGAGAGTATTCCGATTCTTCATGAGCTGATTGATATGTTTCTGTGCTGTGTGGTGAGAGACTAAGACGTGCTCTCACTTGCCCAGCCTTGAAGTGTAGATCAAAGCAATTTTGTATAGTTTATTGTGAAAAGTGGGTTCTACATGATGTATAATGTAGTAAACATTTTAAAAATTACTAAAGCAATAACAATATTCCCCAAACTTTCATGTACGAAGTATGGACTTCTGCTCTCAGAATTTTCATTAATGGCCATTTTAGTAGCTGTTCTGAGAGTCCATACATTTAGACGCTTACATTGAGGAAAACAGATGTAAAATAGAATTCTAAAACCTGTGTTTTTCTCTGATAAAATGCTATGCTCAGCTGTACCATTTGTAAGTTGCTGAGAGAATATATTATTTCTGCCCTTTGCAGTGCTTCCAATGTCTCCCAATTGCTTAGAAAGATTGACTATATTTGGTTGATTTAGAAGCACAGGGGGGGGGGGGAGGCGGAGAAGGGAGGAGAAACATTAATGAGGAAAAAAGGAAGGGGAAACAGAAGTGTAGGATTTTGGGTAGCATCCACCATTTTGCATTAAAATGTACCCAACTGAAGGGGACATGTGTAATGATAATAGTGACTATGATGTGCTTGATGGAAGCTAAAGGTGAATACACTAATGGGGTATCTGTGAATGCATATTTTAAAATTATTTTAATTCTGTATTTAATTCTTGATCTTATTTTGAGCTTTTCAGCATTTTTTTGCCATTGCTAAATGTTCATTAATTAGAAGTTGTTTATATGCAGTGTGAATTAAGTGTTAAGGGAGAGGGAAGAATAAGGGGAGATTGTAATAGACAATGTGTTTCTGGAGGGTACTTAGTTTAATTAACAGAGCTGTGGTGTCAAAACAAATGATGGGATATGAAAAAAGCTACATCTGGAAAAATATATGTGAAAATGGCAGCTCTTACAATGTTTGAATAATCTTTCTTAAGAATAACGTGCACTGCTTTGGGAGCATGCCTTCATATACGATAAGTTGCTTTCTTTCAGATTTCTATTCACACAGTATACTGATTTTTATGATAAAAGAAGTAAAAGTTAGCAGATGTTTCTTTCTTTACTACTACCAGCTTCTCTCCTGCTCAAAACTCTTAAAATGAGCTTATAAACTTCTCATTTATTCTGCAGTTTGAAAAAGAAAACAAATTTGGGAGGGAGGGTCTGCCCTGACAACTGGAAAATATCCTCCTGTTTCTCAGATACTTCAAATCATAATGCAAATAATGCAAATGATGACAGCCTATGGAAGGGTTTCTGTAAGTTTAAGACCATCAAGTTTACTTGAAGTTAAAGACATACCTCTTTCTCCTGGGTTTTAAATGCTTGTTTAAGATTGTGTTGGTTGTCATACATTTTGAAATGTTTATTTTTATACTTTCCGTTTTATTAATTAGCTGTCTGTAGCCTGCAAACTGAGTAGGAAGGTGAGATATAAATAAAGTGAGAACTAAATACCTGAAATGTTTAATACGTTCACAATTATGTAATTAAACCATTCTCTGCAATATCATAAAAGAGCCCAAAATACAGATAGTGGGAAGGCTGCATGAATGGTAGCTATAGTGTATCGCCTCATTATCTAAAATGTACCATGATATTTTCTTATAATTGCCTAAGAAGTCTTTTTATCAAATCATTTAATTAAAAGAATATGGATTTTTAAAGGGTTCTTATTATAGTCATTATAAAGGAGGAAATCACATTTTAAAATGGCAGTCAAAGCTATAAATTAATAAACAAGAAAATTCTCAGAAAGAAGCATAAATAGGATTGAATATTACACATACAAATATAGTTCTTTATTATTTGTTTGGTCTTCCATTAGAAGGTCATTTTGATAGAATGGAAGTAGTCTACATTGGGGTATTAACAGAGCACCTGCTTTATTTCTATTTCTGTTCTGATTATTATAACTACTAGAAGCAAATTTTCAATTACCATTAAGACCATATATTCAAGGTTATGTAATAATACTTCTAAGGATTTTACAATATTGAAAAGCCAGTTCTTTTTTAAATCAAATTATTATCCCACAAGGGTTGTAAATGCTTCCACAGTATCTATATATATGCATGATAATGCAGAGAAATAGTAGGACTGCATGACAAAACAAAATATACATAAAAAGAAATAAATTCCTTACATATGTGAGATACAATGTAAACTTTTAATTGAAAAATAAAGTTCAAAAGGAGATCCATTTATTTGTTAGAAAAAACTTTTAGAACAGCATTGTCTGGAAATACTTAAACAATAGGTTCAAGGTTTGCACTGTCAAAATCTGGATTCATTCTACAAAGATTGCTTTGAAAATTCAGCTTCTAACACTGTACAACTGGCGCACTGGGCTATCCAGTTGCAAGCAAAACAAAGGAAACAATACAACCATGGTATCAAATGGCTACCAAAATCAAACTTTGTTCTCAGTCAGTGGCCTCAAAATGGTAATTACATTGCCTTAAAGAAAACAGAAACCCACTTTCAATTGGATTTTCAGTCATTTTATTCTGCGGTTTGGACTCCATCTTAAATCAAATTGGATCCAGGGAACATTCTAAACTAGCTTTGTCTAAGTTATGATTACACACATGCTGTTTAATGTGCACTACCCCATTTTGATGCTTATAGACGTAACCACTTGTTGAAAACTCTGTTCCTTATATCTTATCTGTTGAACTGTACAAACTTCTCACTATACCAGTCTATAAGATGTCAGAACAAACTTTAGTTCTGCCTATAAACTAATTACTGAATTCAAATTTTCATATTCAATATATCTAAAGAAGAACTAGATCCTCTTCCACCACTTCAATATTGAAATACATTCTTTGCTACATCTCAGGTTCCATTTAACTTGTCTCTATGTTTGCTTTTAAACACATCGACTATAGGCCTCGTAACTCTTTCATTCTCATTAAGTCCTTGTCATTTGTTCTTCAGTGTCTCACTATTTCCTTTCCATCCCTTCTTTAGTATCTCACCGTCCACTATTTGTTAAGCTTTCCTTCTCACCCTCCCTGATCACAATATTAAGCATTCTCCTCTCCAAAAATGCCTCCAGAGATTTTGTGAGGGTCAGAGGCACTACTGAAAGTAGAAATGCAAGGAGATTTTATTTTGCAACTTTGCAATATATCAACCACATAATTAAAAACCAAATTCATTTTAAAAAAAATGATAAAACAAGGTAGAGACTGGAAATCTAGAAGAAGGCTCATTATCTATTGTCCTTTCACTGCATAATAATATTTTTTAAAAATCAACATAAAAAGAGAATTGTAGATGATTTCCACAGCGAAAATGGGGAAGAATGGTATAAAACATAATCGTATGTATCAATTACAGAAAAATGACATTTGTATGATCTTATTTTATCTGAAATATTTTCCTGTTGCTGTTACAAATCTGGCTTTTGTATAGTGCTCAGGTGAAATTCTTATAGTTTGTGTCTTTCTTATGCCAAGCCTGACATTTTCAACATAAAATTATACATTTATATGGTCACGAACACTTCTGACTATGACCAAATCGGGTTCTGACCAAAAAATTCACAATTTTTTTTTTTTTTTGATTTCCCATTCCGCACCATTTTTTTTTGTAAGCACCAAATTTCCAAAATTAAGTTTGGGTCACAACCAAATCGGGTTACAACCAAAGTTATGGAACGAATAATGATTGTGACCAGGTGTTCTACTGTACACGAATCTTACAATATTTCTATCTCCAACCAATTAATGTTATTGTGTCTCTAGACCCTAATATTCAGTAATATCTTTGGTTATGTACATTACATTAATTTTTCTAGCTGCCAGTTGCAAGAGATTTGTAGTTTTAAAGATTTTATTGTCATTTGTTAGCTGGCCGAGGGATGGGAAAGACCTATTAGATCAGTTGTCCAATCTTTAGAAGAAAAACTCTATTTAGTATCTAAAAGCATTTTATTTGTTGGAGTTGCAAATGTCATAAGCAACGAGACTTCCTGTCATATCCTTTGAAAAACTGTTCCATAGCTTATTAAATTGACATGTATTATATTTTTAAAAGCTAGTGTTCGGACTAGATTTTCATACGTAGCTGTATACCCTCAATAATAACAATACAGCAAATAAGTCTAATTAACTTTCAATTTAGTTTATGATTTGCTTTGTCCTTTTGAGATTTCTGTCTATAATTAATTTTCCCACATTGCTAGTGAGTGTTATTGGAGGTGTGAATATGTGTTTAACATACCTACGCAAACAGAATATTTTTCATCATTCAAGTATGCACGCAATCTACTTTGTCCTTTTCAAATATTGGAATATGAAAAGCAACAGAGCTCTAGAAAAAGCCAGTGTATATTTCAGTGACAAAATTAGCCTAGCTTTATTTTATATATTTTACTAAATGTCAAATGAGACCGTTATCTTGGGCAGCTGTACAAATCCTTTAGAAGTGGTGCTTCGCAATGTACAAGAGCAAGACAGGAAAAAACAGGGGTTTTTTCCGCCTTTATTCAGGCTTCTGCTTTGTAAGCTATTCCCAGCTGTCCCCTCAATATATATATGCACAGCCAGTAATGTTACATGTGCTGACAGCTGGGAGTAGTTTGCAAAGTCGACCCATGAGCCTGGAAACCTTTTATAGAACCAAATGTTCATATGCAACCGGTCTTTGATATCATAGCATCATTCCTGTACAGAGAGTAGTAAGGAGGCATATCATACTTTTGATTTCCCTTGGGAACCCAGTCCATTTTGCTAACCACTGTGGACTGGCTTACTAGAGTATGTGGGATATAAATATGACATCGATGTTTTCTACAATGTGCCTAATGAATACAGATTGATTAAAACTGTTGATGGGGAACAACCATAAACTGATATAAAACAACTGGGTTATTTAAACAAATGTGAGTATGCATTATACAGAGACCTGATTTGGTGTGGTAGTTAAGGCACCAAACTAGAAACTGGGAGGTCATATGTTCTAGCCCTGACTAAGACACAAAACTGGGTGATTTGGGGCTGATCACTCTTTCTGAGCCCTGAAAACTACAAAGACTTGTCTAAGTAGTCTTCAGGACTCAAGTCTGGTGTGTGTGTGCATGCACGCACGCGTCTGCTTTTAGACTTTAAGAAGATGCAATGGCAGTATTTTGCTAGTTTCACTGAGCCATGGTTAATTAAATAGTATTGGAAGATGCTGGTTTCTTATTTCTAGAAAATAGGTTCGGATAGACAGGTTGTCAGAAATAGTTACCTGTATAACATCCAAATAATTGGGCCAATATGAATATAATTTATATTTTGGTAAGTTGAAACATGGCTATGCTTTTCCTGGTTTATACAGTTGCTTTTGGAGAAAAGTATGGGCTTCCTTATTTATTTGAAAGAAGGAGCTGCAAATCCAGATTTCCTATCTGCTGTTCAGACAGATGCAGAGATAATTTCAAGAATCAGGTTTGCTCATTCAGGTAAAAACTGTTAGGAATTTCTTACTATTTCACCTAAACGGGGATAATATTGAGAGATGCCCACGATTAGTTATATTTTTAAACAGCATACAGCTTAGAATTGTAGTAACATTCACTTTTATTTATTTGCTAAATTTACATCTTAGATGTGGCTTACTGGTGATCTTGATTTTGTCTGCATAACAACAGTCCTGAGAAGTGGATTGAACTGAGAGAGAGAGAAATTGGTAGAAAGTTCTCCAGGGAGTTTGCAGGACTGATGATGAACTCAAACCTGTGTCTCCTAGGTCTTACTTAGTTCAGTACCTAACCACTAACCCACATTGGCTTACCAGTGTGTAATAAAAAAATAAAATGTCCTGATCTAGGCTTTCACAGCTGGTATCTGCTGGGAAGTGTTGAGTTTCGTGGTTTAGGGATTGTGGTCTAAACATCGGATTTGCAGATGTTCACTGACAACTGTGGCTGACACCTTCAGAGGCTAGATAGTCTTCACCAGTAGAAGGCAAGAAAGCACTACTGGTAAAAGCAGGGGAAGAGTGAACGCAGTCTTATCCTTTTCCTGTTTGGCACATGGCTTGGACTTGCTTGTACTAGCTCATATATAAAGGAAACAGACCCTGTTATAACTGAGTTTGATGATCTGAGGAACCTTGCTGGATTTGGGGAATTGCTTTCTACTGGCAGAATTTTTGCAGTTCAGCCTGCATAGTTCAGGAGAGGCCTCCAGTCATGTTTCAGTAGACACAGGGAGCTAAAGGAGGTGAAAAATGGTGAAGCACAGAGTTAGCTTTTCTCTCCTGCAACACTGAAATATCCTACCTGAAACCTTACATAGAAGCCCCACTATAAGTTGATTGAGATTGAATAGAAATGCCGTAAATCTTTTATCCATTCATCCCCATTTACTTTTCACATCTTGTATTAAGTTGAGTTTTCATCAGTTCTTTGATTAGTAAGTGTAGATGGAGAGGTTGGTTCCAGTAGATGGATTTAAGCTGATGAGCTTCTGTGCTGATGCATGAAGTTCAATTGAATAAATTGCCATACATTTATCTCTATATACATAGCAAGATTGAAGCTTTATTCCATTTCTTTTTCTTATTTAAAGTTTAGATTACATAGTTCATTCTTCATTAGGGTGCTTTAAAAAAAAAACAAGGATGCAAATATTTTGAACATGTATATTTCTGCCTTTCTATTTGTTTTGGAAAGCAATTTTTTATTTCGTTTTCATTTGGAAACAATTAGAAATCTGTGGAAAAAAAAGATATTAAACGATGGTAATTATGCCAGGAGATTGGAATGGGTAGAATGTTGTTTCTGTCTTTAAAAGCAGTGGCGGGAGGGGGGGGGGGAGAGAAGCTAAGCATTTAGCATTTATACTGATACTTGGTAAAACTGGAACAGATTGCTAAATACTCAGTTTATCAGCATTTAGAAATGAAGCCCATATGGTTTATCAAGAACAAGTCATGCCAGGGCAAGCCAATCTCCTTTTCTGATAGAGTGACCAATTGAGTGGTTCACTGGGAACCCAGTGGCTAATGTACTTCAACTTCAGCAAAGTCTTCCATGAGCTCCTACTAGTAAAGTTGGAAAATTATGGACAGAATATTGATATCACTGGATGAATACTGAGCTGGTTGAACAAACTTACCCCATGAGTGCATGTCAATGAATGTACAGTATGTTAAAATGCTGTAATAAAATGTCAAATGGCATATAAGAGGGTTCTGTCTTAAGCCCAATACTTTTCAACGTATTTATAAAATTGGCAGTGACACAAAGAAGAATGGTTAGCTAAAACATTGACACATACATTTCAAGATTCAGGAGGATCTTGAAAAGCTGGAACAGTGGGCTGAAATCAATATGACGAAATGCATAACCCATCATTTGAGTAGGAAACATCAAGCACACACAAGTATAGAATAGGGAGATCACTTTGCACATTTTAGAATTTAGAATTTATTTGATCGCTTACAAGATAATAGTGTACAAGATAATAGGTATAAGTATATACATAGTTATGAATACATGAAATGGGTACATATAAGAAAAATAAAAGAAACAATAGGACAGGGATGGTAGGCACGTTGGTGCGCTTATGCACGCCCCCTAATGTTAGAAGGATCAGGATGCCCCGTTGGATCAAAGACGAAAATGAGTCAATAGTGTGATATAGCTGCAACAAAAGGGCGGGGGAGGGAGGGAGGGAGGGAGGAAGGAAGGAAGAACCTAATGTACACTTTTACTTCATCAACAGGCATATAACCAAGAAGCTCAAAAGAAGTAGTCACCCTCTCTGTTCTCGGCTGATAAAATTACATCTCAAATATCATATCCCATTCTGTCTTCCCCTGAAGGATACTGACAAACAGGAGCATTATCACAGGAGAACAACTGAGGTCATGAGAGTCAAAAGAATAAATTTAGTTGGAGGCATTGTGTATGTTTACCCTGCAGAAAACATAATAGCTGTTTTCAGATATGAGAAAAGTGTCAAGGTAGAATTGTTCAAAAGTGATCCACTAGAACATGAATCAGTGGGTTTCACTTAACAATGAAGTAGTGTTTATTAGTTTATGAGGCCATCTCATAGCAATTGACTCTTTGGATGGTTTGGGTGGACAGCAGGAAACATAATGGTAAGAACTATTCAACAGTGAAACCAGGAGAGTTTGAATTCTAGTCCTGCCTCAGGCATGAAACCCGTCTAGGTGACGTTGGGCCAGTCACTCTCTCAACAGAATCCATTTCACGGGATTGTTGTTGAGGGAAAAAAAAAAGGGATATTAGGTATGTTCCCCTTCTTGAGTTATTTATTAAAAAATAAGGCAGGGTTTTAAAAAAAATCTAATAAAAACAGATTGCCCAAGAAGTGATGGATTTTCCTTCACTGGAGATATTTAAATAGAAGCTGGACAGCCATCTGTTCAGGTTGCTATGCTAATATATTAAGTGTAGTAGAGTAGATGATCTCTAGAATTTGTTTCAATGCTTACATTCTATTATACTTTTAGTAATCTGAATTTTTATATCCAAGCTACAGTTGCATAGTAATGTGTTTTGTTTATAGAACAGGTAGGTGTAAATGATCTAGCCAGATGTTTAATCACCAAGGGGAAACAAGTTAATCACAAATTAACACAATCCTCATTTATCAAGTACTTATTTCTCAGTAGTAGGTCATAAAAACAGGTTTTGTTGTTCTTTACAATATATTTTGATATTGATAGCATCTATAGAATGCTAAATACTGTTAAACACCAAAATATGTAAGTCACAACAGAAGTAATGGAAAAAAAACAAATTAAATCGTTTCAGGTCAGGTGTCAGATCATCTTATTCTTATTCACATAACATTTGTAAGCTGTTGCAGTTGCTGTCTTCATCTTCTCCTTTTACTATAGCAGTGTATACCTTGAGTTACCAGATTGTATATTGTTACTTGTGAATAACTGTATTTCTTTGAGTAAGGATACACTGATTATGTTGAAAATACCTGTATATAATTGGTTTTCATCTGGTGTTCAGGTTTCTTTTTTTAATCTATGAAACTCAGAGCTTTATACGGATAGCTTAAAAGCAAGTATCAAATATAGCAGAGTACATGACATGAAAAATGCATTTTGTTTCAAGTTTAGAACAAACATCTCACCTAGTCTGTTGTGAATTGGCTGAGTTCCAACTCTGCTAGAAAGTTCTGTTTTCTCTTGAAATAAAACTCAAAAAGAGCTAACTGTTCCAGCCATAGGAAACAATAAGAAATTGACATGAGCCTTTTGCTCCCTTGTTTTACATATCAGGAACACAGAAATTTGATGGGGTGGAAGTCCATGCTTACTGCTTTGACTAGACAGTTTGTAGAAAGATTGGCAAAAAAGATGACATAATAAAAAAAATCATTCAGGGCAGGTCTGTCAGAACAAAGAGCCCTCTGTCCTTACTTTGAGAATCTGTATCCTACATGTTGGTCAAATTCTTGATCATCTAATCAACACTACTCATTCAGCAATTAGTTAGCATTTCCCATTCCAGTCATGCATATAATTGGACTTCCATTTTTATGAAGTGTAATTCCTTAAATGTTTTCCAGAGTCTATACCAGTTTTTTAAAGATACTACTAAACTGCATGAATAGCATTAATTAAAATTATCAAACAAAAAAATACACTCACCATTATTGTTTTGTCAGAATCTACTCACATATGAAGTCTTTGAGTCAGTTTTTTTGTTGACTACAGGAACAAATCCATGCAGGTTTTTTTGGCACTATGTTTAGAAGAGGTCTGACACTCCTGTCCTCTTAAGGCTGAGTGACTGGCCCCAAAACATCCCCCTGGCTTTGTTCCTAAGACTGGACTAACACTTACAATCTCCTAGTTTCCGGTCTCAAGCCTTTTATTACAATGCCAGATTATCTCTCATCTGTCCAAAACACCAGTAACAAGTGCTAGCTGCTATACACAAATCAGTAACCATACCAGAAGACCAGTATGGTAGAAGAGCTTACCCAGAATACGTACACGTGAAAACCTCAATCAGTGTCACTGGTATGGCAATCTTCTCTCTGTGTGTCTTTCTCCCCATGCTTTATCGGACAATACTGTGTTTTAAAATAAAATAAAAAGGGTTGAATTGGACTTAGATAGCATGCTGTGGATGAAGCTTCAGAAGAAGCAGATGAGCTCATCACCAGTTCCAGCAATATTCAGAATGGAAATTGCTTAAAAATTTCCCATTCCCCATCAACCACCAACTAAATCAGAACTGTGTTTGTTCTTTCTTTTTACTTCTCCATTATCCCAATTGCCTCAGCTG
Organism: Bungarus multicinctus; assembly: GCA_023653725.1. NCBI lineage: Eukaryota > Metazoa > Chordata > Lepidosauria > Squamata > Elapidae > Bungarus > Bungarus multicinctus. Next base: position 150,958,422 of record CM042836.1, read on the forward strand.
ATAACACCTGACATACAGATACCGTAGTTTGGTTTTTTTTAAATGTCAGACTAAATGCAATCACGATGTCTGGAACAGCCGCTATACTCAAAACAGTTGCATTTTATTCTTGTGTGCTTTATTCCATGTCCAGAACAAAACTCTCAGAATATACATTTTATTTTTGGTAAGGAAATGTTGGTACTCCAACTGTTCTTGCACACCTCTTTAAAATAGATGGTTAAAACAGAAACCAAGCACACAGCCAAAAACCTACAGCAGACTCAGATATCCATATAACTGTCTCAGAAACACATGTAGGGGATTCAACACCTTCCAGGGATAGATGAATATTCTCATTGTTATAAAAGACAAATAGAAAGTACATATTTTTAACTACTTCCCAGATGAATTTAGCCGTATTATGTTTAGTATGCAGTTTCCCTTAGAAGGTATGAATTGTCCCAATTCATAATGTTCCTGCAGTGAGGGTTGTTACACTAACTTTAATGAAAGTTGCTAATGTTTAAAATCATGGAGAATTACATGTGATACCAGCCTTTTTATCTCTCTTTCATATGATTTGTATTGATATTTCTTCTGTTAAATTCCTTTTTCCATTTTTTTGTACTTTTTGTCTTTTGATTTGTCAGAGAGATCTTTGTGCAGTCATGCTGGTTTCTTCTTGGATTTCTTGTTTTTTATTTTTCAGTGGTATTGTGCTGGTCTGGGCATTTTTCAGTTTCCCAAGCTTCTTGGGTTGTTTTCCCCTTTAGGATTTTCATCCAAGAAACCTTCCCCAAATTCTCTCTGAGTTTGTTAAAATCAACTCTTTTAAAAATCTAAGACTCTGGTAGCATTATGTTCTATTGCCTGTATTTGCGATATGTGGAATTCTAGTCTGATATGGCCATTCTCACCCAAGGTTCCTGCAATTTCAACTCCCTCTATCACTTCTTCTCTGTTTGTAATAATTAAGTCCAGTATGGCTGTCCCTCTAGTTCCCTCCTCTACCTTTTGGACAACAAAGTTGTCAGCTAGGTTAGTTAGGAACCTATTTGATTTCCCACTTGGTGTGGAATTAGTCTTCCAATTGATGTCAGGGTAATTGAAGTCCCCCATTACTAGTATGTTTCCTGCATTTATTTGTTAGTTGGTTAGCAAAAAAGGACATCTATTTTTTCTGCTTGGTTAAGTGGCCTATAGTATACATCTATGGCCATGTTATTCTTTTTTTTAATATGTATTGACCCATATGCATTCTAGGAGGTTTTCGTCTTTGGATTCATGCATTTCTGTAGCAATGTCCTTTACATATACTCTACCTCTTCTTTTATGGGGTCTGTTTTTTTTAACAGTTTGTATCCATCTATCAGTATGTTTCAGTCATGGATTTCATCCCACCAACTATCTGTTATTCCAACTATATCTTACCTACCTTCATGTATTACTAATTTAAGTTCACCATGTTTGTTCCTCAGACTTTGTCCATTTGTATATAGGCACTTGAGATCTTTATGTCTGACTCAGAGTATGCTTTCTATGTCTCCTATTTGGTCTTTGAGTCTTCCTTCCCATCCCTCCTTACTTCATTATTTGATTTACTTTCTAGGGATTTTTTGCTTGGAATTAGGTCCTGGAGATCCTAAAGATTGATCACCCTCCCCCCTTAATTTTAGTTAAAAGCCCTCCTGATAAATTGAGCTAGTCGTTTTCCAAAAACATTCTTCCCAATTTTTGTGAGGTGCAGCCCATCCCTTGCAAAAGCCCATCTTGGAGATAGCACAGACCATAGTCCAGGAATCCAAAGTTTTGTAACATATAGTTCTGCTCTATAAAGGAATGGATGAGTCTGTCATTTGCACCTCTATAACTGTCTGGTTTGGCATTGCAACCAAACAAGACAGACAGAGACTTCAGTGGATAGTTAGAACTGCAGAAAAATAATTATAACCAAGTCTGCCTTCTATTGAGGACCAGTATACTGCACGAGCCAGAAAGAGGGTTGTGAAAATATTTATTTATTTATTTTTAACATTTATATACCGCCCTTCTCCCGAAGGACTCAGGGCGGTGTACAGCCAAATCTACCCCAATACATATACAAAAGTTAAAATGAAATTAAATAGTGGGCTGTTAGAGTTAAAAACCAACCCTCCCCCCAGACATATTAAAACCCCAAATTTAAAATCCAAATTCAAAGGAGACAATTAAAATCTCATGTCAGCCCAGGCCAGCCTGCTCGAAGAGCCAGGTTTTTAACACACGCCTGAAGGTCCTCAGGTCCGTGCTGGTACGTATCTCAGGTGGCAGACTATTCCAGAGGGCAGGGGCCCCCACAGAGAAGGCCCTGTTCCTGGGGGCCGCCAGACGACACATAGAGGCCGACGGCACCCGGAGAAGGCCCTCCCTGTGGGAACTGTTGGAGATCTGTTGGAGATCACCGGCAGAATGCGGTCCTGCAGGTAGCCTGGCCCAATGCCATGGATCACTTTAAAGGTCAAAACTAGAATTACAACTCCCTCACATTCTGGACATAAACTGTTTCAGTTTCTTCCCTCGGGATGATGCTACAGGGCATTCATGCCAAAACAACTCTAGACACAAGGATAGTTTTCTCCCTCATGCCATCACTCTACTAAACAATTAATTCCCACAATTCTGTGCCACTATCTAGTAGGGCTGTATTACTATTATCTTCCTCCTCTTTCCTCTTTCCTTATCTTCTTATGACTATAATTTTGTTGCTTGTTATGATTTATATTGATTGTTTTTATTTAGTTTTCTAGTATGATTTATGTTGATTGTTTATTTCGTATCCTATGACTATCATTGAGTATTGTATCTTATGATTTGTGATGATTGTATTTTATGATTATGATTTATCACTTGTAGCTCGTATGTACACTGAGAGGTTATACACCGGAGACAAATTTCTTGTGTGTCCAATCACATTTGGCCAATAAAGAATTCTATTATTATTCTATTACTATATACAATGAAACTAAATCACTGTATTATATATAAGCAATATGTAGCACTATTAACAATGTGGTATCAGATTTCTTTGACAGCTGTCATGGTTCCTAATAAAGCAAGAACATATCATTTTTTTAAAAAATTGGGGCAGATTCCATTGTTTCACTTGAATGCCACAAAGACTTTTATTAGTTCTTATAGGTATTCTATATCATCAAGTGGTTAATGTTGCTATGACTGAAATAGAATAAAATGAGTGAAATTGTCTTTCTTCAGTTAATCAAAAGGAAGATATACATGTGCAAAAATAGATAAGGTAAAATTATGGCAATTATGAAGCTTGAGGAGGAATGCAGGATGACAGCAGAAAGCAAAAATGAAAAGCAGTACGTTTTTCAGTTTATTTAATTTATTTAGTTAACAATACATATAGTTCATTTTCCCCCTTTCTTTCTTTGCAAGAGGATAGTAAAGTTCATATTATATCCATATAACGTTTGATAGATGTTTTTTTTCCTATGGCTCACAAGCCAATAGTACTTTCATGAAAGAAGCATGTTGTTGTCTCTTTAAAGTGTTCATATTATTTATCATTGTTTTGGTAGAATATTATTTCAAAGTTGGTATCAACGTAATGTAAGTGGATGATAGTATTTTTAAAGCAACTTTTCGGATGGGCTTCAACTATATTTGATTGCAGTGTTTGGAATTCTGTTGATATCTATAAATATTGAAGTAGGACCAAAGAGACTCATGGTCAAGTCCATCCGGTCACAAATCTTACTGGATGGTTCGGGGTTCAGTTACCATCTCATAGCCCAACCTATCTCAAAAATGTAGTACTAATACTAATAATAACTGCAATAATCTGCCTATGCCAGGTCCTTTAGAAGGACTCAGTAGGTGGGAAAAAATGCCAAATCCAATCTAAACACCTAACTGTGTGATGGACTTTACTACTAATATATGCTTGGATCTGAAATGTACTTTGCTGATACAATACAACATCCTAGGCTCTTGGGAAGAACTCAAAGTGAATGAAAGGCAACACCATTGATTTAATTTTTTAAGACCATTCAATTCCAGAAAGACTGTGGGTGACTTATAAGACATCTACTAAAGTAAATTGAAAAAAAAGACCTCAACTGAGAATGTTTGCAGGACTAAACCAGCATTCTCCAATTATTACAACGAATAACTACAATAATAAAACTGATAATAAAAACCAACAATAATAATAGTAACCTATACTAATAGCTTATTTGTGTACATACATATAATTGGAATTAATATTATAGTACAGTGCTTTTGTAATGATATTGTCTTAGCAAATCTTATGTGTTATTTGCATTTAAATTGAATGTTGTCAATGATTTCAATTTGTGCTAAACAGGAAGGTAAATCTAAAGACTGATGTTAAATTTATCTTCTTCATGGCTGGTGGAAGTTGATATTAGATGATGTGAGAACATTAAAACTAGCTGTAAACAAATTAGCAATAGCAGTATGAGAAATTTTGACAATAAAGGTATTAAAGTGGTGGATAGCTTCTACCTTTTAGGATCAATCATCAACTATAAAAGAACTACCAGATGGGAAATGCACTGCTGACTAGCACTTAGTAGAGCAGCTAGGAAGGCCTTGGAAAAGATACTCAAATGTTGTGATGTATCTATACGTACAAAGTTAAAAATTATGCAAGGTATAGTAACTGCTTTGGTACTTTTGGGAAGTGAAAACTGGACTTTAAAGAAGCAGCATGGGATTGATGACTATGAACTTTGGTATTGGAGAAGATTCCTGAGAATACTCAGCCACAAAGACGATTAGGAGACTGGAAACTTAAAAAAATATAAAGAACGGTTGATGGAACTGGATATATCTAGTTTGATTAAAAGAAGGACTAAGGGTGACATGATAGCAGTGTTCCGATATCTCAGGGGCTGCCACAAAGAAGAAGGAGTCAAGTTATTCTCCAAAGCACCTGAGGGCAGGACAAGAAGCAATGGGCGGAAACTAATCAAGGAGAGAAACAACTTAGAACTAAGGAGAAATTTCCTGACAGAACAATTAATCAGTGGAACATCTTGCCTCCAGAAGTTGGGAATGCTCCAACACTCAAAAGTTTTAAAGAAGAGATTGGATAACCATTTGTGTGAAATGGTATAGGGTTTCCTGCCTAAGCAGGGGGTTGGATGAGAAGACCTCTGGATGAGAAGGTCCCTTCCAACCTATTCTATTCTATTCTATTCTATTCTATTCTATTCTATTCTATTCTATTCTATTCTATTCTATTCCTTGGGCAACCAACAAAATAAACTGATGGATCATCTATCAAATCAACCCAGAGTTTTCACTCAAGGTAAAAGTGACCAGTTCAAATTATTCTGAACATCCAGTCTCTTGAAAAGGCTCCAATGCTAGGAAAGAGGACAGAATGACAAGCACAAGGTGGATAGACTCAGGTACAATGGCAATGAGTGCACCATGGGGAAATGTGGAAGAACAGTTGAGGGATAGAAATGTCAGCATTCCAGCAAACCTCCATTCCAATCAGTAACTCCGAGACGTTGAATAAGGTTTCCAAAGCCGACAAGAACATCATAGAATTTTTTTCTTCCTATATGGTCACTAAAAGTTCACACTAAGTTTCAAGATTGAATCAAGATTGATTCAGATGACTTTGCTACTCCATGGTAGCAGGTTTAAGAAAGCTGGTAGCTGGTTTAAGAATGGTTTAAGATAGGGACATTGATTCCATATCAAGTTCTTCTAATAGTAAAATCAACTAAGCTATATCTGTCAGATTTAAAACATCAACTGCATCCATCAATTTGCAGAACTACATCTCCCAGTATCTCTCATCATTGGCCATGATGGTTGAAGCTGTGTGAATATGTTACTCCAACAACAGAAACACGTCAGGTTCCCAATTAATGGAATAGTGCCTTCATTTAATTAAATAGACTTGCACAGCTCTGAGTGAACCCAACAGAAATTAATATATGTTGCATGCATTGATTTATTGAAGTTGCCCATTGCACTGAATCACATGGCAATTTGGTGTTATTGAATTTGTTTAGCACTTTTCTTGTCTGACACAGCATTAAGACAAATACTAGTTTGACTTAGAACTATTATGTTTAACCGATCTACAGTAAAGGACTATTAAAGTTTACATTTTAAATAGGCTTAATTTGAGATTATACCCAGTCTATCAAAAATGTGAAAATTAACCAATGTATAGCAGTAATGAGTGCTAATTAACTTTATACCTTTAGATCATTTGCTGAGTGTTTTATGGTATGATTAAAAAAATTGTACTTCACTGTGAAGTTTTTTAACCCTTACCTTTGCTCCCAACCAATCACCTCCCCTCCCCTGGGAAATTAGCAGAATTGACAAGTACGCAAAACAAGATGGATGATTAATCTGTTTAGTTCTCATACTGACATTTACACAGTTAATTGCATGGTATTGATGCTCTGTAAATGGTCCTGAATATTAATGGCAGATTTGGTTAAACCTGAAAGCTGTTTGTTTAGGGGATTCACTGGAGAAATAGAATGCTTCATCAACTTTAGATTTCCATCACAGATTTTATGACATATCATGGAACATAAGTGTTTTTTATGGCTTGTAAAAATGGCTTCAATATTTTACATTCTATGCTTCAAGGAATCCTGATTGGCAGTTGATTAGCTTTTTGCTCAAGTCATTATCTTTTTGAGTGAAATTAGTTGACTAGAAAATTGCATTGTAATTCACTAGTGGAAACCAACGTTTCAAAAGCACGCTTATGATTGTGGAGCCTTTATCTTTCCAAATACAACTTGAATTATTTTTGAACATGTTCAAATAAAAAGCTACTGTATGCTGTGATATGTGGTAAATGCTCAATTATGACATTCCTTATATCAAATCATTCTCCTGGGAAGAGTCCAAGAAGAGCTGTTCACCTCTTTTAAAAAAACAAATAAGACTTTAACAAAGAACAGCAAGATTGGGAACACCATAGATCAAAGACAATTAGGTTAATAATTCTTCCTTTCTCAGGTAAATTAAAAATATTTAATACTATGATTCTGCCTTGGAGCAATTATTTGAAGCACACTCATTTTGGAAATTATGTGCGCAATGAACAAAACATCTACCGTATCAACAGTATTTTAGTAATTTTAAAATGAACAGTATTGGTAACTTAAACCATCTTTCCGAATATATTGCTTTCCAGATGTTACAGATTACTGTTTGCAGAATTTCCCAACCTGTAAATCTTTATTAGTTAAGATTCCCATCCTGTGTAGTTAAGGCGTTTTGCTTTTAATGTTTTTAATGTGCTGAGTTTTATTATGGTTTTGATGTTTTTTGTTTGCAAGCCGAGCCCCCACAGTTGGTTATAAGATGAGTGGCAATATAAATGTTTTAAATGAAAGAAAGAATGAATGAAAGGAAAGAAGAAAGAAAGAAATAGATTGAGAACTATGAATATTACAATGTCCTACCAGTCAATGATTACTTCAGCTTCAACCACAACAATACAAGAGCGCACAGCAGATACAAACTCAATGTAAACCGCTTCAAACTCGTTTGCAGAAAGTACGACTTTAGCAACAGAGTGGTCAATGCCTGGAATGCATTACCTGCCTCTGTTGTTACATCCTCCAACCCCCACTCCTTTAACCTCAAACTAACCACTATTGACCTCACCCCATTCCTAAGAGATCTGTAAGGGGCGTGCATAAGTGCACCATCAATTATAAATAGATCAAAAGCATCTTAAGCATTTTGTAGTCAATATATATCCTTGAGGCAACATACACACACACACCAACATTTGGATCTATTTTTATTTATTTATTTATTTATTTAGTCAATTGCTTACAAGATAATAGCTATAAGTAAAACATAATTATGAATACATGTAAGAAAAATAAAATATAAAAGAAACAATAGGACAGGGACGGTAGGCACGTTGGTGTGCTTATGCACGCCCCCTACAGATCCCTTAGGAAAGGGGTGAGATCAATAGTAGACAATCTAAGTTTAAAGTTTTTGGGGTTTGGGGAATAAACCACAGAGTCAGGTAGAGTATTCCAGACATCTACTTATAGGCTCATTGTAAATAAGCTTACTGATAAGAATTGTGCAGCATGCAATAATCTGGTGAGTTATGGATGCTCATTGTCACCACTATTATCAGAGTTGCATTGGCAGCTCGTTAGCTTTCTGAGTGATTCCAGGTGCTGGTCGTCTAACCCCCTTCTCTGAATTAATCCTATCCATTCAGTAAGCGCTGGAAGCAAAAGTTTGCTGGGGTTCCTAATTTCCTACCTCCAAAAATCTCTTGTCTTTAGGGTCACTGGGCTTGAACATTTTGAATAATAATCCCCCTTCTTTGGAACAGTTTAGTCCTAGCTACCACCTTTCCTTACTATATTTTTCAAAATCGTGAAAACATGACTTACATAGTAAGTTTACACTACCCTGGATAGTGTCACATCAAAATGCTTAGTTATAATTGAGTTAACTGACCTTTTGTTTTTAGTCTTCCAACATTAATAGGATGAGCCACTCAAAGTCTCCACAAATGGAATGGCATATAAGTGTAATGATAAATAAACAATTTCAGAAGCTATGCTCTGAATGCTTTTTCTACATTGCTTAACATTGTCATAGTAACTGAGAATGTAGAGGAGTCAAATTAAGGACGATGGTATAAAATACATCTTCAGTTCATTGACCATTATAATAGTTATGCAGTGGTTATTTTGTTTGCTGCACTTTGATATGTTTACTGCATATTAAATAGATTCCATTGAATCTGCATAGTTAATATTTGATATAAATAGAGAAAACTGCAGTTGTAATTACTTGGATATTTTGTTGTATAATTTGATTAATGCATTGGTATACTTATGAGTTCTGACAGTTTGTCATGCATGCTTGTTCCAGGACTGACTTTTGCAATAGATTCCATAGTTCCATTATATTCTAGCTTGATATTGTGAAAAGAAACATTACAGATATTTTTGATATAATTGCCAACTCCTGTTAACCATCTGGATGTATATGAATCTAAAGCTAATTGTTGCCTTTGTATCATTAATGTGTAATACATGACAACAAGAACATGGAACTAGTCACATAGTAACAAGTTTCCTATTTCGATTACTTTCACATTAATTTTATTTCTTGCTGACTGTTTAATCCTGTCCATCCTGCCTCTTTCCCCCATTTTTCTTTGTCTTTAAGTATTGTTTACCTAGAGTGTGACACAATTTCGAGTACGGCTCTCTTGATTCAGTATTGGATTCATTAATTGGAACATGCTGATGCTATCTTCTGGAGAAAGAGAGAATTGAGGAGAGAATGATTGTAGAGGTGTAGTTAATAGAAGGATGGGTCTGAGAGAAACTTAAAGTTGTAGCCCTAGGAAAACCTCCATCTGTTGATGACAGAGTTATGTCCATACATTTTGCATGAGTTGATAGCCTATAGATACATTGTGATAATAAAGAACCTATTTACAACACTTTTGAAATTAATTAGTGAACGTTAATTTGATTTCTTGTTTAAATGCTAAAAAATACACCATTCTAGATTTTCCTCATATTTTTTACATTGCCTAATTACATTGCCTCAGATACATAAAATAAGAGAGAGGAGAAAAACAAATGGATTTCCAAACCAGAAGAGGGGTTAATACTGGTTATAAGGTCACTAGATTCTTTAGATCTCCCTAAATTTATGGAGTTGTGGTTTAATTTTAAAGAAAAAACCCCGGGGAAAATCACTCATAGAGCAGAATGTGTGGCATTGGTAGAACCGTGTTTCTCACAAAATAAGGCAGGGCCTTATTTTTTTTTGAGCCCCGAAAAAACAGCTAGGCCGTCTTTTCGGGGGTGAATTAATTTCTCTCCCCCCCCATCAGTGGGTGGGCCGCAACGGTGTTCCTGCCAGCACGACAACAGCAGCAGCGCCGGCAGGAACGTGGAAAGCGTTTCTGCCGCCGCTCAGATGTGTGCGAGCGGCGGCAGAAACGCTTCCACGTTCCCGCCGGTACTGCTGCTGTTGTCGTGCCGGTGGAAACATGGAAAGCGTTTCTCCGCACACACCCGAGCGGCGGCAGAAACGCTTTCCATGTTTCTGCCGGCATGGAAAGCGTTTCTGCCACCGCTCGGGTGTGCAGACTTCCATACACACCCGAGCGGTGGCAGAAATGCTCCCACGTTTCCGCCAGCGCCATTGCTGTTGTCGTGCCGGCGGAAACGTGGAAAGCGTTTTTGCCGCCGCTCGGGTGTGTGCGGAGCCACACACACCCAAGCGGCGGCAGAAACGCTTTCCACGTTTCTGCCGGCATGGAAAGCGTTTCTGCCACCGCTCGGGTGTGTCACCGAGCGGCGTCAGAAACGCTTCCATGTTTCCGCTGGCGCTGCTGCTGTTCTCGTGCCGGCAGGAACTGTGTAAGCCATGGAGGCAGCTCCCCCACCCGAGAAGCAGCAGAAATGCTTCTACACTTCCTGCTGGCGCGAGAACAGCGGCAGCGCCACGCAGGGCACTGTTAAAGGCAAGTTTCCCCCCCCCACCCTCCTCCCCAGCATGTTTTAACCCCCGCCCTCCCCCCCAGCATGTTTTAACCCCCAGCCTCCCCCCCAGCATGTTTTAAACTAGGCCTAAATTTGGGGGGAGGGGCTTAATTTCATTTCATGCCTAGAAAACATGCTGGGTCTTCCTATTGGTGGAGGCCGTATTGTTGGAGAAACACGGTATATACATTAAACAAAAAATTGAATATGTTAGAGTAGAAACAGCAAAGAACAATTCATACCATAGAACAATTGGCATAATATATAAGAAAATCTACTAAAATGCACACGTGTTTTTACTTTAGTTTTACACTGTAGATACACACAAAACATTTCATTCCTCGGTAGAAAGTTCCATGTTTTAGAATGAGAAAAGGCTAATACTTTGACATGAAAGCACAATTAGCTGCTGTGTGTGTACACATACTTCCTTCATTGGTATTAATTAAAAAAAAAAGTTCTCTTAGGTTACACAAAGTAAATGTCACACTTGGGATCTAAATGTCTCCTGGCCGGGTTGATCAATTCTAACAAGTAAAGCTTTTAATGGCAGTCAAGAAGTGATCTTTCAACATAGATAAGTCTAGGAAATAATTCTCACTCTTCTCCCTGACACTGTATCTTCCCTTGAAAAGCAACAGAACTGCTTCTGATTTTCTTTTACCTGCTTGAATGATCAGATATGGAATCATCTGTAAGCATACTTGTCCAGCAGAAAAGGCGGAAAGAATATTCTGTATTTTTCCATGTGGGCATATAAGATAGTTCTGTCTCACCTGAGTATCAATATATTGTATCATTTCTAAAACATTCTTAATTAATGTTTATTTTATTTATGTATTTAAAATATTTATGTAGCCATCCATCTTGTATCAAACTCCAGGCAGCTCAAAACCCAAAATTAACCCCTCTCCATATATTTACAATAAAAATATTAAAATGAAAAAGTCACACTATTTGTTCTGTTGGTGAGGACTGATGATACTGACAAAATTATTTTTTTGAAGAACCTAGCTATAATTGAAGACAATTCAGACCACATTTATGTCTGTGCTTGGCAAAGTTTCCCATCTAGGGTAGAACACATGTTGATGTGTCATGTAGCACTACTTACACTGATGTTCTCTATTGTATTTCTTTCACTCTATATATTTTATTTCATATCATATTATACCCGCTTAACTACAACATGTTTACAGACTCAACTGAAGACGCTATTTTTGACCTGAAAAACCCATCATGCCTTGGAACCTCAGTAGAAATGCCTCTTCCCATAGATTTATATGTGGACCCTTACTTTGCCCTCCAAGGCAGCATTCCTAACATTTTCCCATTGTAGGTATGGTGAATGGTGGTCCTGAGTTCTAGCAATTATTTGCTTTATTATATGATACGGGTATGCAAATAACAGATTTTAATATTTTATTTTTAGCTTCTGGAAAATTCTATTGCTCATAAATGTGAACATTAAATTTAGTACAATAAAACCAATCAATTGTGATTTGAGATAACTGGTTGATTCTTTGCCCTTCTCACTGGGATGCCCTTAGTCTTGTCTCTGATGCTATTTAACATTTAAATAAAGTTGTTTGAAGACATTATCTTTTGGTAGAGGATGGAGTACTTTCAAGTATGCTAATATTGTCTTTTTGCACATGTCCAATATGAGCTAGAGATTCTCTAGAGATCTTTGCTTCAGTGTCTGGAATCTAGATGGGACAAAACAGATTGAATCTTATCAAGTCTGATTGGCTATTTATACAGCAATTGTGTGGTGGTTGAGCAGCTCTGTTACTTGGGGGAAACATTTCTCCTGAAAATGAAGGTGCACAACTTGAGGTACAAGTGCTTCCAAATTCATCTAGAGCACCAGCCATAGGTGACCTTGTCCAATGAACGCTCTAGTTGTAGCATTATTTGGAATGACAGGCTCTGAGAACAATTACTCATTCTCTAAATTATTTCCAGGTTGGATTACTATGCTGTCTTCTGACTGAAACTACTTTGAAGACAACTTGCTGAAAAATGCAGTAGTCTGTATGTTGATGACTGCAAGTCAGTTCAGAAATATAACATCTAGTTTACAGATGCTACACTTTTAATAGTTTTTTTTTTCCAAGCATAATTCAAAGTGCTGGTTGGAATTTATAATGCCTCTTCAGTCTTCTATACTAAGCTAGTCTGTCAAGATCTAGCAAGCCTCTACATTTTTTCAGAGAGTGGGGGAAACTGGATATTCCATCTTTGGAGACTAAGATGTAAAGTTTTTTTTATCAGCAGTGGCTATTTTTTTAAGGCTTTAATGATGCTTATGGTTTTTAATTGCTGTTGTGATTTGATTTGTAAACCGTCTAGAGATGAGTTATTATGGCAACTGGAAATAAACCAATATGCTATCATTGGCAATCTAAAGTTGGTGCAGATTAGTGAGATTTGGAAGAGACAGGCTATATAAAAAATGATTATGTGCTTTATAGTTAGGCAATGTTCTTGGAGGAGCAGTTTACATTTTGCTTAATTTTTGGTACAAATACCCTTGTTGGCTCTTTATCTAAGGAGGTTGACTTAGCACCAATACTTTTACTCTTAGGATATTTTTTATTCTGTGCTTTTATTATCTTTCAAAATCTATATTTTCATTTATTATCATAAGAGTTGGAAACATACTCCAATTGCTACTTAAGAATGAGATTTGTACATTCTTTACACATTCAGAAGTATAGCTCTGTACCTTCAATTCATAATACAAACAGTTATCATTCTTGTTAATATACAGTGAGTATGTGATGCTTGAGAATAATCTTTCCCAGGGAAGCAACAGAAAGTATAGATTTATTTGATGACTTCCTTGTATCATATTGTTTTCTTTGCTTGCTTTCTTATATTTCTGGAATTTATTTCTTGCCCCTTCAGTGGCAGATCGCATGAGGATAGCTTATAAAGGTAAATAAAAAATACAAAATTTCAAAAGCTAACTACAAAAACAGCTGGAAATAATACATCCTTTAGGCTTATTTGGACAAATGTGTCAAATATGTACAGTCTATTTCCTAACCTAGAAGCTGAATAGAATGTGGGCAGGTGGCAGAATGCCTTTTAGCTAGTCTAGTTTAATCGTGGCCAGATGGTAATTCAGATGGTAACTGTAAAAAGAATGTGATATGTGAAGATATCTTATGCTATCAACTATGTTCAGTGTTGTTTCTTCTAGTGTTTGTAAAATTCCACTTTATATTTGTGAACTAATATTCCTTTATTACTTCTAAAGCTGATGCATAAAATGTTCAATAAATTCTCATATTTAGGGGCATAACCTCCTAGCTGCCCACTGAATTCTTCTGTTTGGTCCTATTAATTCCAATTCCAATTCTATTCCAATTCCAATTCTAATTCTATTTTAATTTCAATTCCTAGTCTAATTCCTATTCTAATTCCTATTCTATGCTAATTCCACTCCATTCTTTTCCTATTTCTAATCCTACCTTACCCTTTCCTATTCTACTTTATTTCATAACTTATCCTATTCTATTTCCTGTTCTATCCTATCCTATCCTATCCTATCCTATCCTATCTGTAAATCTACCACCAACCATCTAGAAATAACAAATGAGGAAATAAAATAGTAGAGAAGGAAGTGAAATATTCACAATGAGATTAATTAAAGGTGAAATCTTAATGTGTTCTGTACAGTTTTGAATATTCTGACTAGATAATATGGTGAAAAAAGCTTGAAACACAGAAAAGTGAAAAGTCCTAATAGAGTTGAGGTGGTGCAATGGTTAGAATGCAATATTGCAGGCTAACTTTTCTCACTGCCACGAGTTCGGTCCTCACCAGCTGAGGGTTAACTCAACTTTCTATCCTTCCAAAATGGATAAAATGACGACCCAGATTATTGGGAGCAATATGCTGACTCCGTAAATCACTTAAAGAGGGCAGTAAGGCACTGGGAAGTGATATATAAGTCTAAGTGCTATTGCTATTGCTAATAAATCACCACCTTCAGAAATTCCTTGCAAATAAGATGAGAAAACATAACCATTGCAGTCAAGTCCATGTAGATGTAAAGTTTTGCAAAGTTACTGAGTTGTCAAATACTTAAAACTCAGTCAGAATTTGGATTTGAATTTTAAAAAGTACTGAAGGACTCTCTTTAGCCACACAGTTCTTCAATTCAAAGAACAACATTTCTAAATTCTTCAGGATTTAAGTGTTCATTCCTTAGTTCGAAGGATTTGAAGTGCAAGGCAGGCTCCTCACTGTTTCAAATTACAATCAAGCAGAACTTGAAGCAACTTCACCTAGCTGCAGACTCTGAAGAATATATATCACCAAGAAATAAAACTTTAGTAACTCTGGGAGGCTAAATAAAGAATGCACATGAATAAATACAGTCAAGATAATAATGCAGGAATATTAATAACTTTGAGCTACTATCGGGAAGTGAATGTGTTATGTATTCTACATTTTTTAAACTGTGTGAAGGGCTCCATATTTATGTGAAAAGAAATCTGGCTTGGCTATCTGAAATTTTGGTAACTGTTCTTTTCATGAAGTAATTTCACATGGTAAATGTACTTTATTTATTTATTTATTTTTAATATGTTTTGTTTAAAGGCACAGCCCAAATCTAAACCAAAAGATAAGAATGGAATGATATATGTCTTTCTTCAGAAGTCCAATTCAATATATCTATTTTTTTTTTGGTAAATATGCATGAGTCTAAGAGTCTAAGCATCTGATCCAGTGATGTGACAATGTACTACATTCTTCCTCTTTATGTAGTTGTGCTCACATCTAGTTTTATAGTAAGGATGCAGGTTCTGGGCGGTAAAGTCAAAGTAAGTACTGAAGGCAGACATGAAACTCTACCATATTTAAATTTAAGTCATAAAATAAGTCATTAAGGGGTACCAAAGAGAGGAAGCAAGCAAGTAAATTTATGTAGTTCCTGAAGTGACTTAGTCTTAGGAGAATCATCTCAGGAAATAAACAGTCAAAGAACTCAGCAGCTTCTGATGGTAGGAGGCAAAATGTGCTTCTATACAACTTTGTAGTTTCAGGGCAACTGTGTGTGGAGTTTGACTGTTCTTTTTTTTTTTTTTTACTTACTGGGATGCATTTTCTAGAATTATTTTCATTCTATTGCCTAAACTGAGGACATTATTAAGATAAGTCCAATTTTCAGTGAAGCAGTAGTCCTGTTTTATTGTGAAAGAGTGTTAGCCTTTACTAACCTTTGTTTCACTTGGCTGGCATACACTGAAAGGGCAAAAAAAATTAGTGAGTGTAACACTGGATGAATAAATAGATAATGTACTCTCTAATGATCCATAAACTAAAGACATACCTATTTACCATTTTATTAATTCAGGTACTGTACAGTATATGAAATATTTGCATATATCTTACCCAGCAGAGTACTCAAGTACAATTAATATTCTTTATAGCATGGAAGTGCATTAAAATGCTTCAGTGCTAGATATAAGTCTTTGCCATTCTGCTCTCTAACTGCAGAATTATATTAACTTGATTAAGTTCCTTCATTGCTACCAACACTTCTGCATCTGGAAAGGAAAGATTACTAAGCAAGGACCAGTTCACTTAGCTGTTTGTCAAAAGTGCATTATACAACTAGCATTGTTCGAAAAAGATATAGGGTGTAAATAGTTGCTAATGGGTATAAATACAACAGAGTACTAAAGAAACTAAGGAATGTTGCACCTTTGTATCTATGTGTTGTCCCAGTTCAGGAAGGACAACCAGAAAATGTGTTGATGTGGGCTTGGAATAGTGTGGTATTTTTCTGAAACTTTCTATACCAGGGGCGTCAAACTCGCGATGACAGATTGTCATCATGTGACATATTGCAACTTTCCCCCTCTTCATTAAACCAAGGGTGGGCATGGCCAGCGTGTGACACACCTGCCGGTGGGCCACAAGTTTAACACCCCTGTTCTATACCAATACTGGTTTTAAATATTGATTCTGTGTTTTGCACAGTTGAGTATACTTTAAATGTATTGTTGATTTTATTGGACACAGAAGCCTTTATGGAGATCTCCTATAGTATACAAGAGGGCTCAAACTATGTGCACAGCATATGTTCCTATTTCCAACATAGCAATTATCACAGGCTTTTCGTTATTCTTTTTCACCAAAATTTGAAGACCTTTTTACACATACATTTAAGAATTATAGGATCATTCACCATTTCCCTGTGATTAAGGAAAGTCCTTGAAACACCTTGTTTACCTAAGAATATTGGAATGAAGTGTTGAATTCTGGGCTTCCATCTCCCTACATATTTTTGTACTTACAACATTTAATAAAAAAAAGTATAGAGATAAACCTAACTCAGAACTATGTTCAGCTTTTATCAATTTTAAATCTGCATTCAACTCAACATCTAGAGACAGATTGTAGACAGACTCAGTAAATCCACCATAGATGAATGGCTGTTACTAAATTGTATGAAAACCTGTGTGTAAAAACTTGATTTACTTCACAAGGCCATCTCACAAAAACAATTCTCTCAGTGAGAGGAATCAGACAGAGCTGCATTCTGGCCCCATCATTATTCAGTCTTTATATAAATTTCCTAGTAGCCTGTCAAAACACTTCTGTTTTTTCCCCCCACCAAAGTTAGCACCTAGACTAATCACAATGCTATTTTACACGGATGATGCAGTCCTTCTGTCCCAGACTTTATCTTAAAATGTGCACTAAGATTATTTGCCAATCATTGCACAAATGATGAGTTAACAATAAATTACGAAAATAGAAAAATGTTGGTATTCATTAAATGCCCAGGAATCGATACATGGCAATTAAGTGAACACAAAATTAAACAAACTAAAGTTTTCAGGTACCTTGGAATTGTCTTCCAGGCTTCAGGTCAGAGAAACGTACATCTAGATTATGTAGCTTAGAATGCCGAAAGATCAGTCTCAGCAGCTGAATTTTTTTACAGAACAAAAGGTATCATTTTTTTTAACTGGCTGTCCTAAAACCATTTTAAACCAAATTAAAGGCCCAGCTCTTCTATAGTGTACAGCTTGGCCCATACAATAATTATTCCAAATTAGAAATTGTGTGATGTAAATTCTCAAGAAATATCCTCCATGCCCTGCTGTGTCTCTAATGTTACTCTCTGCTGTGAAATGAGATCAGTTAAGATTGAGACCAAAATGTGGCTTCAGTTATGTCTTTGTGATGCAGCACTATAGAATCTGTTGTTCATATTTTACTGTACATTACTGTTTCTTTTATTCACATATTAGAATCTGTTTTATAGCATCTTACCTGGTAAAACACCCAAGTCACTCTAATACTTTCTACGTACAAATTCTGCTGTCTAATGAAAGAGTCTCTGTATCTCTCTGGATGTTGCTAAATTCAGTTAGTAAAACAAGATTTAAGCCAAATAACCCCCAACTCTCAATATAGTATATATCTGACTAACTTTTGAACATCAAATAATGATAGATAGATGTCAGTTTATTTTATTTCATTTATTATTTAATCTATTTTGGAATTTTAGTTTTATGTCTTATTTTAAAACAATCTGTTTTTTTCAATCCTAGAATCATAATTTACAGTGGCAACAATAGTGAGAATAATATTATGTATTATTTCTTTTAATTTGTGTTTTATTTCTGGTCCTCTTCTTTCATTTTTAAACAGTTTGCTAGTTGTTTCATTCTATACATTAATCTATATATTTCACCCAGATAAAACTTGATTATCACTGCATATTGTTAGCTCTCTTGTAAATGAAGTTGCTTGTCAGTTGCACACTTGAAAATCTCATGTTTTGACCTTTGAAAGTTTTTGTATGAAAGCTCTTAGTTTGTTCCTAGTCAAACTTCGCCTTGTCGTGTTTCAGCCAGTCAAATTGTTTAGCTTGATATGTGTGTGTATGGATGTTTCTTTTGTAGTATAAACTACACAGAAGGAAAACAAAGACATGGAACATAATTGTACCAGAATATTTGGTCTAATCAAGATATTATATTTCATCACTTCTCTTTTAGCCAGGTTCTAATCTAGAATGTAATTGTGAATGACTACATTCATTTTAACGAATTGTGTATTTCACACATATTGTGTCATATATAAAGCTCTTTGCTTGGAAGAACTAGTCTTTTTTGTTTTAGCATAATTCACAAAATCATGTAATGTGATTATATGTTATGATAAATCAATGTAATGTTTTTGAAAGACCAGAGTATGAGAAACAGCTAAAATAACTTGCCTATAGAACCAGGATATTAATACATTAGCACCTATACAGTAGTTCATTAATTAGCACTATGGCTGAATTTCACAAAAAATCCTATTATTATGATTGAGTTTTTTTAATATAACAGTGGCCCTGTACTGTAAGATTGTTCGATAGCTTTGCCATATTCACTTGCTTCCTCATGACAAAAAGTTAAATTAGGTTTCTTTTTAATGTTACATTATATGCTTGTTTGAAAATAATCTTTTCAAATACTTAACAATGCTACTGCAAATGAAATTTTCTAGTAAGTTTAAGTTTAAGACTTATGAATTCATGCACTCATAGGAGGATCTATAAATGTTGTTCAATTGTTAAGGCATGGCTGTTCCTGAACCTTGAATATTTTCATGTTGATTTTTTTTAATTGACACAGAGTTTTATCTTGATGATAAGATTTTAAATATTCATTTTAGAATGTAAATCAGCAACACAGTTAATATTTCCTGATATTATAAACACATTTTCCACATTAGAATAGAATAGAATACTTTATTGGCCAAGTGTGATTGGACACACACAAGGAATCTGTAAATACTCTCAGTATATATAAAAGAAAAGATACATTCGTTAAGAATCAAGAATCATAACATACAACACTTAATGATAGTCATAGGGTACAATCAGCAATCAAATCATACTAGGAAACAGTCAATATAAATCATAAGGATACAAGCGACAAAGTTACAGTCCTACATCACAAGTGGGAGGGGATGGGTGATAAGAAGAGAAGATTAACAGTAATCGTAGTGCAGACCAGGGATGGGATCCGACCGGTGTAACTACCGGTTCTGTTGCTTTGCGTCATGCGCGCATGCTCGAGTCGCACAAGTCCCACGAGTGCAATTTACAACCTGCTGAGCTGTCCGGACAGCTGAGCAGTGCTGCATGCGAGTGATTGGAAAAGCCCTTTTTTCCTGCTTTTTCAACTACAGCTGTGCTGCACAAAGCAGCTGTGGTTGAAAAATCAGGAAATAAAGGACACATAAGAGCCCGGGTGGGTAGGTGGGCCAAAACAGCAGCAGACATAGAAATGGTTCTATGTCTGCTGCTCTTCAGAACAACCGGTTCTACAGAGGTGGACAGAACCGGTAGAATCCCACCCCTGGTGCAGACTTTGTAATAGTTGAATAGTATTGAGGGAATTATTTGTTTAGCAGATATTTAATGAAATAAGTAAGACTAGAAATGAAGCAGTTTGTATGTCGATAGTATCTGTTGTAACTGTTGTATAATTCTCATGGCGTGAATGCCAGGGGAACAATGTGAACCAGTTGTGTCAACAACCTCTTAATGTGTAAATTTTATTTTCATTTTTTGTACAGTCAACAGAACTGGATTTACTTATATTTGTTGTACAGGGAAAAGGAAGTAATTTTGACTTTTTCAGATATCTTGAGGTTGATTATATTGAAAAATGAATAAATTAATGAGGACATAATAAAATGCATCAGATTGCAGACACTAATATTAGCTTCATTTGTGATTTGACTTTGTCAATATTATACAACCGAAATTTGCATCACATAAAACACATGTAAATGAAACTGTAATCTAATAAAATATTGATTTTTAGTGTTCACTCCTCCATTTCTTTGTTCTCTAATTAGCAGGATATAAACCACCATTCATATTTGTTGTCCCTATTTTTTGGCTTGTCATGTTAAAACTCAGAATTCTATACTGAAATATCAGTTTAAAATTCCAAATTCGGTATAAAATTCACACTGTGAAGTTGGCCTGTTTAGCTGGTGACTAGAAATTAATAGAATATGGGAATCTAACACTAAAGACTCAGGCTTTGTTTGGGCTTTCAGTGGTTTGTGAATATTGAATGGTATCTTAGTATTATGTGTGAAACAGGCCAGGGGTTTTCTAGCATAACATTGACGCTTTTATGTCTCTTGTCATCAACTGCTTTTTAACACCTGTTTTCATGATGGTTGCTTTTCTAATTAAATTGGTTGGTCTGTTAGCATTCTCTTCGGGTTTTTCTTTTAATGAAATAAACACCAAGATGCTATTGATAGTTAGATGATGAGACATTATTTGAATGCTCAATTACATAAAGTTAGCTGATGGTAAACACCTGCACTTGTTTATGAGTTCAGATAGAACTGTTAAAGAATTCATTTTAAAGCAAGACTCACATATTTTAAGCATCTTTCTACTGCCTCGACTTTACTCACATCAGATATGATTGTATGAATACAGTTGTATTAATTAGAAATTATATTCACATCTTCATATTATCACATGCATTTGATAAGTTCCAGTTGGCGAGGAAGAAGGAAACAGGCAAATTCAGCTAATGATTTGCATGCTCAACCTTGGCCATCTTAGCTTGTTGCTTTAAATAGAATTTGACTGACTAGGTCAAGGAGATAGTTAACATCTGAGAGAGGAAGAAGCATCAACCTTTTTGAAAGAGTCTATGATCGGCTAGACCCGAAGTGCTAGATTGGAGAAGTGGGAAACTAACATGTGTCAGTAAATGATAATCAGTCATTTTTTGTTGATTTTCTAAATTCATTCAAGTCAGTTTTGCATTTTGTCTGCAGTTTTGTAGTTTTGCACTTCCTTGGTTATCTTCTTTGTAGTTACTGTTTTACAGTGCTTTTTGCTATAACTGTAAAAGTGTACACTTTATAACTTTAAGTGAAACTGTTGAACTCCTGTTGGTATGAACCAACTATAGTGAACTAACTATAGAGTAAGGTGCTCTGTAATCCACTCTGCTCAACTATCCATACAAATCTCCCCTTGTACTGTATGAAGAACATTTTAAAGGGTTCAAATCTGTTGAGGATCATTGGGCAACAAGTAGGAAGTAGCAGTTCCAATTACCTAATGGCTATATTTTATTTTTGTTGATGATAACCTGCCTCTCTGTCCATGCAACATTCAAGATGGCATTCAAGAGTAAGAATATTCAAATTAAGCTAAAATATATGTTAGTACATTAAAATCCTGATAAAAAACAAATGCATAAAATAAATTAACAATTAAAAGCTTGGCAGAAGGTTTTTATACTTTCTGACAATTTCCTAAAATCTGGAATTTTGGCTATAAACTATAGTATAGTCTGGCCCCTGTACTATGACTTGAACAAAAAGCAAGGTTAATATCCAGTTAATCTTAATGCATGTGTTGGTTAATATGGGGTGAGATATGGACACCTGCATACCTGGCAAAATTGTGTTTGTAGGATGAAAAGGGAAATTATAAATCTACTAAATGAACAGGAAAAACTCTTAACACATTTGATATAAAAAGGTTTTTTTTTTTGCACGTGATGTAAATCAAGAAATAGTCCACCAATGAAAACTAATGTAGGTATATCACAACTTGTTTCTCCAAAGCAGAACATCTCCTGTGCTTTATTTTTTTCTGTGACATCCAACTAGTGCTGGTCTCATCCGAAATACTACCTTCCTCAATGAGGATAGTTCTCTAAAGCATTTTTAAAGAGAAAACATAACTGGTGTCAAATTTATATTAAACATCCAAATTCATAATTTAAATTGAATTAAGTGATTTATATTCATAAATAAATATAATGTCATTGTAAATACTGCCATCTTCAGACAGGACTAATAGACCATTCTAATTCTCACTGGAAGATCCAGCTACTTAAAATTCAAGGCGAGAGGAAATTACACATTTACAGATTATTCTATTTTTTTTCCTACTTTTATTTTTGCTCTCCTTCCTACCCATCTGGTATAAGAGCCCAATTTTACTTCATGAATATGAAAAAATGATGAACATACTCAGGAAATAAAGTAAACAAAAGAAGTGAGAAGTGAGATATTTATACTCTCTGGTAAATAGGCTTGTAAAGGGATGAGTATGTATTTGGCTGAGACCCTGACGTTTCTATGCACATAACACTATGCTTTTTCTGTGTAATACATTTATACATGCATTTATGTAAGGAGAAAGAATTAAAGGAGTGACATGATCAATAGCATTCAGTGCACTAACTAGGAAGCAAAGTATTCATTTTATCATTTTGAAAGTAATTGCTTTAGAAAAGATACAAGAACACAATAATGTGCTAAGGGGATTCTGCTTGAGGTATATTAAAACAATGAGTACAGCATTTAAATTTGTCAAAGACCGCCTACAAAAAAGCCACAGGCAATATCTTTTCAAAGTACAGAATAAAAGAATATTGCGCCTGGTCATGAATTACTTATACAGTAGCCATGTACTAAAACTCCTAGCAGCTCTTCAAAATTTAATTGTTAAAATAGTATAGAAGACATTGGACAATTTAATAATGTAGAACACTGATACATTTATTACTAGGGAAAAAAAAATCCTGAGAATTGCAAATTAATCCAAAGCATAGCATTACATTAACAGTACCAAAGGCAATTTTGTTAACAAAAGATGTTGAGCATAATGGCATAATGACAGCATAATTAAATAAGCAAAATGTACAGTGTATCATATGAGGAATAGTAAACCAAGTTATTTTAACCTTGGAGGCTCCATGTAGAAAAAGAAGAACATGTTCATGTGTATGCAGATACTGTTGTGCTCATAAGTTTACGTACCCTGGCAGAATTTATGATTTCTTGGCCGTTTTTCAGAGAATATGAATGATAACACAAAAACTTTTCTTTCACTCATGGTTAGTGGTTGGCTGAAGCCATTTATTATCAATCAACTGTGTTTACTCTTTTAAAATCATAATGATAACAGAAACTACCCAAATGACCCTGATCAAAAATTTACATATCCTGGTGATTTTGGCCTGATAACATGCACACAGGTTGGCACAAAGGGGTTTGAATGGCTATTAAAGGTAACCATTCTCACCTGTGATCTGTTTGCTTGTAATTAATGTGTGTGTATAAAAGGTCAATGACTTCCTGGACATCTGACAGACCCTTGCATCTTTCATCCAGTGCTGCACTAACGTTTCTGGCTTCTGAGTCTTGGGGAAAGCAAAAGAATTGTCAAAGGATCTGTGGAAAAAGGTAGTTGAATTGTATAAAACAGGAAAGGGATATAAAAATTGAGAATACCAATCAGCAGTGTTCAAACACTAATGAAGAAATGGAAAATGAGAGGTTTTGTTGAAACCAAACCATGGTCAGGTAGACCAACTAAAGTTTCAGCCACAACTGCCAGGAAAATTGTTTGGGATGCAAAGAAAAACCCACAAATAACTTCAGGTAAAAAACAGGATTCTCCTACGAGCTGCTCGGAGCATCCATTTGATTGGGTTGGTTCAGTCTTCGTCCTGATAGGCTGAGCTTAAACTTTGGAACGCTCCTCCTCCTCCACGAGACTCCTCCCAGCGTTCCCCAGTTTTAGCTCAGCCCTCGTCTGAATAGGTTGTTTTAAGAGCTTGTTCTGGTCAAAGCAGGTGATTTCTGTATTTTTCCAATCCCTCCTTTATTCTTTAGTGTCCTTTCCCTGTCTTGGGTCCTTTTATTATTCTGTTTTTTTGCATTTCGATTTACTTCTGTTCTATTTATATTTAATTGGGCACTGAGAGCACAGTCCCTCTGTTCTCCCTTTTGGGTGATCAAGGCTCAAATAATTATTTGAGGGGGGTAGAAGTTTCAGCTCCCCCCCCCTTAGTAAAAGGGGATCCCCTGGAACATTGCTTTCCAGCCCCCCCCCCCCGCCGCTCCCCCCCTGCCGATTTTGTCTTGCTCCGTTTTTTTGCAGCAAGGCAAGCTGCTTTTCTCTGCCTTCCCCGAACGCCATTTTTTTGTCTCAGAGGGAGTGGAGTGCGATCGTTTCCCTCCCTCTTTTAACTTGCTTTCTGTGGATTTCTCTTAGGGTCCTCCATTAGCTGGACCCTTGCTGCTAGGAATCGTGCGCGCGCCAAAATTCGGGCGGCCGCCATTTTGTTTTTCCAAAGGCCTCAGAGCCTCGTGGCCTTTCTCTGTGCCCTATTTGTTGACTGTGGGGATTAAATTGTGCTCTCTTAGGATATCCTATAAGGCAGAAGGCCTTATTATTCTTGAGTGTTCTGAAACTTGTTGGCTAAGCCTCACAGTCTTCCCTAGCAGCATACAGCAAGCACCCTAGGCCTGAGTCAGCCTGTGCAGTTATTGCTGTTCTGGGCCTTTTGTTTTTCTGAGTAGGCCCCACTGGCATTCTTAATCTGGCTGATTGGTGATCCACTTCTCTTTCTTCCAGTTTTGCAAATTTATAAATCCAATTATTTGATCAAGGGGAATATATATTAATATCAGGGCTTCCTACCTGCTGGGCAAGGTCCCTGGGCGTGCCAACCGCCTCATTTACATAGATATCAGCAGATTGTATTATACTGAATTATCATGGCAGGGGGTAGCGGTTCTCAGCCTTCTGCTTCGCATGCCAAGTCAAAATCCAAATGCAAAAATGTGGGGGGTATTTCTAAAGCTTCTGAGCGTGATGCCAGAAAGGCGCCATAGGGCCTTAGAGAGACAAATAGATAAGTGTGCTCGTGAGGTTCAGAGGCCTTCTCAGCACCTTTCTCCTTCTACTCCTAGGCCCTCTTCTCATGTTTGTTCCCCTCCACTAGATGTTTCCCTCTCCTCCAGGCACAGTCTTGGTTCTGTGGGACACCAGACTCAGTTATCCGACCGGCCAGCCTCTAGGGGTCCTCCTGAGGCCACCTTTACCTCCACTGCTGCAGGCCTTCGCCAGGAATCTTCCTTGCCTGAGGAGATTCCACCTCAAATGCGATCTTGGATGGACCTGGAGTCTCAACCACCCCAGCCTCTAGTCAGGCCGGAATTAATTGCTGATCAGGTAATACCTTTTGAGGATATTCCGATGCAGGACACTCAGAGAGGGGATCTGGACATGGAGGCTGAGGAGCTGTTTCAAATGCAAGATTTGGAACATAGTGACCTAGAATCCTTTCATGAGGCGGAGCACTCCTTATCCGAACAGGATCTTTTAGAGGGGGAGATGTCCGAGGATGAGGGTCTTTCCCCGGACCAACCGGCTTTTACTGGCCTGTTTCAGCCTCACCTATTTAAATCCCTCCTATTTAAGGCAACTAACACGGCTGGCATCGACACATCAGCTCCCCCCGTGGGTCCTGTAGAGGAGGGTCCCCAGGATTTATTTTTTCATCAGCCTACTGTTCAGGCTGAAGTGATCCCTGTTCCTCCAATGTTCATGGAACTAGTTCAAAAACAGTTCCGTTCCCCTGTTCCATGTCCGGCTCCTACTAGTTACGATAGGAGACTCTTTAATATGGCCCCAGAATACCTCAATTTGTTAAATATCCCGGAGGTCGATGAACCCATTGTGGGTCTCGCCTCTCCTACTTCTCTTCCCAGCGAGCCACTTGAGGTTTTAAAGCCTGAGGATAAGAGAGCCGAGGTAGCGCTACGCAAAGCCCATCACTCTGATGCTTGGGCTATCAGAGCTGCCACAGCGGCCTCATTTTTCAATAGGACTTCACTCAGATGGCTGAAGCAACTTCGTGAGCATGTCCCTGCATCTAATCTAAGGGCCCATCAGGACATTGCTAAGCTCACGACGGCTACTGAATTTTCAGCCGATGCGACCTGTCATGCCGTAAAATTTTCTACCAGAGCCATTACATCTCATCTTTCAGCCAGACGCCTCCTTTGGCTTAAGCCTTGGCAGGCGGACATCAAGCACAAATCTAAGCTTGCTTCTGCTCCTCTCAACAGCGACAAGCTGTTTGGCCCCTCTCTAGATCCGCTTCTCATTGAGACCCGGAACAAGAAAAAGATTCTTCCTTCTCTTTTTCGGAAGTCTGACCCAAGGTATCCCCAGTCCTTTCGGAGGAGTTCCTTTCGGCCTTACTCCCAGAGTTCCTTTCTGTCTCGACCGTCTAGATCCCAGTTTCCTCGCCCGGGATTCTCCTCAGACAGGTTCGACCCTGGGGATCGGTACCGGAGAGGCGGCCAATCCAGGCGACATTCCGTTCTTCCGGCAATAGATCCTTCAGGCGTCCACATTAGCCTTGAGGAGTCCTTTCCCATAGGGGGCCGTCTCAGGTTTTATGCGGATAGATGGGACGCTTCTACTTCGGACGCCTGGGTCCGAGATACTGTGAGGTTTGGCCTGGCTTTAGAATTCCAGTCCGCCCCATCTGATTTTTTCAGGGTATCCCCTGTTTCTAAAAATTTGGTTAAACATAGCCTCATGGAAGCAGCCATACTGCATCTTCTACACATACGGGCCATTCAACCGGTTCTCGCAGACCAAAAAGGGCGTGGTTTTTATTCTCTACTCTTTTTAGTTAAGAAAAGTTCTGGTGGGTGGAGAGCTATCTTGGACCTCAAACGACTCAATAAATTTTTAGTCTATCGCAAATTCAAGATGCACACTTTACATTCCATCCTTGCTAGCATCAGAGAGGGAGATTTTCTCACCTCAGTAGATCTCACGGAAGCTTATTTGCATATTCCGATCAGGCCATCACATCGTAAGTTTTTAAGATTCTGCTATAACGGTCAACATTTCGAATATTGGGCTCTTCCCTTCGGTCTAGCCTCTGCTCCTCGGGTTTTCACTAAGGTCCTCGCTGCTCTAGCTGCCCATATTCGCGCCCTTCCCATCAGGTTGCACTGTTATCTAGATGACATTTTAATTTTGTCCAGCTCTTCTACCCAAGCTGTCCGAGATACTCAGACGATTCTCCGCATTTTGCAAGCACATGGATTTGCTATTAATCGAGACAAAAGCCAGTTAATTCCTTCTACAAGATTGTTACGCTTAGGTGCCATCATTGATACACGGGCATGCAAGGTTTACCTTTCTGACGAAAGACATAAAAGTATACAAAAACTAGTGCAGCTGATCAGGTCACGACATCCTGTTTCTTTAGCTGATCTTTCTACCCTTCTTGGGAAAATGATCTCATGTATTTTTATTATTCCTTGGGCTCGTCTTCATTCCAGGTCCCTTCAGTGGTTCCCTCTCCCGTTTCAACGTTCCGGTCTCAGCAATTCCGGTCACAAAGTCAAGGTTCCAACCAAAGTTCTTACATCACTTCTTTGGTGGTCCCGGCCCACAACCAACAAAGGTTGTCTCTTCAAGGAGCCCCGCAGACTCATTGTCACCACCGACGCCAGCCTGCTGGGCTGGGGTGCTCACCTTCACTCATCCACAGTTCAAGGTCGCTGGTCAGCAAGGGAACAGTCCCACAATGTCAGTTGGCTGGAACTTTGGGCAATTCATCTGGCCCTTCGGGCTCTGCTGCCGCAGGTACGCAACCAACATATCTTAGTTCTCACAGACAATATAGCAGCCAGGGCGCACCTAAACAAGCAAGGGGGCACTCAGTCTCAACCTCTCATGCAGGAGGCGGAACGTCTCTGTCGTTGGGCGGAGGCAAATTTACTTTCTATCAGGGCAGAACACATCTCGGGCATCTGCAATACCCAGGCAGATTGGCTCAGCCGGGCCACAGTCGATCCCACGGAGTGGCGTCTTCATCCATCGCTATTTCAAGAGGCAGTCACGAGGTTTGGTCTTCCGGAGGTCGATCTTTTCGCCTCCCCTCTCAATGCCCACCTGCCACGGTTCGTGTCCCGATTCACCTCTCAAGGGGCGGAGGATTTCAACGCCCTTCGCTGCCCGTGGCCCCCAGGGCTCTTGTACGCCTTTCCCCCTCTTCCTTTGATCCCTCAAGTCATACGGAAGATGCTAGAGGAACGGGCAGATCTGCTTTTGGTGGCTCCATACTGGCCCAGACGCCCTTGGTTCGCCGATCTCTGTTGTCTGTCGGTGTTCAAACCATGGAGGATTCCTCTGGACAGGATTGTGCTAACCCAGGGTCCTCTTCAACATCCGAACCCTCAGTGGTCCCACTTGACCGTCTGGAGGTTGAGCGGTTGCGTTTAATCAGCAAGCAATTATCCAACAAGGTTATTTCAACCATCCAGGCTGCAAGGCGCCCCTCAACAAATCGCATTTATAATGCAACTTGGTCCATATTTACCAGCTGGTGTTCCCAATTTCATATTGATCCGCGATCTCCTTCAATTGCTCAAATTTTGGAATTCCTACAAGCTGGTCTCGATAGGGGGCTTTCACCAAATACCTTGAGAAGACAAGTTTCTGCCCTGTCTTCTGTGATTGACTATGAGAATTCCCCATCTCTTTCTCATCACCCCCTTATTCGCGCCTTTCTTAAGGGTGCTACTAATTTGCGACCGCCCATGGTTCATCGTTATCCTACTTGGGATTTGAACAAGGTCCTTCTGGCCCTTACCAAACCTCCTTTCGAACCGATTCGTTCTACATCACTACTATTTCTTACATATAAGGTTGCTTTCTTGGTGGCCATTACTTCAGCTCGGCGCATTTCCGAGTTGGCATCCCTATCTATCAGGTCAGACCTCTGTGTTTTTCATGCAGATAGGGTTGTCCTCCGGCCGGACCCCACGTTTATCCCAAAGATTAATTCGGCTTTTCACAGGGCACAGGAGTTGGTCTTGCCCAATTTCTGTC
This sequence comes from Bungarus multicinctus, assembly GCA_023653725.1. Taxonomy (NCBI): domain Eukaryota; kingdom Metazoa; phylum Chordata; class Lepidosauria; order Squamata; family Elapidae; genus Bungarus; species Bungarus multicinctus. Next base: position 150,987,711 of record CM042836.1, read on the forward strand.
CTCATCCTTCCCGAGAGTTGGAACATCAATGGCATAAGTTGGATGTCCGGCGTGCCTTGAAGGTCTATATCCATCGCACGGCATCCTTTAGGAGGACAGAGGCCTTGTTTGTTGTATTTCTGCCTCATAGTCAAGGTACTAGGGCCTCTTCCACCACCATAGGTCGTTGGTTGCGGGCCACTATTGCTAAAGCTTATCAGGCCCAGGCCCTAGCAGTTCCCAGGGGCATCACGGCGCACTCCACTCGCAGTGCTGCCACCACGGCGGCTTGGGCCACCCAAGCTCCTATCTCTGACATTTGTCGGGCCGCCACATGGGCGTCTCCTTCCCCCTTTATCAGACATTATAAGGTCGATGTCTTTGCATCTGCTGATGCGTCTTTTGGTAGGAGGGTACTAAAGGGTGTGTGCAGGACAGCGACAGACTCCAGGTCCAGTCAGCATCCCGCCCGTAGTCCAGGCCAAGCTTTGGTATGTCCCAATCAAATGGATGCTCCAAGCAGCTCGTAGGAGAATAGGCGTTGGTTCTTACCTGATACGCCGGTTCTCTCTGAGCTGCGAAGGAGCATCCATCCCCACCCTATGTGTTATTGCTAACTGTGTTTATTCCTTCCGTCTGTGGGAGTCCTGCTATACGACCAAGCTGATGTACTAGTTTCTCGGAAGCGACATCTGCCTTTTCACTGCGATCTTCGCTAAAACTGGGGAACGCTGGGAGGAGTCTCGTGGAGGAGGAGGAGCGTTCCAAAGTTTAAGCTCAGCCTATCAGGACGAAGACTGAACCAACCCAATCAAATGGATGCTCCTTCGCAGCTCGGAGAGAACCTGGCGTATCAGGTAAGAACCAACGCCTATTCTCTGAAAACATGGTGTGGCTGTTTCAAGATGCGCAATAAGGAGGCACTGGAAGAAAGATGGGCTGCATAGTCTAGTCACCAGAAGAAAGTCATTACTACGCAAATGCCACAAAGTATCCTGTTTACAATATGCCAAACAGCACAGAGACAAACCTCCAACCTTCTGGCACAAAGTCATTTGGAGTGATGAGACCAAAATTGAACTTTTTGGCCACAACCATAAACACTATATTTGGAGAGGAGTCAACAAGGCCTATGATGAAAAACACACCATTCCTACTGTGAAATATGGAGATGGATCACTGATGTTTTGGGGATGTTTGAGCTACAAAGGGACAGGAAATTTGGTCAGAGTTGATGGCAAGATGAATTCAGTATGTTATCAAAAGATACTGGAGGAACATTTGCATTCAGCTGCACATGGGACGTACTTGGACATTCCAACATGACAATGATCCTAACCACAAGGCCAAGTCGACTTGTCATTGGCTACAGAAGAATAAAGTTCTGGAGTGGCCATCTCAATCTCCTGACCTCATTATCATTGAGCCACTGTGGGGAGATCTCAAACGTGCAGTTCTTGCAAGACAGCCCAAGAATTTACAGGAACTGGAGGCTTTTTGCCAGGAAAAATGGGCAGCTTTACCATCCGAGAAGATAAAGAGCCTCATTCACATATACCACAAAAGACTTCAAGCTATCATTGATGTTAAAGGGGGCAATACACCATATTAAGATCTGGGGTATGTAAAGTTTTGATCAGGGTCCTTTGGGTAGTTTCTGTTATCATTATGATTTAAATAGAGTAAACACAGTTGACTGATAATAAATGGCTTCAGCCAAACACTAACCATGAGTGAAAGAAAAGATTTGTGTTATCATTCATATTCTCTGAAAAATGTCCAAGAAATCATAAATTCTGCCAGGGTATGTAAACTTATGAGCACAACTGTATGTTTGTATCTAAATGTAGATATATTCCTAAGCATCACCACTACCACCACTACTACCACCACCACCATCATCGTCATCATCATCATCACAACAACATGCACAATAACTACTTTGGCCCACATTGAGGCAGTTTCCTTGATGTAGTTATGGAGCTTGTATGATCTGAGGAAGATGAAAGATATGTCAGAGGTTTAACCATACTGGACAGATCTCAACAGAGAAGTCAAAGATAGTCTCTTCCATTAAAATATAGTGGGACATAAATTATAGAAATTAATTCTGGCTTGTTTGTCACTGGGGTCAACAAGGAGTGCACTAGGTGTTGGAGTATTTGGACATCTGGTGAAAAATGGGCTACTGCACTCAAGACTATTGACTAAGCAATCAAGCCAGCAGCTGCGGAACTATTGGAAGGAAAGTTGTTTACCCATCACAAATATATATAGAGTAATAATAATGGAATCACAAATAGTAATGGAATCGAAATGCTGAATGGCCAAAACAATAGGAGCCAACAGGATGAAGCTTAATCTGGGCATTTTACAGTTGGATAATCAACTGTAGACAAATTAAAAATGTGATTAATAAAGAATAAATCCAAAAAATGAAAAAATTGCTAAAGTCAAAATTGAATGGTGGAAATACCATTAAAGCTATCAATACCTGGGCTATACCTGTGGTACAATATTCTGCTGGAGTAATTAACTGGGCTAAAGCTAAATTGGACAGTTTGGACCAAGAAAACATGACAACAGATGACTATTCACTATGCATTACAACCCTGTAGTGATGTTGATAGATTATATATACCCTACAGAAATGAAGCAGAGGTTTACTCCAAGTCAAACAAATTATTGAAGAAGAAAAACATGCACTGACTGATTATTGTTGGTTTGCTTGTTTGTTTTTCACATTTCTTAACCACCCACCTTCCACAGAGATTATGTACAAAACAGTCATAAACAAGCATTGATGTAAGTTAAATTTTGAATGTCCTGACAGTACATGAAACAAAACATGAATAATGTAATTAAAAATAGGAACAGAATGCCAGCAAAGAAAAGCATTACATAGGCAATTTCTACAAAAGATAGGAGAAAAGTGGATAAAAGTAAAAATTACAACTGGAGTATTAAAAAAGAAACTAAAGGCTTGATTTTGGCTGCTCAAAATGGTGACATGATGGATTGGTAAGTATTGGATAATTTTACTTTCTGCCTGCTGAGTCTGCTTTATAGATGCCTTCTTTGTTCCATTTTGTGCTACAGCAGTAGCAATAGCATTTTAGGCTTATATGGCCCATAGTGCTTTTTACAACACACTCTAGGCAGTTTACAATGTAAGTATTTTTTCATATTGTCCTCAACAATCTGGATCCTCATTTTACTGACCTCAGAATGATGGAAGGCTGACTTAACCTTGAGCCCCTCAGGACTGAACTCTAGGATGTGAGTCTGTCTGCAATGCTGCTCTTTAATTACTGCACCACTAGGGCTTCAGACTGAGTTTCAGGTATTTCTGACGTACTATAAAGTATACCTGGTTATAGTTCTTCCAACCTCAATTATAAATCAGGGAATCTCTCACTAACCAAAACAGTTACCTAACATAGGGGTCTCCAACCTTAGTAACTTTAAGACTTGTGGACTTCAACTCCTAAAATTCCTCAGGCAGCTTTGCTGACCTAACAAGAATGCAAATACATATATTGACTCAATCAGTCTCACAATCAGAATTAAAGGTTACAAAACTTGGACTGAATGCTTAATGGCATCATAATGATGCATTCTAATCTCTCTGTGTATGCATGTTTGTGTTACTATAACAAAGAACGTCAGTATTCACTACATGTGCATTTTCCGTAATTTTAAAATAATGAACAAAATGTCAATTCCCTTAGAAATTCAGAATAACAGAGTTGGAAAGGACTTCTGAGGTTTTTTAGTCCAACTCCCTGCTGAAGCTGGAAACCTATACCACTTCAGACAAATGGTTGTCCAATCTGTTCTTGAAAATCTCCAGTTGGAGCTCCTACAACTTCTGTAGGCAAGTTGTTCCACTGATTAATTGTTCTAACTGTCAGAAAAGTTCTCCTTAGTTCTAGGTTGCTTCTCTCCTTGATTAGTTTCCATCCATTGCTTTTTGTCCTGCCTTCAGGTGCTTTGAAGAATAGGTTGACCTATTTTTCAAGGAATAGGTCAACCTATTCTTTGGAGAATAGAATTCATCATTCCTTCCTCTTCCATATTTAAAAAACCCATTGGTTCCATATCTTCCATAATTTATGTAATTATTACATACTTTTAGGAGGGAAATCTCAGCTCCCTTCCTGGCTATAAAATTTTTAGTAGCATGACACAATCTTGTAAATTCAATGCTGCAAATATAGGCTAGGCTGCATAAAAACTAACAAAGCTACAAAAAAAATCTATATGTGTTTTTAAAGCATAATCAAATTACATTTTCAGTTTCTGACAGGTTTAATAACAGAGATAGGCTGGGGATTTCCTGTTGCTAAATCAGCAACTTTCAACTTGATCCTCTCCAATCCCTTCCATTCATTCAGTGGTATATTACAGAAGTTATTTTAGAAGTCATTGGAATGAACATTGAACAATGGCAGCAAAATATGGTATATGTCCCATACAAACTACATTTGTATTACACGTTTGTAGTCACATATATACTGATATACATGTATATACTGATGCTAATTATAATTTCTATAATTTAGTTCAAGAATTATCTTACAATTTCAATGTAAATTTGTTATATAGTAATGCATTCTGTTCTTTGATTTCTTTATGTAGGTATACACAATAGCAGGAAGCTTTCTTTTTTAGAAGCTGGGATGTTTTAATTAACATGAGAGGATTCCATACCACACATATATATTGTTGATTAAAAGCAATGATAATGGATCACGATGATTTAATGGGCATCTACCAGCGGCCTGAACTGAATCTAATTTTTCAAACTCTTTCTGAAAGAGTAAATCCTGTAAGGAGAAGGCCATCTGCTCTCACCAATATCTGCAAGATGAGCATCATGAGTAAAAGAAGAAATCACACCCCCATATTTATATTACATATAAACTCTTGTGTGTGACATAATCAGTGTACCATGTATAGAAATAATGAATTCTGTAAGACTTCAACAGAATGTCCTATTATCTGTGACAGAGGATAAATAATATTTTGTTTTCAAATTATATAAGCACTATATTTCTAAGTAAGTTGATCCTAGAACTCAAGTGTAACATTCAAATTTAGTTACCTTATGTTCCACCACAATTAACAGCACTTTTAATCATGGTGATGAAATGTTTCATTAGTTTCAATGATGCTTCTCATTAATACATTTTAAGCTGTCAGATAATTTATTCATTTAAAATATATGTATGGCTGCCCTCTTAAAATTACAGCTAACAGCAGGTCACAGAACAATAAAAATGCTAAACTATTAAAAAAAAATAAAACTGTAAAACATGACTAAACAAAACCAATGCTTCACTTGACTCCAGAACCTGAATGAAAAGTCAGAATGGCCTTCTGAAAAGCACAGAAGATAGGGCCTGCTTTTGCTGGAGGAGGGAGGATCTTCCACAGGGCAGGGGAAGCCATGGAAATGGCATGCCTTCGAGGTTCCATTGGATGGTTAACATTTCAGGGAAGGAACCTGAAGTGTGCTTATCCTATCTGAACTGGTAGGGCAGGTAGATCATCTATGTGATAGGTGGTCTAGTACAGGGGTCGCCAACCTTTTGGACCTCAGGGACCACCGAACTCATAATTTTAAAACCTGCGGACCAGAGACCCTAGGGAAATCCCCAAAAAAGTCTGCATCCTGTATTCCTACTAATTGATCATTCTTTATTTGGGATCGCAGGATACCATCTCCAGCTTTGTTCTCAGGGAGAGAGAGAGAGAGAAACAGAGAGATAGAGAGGGAGAGGGAGGGAGAGAAAACAGAGACAGAGAGAGACAGAGAGACTTTTGGCTTCATGCAAGGAAAACAGCAGAAGCAGCAGAAGTCTTTCTTTCTCTCCCCCAAACTCTGCCAAAATGAGTCTTTGCCGGCACAGCCTCTTGGAGCAGGATGCCTTGCAGGGTCCCAGAGATTCATTTCTGGCGGAGTTTGGGGGGAGAGAAAGACCTTTGCTGCTTTCCTTGCATGCAGCCAAAAGCAGAAGAAGAAAGAAGTGGAAAGAAGCAGTCCGGTGGCCAGGTGAGGTGCGTGGGGTGAGTGGGGCAAGTTCCCCCCACTGCCTTTCCCCCCCTCCCCTAACTACTTCATGCTTTTGCAATGCAAGCGATGCAAGCCTTGGGTTCCTGCGGGCCATGTGGACAGCGCAGCCTTGTGTTCCTGTGCAGCCTGGATTAATTGCTTTGGGAATGACATTTCTCTGTGAACCACCAAAATTTTCTCCCAGACCACCAGTGGTCCCCGGCCCACTGGTTGGTGACCACTGGTCTAGTGTATAACTGGTCTCATGCTATGCAGGCCTTTCAAGATGATAGCCAGCACCTTAAATTTCACCTGGAAGAAAACTGGGACTCATTGCAGGTTCCCTATCAGAAATACAATGAGGACAAACCTATACATTTCCAGTATTGTGCACACCATTACATTTTGGCTCATGCTACAATTTTCATATTCTTCTTGCCTTAGAAATCACAGCAGGAAATCATATAGAAATGTTTGGGAATTATGATCAGAGGCAATTCTGAAGCATATAAGTAAGAGTTAGCCCTGTTATCCACCTCATTTATAAATGTATTGATTATATTTCACTAATAATGTGACTTTTCCCCAGGTTTTTAACCTTTTGTTAGCATGGTGTTGCAAATTAAGATATACATTTGTCTTTATCATGTGTGTTTTGATCTTGCACTCTGTGATGTCTTTCAATTTTAGAAGAGACTTGATTTACCTTGGACAGGTATCCATGCTAATAAAAACGTGATAACTCCTCAGTTTTGCAACTTTTGAGTGATGTTGGAATTAGAGACAATCTTCTGGTGATGTAGAATTTGTGCAACTAGAACATTTATTAAGTTTTTAAAAATATTCACTTTTTCTTTTGAGATAGTATAAATTTAGAAAAAGTATGAAGTTTCAAAATTATGTTTTGCATAAGAATGATGAAATCATTGATAATATGTATTTTGACAAAATTACATACAAAAAAATGACACACTATTTTCTTACAGAAGATGAGGATTTTATTCGTATAGATTATTATATACAGATTGATGGATCCAGTTTACCTGTGCATGGTCAACATTAAAATCTGATTTTACATTTAAAATGCTGTTTTAACTATCCAATAATGTCCTTTTTTAATCCCATCAACTATTTCACAGGTCCTTCCAGAAAATCTAGCACAGTATTTATTAAATTGTCTTCAGTAATAAAGTCTGAGTCTACAATAGAAACACTGCTCCCTTTGTTTAAACATTCATATTCATAGCATATAATAAAAGCTCCTGAATGTGAAATATTTGATGACTCACTTTATAATTTTGGGGGCAAGCACCTTTTTCACAAGACCTTCAGGTTTTGTCCTATATCAAGAAAGGTTATTTCTTGGACTTGACCCAGTAAGTGTCATTCTGAGTCAATTTAATACTGCAGTTTCTAAGACTATGGAGTTAATAATTCAACTTGGTAAAAAAAATACCAGAGGTACATAAATAATAATTTCACAGTAGTTACTTGAAGGGTCATGTTTGTCTCTTGATTCTTTAACAGCCAGAGGCAACTATTTAGGGAAAATAGATATTGTCAACCTACATAGCTCTGATATGCTGTGGGTATGCTGAATCAATGTTTGGAATCAAGAATTGCTTGGCTCATAGCTAACCTTCACCAAGCAAGATTCATCCCAGAAAAGAGTATTCTTACAGAAGTTAGTAAAAGGCAGCTTATATAATGAGTTGGTTGGCTCTTTTCCTTGGCCAATTTCAACATGCTGAGAAAAGGGCTTTGTATGTAAGCCTTGAATATGCCATGAGAACAAACTGTTTGTAATTATTTATAATATTAATGTGATTTTAATGCATTATTACAATTTTATTATAATATTTGTTATTTGGTTGCTTCTAACTGTTTATGGCCCAGGGGACATAATTGTGTAAACTGTACATTTATCCCAAAGTTAATAAAAGAGAGAAAATTTTTTTAAAAAATGTTCCCTTTATCTTATCTTAGTAATGGTGATATATAGAAGCATTGATTTAATACAAAGGTTTCTTAACTTTATATATTGTAAATTGGCACATTTACTATGCATGTTATTATCCTTTCATTTAACTGGAGCAGCAGAAAACTCATAAGAAGAAATAATAATCTTCTGAATAATTTGCAGTAATGAGAAACCTGATTGTGACTTGACTGTGATCTGCTATTTAAATGTGGGAATGTGAACGCTAGCTGTATGCTATTTCATATCACACTCACACACTCTAAGTGAAATTAAAAAATGTTGGTTACTTATAATACAATGCACTTTACACAATCAATAGAATTCCTTTTTAAAAAATTTAATAATATTGCTACATTCACCTGGCTTTTTTTGGCTGAAGTCTTAAAGGAAGAAAAACTAGCATTCACAACAATGTGTGGTGAAAATGGTCAGAAAATTAGTACAAGGTTAGGGTTACTATAGGTAATGTCCAATTTGATTTACACATTCCTACTTGGTTCCTGTATCTAAATCAGATCAAACACATGTGTCAATAATTTAGCTATTTCATTGGTCATAAGGCTACTGATAGTGGAAAAGGAAATGTCAGTTTTACCGAGGTCCAAAATAATTATTTATAGAAATTTTTTAAATGAATAGAAGGCTTCAGTTAATTAAGCCAACTGGTTGGAAATCCTTGTTGTATTGGAAAATAGTAGTTGCCTTATCTTATAAAGAATGATTTGACTCTAACTTTATAAAAGGGCTTTTGTCCAAAGAGACCAATCTCAATATCTTCTTGTCTCAGTATGATATAGGAAATGCAACATTTAAGGGGATAAAAAGAGTAAACCAGTTGGCCCAAACTGTTACATAGATCCAGTCTGAAACAGGTTTATTGGATGGATGTAGCAGCTCAGAATTACAATCTGAATGTGAAAGTCACAAGATGGATTGTGATTTCCTTTGTTTATGTAAATATTTGTAATATTAGAGATTAAATTTGGATCACACCATATTCTACTACTTTTGTGTCCCTTTCTGTAATTTCAACATATGAAAGGAACATATGGTGACTACAGTATTTTTGTAATAAATTGTAACATTGCCATTAGTGTAGTGACTAGCAATATTTGCAGTTATTTTTATTGGTTTTAGATATTTATCTTAATTGATACTGCAGCTCTAACTGGGGATAAAGATTTCTCCTATTTCCCACTAATAAGTTAAACCTCTCCTCTCTTCTGCTGTTTCTTTCAGTGACGGTGAGCACTAGGAATTTTTCAACAATTTTTAGTTGATACTACAGTTGAAAATGTTATAATTTAAATTATTAAATATTTAGAATATTGCAAGAATAGAGATAATGTGGCAGTCACAGTGTTTTATACAAAATATTTTATGATGCGGCAAGTATCAGATAATTTAGAGAAACATTTTTATTTATTTAATTCATACATATAATACTCTACCCACTAACCCAAAGGGATTAGCTAGATCCACAAAGTAATATTGAATCAAATTTTAATCTTCAGACTGGGTTTTTAATAACAACAAACACAATTTTCTTTTCATTTGGTAACTAGCTAAGTTAATAACCAGTCACATTAACATGACGGAAACGTAATGTGAGTGGAGTATTTTTTTTTGGGCGGGGGGGGAGGGAGGATATATATTATCAATATCTTTCTAGGCATGTGTGAATCCATACCTTTGCAAGTAAAGTCTGTCTTTGGGTACATTGTATGCATTTTGGACCATATTTGGGACTCTCTATCAACTTTCACTATTATCTATTTAAAATGAAATTGGAAAGATTTCCTCTTTTCCCCTTTCTTAAACAAGAGAAAAAAGCTTGGTCAACCACTCTTCCCCTGGCCCAGCAAAATATCTTTACATCAGAGAATTGTTCCTATTGCATTAATTCATATCAGATAGATCCTGGTAGGCTTTTTGGCTACAATTTTGTCAAAACTTCAAACAAAAGGCAAAGCCTTTTCTCTCTTCTCTCTTCGGAATAAGTAAATGAAAGACAATTATCAAATGAAGCATTTCCCCTGTCTTTCCCCAAACAGGCTTGGATTTAGAAGCACACCTAATTATTATTACAGTTGTTGGAAGCTGGTTTTGCTCTGCCTCATTCTTGTGAAAGCAGTGAAAAAGTTTGTTTATTGAAAAAATCTTTTCTTTTGTTTAGTGGATGGATGTATACACAGAGCTGCTGGTCCTTGTCTAGTTGCTGAATGCCGCAATCTGAGTGGCTGTGAAACTGGACAAGCCAAAATCACGTGTGGTTATGACCTACCAGCAAAATGTGAGTAAGCCATTTCATACCCCCCCTTTTTTTTAAAGAATCAGGTGAAATTATGTATCTTTATTCACATCTATATATTTATATTGAATTTTCAACAATCTAATGTAATGAAGCATTAATGAAATTAACAAAATGAAGTGTGGTTTACGATGACTTTTGTCGTTTGGGAAATGGAGATATTTTAAAAGCTTACTTTCTGCTAAATAATTGGATGCATCCAGCTTACTTTAGCCTTCTAGCATTTTAAGAGAATAAACATTTTAATTTTGACTGCATGGCTGTAATAATGATGGTTTCACCAGAAGATTAACCAGGAGGCATCGGATACTTGAAATGTATTCTTTTAACTTAGATGTATGGCACATAAAATTTTATATTTCCATGTAATGTCACACAGAATTAACCAAGGATTTATTATAGCTATTAAAAGGTTATATTCTATTTAATCCTGTCCTTATTACAGAGCACCTATGTGGATTGGTGTTTCTCATCTTCAGTGCTTCTTAATCTTTAAATGGCCTCCTCTTTGGCTAGTGTACTTGAAGAGTTATTCTGTTTGGCCTTGGCAAAATCAAATGAGATGAGGTCATTGAAAACAGGTGTGATTAATTCCATTTGGAGTCTGTATAAGTTGTTCTGAAAGATCCAAGATGTTGCTGTATGTTTGGTGGTTTTGAAGGGGTCTGCCTGCTGTCATGACTGGAAGAAGAGGCATAAGGTCTTTCTTTGTTCTTCTTATTTTTTGTATTGGTTAGTGTCTTATATTCTTTAATATTTGTGGAGGGTTTTTTTCCCCCATTGATGTCTTATGTACGACTGTGTGTTTTCTTCTCATTCTGCCTTTAAATAACGCCTTTATTGATGTGGCCATTCCTTCTGAATGCAAAAGTCCCTGTGATTGAATCCTGCTGGGCTGAGGACAGAGCGATAGAGAGATGCACAGATTCTGACCTGATACAGATTTCTTGGGAGCAAATTCATTTTAAGTGAAAAAGATTAAAGTGATTTATGTTGTTTCAGCTTTTGGGTGTAGATTGATTGGCAAATACTATGAGGACTTTGTCACACCTAAGCATTCAGTGGAATATTGCTTTCAATATTAGAATATGTTTTTCTCATTTCAAAATCTTGAACTGACAACAGTCCCATTATATGTAAATAAAGATATAGTTATTTTCTTTTCCACGTTACATAATGGTGGAACCATTCCTGGAAAAGTAAACATAGAAATAGTAATATGCTGCATAATAACAGTTATTATAAAGTAGGCTGTATTTTATACTATAAAACTCAATGATTTGGACATTCAGGGTCATACAGTTCAAAATTGTGAGATGTGCTGCTCTGTTCCAGACATTGTAAATTTCTGTTCTATGCTTTTAATCAAAATTTAATATATTCACATGTATTAAATGTGACAAACATTTAATCAAAATTAAATCTGATCTATTCAGTACCCCAGGTTGTCTCTACTGTAAAATCAATTTCAGTCCAGGAAAAGGCCCATGGTAACAATTCAGTGAACATTGTATCTTGACCTGTGCAAAAGTTTAAAAGATGCTGTGCTTCAATTTTTTTAAAAAGTTATGTAATCCCATCCCTTACAAAGCTGCTTAATGAAGGAATGTATGCCCCCAACTTCCTAACCAAAAGGAGGTTGTGTTGCTCTGTTTCACTTTGAAGGTTACCTTGAATTGTCCCAATAGGAGGAGGAGGAGGCTTTTGTGTATAAGCAGAAACCTCATCCAACGAATGGAACTACAGTTCAAAGCTGAGTACTGATGGGAAGTGCCAACAAGAGGCAAATCATGCTATCTTTCTGCCACATAGCAGCTAACATGGGTAAATGATAGGCATCTTATGGATCTCAATATAAGAATATTCTCTGCCTTCCTACTAAAGTTGATTCACTTAGGAAAAGAAACCCTTGGGTTCTTCAAAACCCAGGATCGTTGGAACAGTAAGCTCTTATTTCTCATCCAGAAAAGGAGGCTGCTTTGTGAAACTCGTCTGCAATAGTCTTTTCTCTTATTCAACATTTCATCACTTCTCTGGCCTCCTCCAGAGAATCTGAATTATGTTGCCTATCATACAGATAGGGATGCATAAGGTAGGGGTATACACAAAGCTCTGCATCTTTTATTTAAGAAACCATTAATTTTAGGCGTTACACGTGTTTCTTTGAAGGATCCTCTAAAATAAAAAATTCCCAGAGCAGCTAATAATGATCTATAATAAGGTGGTAAAAATGGAATACAAAAGGAAAGTGACTGGGGCGAAGGAAAGGGAGCAAGGCTGCACGTTCTGTTATCTGTTCTTTATTGCTGAAATGGCTGAAAAGATTTTGATACAGGAGTAAAAAACTCATGGATTTCCCCTTCTTTGGAAGCAGAATGGGACTCTGCAGAGCTAAAATAATGGTTTCCCAAATCTCCTCAATGAACTGGATAGTATGGCTAAACATTAAAACAGGAGGGGAGAAGAAGCCAAGTACACGGATAAAAACAATGCCTGAAGATTATTACTAGAGATTGTATGGAGCCTCAATCAGATTTTAAAGTCAGGAATGACCAGATAATGCTTTTTCCAAAGTGTAAAAAAGTGGGACAGAGTTCAATTTCTCCTTCTTAACTAAGTGTATCAATAAAGATAGACTAAGGACAACCAAATTCTTGCTTCTTTAGTTTTTGAAGGATTTAACTCTGTCTTTCCTAAAAGAGTTGATTTGGGTAGCAGAAGAAGGGAAATGATCCCATGTGGTAGTATTAGTGGTGTAATCTGGAGGCACCTGACTTTTGAGTACTAGAAAGAAATGCAGCGAGCAGACAGAAAACAATCAATCTTGCATCAACAACAGGTTGATTGTGGAATAATAAATGAAGAACATATGACGTTAATATTAGGATTGTATAAGTAGCATGATTCACAGAGAATTTTAAGATAGAAAATTAGTATATTAGCATATACTAATATTTGGCAAAAAGTAATTGATACTTTTAATTTGTTTCTGTCCTAATTGGTGACTACAGCCAACCTCATTTTAGTGAGCGAAATTTCCTTTTTAAAAAATAAAAAATAAAAACACATTCTGACCCAGTCTTTTGTTTGTTTGTTTGTTTCTATGTGGATGTTCTCATACTCATCAGGCAGCCACATCAAACTGTAACATAAAAGTGATGTTACTACACAAATGGCACTGATACATATTTGATCACAATATCTGATATAGTATGTAAGTCACAACATTTATAACACATAACACTGCCCTGAACCTTTCATCATTTATCATCCTGTGGACACCAGTTCTATGGAAATAAGACAGATTGATTGGGCCTGGTCCAGGATGGTTAGATGGATACTTTTGGTTTACTTTTATGATCTGTTATAGTGGTCCCTTGGTCTGCATTAGATAATGTCATTTGCTGCCTGATCAAATCTACAAATTTGCTGGAGCTGGAGCCTTCTTTTCTATATAATTTTTAAATCTCTTGGCATTTTGATACATCTTATCGTATAGGTTATAAAAAAATGACTAGCTATCCTCTCATGGGCTACAACTAGATATTGAGCCAATCCATCTGTAATTCAAGGAGATATTCATGAAAGAGTAGCCACTAAATCAATATCAAAGCAGTATGTGAAGTTTCAGAAATATTAGATTAAGTTCCATTGCGTGAGAGCAAGAGAGCAGAAGTCAGGGTTCAGGTAAAAAGGAGACAATATATAAGAGATCTGTCAGGCATTAAGATTCAAAGCACACAAATAGTCAAGTATACAAGGTTGCACATAGTACACATTTTTCTGGCAATAAGTTGCTCTGTAACAGAGACTTTTATAATGAAGGTTACAACACCATCACTGTCATACCCTAACTTATGTGTTCTGACAGCAAAGCCTATTAACTATTGAGTTTTTTTTGATAAAGTTTTCTTCCCAAAGTTACTGAGTCTTTTCGTATTTGATGTGCTGCTGTTTACACCAACTGGGTGCCTGTATAAGTGAATCTGGGGTCTGAGGCCCTTCTTTTGAGAGATTACATGACTGCCCCAGGATCTTTGCCAGGAAAGGTTTTGAGATCTGCTGTGTTCAGTTTAGTGAAAGGGGAAAAAGTCCTGATACGTCACCTGATGCCGTCATAGCAATGTGAGTTTGACACCTCTGATGTAAATATTCTAATGATCTTGGTGGTGTCCAGGTTGCAGGGTCCCATCAGCATCTATGTGCCAGCTGGGGGCATCTGCCCTCTGGAATGAGTTGCCTCCAGAGTTAGGTACAGCCACGGACCTGGGGACCTTCAGGCATGCCTTGAAAACCTGGCTCTTTGACCAGGCCGGCTTGGGCTGATTTTGGATTTGGGTATTTTAATTTTTATATCAAATTTTAGGGTTTAAGGGAGGGGTTTTAATTGTTTTCAGCCAGGGTCTTTAATTTAATTTAGTTTTAATTTTTATATATTTAATGTTTTAATTGTATGGCTGTGCACCGCTCCGAGTCCTTAGGGAGAGGAGCAGTATATAAATTATTATTATTATTATTATTGATAAAGAAGCAATTAATCCAATTTTAAAGATCAAAATAATATATTGGTATATTGGAGTCTGTTTGCTAGGAGATAACTGAGGGCAATATAAGCTAGTTTGAGCTTTCTAAGGCAAGATTGTCAATAGGGAAGATAGGATCAATTTGTTTTGAGTCTGTTCCAATTCCACTCTGTCCTGGTTCTCTATCTATCTGCACTTAAGTTTGGTTTTTTATTTTATTTTTATAAACATAATCAGCTCAGCCACACAAATTAACAATATACAAATTTCGGGTAAAGTCATAGGATAATTGAAAGGCATCATCTTTTGTACTTTAGGTTTCAAAGAAATTGTAGAATTTGTAGAAGACTATTCCACTCTTGAGAAAGATAGTCCTTTGTAAATCCATGGGAAAAAAATAATAATTAATTTCCATGAGAGATTGATTAGTTAGGGTTAGGAGTAGGACTTAGTCTTTCATAGTCACGATGCTTTCCAGATATTATACTCTGCTTGTCTTTATGAATTCAATCAATTAAAGTTGGTTGTGCTTCCTTAACAATTTTATCAAAGAGAATTTAAGATATAAAGGAGCTTTTCTAATCCCATCCCTTTCTTGTAGGTAGTTATTTTGTTAGTTTAATTTCATCTGAGATATAAACCATAACATAATATTAATCTAAAATTAAGCAAAAGCATTGAGAACTGCTTCTTTCTCCTCCAAACTCCCTAATATGTACTTGAGACTTCAGAGTACAGGATTACTTTGATTATTGTGAAGATTTACTGAATAAGGCTATGTTTCCTTTGTCTTTCTTATTGAATGGAATAAAGTCCTAAACCAAAATGAAGAACATTTCTTAAAGATTCGTGATCACAGTAGGAATCTAATGCTGCTTATGTTATTTTGCTCTATTATTACACATGATGGCTTGCTGGATGTAATAAACTAGGCCATCTATTCATCTGAGAGACAGAAGATGATAGTTTCCTTTAAATGAAAATAATTGGACATGAAAGATTTGAACAATTATATGCTTGTAGACAGGATCTTCTTCTGGGGAAAGTGCTCAAGAAAGTGATGGTTTATGAGAACTAGACAACTTGGACAAAATTGATTTTCTAGGTCTTTACCAATGAATTTTAGTCCTGGTTTTAGTTGTGAAGCTGCCTTGATCATGCTATAGTTTCCCCATCCCACCTGAGAGAGAGAGATTCTGTACAATCATGTTAATTTTCATGGACTCTTAAGATTCCATTCATCATTTCATTCCTTTGCAAGATTATCTATGGACGGAACAATTTTGTGATGGTTTTGATCAGGTTATTTCTTGAAGATTGTACCAGAGGGCTTCTTATCTTCTTCTTGGTGGGTTGTTTATATAGAAAGATACTGGTATTATATTCAGGAATCTATTTTTCCCCATTTTGTTTAACATCTACATGAAGCTACTGAGAGAGGGCATTTGGAGATTCAGAGTGAAATATCATCCATGTGTAGCTCTGACTCTACTCCTTCTTTCTTTTAGATACAGCAAAATAGTGGAAATGCTGAATCAGTTCCTGGCCTTGTTAATGAGCTGACTAAGGGTGAAGAAAAAGAAGTTTAGGTTAGAAAAGAGAGAGCTGCTCTTAGTGAATGATTTATCCGCTTAACTGAGTGGTATTCAGCATCTTTGAGAAGGGATGTGTCTTCTCTTGTATATATATATATATATATATATATATATATATATATATATATATATATATATATATATATATATATATATATATATATACACACACACACACATACACAAACACACACACACACACACACACTAAGATGGTGTACCATTTATAGTATTATTTAGATACAATTACTATGGTAGTCCATTCCTTAATCTTGTTTTTAAGCTTATGTAGTCATTCATTCACTATACTCTTTATGATGAGGTGTAAACATCTATCGAGAAACAGGTCTTTTCAATGGTAGCTCCTATCTCTCCAAGTACCGTATGGCTGGCTCTGGTTTTATTTTATTTTACATTAAGCAAAGGAATACTTATTCTTCCATGCATTTTAATAAATTAATACATTAAATTTTAAATACATTGCTGTTCTTAAACTTTTTATATGGCTTCTGCTTGATTTGGTTTTGACCCCATATTTTAATCACTGCATTTTAGTATGTATTTTAATTATTTTAGATTTTTCTGATCCTGGGTGAACCTGCATTTGAAATATGGCATGAATTTGTTTTAAAGTGGACAAATAAATTGCACACTATGGAAATGTACTAATGTAGCCTCTGCCCTTTAGGAAATGTTGTTTGGATATAAACTCACATTTCTGATAAACTTAATGTAGATCAATCCAATGTGATAATGTAACTATGCTCTCCAAGGTAATTCATGATGTAATGCAAGTACTTAGAAGCTATACTGGCATCATTCACAGTGGAAATAAACAAACTGGTTAATTAAAGTTTTCTTCAGGGATTAGGAAGTATTCTGTTGTGTATGCATAATAATCTGGTTTTATTTTAAAAATTAGATTTGAAGCCATTAGTAAAAGATAAGTTTTTTAAAGTTTGTTTTGGATTACTTAGAATACTATAATTGAATAAAATGATAGTACATATATCCAGTACACTTA
Organism: Bungarus multicinctus; assembly: GCA_023653725.1. NCBI lineage: Eukaryota > Metazoa > Chordata > Lepidosauria > Squamata > Elapidae > Bungarus > Bungarus multicinctus. The sequence goes on from CM042836.1 coordinate 151,005,182, forward strand.
ATACATATGGGACAATAAAGTATTTTTAATTATGCATGTTTTTCTTTTAATATAAAATCATGAAAGCATTTTTCTCAATGAGACACTGCTATATAGTCACTTGCTAATGTTGGAGTTACATACGATGTTCATTTGCATGTATCTCTCTCTCTCTCTCTCTCTCACACACACACACACACACACACACACAGATATCTGCAGGATGCATGTATATGTTTGTATGCCTGTGTATAAGGAGACTTGGTGGCGCGGTGGTTAGAGTGCAGTATGTCAAAGCTACTCCTACTGCAGTTTGGCAGATCGAATCCCACCAGGCTCAAGGTTGACTCAGCCTTCCATCCTTCTGAGGTGGATAAAATGAGGACCCAGATTGTTGAGGGCAATAGGCTGACTCTGTAAACTGCTTTGAGAGAGCTGTAAAGCACTATAAAGCGATATTTAAGTCTAAATGCTATTGCTATATGACCCTCCACCTCTTTACGAAAAAACAGATATTGTACAGCTGATTTTATATGTTTAAACTTTTTAAAATTAACAACCAAATATGACACATAACTGAGGAAGTTAGCAGTTCAGATCTCCCACTTGGAAGTCACTTAAGAGGTGTTAGCTGCTATTTTAGTAATTCCTAGACTCAGCTGTTCAATTCTGTTATTGGGATAACACTTTCTTACAAGAGTATCATAAGAGTTCCTCAGATAATATATGAGAACGATCATTTTAGTGTTCATTATTATTCTTACCCAATCAATACTGTGCATAAACACTTTTTCTGAGAGAGAAGGCACTGATTGCTTCCCCTTACTGAAACGGGTTGAAATTTTAAAGAGACTTGATTTGCAGCTCTAACGTTGCTCTGAAACTTCTACTAAAATATCTCAATGGAGAAAATATGAACAATGTGATCCATAAGAATACTGGACAGCTTCCATCTCTATCATAAGTTCCTGTTGAAAATAATTGTTGAATTAATGTCACTAAGACGTGTCAAGTTTTTCTGGAATATATATCTTTTCCTTTAGAGCTTCTCTTCTGTAAATATTTAATGAGAACATGACTTAAAACTTAATTTATATGCAAAGGTATAAATCAAAGTTGGTATCCTTAGGCAGCTGATGCCTTGCTTTCTTATCAGTGCAAGAGCAACAACATGGTTGTAGCCAATAAGTGTCACCTGAAGGGAAATGCACCTGTGCATCTGCATTGGCACTGGAATATTATTACCATCAGAAGGATAAAGGAATAAATCTAAAACTGTGCTGAACAGCCTTTCTATATGCTACGCTGAAGATTTAGAATGCCATCCCAGTAAACAGGTGAAAACCAAGATCACATTCAGATGATATTTATATTTGGGTCTTGTTGACAACGTCTGTCAAGAAGATTCTGATTTAGGGTTAGGCTTTTCTGCATAGGCTTTTCTCTCACTGTTGCACTGTCTAGGTACCTGGGACCCATTTTCTGATCTTTCATAGCCTTTTTAAAGTATAATTGTTGCTTGGACTGCAGACCCTGGAATGGGGTGAGAATTTTATCAGTAAGTGTCAATGTAATATATGTCTTTTTGGGGTATTTTGATGTGGATGTCATAAAATGCTGGGAATCATTTTGGAGTATGGTTGTATTCAAAAACTACAGCTAAATAAATCTGCACAATATAGTTTTTAGAAAGGTTACTCAGCAGTCACAGAAATATATAAAACTGCCTTTCAGTTTCTCATCTAGTCCAGCATCATCAATAGTGATTGACAGGCAGGAATTTTATAGTTATAGCTGGAGATGCCAAAGATTAAACCTTGGGCATCCAGGTGTACAAAGAAGAATTCAAGATTTTTGAAATATCTGTGTTTAAAAGGTTGAATTATGATGTTTCAAGAAAGAGGAAGTGAGCCAGAAAAAAAAAAGGGAAAGGATTTTATTCTACTAATCATAGCTGACTTTATGGAGGCCATGCTCACCTCCATTTCTTTAAGCCATTGAATTAGCACTATCCAAAGTCATTTCCACGGTCGTATCGCTAGCATGACATGTTGCAGCTCAAAGAGTATGGTCAAACATGGAATGCTGTTACCTTCCCACCTAAGGTGCTGGTTGTCACCTTTAAAGCCTTTCATGGCTTGGGACCAGGTTATCTGAGGGAACATCTCTTGCCAGTCACATCTACCCAATCCATTAGAGCGGGGAGGCAGGGAATGCTGCGGGTCCCATCCCTGAGGGAAATACATCTGTTGGGACCCAGAAGTAAGGCCTTCTCTGTGGTGGCTCCCTCTCTCTGGAACATCATTCCCCCAGAGATTGGAATGGCCCCCTCTCTAATAATTCTTCCAGAAGGCACTGAAGACCTGGTTCTGCCAGTGGGCCTGGGGAACCCAGAGCGGGATGGAGCCTATCAAATGGCTTGTGTGATCTGCTGTTGTTGGGGTGGGGGGTGGGAGTTGGGGGTAATTTATTTATTTTTTCCCCATATTTTGTTCTATTGTACTTTATTAATTTATTTGATTCTTTTTGTTAGTTTCTTTATTTTTTATTTTAAATATGATTTTACATTTTGTAAGCTGCCTTGAGTCACCATGGATGTATAGGTGGCAATATAAATTCAATAAATACATGAATGAATGAATGAATGAATGAATGAATGAATGAATGAATGAATGAATGAATGAGTGATACCTATTTATCTACTTGTATTTACATGCTTTCAAATTGCTAGATTTGCAGGAGCTGGGGCAAGTGATGGGAGCTCACTCTGTCATGAAGTGATAGGACTTGAACTGCCATTGATTTTCTCCAGCATCTTTTAAACCACTGAGCCATTGCACCTCCGAGAAAAGAAAAAAAAAAAGGGTATGCAGGATAATAAGAGTATGGAGATATTTTTGTCCTATAGATCTCAACCCTATTTTTGTTTCACGTAGGGAATAATTATGCATTTTCCCATTCACTAATTGGTTAAAGCATATCAACTTGCATTAGCATTTTTACATGCTGAAGTAGTCTAGTTATGACCATAAACTGGCTCCCAAAATGTGAGGCCACAATAGAAAAAGGAGCATGGAGACGGTAGAATTAGCAATCTACAAGAACAGTGAACTGATACCTCATATTACAATTTCCTGAAATATCAGAGCAAAACATGTAAAAAGTTTGATCTTAGAAGCCAAAGTAAAATAACATGTTTATTTGTTTTTGGTGCTTTTGAATCAGTCTGGAGTCTTGGTGACTATCCTCCAGTTTTCTTGGCAAGGTTTTGTAGTAAGTGGTTTGCCATTGCTTGTTTCCCAGAGCTGAGAGAAAGTGACTAGACCAAGAAAGATCATCCAGCTGGCGTTGTGTCTCAGGTGGCACTAGAAATATAATATCTTGACCACTACACAAAACTGGTTCATACTGCTTCCTCCCTTAATTGGGGCTTAACAGGGTGTTGTAACACAAAGTATATACTTATTCCCCTGCCTTAGCTGAACAGGATAGAACCAGTGGTCTAGTGGCAATTACAACTGCCTCACATGTAATACTTCCCTGGTTCGAATCCCTGTAAGGGTATGGCTGGCTGAAGAGAGCTAACTAGCTTGAAATAGATCTATCCTAGTCTCCCTTATTTAATTATTTATCAGCTCAAAACCTTATACACACACACACACACACATATATGTTTTCTGAGGTTATAATATTATAACCTATATTATAACTATATAATATTATTATTTAATATTATAACTATATAATATTATTTTTTTTAAAGGAATGAATTTTTTGCTCTTATGTAGAGGACTCAAACTTCTTTGATAGTGTGATTGGTAGGATATAGAATATGAAATGTTAAAAACTACATTACCAGCCTTTTTTACATTAACGATTAATACATTATTCCATGGATAAACATGCAGTAACTTAGAAGCAGAAGAAGAATTCTGGGTATAATGAGAGCTGAGATATAAGGAAATATGATGTTGGTTTTTAGATACTGCCTAGCCAAAGGAGCTCACTCTCAGGGATTTCTGTAACCGTAAGTTTATTGTTTGAATTGTAACCCTGGGCTCATATCCATGCAATGGAGTGGACTTTCTCACTACTGTAACGCTTTCACAATGCTCTTTCAAAAGAGTAATAGAGAGGGAAGATAGAAAACAATGAGTGATTAATTTTGTAACATTTGCAGTTGCTTACTGCAAATAGCGTGCAAATAGACGTGTAGCTTCATTTGTGCTAATAACTGGCCTGCCTTCCAGTGCTTCTCACGGGATGCTTTCCCCCACTTAGTGTAGAATTGCAGGTTGATAATGAAAGAATGTTATGAAGATTTTGATGCATTAGGTATTAAGTAGGTTTTAAGTAGGAACTAAGACTGTGATATAGGTTTGTGGGAAACTTTACCATATTACGCTTGACAAAGTTTAAAAATGTAGGTCAGTATATAGCTGTTTAAAATCTCTATGGTGATAAAATTAGGAAAAAAAGAAACATTTAGCTTTTTAAAGCTTAATTATCTCTGAAAGAAAATAACAAAATAGTTGGATATTTTTATCTATCTATCTATCTATCTATCTATCTATCTATCTATCTATCTATCTATCTATCTATCTATCTATCTATCTATCTATCTATCTATCTATCTATCTACCTACCTACCTACCTACCTACCTACCTACCTACCTACCTACCTACCGTATTTATTGTCTATCTACACACACACATTCACACACACACACACACAAACACACATACAACTTTTTATCTTCCATTAAATATTTCACCCTGTGCTGGATGACTGAAGATGCAAAATAAGTAAGCATGTCGCAAAACGCAACTGCTCTTTGCCTACTTCTGGATATGTTGCTTGAGTTATTTCTACAGACTAAGAATAGGTCAGACATATATTGGAATGTGTGAACAGAAACACCATCTAAAACATCTAGAAGTAAAATAAAAGAGTTTTGGAAACTGGCTTGCTTATTCAGTACAGTTAAAATCACTGTGTATATATATGAAATGTGATATGTGCAATTAACCTGGGACTTATTAACAGCTGCAGAATTAATTAATGGTTTGTGATATGGCGTTTGCCTTCGAGGAATGGGTGCTGAGTTTGTACAAATATATCATGAAAAGAATCAGAGGAAACATGAAAATATGATTCCATTTATTTCACAAATGATTGTTTATATGGCTATTTTTCTAAATATACTATATTCTCAACTAGTTGACAGAAATAAAAATAGGTAATTAAAATACCCTTTTGCAATCTAAATCTTCTCAATTACTTGCTTTTCCAATTTTACAAAGATTCCAATCATTTAGCTTCATTGGCTTGAAATTCTGACAGTTGGAATCCAACTCATATAGAATTCAAAAGTAGGGAAAGCTGTTATCATTTAGCCAAAATTAATGAGATCTATCAAATTCACATTTAGTCTAGTGGTGTGCAAATCTCTATCCCTCAATCTTTTCAACCTGCTTCTTTGAGTTTATTATTCTTGGAATAAAATGAAAGGAGATTTTCTACCTTGAGAGCTGGTAGTATATAAATTTGACATGTCCAGCCCTTGGCTCACAGGCTATATGCAACTTTGGATAGCTAGTAATGCAGCCCCACAAGTTCAGAAACTTTTAACGTTATCATCTGATTTATTTACATTTATATTATATATTTTATATGTGACTCAAGACAATTCCTTTTTATTCAATACAGCCCAAGCAAGTCTAAAGGTTGAACACCCATTCTCCAAATCAGGGGTCTTCAAACTTGACAGCTTTAAGACTTGTGGACTTCAACTCCCAGAATTCCTCCTCCAGTCATTTTAGCTCAGGAATTCTGGGAGTTGAAGTCCACAAGTCTTAAACTTGCCAAGTTTGAAGACCCTTGCTCTAAATGATTGTGTTTTAATGTCATATGTGAACTTGTGCATATTTAGTCAAGAAATCATAATAAAGAATAATGACTTTGAGCAATATGTGAACTGATATAAATTTTCAACTTTCCCGTGTTCTTGAAGCAGAGCAGGTTATGGTTCTATTAATACTCTCTTAGCATGAAAAGCAGCAAACCAAGGCATGCCTAAAAATCTTTTGGGTCTTGAAACCTTTCAATCCATTGTACCCTTCAATGCCTGTATAATTTAATTAATTATACATTATAAATGTACCCTTCAATGCCTGTATAATTTAATTAAATTAAAAAGCTGATTTAAATGTAATCTCTCCAATTTGCCTACATTGGGAAGGATTCTCCCCATCCTTCCAATTTTGCCAGGGAAATAGGAACAAGCAACAATTTCTTCCTACATTTGTCTGCTGTTTTGCAAGTGAAATTTTAATTCTTAATATCTAAATTGCTGTCCCTATTTTTTAAAAAAAGATTACACTAAAATCTCACAGTATCAGATTTGCTGTGCTTATCATGCATTTATATGAATATATTCATATAAACATAAATGTAGTGTCTTTCTAATCACCTGCAAAGGTGATTTAGATGACTGGACCACATTTAATATGCTATGGATGGAAACAATACATTAATCCATAGAAATTCTAATTTGTGGCACAGTATAACTAATGATTGATATATTTAATGAGGAAATTAATTCCTTACTATTACCACCCTTTTGGGAGACATAAGGCAGTTTAAACATTCTGCTTTGAAAATGAACAATCTGGTAAAGCTTTTGCTATTCTACTGTTAAAATTTGGAATATTAAAGTTTAATTTACTGTTTATGTTCTTTAAATATTTGGTCTATAAAATCACAACAATGGGCATCAATTAATGCTAGCCATGCTGTTAGTTTAATGTGTAGTGGGAAATTACAACTTAAACTCTGTATTGAACCCATCAATTAATTTCATATAGGCTGCTAAATGGTAAGCACTTTGTAATTACTTACCTGAATTGAATCTGAACCAGAAACCTGTAATTGAAAGATTCTATAGTTGACCCATTGCTAATCTAGTCCTACCTGCATGTCTTTATTGCCTTAAATACTAAGAGAATCACATTAGACACAGGTGTGCCATGCCAGATTGTGATTTGTAGAAGCACAGTGCGCTTGATGAAATGAAAATATTGATTTGTAAGCTACCTTTTTGTTTTCAGAATGTGCATGAAAAGACCAAGGAAAGCAAGCCAGCAAGAAAAAAAGCTTTGATAGTTTTATGTTTCATAACTTGAAACTGGGAAAGCAATGAACATCTGAATAGCTGAAACTTGATCAAAATATAACATATAAGAGATGTAAGTTATGCTGTATTTTCCAGTGAATATACATACATACAATTCAGTGTTAGAAAATATTTTTACTACATAAACACTGAGAGGAATGATTTTAAATTGTAGCCCATATGGGAAAAATAGGAGTTATTAGTTATAAATAAGCTAAGAAACAATTCAGATCTCAGTAGGAACAAATATCAGGTTTTTTAAAAGGTAGATATAAAAGATAATTGCCATATTGCAATGAATAGTTCAAGTTAATCTCCATTCAGCTGTGTAAAGCTGGGCTGTATTTATTGTGTATCTAATTTCTTCCAAAAATGTTGTTCATTAAATTAAAAAAACAACAACAACCACAGTCTATAAATGTGAGGAGATTTATATATCAACCAAAATAATTAAGGAAACAAAAGAATTTCTGCAAAGGAGGGGAAACATACAGTATAATTCTTCTTTTGCATTACCTAGCCAACAATGAACGACCAAAATAGAAACATATTCATTTATTGTCAGTTACCAGTATTGAAGCATTGGAGAAATAAAAGACTTTTTAATAAAGAAAACTGAGTTGGTTTGGATTGTAAGGCTCAAAAGGACTTTAAATTATCTCATACTTTTAAAATAGTAAGTCTGTCTACCCTCATCACTCAGAATTTTTTTACCCCAGTAAAACTTTGCAGTATTAAAATAATGGACCTTTTAGAAAGAATAATGAGATTCATTCTTGACAAGATATTTGTTTGAATTATTTTATGAATATAAAGGGCTTTTTTAAATAATAGGCTTATATTTTGTTTTATGTAGGTGAATGCTATTTTTTGAAAGGGACATTTAGTGAGAAAAGAAGATTGAATGGAAACACAATAGTTAGGTTCAAATATAATAAGGGAAAATAAAAGTAGAAATGGCAGATATAAGTTGCAACTATCTAGATTTCATTTAAACATAAAGAAAAACTTCTTGCTGGTAAGATCTGTATAGCTGTGGGAATCCAATGCTTCAATAACTGACAATGGATTCTCCATTTCTATGCCTTTGTAAGAAAGGATGGTATAATTGGTTTTTCTGCACATTGCAAAAGCTTTGACTGGACGGTTGTTGTTGTGACTTCTGACTCCACACATGAACAAGTTTGTGTTTCATAATTATTACATTGGGAAAAGTTGCTATATCAGTACAACAATGATAGTTTAAACAGGTTAGCTGTATTATTATATTTGTTTCCAAGTTTCTGTGCTTATATATTAATGGTAGCAGCCAGATTTGTCTATCTATCTACACCTTTTATATATCCCATAAAGGTATAACTATAAATTAATGCAATTAATTCCATTTTCTCTAGAGAGAAGTGATTTCTTAGAATCTGTCTCAAACTTTGAAAAAAAATAGAGTGGTAATGCTATCTTACAAAGTTATCTGCATTTCAGAAGCTTTCTGTCAGAGTATATTCGTGAACTGGAATAGAGCTTAGTAACAAGGTCAGCCAATGAGAGCTGAAGTGAAGGCTGAAATTTAAAGAGAGAATCTGGACTGTTTATCTCTGTTCTGTGCTCAGCTCTAAAGTGAAAGAGAAATTTATTTGCTTGCTTGTCTGCTGAAGTTGAGTTGCTGTTCTGCTTTGAACATGTAACTTGTCTGCTTCTGTTTGAGTTTACTCCATGTTGGAGAAATCTACAACTGGTATTGTAAAATTAACTTTGTGTTTATAAAGAAGTTAAATGAAGGCTCGGTCATCTGTGTTTACGTTTCTGGCACTGAATTTATGCTGCAAAACTCTGAACACTTTCTGTTATTTAGGCTGCTTACCTCATAAGAAACTTTTACAGTTTCACTATCTTTAAATGGTATAACAGTTGTGATCCAAGTTACATTTCTCCTAGGGTTCTGGGTTTTGTAACTCTGGACATTACGTGGTGAGTTGATCAATGAAAAGAGAAGAAAAGGATAAGCTTTGCTCTTCTGCTTTTTGCATTTGTTAGTGAGGTAAAATAGGAGCTTGTGAAAAATTGCCTAATAGCAAAGGCATTTAGAAACATGAGATATAAATGGGATCAGAAGTTTTTTGACCCAAACTAGAGAGATTATAGATGCTTTAAAATATCATATCTTGTTTGAGACTTGTTTTTTCTGAAGCCCAAATTTTGTTTTGTTTTTGGAGAATTTTACTGATAAAGCTACACTTCAGACATTCTGCAGAGAAGTTCTGAATACCCCTTTATTTACCATCAAGAGAAATCAAATACAGTAATACTTTATACTGTATTTGTGTCTCTAACAGTAATGTGTCCCTTTTCTCAGATTTCCAGGTATATGTAAGAAAGGATAGGGACCCCCAAATAGTTGCTGTTAAATTTGATAGATGGCTTTCACTTCATCTAGAGATCCATCAGGCCATGATTGACTAGTTATTTATTTATTTAGCATATGGTATATCATACATGGACCAGAAATATACATTAATATTTCATCTAGGTTGTAGAACACAATAAAATATAAATGTTTAAATGGTATATGTTAAAATACCAATGTCTAGGCCATCTAACCATTGAAGCACAGAAGCACAGCATCATATATATTAAAACTAATCAGATACTATACCGGTATATGCCCTTAATCTACCGCTGGTCATGATGTGATCTACGGTTTGATGTGAGACCCTGCAGTCACACTGAGGGGAAGATACTATGCGCCATTTATACAGAGAGTTCCGGTAGATGCCGTGTGAAGTGCGAATCCCATTTGGGATTATCCATTGCTGATGTAGTAGTTCAAAGCCTATATATATCTTCTTATGACTGGGCATTCAGGGACCGATTTGGCTTTCCATAGGGAATTTTCATTAAAGTGTTTGGGCAGATGTTGTGCAAGTGCCAGTGGGGGATAGAGGATAAAATGGGCCAGAGTGGATGTGAGAACTTTGACTAAATACATAAAACGTGATCAAGTTCTGGTAAACATAGTTACTTCACCTTGTATAGGTGTCACCTCTCTATTTATAGCTTATGAAAACCTAAATGCAGAACTAAGAAAAGTCGTAACTACATAGGCCTCTCCTAGAAGGTCCCAGATATAAGGCTCACTCAGAGTGCCACTCCCCGAGAAAAAGATTTAAGGCTAGCTGTACATGCAGCACAGTCGTATATATCAAATAATAATCATGTTCCCATGCTAGTGCTCAGACAAGAGTACAAGAAAACCATTAAATGCAAGATTCATCATTTGTCCTCTCTCTGCCTAAATTTAGAGTTAGTAGCCAAAACCCTAAACTCAGCCTTTTTCTGGAACTCAGTGGCAGGACATTATGGGAATGCAAATTCTCCCTGGATACCCCTTTACCTGCCTCCATATTGGAAGAATATTATACAATTGTTGATTCCCCCAATTTGTAGTGGACTAGAGGACCCACAAAATGATCAACAGGACATCCCAAAGTCCTTTCACTCCACCAATATGGATATGCTTCGAATTAAAAATAAACATGTGGACATTCTGCTTCATGCAGATGACATGGCATTGATATCATAAACCCAGGTCGGGATGAGAAGACTACTGCACAGGTTCAGAACGTACTAGGCACTCAACTACCTGAATATCAATACATCCAGAACTAAGGTAATTGTTTTTGGTAAGAAACGGATTAGGTATAATCGAAGCCTGGATAGGGATTGTATAAATCAAGTCAAGTCCTATCTAATTTGCAATTTTAGGTTTCACAAAAACAGGCTCCTGACTCCCATATTTTAAGAAGAATTCTTTAAGGGCTACTGTCTATACAAATGCCATAAGGAAGTTTACCAACCTTAGTTACCCAGATTCTAATTCCAATCATAAAGGTATATAAAATAGTCCCAAAAATCACATATGGCACAGAATATAGCAAAACTCCCAAAGATCACATAGGGCACAGAATTTTGAGGATATATAAATGTCCCCTTACTGAAACAAATACAGTGTATTTTTCTGACATGTATCCTAGAGAAGGATAAATCTACATCAGCCCCAGCAGTAAGGGTAAAGGTGAGCCTACCCCCTATACAAAGCCATTTAGTAATTGAAGTATTTAATTACTGACTGAACACCCTAGCCATGGACCCAGATAGACTACCCAAGCTGTGCTTCAAAGAGCAGGTTCACAACAAGCAACCTCACGCCTGGGCTACCCAATTTTCAAATGTTATCTCTCAATATGGATTCTCCTTCCAGTGCCCAGTCCAATTGGATCTAAAGGTCAAGGGAGCTTTCAAACAAAGAGTTATTGATGAGGCTGCCTAAGATGACATTGCAGCACTTAAATGTGTCATGCCTCTGAAGTGGCTGGCTTAAGACAAATCAGCCTTCCAGTTAGAAAAAAAATATTTAACTACTTATATGCCTCAACTTGTCAGAAGGGCTTTTTCTAGAGCTCGATTTGAACAACTGGATTCCATGGTAAGTCATGGAAGGTTTCATGGAGCCCCAACTGAAGAAAGATTGTGTATTTGTGGAACAGCAGCATTGAAGATCCTGGACATATTGACTTCAATTTGTACTCTCCAGAAAGTATTGCTTACTTAGACCCTTATTTAAAAACTAAAAAATACTGGGATACCTGGGAGAAATAGTCTTACTTATTGCAGAGAATGAACCTATACATCCTCAGTAAGATTTTTAATTTCAAAGGCCATCTCAAAGAGGACAGAATACCTTGATCAGCTTGGCATTAACTGTAAAGGTGACAGTCTATTATGAATTTTTTTTCTTCTTATTTGCATTTTTGTATCATTCTATATGTTCAACTTAATAAAGTTTTCTTCTGCTTTACCTTCTACTATTTTATCTTACTTTTTACTTACCCACTTTATTCAATTTTATCTCACCATAGCTATTTTATTTTACTCCCCTATATTTTAAATTTTATTGTATTTTGCTGTGGCTGGTGCTCATGTTTGATATGGTCAACTGACTAATCAATAAAGTATATTGTCTCTATTGAGAAAAGGAAAATCAGGGCCACCTCTTTTGTTTCTTGTTTTAACATCCATCCTTTTGTGTACTGTCAAGTGTCAGGCAGTGGCCAGGTGCCAGACAATTGGTTCTTTGAGGATCCAGAGACAATGAGCGCACCAGGAAGTAAGGAGATTTTAAGCTTTATTATTAACTTGAGCAGTCAGATTTAAACAGAAGCACAAAAGCATAACATACTAAGCAAGATGATGACACATCTCTTTTCAGCTGTTGGAAGTCCCAGAAAACAGCCATGCAGAAAGCCCAAATGGCCGGGTTACACAGAACTTAAGTCTGTGTCAAATCTCAAAGGGCAACATTAGGATTTATATTAAGATCTGGCACCAAAACTTTATAACCTTGCATCCATGGTAACAAAACTGCAGGATCTGACCTTAACTGGATGGTGCATCTGTTTATCATGCAAACTGACAGGATCCTGGGAAATATACAGATAAGCTAGCACCAACCAAAATATTAAGGCTTTTTATTTACTTATTTTTATTTATTAAATTTATATGTAGCCCATTTCCCTGATGTCTCACAGATTTTCTGCAGCTGTTTGAAGATCCTGGTTTCCTACTTTTGTTTATTCATCAAGCAAGACTGTAAAATAATCAGATAAAACATAAGCCAGAATGATCTCTAAACTTCTAAAATAGAAATAGCACTTAGAATTATATACTGCTTTATAGTGCTTTACAGCCCTCTTTAAGCCAATTTCAGAGTCAGCATATTGCCCCCAACAATTTGGGTCCTCATTTTACCCACTTTGGAAGGATGGAAGGCTGAGTCAACCTTCAGCCTGGTGAGATTTGAACTGCCAAATTGCAGGCAGACAGCTGCCAGCAGAGGTAGCCTGCAGTACTGCACTCTAACCACTGCGCCACCGAGACTCTTAATATGAAACAGAAATCAAAATATGTCACTAAACTCCTCAAAATGCAATATCGCTACATTTTGTTTCTATGGGCAGAGTCAGGGAGAACCCATGTGTAAAGGTAGATATTCATAAGCAATCCTGGGTATCTTTGATTACTGTTTTGAAATTAGGAATTGGAATAACATGGGCATATTTCCTTGTATGTCAATCAATCATTGACCATTTCTGCCTCTTAAGAGCATTTTGGAATTCACCAATAATAGAATAATTTCATTTAAGCTACTTATTCTAAGTGTGATTGATTAATATTTAGAACATTCTAAACTTTCTACTTTTAGAATCAATCTAGTTATGTCGGGAACGATGAGTGCACAATTTTGTTTGTTTCTTTTGTAGTGATCATGCACACCAGTATTGATTTCACTATACAACGTAATCAATATATTCCTAATTTATATTAAATCAGCCTTGGCTATCCATAGGGTCAAACATGCCTGCAGCCAAATTGTCTCACATTAGTCTCATGGTTGATTTAAATAAAATTCAGTCTATGACCACAGGTTTTCTACACAATATGTGATGTTGATTGATTATGAGAAAGCTCTATTGGAAGTTAAAAAAGTGGGTTTTTGACTGAAATTTATCAAAGGACCTAAGCTTTACTTGAAAAATCTATAACTTAAGCAGTGGTTAAATACCTTGCAAATATTTTAGGGCTAAATCATGGGAGAGTCTTTGTATTAACCAACTTAGAAATATAGAGAACATAGAATAATAGAGTTGGAAGAGACCTTGGAGGTCATCAAGTCCAATCACTTGCTGAATCAGTGGATTCCATATCATTACAGATAAATGATTGTCTGGTCTCTTTTTGAAAGCATCCAGTGATGGAGCACCCATAACTTCTGAAGGCAAGCTGTTTCCATTAGTTGATTGTGGTCACCATTAGGAATTTCTCCCTAGCTCTAAGTTTCTTCTCTCCTTAGTTATTTTCCATCCTTTTAGTGCTTTGGAAAATAGTTTGACTCCCCTTGTCTTTGTTGGAGCCGCTCAGATATTGGATCATATCTTTCCTAGTCCTTCATTTCATTAGATTAAATATACCCAATTCCTGGTATATCTACCTTAGCAAAATACCTTTTGCTAAATTAAGTACAGCAGCAACTAACCAAGTTGTACTAATTCATATGTGTTTATCTTATTAAAATTATCACTTCTAAGTCATTTTCATTTTTAATCACCAGTTAATTTCAATATTTTATTTTATTGTTTTAGTAATTGATGTTTAATAGTAATTTAACCGAAATTAATTCTTATTTTAGATTTTTTTTACAAAAAGTCCTCTTTATTTTATTGATCCATTTATTTTTATCCTTTTAAAAAGCTGGATTTAATTCTAGTCATTGACCATAATAATAAAGCTATTATTCCTACTATTCATTGTTTATTAATAAATTCATATATTCATAATGAAATTCTCATGTAGATAACTCGCTTTTACAGAGAAAAGAAGCTGTTTACTGATTTTAAAGAACTCAGGTGGTAATGTAGAAGTATATTACCTCCTGAGTTCTTTAAAATCAGCAAACAGCTCATTTTCAATAAGGAGCAATTACTGAAAGGAAAAAAAATGTCTTAACTAATTAAGCATAGCAGGATTTCTCAGAGGAGAGTGGTAGAAATACTTTTAACGTTTTGCAGCAACAGTTAAGTGCCTGATTGTTAAACATAGTTAAAAATCTGAGGCATTGGGGAATTTTATTATCAACAAGCATCCAAATTTAAAAGATTCTTGAAAGCATGCTCTCTATGTCCTTTTCTTTCTTTCTTTTTTCTTTTTTTTTGAAAATTGCTTAGCACAGAACTGCTTTTCCACAATGTAATTCCACAATACATTTTAGTCAGCTGTATAGAATGAAAGGTTTATTTCCATTGCTGGTTCATTTCCTGATTTTGCATCAGCTAGCAAGGTCAAGGCAATAAATTGAGGTCTTTTAAAGCACTGCAGGTTTTTGTTTTTCAAGTTTTTGTTAGTGGATCTGGTGCTATAGTTTACATTCTGTTTTTATAACAAAAGGATTTTGTCATATTACCTAGCCAGATAATTGTAAACCTGTCTCACTATTTTACTGAAGGTCACATTAGTGCTATATGCACCCTCAAGTTGATCAAAACCAGTGTAGATACCATGATCTTTACATGTCAAAAGACACATATGATAGTATCAAAGATCCTGGTAAAACTTAGATTACTGAAGCATGATGTTTCAAATGAGGTGGCAATTACTTTTAAAGCATGCATCAATTTATTGAAAACTTTAAAAATCCTATACTATTACATTTTTATGAAATAGTTGGTAAGAAGCATTCGAGGAAATTAGCTCTTTTGGGAAAAGTGATTTTTAGAAACATTTGGAATTGCTTTATGTATGTTATGAAGGATATTTGAGAGGTTTTGTGCTGATGTAGATAAAAGGCAGGTCATCTCGGATTTTGTGCTCCTTTTTGGGAACCTCATTCTACCAAAAACATACAGAGTATGACTCAGCTTTGTTCTTGAAATTTCAATTTTTTACATGACATAGTAAGGTGATTAAGTCTAGACCTCAAGGCTTTAGACTCTTGACATGTAGAAGGCTGTGACCAGTTTCATATAATTTGTGTTCTCCTTCCTTTCCTCCTCTATACTGTTTCTGATACTTCATTTAGCATTAAAATTATAATCTGTTAAAATGACATACAGTAGCCCTCAATTTATGACCATTCAGCGACCATTTCAAGTTACGACAGCGACTTATGACCTGTGCCTGA
Organism: Bungarus multicinctus; assembly: GCA_023653725.1. Taxonomy (NCBI): domain Eukaryota; kingdom Metazoa; phylum Chordata; class Lepidosauria; order Squamata; family Elapidae; genus Bungarus; species Bungarus multicinctus. The sequence goes on from CM042836.1 coordinate 151,021,064, forward strand.
AGTTACAGCCATGCAGTGCCCCTACAGTCATACAATCAACTCTTCCCAGCCACATAGATCCCTTTTGGATTGCTTCCTCCCTGTGTTTTGGATTGTTGCCACCATCTTGCTCGTATCACTGATGAGGTGTCCTAAGCCCGGTTATTGGACCATGGGATTGGCTTCATGCAGTGAAAAAGAAAAAAAATGCACAAAACAACCTCTCCCGGAGCAAGAGTACAACAAAACTCCCCTTTGCGTCTTGTTCCTCGGTCCTTATTCCAGGGCCCCACAGTGCAAAGCTAGCCCCAGCTCCACATAGGAGCTCCTTGCAAAAGAAGAGTTGGGACTGGATTTGAGTTTCAGAAAAGGAAATAAAAAAGTGATTATGGCTCCCCCCTCATATCTTTTACAGAAAAAGTTAGCTCCATATGGCACAAAGGGATGTTTTGGTCTTCTATGGCCCCTGGAAGCCCTTCCTTCCTTCCTTCCTTCCTTCCTTCCTTCCTTCCTTCCTTCCTTCCTTCCTTCCTTCCTTCCTTCCTTCCTTCCTTTCTTCCTTCCTCCCTCCCTTCCTCCCTCCCTCCTTCCCTCCTTCCCTCCCTCTTTCTTTCCCTCCCTCCCTCCCTCCCTTCCTTCCTTCCTTCTCCCCCTCTCCCTTCATTCCCCCCCCCCGTCTCTCAGGCTGGGCAAACTTCAGCAGATACAGGAGTAAGAAGCTTGCGGCAAAGCTGGGGTGGTTGAATGCAGAGTGGCAGAGGTCTCAAAGTGCAGGGGGGTGAGGATGACTAGAACTGGTTAGTTGGCTGCAGTTTCCCCCAGGGCATGGCAAGCAGCCTCAGAGGTTCTGGGGCTGTTTGTCATTCTCCAAGGCAAGGGTGCAAGACACCCCAAAAGGCAGAGATCGGGAGATAGGAAGATGGGAGGGGTTGCAGTCAATCCCTTATCTCTTGGAATGACTTAGAGATGGACCCTCAGCTAATGATTGGTAAAATTTGCTTAAGACAACAATGGGGATTGCTGGGATTTAAGAGGGGCTATCATGTGACACCTCACTTTATTGTCGCATCTCTTAGCAACCACAATTCTGGTCCTAATTGTGATTGTACTTCAAGGACTATTTTTAACACCCCAAAATAAAAAAAAATAAAAAACCCTGATTATTTAAGAAACATTGCAATTCAAACAATGTTCTCTGAGTTTTGATGCTGAAATTCACTAATCTCTAATTGCTTTCCCATTCTCTGCAGGTTTGTTTTAATGATGTGTAGTGTAGCATGAGAAAACAATGTTGGAATTAATGGTTTCTACCGAAATGCTTGCATCTGATATGCAGAAGTAACACTGGTTATTCAAAATTTGAGCACTTGAATCTTCTACCCATATATAGCTTACTAACATTGCTAAATGTTTAGTAACTTGGAGAATGTGGATCTAACTGTGTATATTCCTACTGAGAAGCATGATTGTCTAGTTTAATGCTCCTATGCTAAAAGTTTCATGGATACCATTGCATTTCTACATTTTAAATAGGAGATCTTCCCATGGTTTGTGCTGACAGCTACCTAAAGGTGTGTAAGGCAAAAAGTACACCCCAGCAAAACTAGATTTTAAACCCTGCAATTGGTTCAGCAATTTTAATTCTTCTATATGTACGAGAATTATTGCAGTACTTTTGGCAGTTATACAGATATAGTTACAAATGAACCCAATAATAGTGCTGTCAGAGTTTAGCTCTTCTGTCACAACTATATGAATTAGAGTTAAGACTGCTGCTATAACAGTAACATGCCTGCTTAAAAGAGTGAATTGAAAAAAATCTTTAAGATGTAAGTCATTATCCATTATATAATTTTGCTCCCTCCAAAAATAATAGAGTTAATGGTAAAATACTTAACAATGCTTAAAATATGAAAACAAATGTTGGTGAAATATATAATTACATATTTTATTCAGGTTTAGTTTTAATTATATACAATATTAAATTGTAGAGGTGTGCAGCACTTCAAATTCCATTCTATTAAAAGGTGTCTTTTCCTGGAATTATTTGGTGGGGGAGACATAGCTGCACAATTCTTTCTTTTTTTCTTTTTTGCAATATTTTTTTTATTTTTATAATTTAAAAACATCTCATTGGGTGAACAATATGGTTCCAGGTTTTCACATTTCAGTACAAACGTGTCCATGATTACATATTCAGCTGTCATATCCAAATTCATATCATATTACAGCTTATTTCATTTTTTTTAAGTATTCTCATGTCTTACTTAACAATATTATCCATATTCTTATTCAAGTTCTATATTAATTATACACATTTTCTTACATCTGTCACATTTGCAAGTTTTATCACAAAACTATTATTCCATTCAAAAGTTTTCCCCTTTCATTGTCAATTCAAGCTTGCCATCCCTTTACCTTATACATTTTCTCCATTTTACTCCCTTTCATAGCTTCACTGCTGCAGCACAACCTTATTTCTTGGTCAGCCTTCCATCTTCAGGGTGGCCATTTTAAACCACCATTACAGCCTGTCTTTGGAGGGAGTATACCTAGTCAGGGAGGGGAGATGTGGCTCTCCTCAACCCGGCTGGTGGTCTCCCACTTTTTCACCACCCCTACAAGGTGGCTCTGGCTCTGTTTGGAGTCCTCCAATGGGTAGAGCACGGGTCGAAGCTGCGCACAATCGTGGGCTCCGATCCGTCTTCGACAGAAGTGCCACCAGAAATCCATAGCTGCACAATTCCTAGGAAAATGCAACTCCTAAAAAAGTTGTGCACAATTTTTACATTTGTGCCTCTGTGTACACTAAAACATCTTTTTGGAATTGTATCTGAGGTGCTGCACAACCCAACTATCTTTAGTTTTGCGGTTGTGAAAGCTCAACTTTTTGACTAACATAATAGAATAAAATCACAATTTCCAGGAAATAAAAATAAAAATAAGTTGTACAAGAAACTCTGCCTTTAGAATTCCCTTCACAGAATAGCTTAGTTCTCTCCTTCTTCTCCAGTTCCACAAAAGTAAACATCTCCAGAGTTGTTGAGTGTTATGAACAGTGTGAGGGTGACACAGAAAGTAGGTATCTCCTGAAATGTACCTCTAGGTTTATTGTGTATTGTTATTTTTCATGTTAAGCTTCAAGAAAAATAATCACAAGTTAGCTTAATAAATCGAGTGATAAAGTTTAGTAATAGAGTTTGCTATTTTAAGAGTGAAGAATCATCAAAAGGTATGAAAATATATTGTTGGATTTTGCTACTCTTTCCTGCTATTTCTTCCTTTTGATCTTTATTCCCATTCCTTTTATTCACTGCTCACAACGTAATTATAACTACAGGTTCAGTCTGTTCCTAAGCAAAGAAGAATTAGATTGTATTAAATAATGGAGGTTCTACGTACGTTCCTGAAAGATGTTTCCATCACATTATAAGCAGAAATTCTAGTTAAAATGTACAGTATGTACTCCCTTACAGACCCTAAAACAGGTATACCTTTTGCATATATCCAAATTATATTTATTTTATTTGTTCCGGCCTTATTTCAGAAGATCAGCACAATGGATGTAATTCTCTCCATCATTTCTATCCCCACAATAAGAGTGACAGATGGAAGATGTGACTGTGGGTTTCTCTGGGCCTTACACACAACCCCCCTCCAGGATATTTTATACTTCCTAGGATTTATTTTATTAAAAATCTAAACTAGTAATTATTTGTATTGAAATTCACACGTTTTTCCATACCTTGCATACCTGCCAAATCTCACTTTTGTCTGATATTGAGGTACTAATTTGGAGCTTAAAGTATGAAAAGGCTTGGACTGACCTTTTGTCTGGAGGTTAATTTGCCTGTCAAAATTGTAAGCAATTCAGTGTTTGTGCAATCAGATTCTCCATCAACATCTTCCAGGTGTAGGTTTGCATCTATCCTTGATGTGCAGTTGATGCCTTTAAGAAAGTATGCATTTTAGAATAGAGAGGAATCTTTCCTAAGCTACATACGATGATTGACTAAGATCAATACAATCTTTTTAAAACGTACTATTATTGTTTTAATGAACTCTAAAATAGTATTCACCCCATTTTGAATGTTCTGAATTTTCACCTATTTCTGCTTCTTAATAAGAAAGATTCATGCAGTTCTTACTGATAGAAATGGACTAAGAATCAAAAGTTGATGTTACTCATTCTCTCAAACAAATAACATCAACTTTTGGTTCTTGGTTCATTTATTTCATAAATAAATACAAATGTAAAACAATAACTATATCCCCTTAATTTTAGTAACTGGTTATATTTCCTTTACTAGCAATAATTCCAAGTAAACACTATGTGTAGCTGCTGATCAGTTTTGTAAGAAAGTTTCTTCTTCAACCCAATAACTTGTAAAAAAATTTTTTTTTTAGTGAAAACAGGTTATATTAGGTCCTTCCACAATATTACCACAATGTTTAGATCTGGATGTTTACTTGACGATTCCAGAACATTGAATTTATTTTTCTATTCTTCCTCTGATATGGATAAGTTGCTAGGCCTGAGTCAGCAAAGCATCCTAAATCATATTTGGTTCTGTTGTGGAATGCAATATTTGGTTCTCCTACGAGCTGCTCGGAGCATCCATTTGATTGGGTTGGTTCAGTCTTCGTCCTGATAGGCTGAACTTAAACTTTGGAACGCTCCTCCTCCTCCACGAGACTCCTCCCAGCGTTCCCCAGTTTTAGCTCAGCCCTCGTCTGAATAGGTTGTTTTAAGAGCTTGTTCTGGTCAAAGCAGGTGATTTCTGTATTTTTCCAATCCCTCCTTTATTCTTTAGTGTCCTTTCCCTGTCTTGGGTCCTTTTATTATTCTGTTTTTTTGCATTTCGATTTACTTCTGTTCTATTTATATTTAATTGGGCACTGAGAGCACAGTCCCTCTGTTCTCCCTTTTGGGTGATCAAGGCTCAAATAATTATTTGAGGGGGGTAGAAGTTTCAGCTCCCCCCCCCCTTAGTAAAAGGGGATCCCCTGGAACGTTGCTTTCCATCCCCCCCCCCGCCGCCCCCTCCCCTGCCGATTTTGCCTTGCTCTGTTTGTTTGCAGCAAGCCAAGCTGCTTTTTCTCTGCATTCCCCGAACGCCATTTGTCTCAGAGGGAGTGGAGTGCGATCGTTTCCCTCCCTCTTTTAACTTGCTTTCTGTGGATTTCTCTTAGGGTCCTCCATTAGTTGGACCCTTGCTGCTAGGGATCGCGCGCGCGCCAAAATTCGGGCGGCCGCCATTTTGTTTTTCCAAAGGCCTCTGAGCCTCATGGCCTTTCCCTGTGCCCTATTTGTTGACTGTGGGGATTAAATTGTGCTCTCTTAGGATATCCTATAAGACAGAAAGCCTTATTATTCTTGTGTGTTCTGAAACTTGTTGGCTAAGCCTCACAGTCTCCCTAGCAGCATACAGCAAGCACCCTAGGCCTGAGTCAGCCTGTGCAGTTATTGCTGTTCTGGGCCTTTTGTTTTCTGAGTAGGCCCCACTGGCGTTCTTAATCTGGCTGATTGGTGATCCCTTCTTTTTCTTCCACTTTTGCAAATTTATAAATCCAATTATTTCATCAAGGGGAATATATATATTAATATCAGGGCTCCCTCCCTACTGGGTACGGTCCCTGGGCGTGCCAACCGCCTCATTTACTTCGCATGCCAAGTCAAAATCCAAATGCAAAAATGTGGGGGGTATTTCTAAAGATTCTGAGCGTGATGCCAGAAAACGCCATAGGGCCTTAGAGAAACAAATAGATAAGTGTGCTCGTGAGGTTCAGAGGCCTTCTCAGCACCTTTCTCCTTCTACTCCTAGGCCCTCTTCTCATGTTTGTTCCCCTCCACTAGATGCTTCCCTCTCCTCCAGGCACAGTCGTGGTTCTGTGGGACACCAGACTCAGTTATCCGACCGGCCAGCCTCTAGGGGTCCTCCTGAGGCCACCTTCACCCCCACTGCTGCAGGCCTTCGCCAGGAATCTTCCTTGCCTGAAGAGATTCCATCTCAAATGCGATCTTGGATGGAGATGGCAATCAGGCAGGGGATTTCTGCCGGTTTACAACATGCTGTTATGACACGACCTCAGCCTGCCCCTGCTGACCCGGAGTCTCAGCCACCCCAGCCTCTAGTCAGGCCGGAATTAACTGCTGATCAGGTAATACCTTTTAAGGATATTCCGATGCAGGATACTCAGAGAGGGGATCTGGACATGGAGGCTGAGGAGCTGTTTCAAATGCAAGATTTGGAACACAGTGACCTAGAATCCTTTCATGAGGCGGAGCACTCCTTATCCGAACAGGATCTTTTAGAGGGGGGGATGTCCGAGGATGAGGGTCTTTCCCCGGACCAACCGGCTTTTACTGGCCTGTTTCAGCCTCACCTATTTAAATCCCTCCTATTTAAGGCAACTAACACGGCTGGCATCGACACATCAGCTCCCCCCGTGGGTCCTGTAGAGGAGGGTCCCCAGGATTTATTTTTTCATCAGCCTACTGTTCAGGCTGAAGTGATCCCTGTTCCTCCAATGTTCATGGAACTAGTTCAAAAACAGTTTCGTTCCCCTGTTCCATGTCCGGCTCCTACTAGTTACGATAGGAGACTCTTTAATATGGCCCCAGAATACCTCAATTTGTTAAATATCCCTGGAGGTCGATGAACCCATTGTGGGTCTCGCCTCTCCTACTTCTCTTCCCAGCGAGCCGCTTGAGGTTTTAAAGCCTGAGGATAAGAGAGCCGAGGTAGCGCTACGCAAAGCCCATCACTCTGATGCTTGGGCTATCAGAGCTGCCACAGCGGCCTCATTTTTCAATAGGACTTCACTCAGATGGCTGAAGCAACTTCGTGAGCATGTCCCTGCATCTAATCTAAGGGCCCATCAGGACATTGCTAAGCTCACGGCGGCTACTGAATTTTCAGCCGATGCGACCTTTCATGCCGTAAAATTTTCTACCAGAGCCATTGCATCTCATCTTTCAGCCAGACGCCTCCTTTGGCTTAAGCCTTGGCAGGCGGACATCAAGCACAAATCTAAGCTTGCTTCTGCTCCTCTCAACAGCGACAAGCTGTTTGGCCCCTCTCTAGATCCGCTTCTCATTGAGACCCGGAACAAGAAAAAGATTCTTCCTTCTCTTTTTCGGAAGTCTGACCCAAGGTATCCCCAGTCCTTTCGGAGGAGTTCCTTTCGGCCTTACTCCCAGAGTTCCTTTCTGTCTCGACCGTCTAGATCCCAGTTTCCTCGCCCGGGATTCCCCTCAGACAGGTTCGACCCTGGGGATCGGTACCGGAGAGGCGGCCAATCCAGGCGATCATTCCGTTCTTCTGGCAATAGATCCTTCAGGCGTCCACGTTAGCCTTGAGGAGTCCTTTCCCATAGGGGGCCGTCTCAGGTTTTATGCGGATAGATGGGACGCTTTTACTTCGGACGCCTGGGTCCGAGATACTGTGAGGTTTGGCCTGGCTTTAGAATTCCAGTCCGCCCCATCTGATTTTTTCAGGGTATCCCCTGTTTCCAAAAATTTGGTTAAACATAGCCTCATGGAAGCAGCCATACTGCATCTTCTACACATACGGGCCATTCAACCGGTTCCCGCAGACCAAAAAGGGCGTGGTTTTTATTCTCTACTCTTTTTAGTTAAGAAAAGTTCCGGTGGGTGGAGAGCTATCTTGGACTTCAAACGACTCAATAAATTTTTAGTCTGTCGCAAATTCAAGATGCACACTTTACATTCCATCCTTGCTAGCATCAGAGAGGGAGATTTTCTCACCTCAGTAGATCTCACGGAAGCTTATTTGCATATTCCGATCAGGCCATCACATCGTAAGTTTTTAAGATTCTGCTATAACGGTCAACATTTCGAATATTGGGCTCTTCCCTTCGGTCTAGCCTCTGCTCCTCGGGTTTTCACTAAGGTCCTCGCTGCTCTAGCTGCCCATATTCGCGCCCTTCCCATCAGGTTGCACTGTTATCTAGATGACATTTTAATTTTGTCCAGCTCTTCTACCCAAGCTGTCCGAGATACTCAGATGACTCTCCGCATTTTGCAAGCACATGGATTTGCTATTAATCGAGGCAAAAGCCAGTTAATTCCTTCTACAAGATTGTTACACTTAGGTGCCATCATTGATACACGGGCATGTAAGGTTTACCTTTCTGACGAAAGACATAAAAGTATTCAGCAACTAGTGCAGCTGATGAGGTCACGACATCCTGTTTCTTTAGCTGATCTTTCTACCCTTCTTGGGAAAATGATCTCATGTATTTTTATTATTCCTTGGGCTCGTCTTCATTCCAGGTCCCTTCAGTGGTTCCTTCTCCCGTTTCAACGTTCCGGTCTCAGCAATTCCGGTCATAATGTCAAGGTTCCAACCAAAGTTCTTACATTACTTCTTTGGTGGTCCCGGCCCACAACCAACAAGGGTTGTCTCTTCAAGGAGCCCCGCAGACTCATTGTCACCACCGACGCCAGCCTGCTGGGCTGGGGTGCTCACCTTCACTCATCCACAGTTCAAGGTCGCTGGTCAGCAAGGGAACAGTCCCACAATATCAATTGGCTGGAACTTCGGGCAATTCATCTGGCTCTTCGGGCTCTGCTGCCGCAGGTACGCAACCAACATATCTTAGTTCTCACAGACAATACAGCAGCCAAGGCGCACCTAAACAAGCAAGGGGGCACTCAGTCTCAACTTCTCATGCAGGAGACGGAACGTCTCTGTCGTTGGGCGGAGGCAAATTTACTTTCTATCAGGGCAGAACACATCTCGGGCATCTGCAACACCCAGGCAGATTGGCTCAGCCGGGCCACAGTCGACCCCACGGAGTGACGTCTTCATCCGTCGCTCTTTCAAGAGGCAGTCACGAGGTTTGGCCTTCCGGAGGTCGATCTTTTCGCCTCCCCTCTCAATGCCGACCTGCCACAGTTCGTGTCCCGATTCCCCTCTCAAGGGGTGGAGGATTTCAACGCCCTTCGCTGCCCGTGGCCCCCGGGGCTCTTGTACGCCTTTCCCCCTCTTCCTTTGATCCCTCAGGTCATACGGAAGATGCTAGAGGAACGAGCAGATCTGCTTTTGGTGGCTCCATACTGGCCCAGACGCCCTTGGTTCGCCGATCTCTGTTGTCTGTCGGTGTTCAAACCATGGAGGATTCCTCTGGACAGGATTGTGCTAACCCAGGGTCCTCTTCAACATCCGAACCCTCAGTGGTTCCACTTGACCGTCTGGAGGTTGAGCGGTCGCGTTTAATCAGCAAGCAATTATCCAACAAGGTTATTTCAACCATCCAGGCTGCAAGGCGCCCCTCAACAAATCGCATTTATAATGCAACTTGGTCCATATTTACCAGCTGGTGTTCCCAATTTCATATTGATCCGCGATCTCCTTCAATTGCTCAAATTTTGGAATTCCTACAAGCTGGTCTCGATAGGGGGCTTTCACCAAATACCTTGAGAAGACAAGTTTCTGCCCTGTCTTCCGTGATTGACTATGAGAATTTCCCATCTCTTTCTCATCACCCTCTTATTCGCGCCTTTCTTAAGGGTGCTACTAATTTGCGACCGCCCATAGTTCATCGTTATCCTACTTGGGATTTGAACAAGGTCCTTCTGGCCCTTACCAAACCTCCTTTCGAACCACATCGTTCCACATCACTACTATTTCTTACATATAAGGTTGCTTTCTTGGTGGCCATTACTTCAGCTCGGCGCATTTCCGAGTTGGCATCCCTATCTATCAGGTCAGACCTCTGTGTTTTTCATGCAGATAGGGTTGTCCTCCGGCCGGACCCCACGTTTATCCCAAAGATTAATTCGGCTTTTCACAGGGCACAGGACTTGGTCTTGCCCAATTTCTGTCCTCATCCTTCCCGAGAGTTGGAACATCAGTGGCATAAGTTGGATGTCCGGAGTGCCTTGAAGGTCTATATCCATCGCACGGCATCCTTTAGGAGGACAGAGGCCTTGTTTGTTGTATTTCTGCCTCATAGTCAAGGTACTAGGGCCTCTTCCACCACCATAGGTCGTTGGTTGCGGGCCACTATTGCTAAAGCTTATCAGGCCCAGGCCCTAGCAGTTCCCAGGGGCATCACGGCGCACTCCACTCGCAGTGCTGCCACCACGGCGGCTTGGCCACCCAAGCTCCTATCTCTGACATTTGTCAGGCCGCCACCTGGGCGTCTCCTTCCCCCTTTATCATTACATTATAAGGTCGATGTCTTTGCATCTGCTGATGCGTCTTTTGGTAGGAGGGTACTACAGGGTGTGTGCAGGACAGCAACAGACTCCAGGTCCAGTCAGCATCCGCCTGTAGTCCAGGCCAAGCTTTGGTATGTCCCAATCAAATGGATGCTCCGAGCAGCTCGTAGGAGAATAGGCGTTGGTTCTTACCTGATACGCCGGTTCTCTCCGAGCTGCGAAGGAGCATCCATCCCCACCCTATGTGTTATTGCTAACTGTGTTTATTCCTTCCGTCTGTGGGAGTCCTGCTATACGACCAAGCTGATGCAATAGTTTCTCGGAAGCGACATCTGCCTTTTCACTGCGATCTTCGCTAAAACTGGGGAACGCTGGGAGGAGTCTCGTGGAGGAGGAGGAGCGTTCCAAAGTTTAAGCTCAGCCTATCAGGACGAAGACTGAACCAACCCAATCAAATGGATGCTCCTTCGCAGCTCGGAGAGAACCGGCGTATCAGGTAAGAACCAACGCCTATTTTCATGGGATATAACAATGGGATATAGCCTAAAATTTTCAACTTTTGACACTTGGCCATAGAACTTTCCTGTGTGAAGTGTGAAGTGCCACCCAGTTTCTCTTAGGCATGTCTGAGACAGCAAATTTTTCTTCTTACTGAGCAATGATTACACTTTGCTATTTTTCTAGGAATCCCATTTTTATCCAGTGTTTTTCTGATAATGGAGTTATGAATTCTAGTCTTAGTCAAAGTTAGAGAGGCTTTTTCCTGGATGCGATGTTGGAGTTCTTTATAACATCCTGGACAATTTTATTCTGCTACTTATTTTGAAAGAATTGTGTTCTTGGAAAGATTCATTCTGATCCAAAATATTTTCTATTTTAATATTTTATCTGTTTTGGTAGATTAATGGAACACTAGAAATTTAGGAGTTGAAACCTTTGTCAGATTAAAAGGCATCAATGCCTTTTTAATAAAGCTCTTTAGAAATGTATTTCAAAGTAGTGTGACGCTCCCCTCAATTCCACTCAGTGAAAATCTCAGTGCTGAAAATTTCATTGAGAGAATGGATGCAGAATTTTGGGTAATATTTATATAGCTGGTATGGCCCAAATTAGCTTTTATTGTATAATGTGTAATGAAGTACTTACATAACTGGCCTTCCTTACCCTTTATATGGCAATTACTTTTTCACACTCCACATGATGAATTGTTTATGAAATAAATGAAATAAGCACTAAAGTCATGTTTGTTCTTCCTCCTTTTAAACATTAGTAGAGCCCACATGAAGCTCTGATTAAATTCACAACAAAAATATGCAAACATCCAAAAAGGTGGATACTTTTTCAAAGATGTGTACATTTTTTCATTTTCAAAAATCTGTCATAGATGGATGTCGGTTTTCATCCTTCCAGTTCAGCTAAAATTCAAAAGTTTGCAAGGTTCACAGATTTAGGAGAAATTTAATGAATGAGGTTCAGTTTCTCCCTTGAGAAATTCAGATCTATACCTTCCCAATGAAGATGAGTTGCTGACCATGTTTGCTCTATATTTGGGGCAAATATTATTGCAAATCATGTTTGCTGTACATTTGGGAAAATTCTTACCAAACTATTTTTGTTCACTCCAGAGCAAAAGATGAATGTTACACATTTTGGTACAGCTATTTTGTCCCAATGTGATATTACACTTTGAGAAAATTAAAGTCTGAGCAGCTTCCTGAACCATCTGATTGATTTACAGTTCCTTATCTAAACACAGATGTTGTTGCAACAGTGATCTTGCAAATGAAGTTAAGAGATTAGATCCCAAGTTTTTGTTCTGTGAAAAAATGATGTGAAATAGTTCATTAAATGATCTCTTGCAGTGGCATGGCTTGTCTTTTTTTAGTAGAAGAAAAGTTTAGTATATACATTTAGAATACCTAAGCAGGAACTCTTTAATATTTATAAACCAATGTTTAAAGAAGATTTAATTCCAATATGAATATGTTTCTCTCAGTGAAGATGAAAGGATATGCACAAATTTAACATTACCCTGTTCATCAGTTAAATAAAATATAGTTAAGTGGATTAAAAGAAAAACTCTCTATATTGAAAGTTAATATGCTGTTTCAGTGAAACCTTACAACTGATATAAGCTGCCCCTTTTTTTCTGAAAGGAATCATAGCATTATCTTTTCAACTGACATTGTCTGAGAATTGCTTAGATTTCTTGTTAATAAATGACAGTTCCTATCTGTTGGCTTTGATTAATTGGCTGAAGTTGGGTTAATCATTGCTTTCTAGATAGTTGCTGCTGGTCACAGAGACATGCTTTAAAATGTAGTTGATAAGTTTGAATATTTGTCAAGATAAGAACAGAGCTTCACACCAACTACTACAGTATGTCATAGAATAGTTATTTCCTGCCATAATTGCCATGTAAGCTACAAAGTAGTAAAACTGCGTGTGCAAACTTGCTCATCTTCCCGGTTTTTGAGTCAGCCTACTTATCTTCCCTATTACTCACATGTTGGAGGAATGCTTGTATGATGATGAGATATAATACATTGTAGCTGAGCCTGACAATTTCTTAGCCACATTTTCCTACTGAGGGAATATTTTCCCCCTTTGCTGGTCTGAAAATTTTTCCCTGTTACCTGGGGTTAAATAGGCAGGACATTACTTAACTCTAATTATTAAAAAATGTCAAAGATATGTTTCACAGGAAGGAGTATATGACAGTTATGTGTGACTGAATTTATCAAAAGAAATTTGATTTCTTAAAAAAAAAACTCATAACATCTAACTTAACTTTGTATGTTATTTTAGTTAATTTTTAAAGTTTGTCTGTTCCTTAAGTTCATGTGTCTAAGCAGATTTTGTAAAACAAAACAAAACCAAACCCTAGTTACACTATTTCCAGTGATATTTGTTGATGAGAAATTCCTATGGACTTACTACAGAGTCCTCACCTTTTAACACTGCGATATTTTCTCAAACATTTTTCAAACATTTCGAACATTTTTTCTTAAATTTTGTGTCTCTCTGTATCTTTTGGCAAAATGTGAAAAATTTATTTTGTGGTAAGAGCCTAAATTCACTTTTGGGTAGTGGCCAGTTTTTCTAAGGTAGTGCAATCCTGCCACCCTGCAAACATTTGAAGAATAGCCGAAGAATTGTGTAGATTTTTTAACCTCTTTTATGCTAAAACGTCTGCAGCTGATAGCTATGCCTTTTCACACATCCTTGAATATTTGAATTGATACTGAATGCTTCTTATTCCAAAACTACAGTAAAACACTAAGAATAGTCATTAAAATAGACATTAAATGTTATTTCTAAACAATATCTGGAGTTATAGAATCCATATTATATCTGAATTTCAGAAAAATTGAAATAGAATTCCACAGATTTCAAACAGCTACAAATATGGGTATTGCTTGAATAAGTAAAAATTTAATATACATAGTTTCCACCTGAAAGATCAAAGTGCTGTTCAGATGTTAATGGATTTTGGAATATGATTGTTTCTCTGTCTGACTTATTTAAGTTTGGAAGAAAAGCATGATGTACAGAATAGATGAGAAAAATGACTGTACATCTATTAGTTACAGATAAATAAAAACATATATTTAGAAAACAATAGCTTTCATTTTCAGATGATATAGTAAATGCAATATTCTAAGAACAGGCGCAATATATATCTAACAAATCATAGATAATTATGTTAAAAAAAACTTAATTTTAGAACTTGCTGTCTCTAAAGGACTATTCCGTCTTTAAAGGATCACTTCCTTTTTTCCCCTGGGAATTATACTCTTATCACCCAGGCTATTTCACAGGGTTGTTGCTGTGGGTAAAAATTGGAGCAGTAGTTATATGTGGCTGTCTTGAGATTATGAAGTTGCAACATAAATCTAGCAAAAATAAAGATTAAAAACATAGGAACCCCCTTGACTCACTGTATGTAATAGGAAATGTTCTATTCCTATTATGAGATAGTTCCCCAATTCTTTTTAACTCTCTGTATTTCTTTCTCTTAACTTTTTTTGTTGTGGCTTTCCCTTTCACCCACTAAAAGAAAGATCAGAACAAATTAGTTGCATTAATGCATAATCTATAAATATTTCAGAAGGGGAAAATATTTCCCTGAAATCTTCATGAAGAGCATTTGGTATCTTCCCATTTTGAAAGCAAGATTATAAGTTAGGACCTAATAAAAACAGAGAAAAATTTTGAGACATTCAAGTGAACGCACAGATTCTGGACCAAAATTGGAATACTTAGCTATTTAATTTCATTTTGTGTTGATGATCAAATCAAAAATCAAATTATGAGCTTTTCATCTTTTTTAAAAAATTAAATCACATCTGACACTTCAGTTACTATGCTGAATCCTTAAACACATTTTCTTTTCACGCAGCCTGCCTTCAATCCTGCCAACTGATTATTTACTGTGATATCAGTTCCCATAATGGAAGCAATTGGGGTTTTTTTTCTCTGCAATTTGTTTTGATTTTTGGAGTCAAGAATGTAATTAAACTAATGATTCCTCTTGAATATTTTGTTGCTTACTGTTCTGCTTATATCTAATGAAATTTTATACTTCAAAGAAAACTTTAATTTGAAAAAAATGAACGCGGTTATATTTCCATATTCTTACCTTGTATTCAATCAGAATCAGAATAGAGCTGGAAGGGACCTTGGAGGTCTTCTAGTCCAGGGGTCGCCAATCTTTTGGATCTCAGGGACCACCAAACTTATAATTTTAAATCCCACGGAATAGAGACCGTGGGAAAATCCTCCAAAAAAGACTGCAAGAAAATTCCCCACCCCATTTTCCTACTGATCAATCATTCTTTATTTGGGATCACAGAATACCATCTCCAGCTCCGTTCTCGGGGAGAGAGAAAGAGGCTTTTGGCTTCTTGCAAGGAAAGCAGCCTTGTGTTCCTGTGCAGCCTGGATTAATTGCTTTGGGGGGTGCTTTGGGGGTGACATTTCTCTGCGGACCACCAAAATTTTCTCGCGGACCACCAGTGGTCCCCGGCTACTGGTGTCCATCCCCTGCTCAAGCAGGAAACCCTATGCCATTTCAGTCAAGTATCTGTCCAGGGTCTTCTTAAAAACCTCCAATGGTGAAGCACCCACACCTTCTGAAGGCAAGCTGGTTAATTGTTCTCACTGTTAGGAAGCTTCTCCTTAATTCCAGGTTGCTTCTCTCCTTGATTAGTTTCCATCTATTGTTTCTTGTCTTGCTTCTGGTGCTTTGGAAAATAAGTTGACCTCTTGTTCTTTGTGGCAGCCCCTCAGATACTAGAATACTACTATCATGTCACCCCTAGTATTAATATTATAATACTATAGTATTAATAATATCCCTAGTATTAATATTATTAATAGCATGAAACTGATACCAAAAGCAAGATAAATATGTATAAATACAGTTTAGATGCACTTAGTGAACCCGTACCAGATTAGAATAAAAGAGAAGAAAATTTGGAATAAATTTGTTGATATTGAGCTGGATTCCTTTGCTTCATTAAAAAGGGTAAATATTTCAAACAAATATACATTTATCTTTCATTTTTAAATGTCTTCCTATAAAAGGTTTTCCGAACCTTTTATAACTACAAAGTATTATTTATTTTTCAATTTGGGCCATGTCTTGCTAAAATACTTTCTTTTGGAAGCATACACAAACTTTGAAGGAGGAGGAAGAAAAAGAAGAGTACTCTGAGATTAACTAAATATTTAGCAAGGAGTCAGAGTATATAGTGATACGTTTCTGCAAAATTTGAGGTCACATGTTTTTATTGTTAAATGTGATTGGGATAGAAATATTAGAGAACAAATATTTCACAATAATTCACCTGGAAAAATGTGAGAATCTTATTTCAACTACTCTCTTTGCCCAGGTTTGATTTGTACGAAAGGCAATAACCAGTGGTGGGATTAATTTTTTTTAACTACCGGTTCTGTGGGCGTGGCTTGGTGGGCGAGGCAGTGGAAGGATACTGTAAAATCTCCAGTCAGTGGTGGTATTTGCCAGTTCTCCGAACTACTCAACATTTCTGCTACCGGTTCTCCAGAATTGGTCAGAATTTGCTGAATATTACCTCTGGCAATAACCAGTAATTATGAACAAGGTAAACATTCCAGTTAACAAAGCAAGAAAGACTTAGGTTTTAGCTGTTCTGACAAATACAGGAATTAGTTGCTAATTGATTGATTATTGGTGCGCTTTTATTCTTTGCCCAAGAACAGGAGAGATGCTTTTGCAACTAATTGTAAAGTAGCAGTGTTGGCTCTGAGTAATGCATACATGTGTGACTTCTTAGTGAGGAAAGAGAAATGCCATCTCTGTTTAAAAGAGTAAATGTGTTGCATGCCAGCAATACTATGTAAATTACATATTGCATTAAAAGACTTCAGGGTAGAACTTTATAATTTATGAAATCTCAAGAACCATCAACATAATCCAAGTATAAAAGACACACTTAAGATTTAAGAACATGGTGCTTTTGAGTATATCCCAGACCTAAATAAGCTGAGCTGAAATCCATAGCTGCTTGCCCTTTGCTTCTCCAATTTTAAGCAATATAATATAATAAAGGACAGAATTCCTTCTGACTGATTGCAGATCATTCAGTAGAACCTGATGTAACCTTCATTTATATTGAGTTTAAAATGATGCCTTGCTGTTGCATCTTTCATATCATAAAATGTTCACAAAGTGCAGAAAACCAGGTCTTGCTTTTATTATGACTTGAAGGATACATAGTGGCTTCGTTCATACGTAAATTATGAACCATGGTTTATAAATCAAAATGGCTAGATTCACATACTACACAATAATTATATTATTATTTAGTAAGTTATGTGAAAGATTTGTTTCCTGAGATACAGAAAATGACAACTTTGATTGATACTAATTGCATATATCATTAGGCCTTAACTTCATAAGAATTGGTGCTTCCTTTCAAAAATGTTTTTTATGACTTTTTATATATATCTTCTGTTTTATTGATTGTTGTGCACTGCCCAAAGTTGCTTTTTGTGAGATGGGCAGCTATATAAATGTGATAAATAAATAATCTAGATTAAAAATAGGAAGTGAAGTACCATTAAGGGTTGCATTAAGCTTTGAAAAAGCTCTGAATTAAAACAATTGGAAGACATTGAAAAAGAAAAAAATATATATTAAGAAAGACTAATATGTATTTATCTTGGCTGTACATCGCCCTGAGTCCCATTGCGGGAGAGGGGGTGGTATAAAAATTTAATAAAATAAATAAATAAATAAAATAAATAAATATATTGTCCCTCCAGTTAAATGCTGATTAATATATTACAACAATGTTAGTTTTCCACCCCTTGCGAAACAGGCCCAAAGAATTTTAAATTACTAAATTACTAATTCTATTTGCAAGTTGTTATCCTGTTGTCTATATACTGTATTAATAACAAAATAGTTAACAGGCAGCACAATAATAAAAAACACAAATTCCAAAAATCTTTGTCAACAAACTGTTATTGTAATCAACTTGTAATAAAATTTAAATATTCCAAATTGCCTCACATAAAAGGATATTATTATATAGTATCTGTCTTTTAAAAATAAAGATGACAAACCATTGCCAAGACATGGGTTAAACCCAATATTTCTAGAGATCAGAATCAAGAACATTGCTTTTTCTCTAATAATCAATGTGACGTAGAGAGTCCTTATATGCTTTTCTGCCAAAAGATGTAACACAATATAGTGCTTAAAAATGGGTCTTAAATTTAGCTTGTTCCTTTAATCAGTCAACTGGCTTTTCATGGCATGGAATGATTGGCTTTAAAGGTGCTGGTTTGAACTTTTACCTTTTCTTGTAAATTATAAGAGAGATTGACCCTGTTCATTGGACATGTGAAAGGAGTAGTCTGCATAACAAAGGAAATACTGATACTGGGATCAGATCCCCAACTACAGCTTATCATTCATTAATTGTAAAATAACGTATGTATCTTAGAAGTAAGTAAACATTTGGCAATTCGCTGTCTAACAATTAGAATATTGATAAGTGATTTGAAATATAACAGAAACTATGTCACGGATGAAATTAATTTATCAATCAAATGAACAACTTTGAGAAAAGAATAAGCCATGAGGCATCAAAATATTACAATTTTTTAAATTTTAACTGATAGAGAGCTGGGTTCATCAAATTATTTATTTGATGTGCATGTTTTTTTTCTTTTTCTTTTCAACATACCCTTGTGGATTAAGTAACAATGCCGATTATTATCCTAAAGATTATTAACCTTAAAATAATTTAGCTTTGGTTTGTACATATTATATGTATCTTTAGAGTTGCACATAATTCTACATTATTAATTAGAACTTTAAACATTAGAGATTCCTAGATGGTGATAAGTGTTGTCAAGTAAAATGTAATTATTCCTCTCACCTTTATAAATTAAACTGAATGTCAAACTTGGGAAGCTATATATGAGCTTTAAAAAAAACCTGGGCAATGACCCTTCCAAGATCAGTGGACTATCTGACTTTTATCAGTATTTAAAGAGATTTTGTCCATGCAATTATGCTCCAGTGAACTTGCTATGGCATTAGAGATTAATCTCACAATTTGAGAGGGGGGACAGGGAATCACTGCCTCAGAGAATATATAGATCATCAATATCAATATTTCTGAATAGTATCTTTCCCCAGGCTGATCCAATGTCATGGGCTGTTTAACATATACATTCTTTTGGTTTGCATTTTGGTAAAGTAAATGAATAAATTGATTAGTGCCTTGAACAGCTGTGTAAGAAAGTTTTTAAAACATGTTTTTCATTGAAAGGCCTACTTCTCCCTCCTCTCTTAAAACCACTTCAGTAAGCTTAAATTACTTAATGCTGCACGTCTTCTGAAATGTAATCACTTCCAGATGCAGCTATTCATACTTCTCAGGGAATGTTAATTTGAGAGTAGATCGGATGTTCAGGCAAATGAATATGAGAGCACCCTTTTACATAGTAGAAATAGTCCTTAAAAATTAAGCAATCTAACGTTGAAAATATAAAGTAGTTTAAAAATAAACTTTATTAAAATGGTTTACATTTAACGTAAAATACACACCTCCTAAAGGAAACTATTTACTAGTTTGTGGGACACCGCTAAAGGAGGCAGCATATAGAGGTAATGTAATGGAACCTTTAGGATCTTCCTCACAGTTTCCGTAGCATGCATTCGTCTTTCCTTAGAGGCAATGGAAAAAGATGCCATCGTAAGTCACACTGTCTTGACACCTGAGTCCTATTTTATTTCATTAATAGAGCTGACAAGTGATATTGTCCTTGTAGTTTTAACACAGGACAATTAAAGCTATCATTCTATTCCTCCACCTTGTTGCCTTTCCCACTGAACATCATCTTCCTTGCAGGGAAAACAACCACTAATCTCTCCTTTTTTAATATGCAATGGGACTAGAATGAGCCTGGTTGGTAGGTAAACACTGTCTCAGATTTTCGCTTCGGCTAAAATAAAGATTTTAACACATAGCTTCTGCAGAGATAACTGCCCCTGTAATACCTGACTGATGCTTTTTTAAAAATAAAGATCTAATGTTCCTTTTGAAAGAACATTAGACCAGTTTTCTAATAGTCTTGTCTCTCTATTTGAGATATATCAGTCAGGTTAGTTTATGCACAGTGGTTTAGTGCTCTTCCAAAGTTAAATCAGTCTACAGTCTGCAGATATAGATAGCCAGCTGCTTCAGTAATCAGAACCAAAATAACAAAGTATGTAAATATCTAGCAAACCAGATGTGTGGACATCTGTAGCAGCCTAACAGGGCAGGGTCAAATTCATGACCATGTTATCAACTTCATCATCAGGAAGGTATTGCAGAACTTGTCCTTGGCCAAAACTGTGATGTGAGACAAAGAAAACCACTAGACCAAAATGCTATATCCATTTTTTTTCTTTCCTTGCATTTTCCTGCAAGTAGAGGGTCTATCTTATTTTATTAATAATAATATCCATTAGTTGCAACAAAAATTGACCAACCAGCTTGTCACCTAAACCTGACTTTGTGAGCTATGAAAAGTGACTGGCCCAAAGTTACTCTCCTGGCTTTCATGGATAATTGTATATTACATGTACTCTGATTAGCACTGACACCTCCATTTTGTATTTCTTGACTAGGGATATTGAGAATATTTCCCTGGAATATTAGGAAGTGTGAATGAGAAAACAATATTGTTTGGTATATACTCCCTGTGGAACATTTTAATTCTGGAAATGTGGATGGCACCTTTCCTGGAGCACCCTATTCTATAATTGCTAGGGAGAGAATTTGGCAGTTGAGTTAGATACCAGGAGGGCAAGGAGATATTATTTGTTTCCAATATATCTGAATAGCCTGGTTTTATTTTTGATTTTTCATACACTAGAATCAACATGAGCCTTGGTGGTGCAGGCTGTTAATCATCTAGCACTTAGTGCAAGCTGCCTGCAATTAGTGCAGGCTCGAATCTCACCAGGCTCAAGGTTGACTCAGCCTTCCATCCTCTCGGGGTAGGTAAACTGAGGACCCAAGATTGTTGGGGGCAATAAGCTGACTTTGTAAAAATGCCACTTGGGTACAAAAGCCCTAGTAATAAGCCAGCATATACAATGGAATGAAGGCTACTGCCGAGCACTTAGCATGGTGCTCCATAGACTGTAAGCCTGCCCTGAGTCTCTGGAGAAGGGCGGCATATAAATGTAAATAAAAATAAAAAATAAATAAAAATAAACGTGCAATTAGCACTAAACAAATGTTACACACATTCATGTGTCAACACATTATTTATGGTCACTGATCAATATTACAAATGCTAATTGCAACCAGAGAGGCTTTGCAGAAGTAAAGTAGTTGAAGACAGGAAAAAATAAGTTACATTTAAAAAAATTATAACATTCTGTTCAGCAAGCTGAATAGCATATTGAAGAAGAAAAGAAGAAACAAAAGACCTTGACCCTCCCATATTAAATTTTAGTTAAGCAACTAAGTTCTGCTTGCTTTGGCTGTTCCAAACTTCACTTGGAGGAAAGATGTACAGGGAAAGATTTTGAGATTGTCTAGGTTGGTACCATGATTCTGAAATTGCAAACAGTTCACCTAAGAAACCTGTCTCCATCCGCACTTTAGTTAGGAAAAGGTGCCAAGCATTCATTTTTGCCAGAAAGTTTATTTACAGAGCAGCCATATCAAGATAAGTTCTTATTTCTCATAACTCTACTTTTGTTGCAATTAGTCTCCATTATTTTTACATCTTCATGTACAAATTATATTGTTAATCATCGAAGAACAGTGATTTACCTATGTAATAGGTAAGTTTGAATAGCCTTCTGTGTTTTGAACCAAACCTAGGTTGTTTGATGATATACATAATTGAATAAAGCTCTAATGGGAACCAACTGTGAGAAAGATCAAATATGTTATGTTACTATGAAATACGGTAGTTGCAAAGATTTTAAACGGATGTTTATTATAAAAGAGATCTATGAAAGCATAGAAAAGTTCCTTTCTTAAATTTCCTTTCCCATGACTTTGTGACATTTTTTTTCCACTAGAGAAGAGAGTTTTTAAAGTTGGTTTTAATAACTGAAAAAAACCTGTTGCCAGTAACCTTTAAATCAGCTCGAAACATTATAATCATGACCATGTCATAATATCAAAGAACATAAACCAATTTATGACATGGTTAAGATTAGATTCTTTTTTTCATTCTTCAACCTGTAAGCAACCCATCCAATATATTTTTAAAATGCAAGTTAACAACTGAATAATGAAACCTCTATAACAAATAAAAATTCATTTACCATTTTTCCAAATTAAATTTAAAATGTAAATCCTTTGAGGTTTATTTTTATGGGGACAATATAATTGATTTACCACACAATAAGTCAGAATCACTTGTAATCATGCTAAACATAGTCCCATTAACTTTACTAGGGATACTGGAAGTAAGAGTAAATATAGATTTCATTTAATATTTCTTCTTAGTTCTTATTTTTTCAATCAATTTATTAGTGACAATATTTTATGGGGAGCCATTATTTTTAAATATAGGGAGACTAGGATTTTCATTTGCTGAATATTTACTTAATTATGCTTCCTCAATACTTCATGTAAACACCTCTTGATCTTAGCTGGAATTTAAATATAAATATAAAATTATTGTATCGTTTATAATTTATAGTATCATTTGGAAAAAAATATTTTATATATACTACATTATGGAATATTCTATTTCAGAAAATAGCAGCAATCCAAAGCCATTTTCCTTCATAAATTTATTAATAGTAAGTTTTAAAAGCTTTTGATACTGAATACATTATTATACTGCTGAAGTGCTATGAATGTAATTAATGGTGTGTATCCAATCATCTTTTCAGATATCTTTTTCTAACTTTTCTATATTCATAAGGAACCACTTCAGTAAACCATGTAAAATTTGTAGTAACTCTTGAGTGATAATTTCGGTGTGTTGAAGGCCACGTTATCAAGCATATATAAAGAGGCAATATCAAAATGTACTACAACTTTAATTCATCCAGCATCAAAACAAACAACCCAAGAAACCAGTTATATAAGAACCACACACAGACATATATGCACACACATACATCTTCGAATATACATACATTATATATATATCCATATATTATATATATATCCATACATTATATATGCAGGTCTTGGTGTGTTCGGGTCTTTTCCCGTGTAAGACTGAGACTATCGGGGTAACGTTTCGACGAGATCTCACTCACCATCTTCAGGCTGGTGCTTTCGAAGATGGTGAGTGAGATTTCTTCGAAACAGTTGCCCAGATAGTCTCAATCTTACACGGGAAAAGACTCGAACACACCAAGACCTGCATACCTGTACCCGTGAAAATCTACGAAAACAAATACATTTATATATATATATATATATTTGTGTTACAACACCCTGGTAAGCTCCAATTAAGGGAGGAAGCATACTGCTGTCCTTTTCTGTCTTTCGGCTCATCACTAGAGACCATCCAGACAGAAAGCTATTTGTTTCATTGTCTTTTGTTTATGTGTGTTAGGTTTTGAGCTGATAAATAATTAAACAAGGGAGACTAGAATAGATCTATCCTAGTCTTCCTTGTTTAATTATTTATCAGCTCAAAACCTAACACACACACACACACACACACACACATATTAAAATTCATTTGATATACGATGTTCTTTCTGCATGGAAAGGAATTACTGTGTCTGTCAACTGCACTTCTATAACTGTCTGGCTTGGCTCTGCAACCAACAAGACACAAAGTTCAACAGACAATTAAAACTGCAGAAAAAACAATTGCTAGCAACCTGCCTTCCATTGAGGACCTATATACTGCACGAGTCAAGAGGGCTGTGAAAATATCTACAGACCTCTCACATCCTGGACATAAATGGTTTCAAACTCTACCCTCAAAACGACGCTATAGGGCATTGTACACCAGACAACTAGACAGGACAGTTTCTTCCCCATGCCATCACTCTGCTAAAAAAATAATTCCCTCAACACTATCCAACTATTTACTAAGGCTGTATTACTATTCTTCTTCTTGTATTTCCTATTACCTATCTTCTTTTCTACTTATGACTATAACTTTACTTGTATCTTTACAATTTATATTGTTTTATTTAATTTCCTAGTATGACTTATTTTGTATCTTATGATTATCACTAAGTGTTGTATCGTATGATTTATGATAATGTATTTTTATGATGACAATGATCATGATTTATCACATATAGCTTTATGTATATTGAGAGCTTAAAGAGGTAGTCTGGCTGGTAAAGGTTCCCTGGAAAAAGGAGAGATAGTGAGATTGCCCACATATACACTGGACAACTGCTTGTGAGTAGACTCCAGAAACTTTTTTCTGGTTGAGTGGGAGGGAGTCAAAGGATTTCAACCAAGCTCACAATCATAATAGAGCCAATATGGACCCAAGATTTGCCTAGCCTCATTCCTCAATGTTTTTTGGAATGATTTCTTAATTGCTTTTCAACTATTAGGACTTTCGATTAACTTGTTTTGGATTGACATATTCCTAGATAGGAAGGCTCTCCATTCAGCCACTCTGGTCATCTCCCATTTAAACAATTGCAAAATGCTGTACATGGGGCTACCCTTGAAAAGTATTTGGAAGGCCACATTGGCAAACTTGGGTGCTCAAAGAACAGTGCATTGTAGCATTGGCATACTGGGTGCCAATCTGCTTCTGGGTTCAATTCAACGTGTTGATCTACATGGTATGGGGTCGGGTTAATATCCTGTTGTATCAGTCCAGGAAAGTTATGTTGCTGATCCCATCAACCAAAGACTTCTTTCTGGCAGGGTCCAGGAAGAGAGTCTTTTTCATTCTTTTGCTTGCCTGTAGAACACTCTTCCCATGGAGGTGTGGTGAGCCCTACTCTCCCGGTCTTCTGGAAAGGTGTAAAAACATTACATTGCAGTCTTGGCTGAGCACAAGAGGAGGATGCAGACCTGGGACTGATAAGTGGTCTAAAAGCCCTCCTCCATGTTTTAATTAATGGGAAAATGCTGCTGTTTAGAATTCTAAATAAAAACACACAATAACACGGGACTTTGAAGCCATTTGATATACTAATGGAATCCGCTGATGTGTTAATAATTGAAAAGGTTATACAAATAGTAAATCAGAAGAGTGATTTGGATAATTTTCCTGTATTGGATTTACAAAGGGGTCTTGTTAAAGTTTTGAAGATTTTTGTGAGAAGGAACAAAAAAAGAAAAGAAATCAAATACTATGAAATTATTTGAAGGAATTGAATCTTCAAATTTAAATGATAAAAGTAAAAGGAAAGCTATACAGTTGTTTTTTTGACCAAGGTTAAAATAGATATGTTATTATTTCTGGTAATGCTTAATTGACTTTTCTACAGGACCAAATCACAAGGCTTTAAGGATTTGTTTATAGATAAGAGATGGCACATGGGCAAAAGAGACCATTTTGCTGCATTTGAAAAAGTAGTAGATTATTAAAATTGTGAACACCTGTAAAAAAGGGGAAGTCATTTCTTTGTATATTTCTATTCTTTTTATTTATTCTATTCTATTTTTTTCTTTTCTATTTTCTGCATTCTCTAATTTTTATTTTTTATTATTTTTGACCTTTCAATTGTAATGTTTAATAAAATTTATTATATTTATAAAAATATACATATCTCTATTAATGCTTTGTGTCTTTCATTCAGGGTATATATCTTTTTAAATAACTTTTCCTACAATGTAATCTGGGAGCTTATTCTAAATTAAAAAATGTTAAAATCACTTTCATATATTAGATAGTTTTCTATAAGATTGTATATGAAAAAAGCATGTGAGCTATAATTTGTGATGGTCCTGAAACAAGGTCTTTTCTTTGGTTTTGTCTTCTTGCATTCAGAATAATGTGCACTGGAGTTTATGCCTGAAATGCTACGCATCATCCAATTTATTGCTTGTACAAGTTGTTGAAAACATCATCAGATTCTGTAATGCAGATTTCTGAACAGCACGAAAAGATGTATTCAGAGTAGAAAAGCTAGGGACTCCGGGTATATGCTCACAAAAAGCCAGGTTACCTGGGTGCAAGCTTTATATCCTTTGTTAAATTGTATTATGGAATCATTGGCTTTCTTACTAAATGGCAGTGGTGGATTGGATCCAGACCTAACCTTTTGCGAATAAAAGGTTTAAGAAGGATTCAAGACTCATTAGAGGTTTCAGCCAAAAGGAGAGAAAGGGTGTTTTCAATTGTGCCTTCTTTTTGACAGGTCTAGTGCCAGGCCCTTGCTGATCCTCTAGCAGTAGAGTCCTATAATAATTTATGTTTCTCTTATTTCCCCTCACCCCCAAACTGATGTTTAATATACTTCTAATACTTAAACTTACATTATTCACCTTATGTATACTATGTGTGTGTGTTTTTTTTTCCTTCATGTAGTTGAAGTCTTGGGAAGTAAAGATATTTTATTATTGTAGATTGGTTACATTTATGTTCATTTTTCTCAACAGGATAATCCTATAAATGCAGGCTATAAATCGTCCAGTACCTTGATGTCACTGGGCATTAGTAGAAATCTGCTGTAAAATGTATGAACTCCTTTTAATATTTTAATTCTTTCTAGAAATTTTTCATCTGATCTTGAGGCTGCTTGCAGTTGAGAATTGGCTTGGTTAAGAATATTTAAAACATGTAAATTTCTTATTATGGCAATTGGTTAGATGTAGTACAGGAACCATTAAAAAAAGGAAGAGAGAGACTTTGTGCTTCTAGGTAATTGGAGAATTAGCTATTTGATGGTGATGGTGGACAAATTTTCCCCGTTTATTTTCACTTCAGGAAAAATAGTTTGCTTTTCGTGGTAGGAGTGATATATAACAGACTATATTTAATGGAAAATTAAAAAGAGCTGCCTCTGGCATCATTATTCTCTTTACAATATCAGATTGCTTTGTTGAGGAAATTGTCAGCTTTTGTCTCCATTTCCTTTTCTGTTACTGAGAGTAATCTAGAATTCAATTGGTTTAAGATGGTCTATAAATAAAAATAAATGTAAATAAATGATATTTGTCTTAATTTGTCAAATAGTATTGTTGTATTATTACCTTTATTGTCAGAGTACAACATGTGTACAATGAGATTGGCTGAGCCTCCCTTTGTGCACCCACCAACACAACTCACAGTGAAGATAGAAGTCCTTAACCCACTCCCAATCTTAGTACACTATGTGACCTTGTTGCACAATGCGCCGGCCCCACAAGTCTGTCATACTATGTTGAATGAAGTTATTTTCCATTCAGAAGTCTGACAGCCCACGGGTAGAAACTGTTCTTCAGCCTGTTGGTGTGGCTAGCTATGCTTCTATATCTCCTACCCGATGGTTGGAGACTGAAGAAGTGCTGACCTGGATGTGAGTCGTCCCTGAGAATTTTCCTCATTCTTCTAAGGCAGCGAGCCCTAGTGATGTCATCTAGTGGTATCAGGGAACAGCCCACAATGTTTTGTGCTGTGCTCACCACCCTCTGTAATGTCTTTCTATCCACGGCTGTCAAGCCAGCATACCACACCGTAAAGCAATATGAGAGGATGCTTTCTATTGTGGACCGGTAAAAGGAGGTCATCAGTCGTTGCTCCACTTTATTCTTTTGCAAGACCCTAAGGAAATGGAGTCTCTGTTGGGCCTTTCTAGGCCACCTAGGTTGTGTTGATTTTCCAGGTAAGATCTTCACTGAGGTAGACTCCCAGGAATTTAAAAGAGGAAATTCTCTCCACACGCTCCACTCTATGTAAATTGGGGCAGGTTCCTTTCTCTTCTTCCAGAAGTCTAACACCATTTCCTTTGTCTTGCTGATGTTTAGCTGTAGGTTGTTTTCTAGGAACCATAAGGATAATTTTTGAACCTCCTCCTTGTACGCTGTTTCATCTCCACCTGTAATGAGACCCAATACGGTAGTATCACCTGTGAACTTAATGATCACAGTGGATGGGTCAGACGATACACAATCATGTGTGTACAGTGAGTACAGGGAGGGACTGAGCACACAGCCTTGTGGGGAGCCAGTGCTAAGCTTCAGGGAGGTGGATGTGACAGACAAAGCCCTAACTGTTTGTGGCTGGTCCCTCAGAAAGTCTTTGATCCAGTCAGATAGAAGAGGGAAAATTCAAGTCAGTCAGCTTTTCGATAAGGATGCTCGGCAGGGTAGTATTGAAGGCTGAGCTGTAGTCAATGAAAAGCATCCAGACATAGTTTCCGGGTTTCTTCAGATTGCTTGCTTGTAGTTTGTAACTACATGGTGTTGCATCCTTAATTCTGTTGTTCATGCTACATTACATAGAATTCTGGCAACAAGTTGTTATAAAGGAAAATTTCTGTTCTGGAAAGG
Source organism: Bungarus multicinctus (assembly GCA_023653725.1). NCBI lineage: Eukaryota > Metazoa > Chordata > Lepidosauria > Squamata > Elapidae > Bungarus > Bungarus multicinctus. Next base: position 151,049,174 of record CM042836.1, read on the forward strand.
AAGTTGAGGCTGAAAATAGAAATAAATGAGGGTTCAGAATAGGGGAATATGAAGTACTAGTACACCACATTTATTATTTATCTCATATAAAAAAGTTTGTTGAACAAGTAAAGATATATAATTTGCTCATTATACAAAGACAGAATGAGTTACATCAAACCAAAATCGAATACATCAGCTTAAATACAGCATCATGCATGAAACAGAGTGGCTGAACAAATGTTCCTGCAGTCATTATTATACAATCTGTTAGTTTCATATTTCTTCACCATTTTCTTAGTCTGTTTTAAACAGATGGGAGATCTGTATAAAAAGACAATATGTTTTGTCATTCAGAAGATAACAATGGTTTATGACTACTGTTATATTATTGGGAAAATACAAGAGATAGGATTGTGCTCCACTCATTGTAGCCTTTTATGCTAGTTCAATTAGCAGAGTGCTCCAAATCTTAGGATGTTTCCCAGGGGTGAGATTCAAATTTTTTATCAACTGGTTCTGTGGGTGTGACTTTGTTGGTGGACATGACTTGCTGGTCATGTGACTGGCTGGGCGTGGCCAACTCAATATCACTCACATCGAGGCATGCATCTCCTCGCCTGGCCTCTCATGACTGTGGGGATGCTTCAATAGTTGTAAGTGTGAAAAATGGTCATAAGTCACTTTTTTCAGTGCTATTGTAACTTTGAATGGTCACTCCAAACAAAGTAAAGTAAAAGTAAAAGCAAAGTACCAGCAAAGGAGGGGAAAAAAACTCCAGAGACATTCCAGAGACAGGAAGTCTAATCCTGCCAAGAATGTAATAAGGGTTAACGGAGAGACAGTTTCTGTAAGCAACAGCAGAATGTTTCCTTCCTGCCTTCCTTACAGGATTAGGCCAGTAATTTCTTCTAACAACTGGTTCTCTGAACTGCTTAGGTGCGAACTGGTAGAATCCCACCCTTGATGTTTCCTCATGCCCAAGATGCCATAGCACAAAAGCACCTTATTAACCATTTTTGAAGGATGTATTTTCATGACACAGTTTCCATCTCATTGTCAACAAATTGTTGAAGTGTCCTAGAATAATATTTAATAGTATTTTCCTTTTTATCTGGACACAAAGCTTGTCATCTGGACAATCTAAGGCATGTACTTCATTGATGAGCTTGGGAATGATACTGTTGGGATTGTGATCTTCTCAACTCAAGCTGGTGGTTTAAGTTTGCTGTGGGAACATCCTCTTTCCATTCAGTCATTGTGACAGACACCCTCCTGCCCTTTTGCCTTGCTTGCAGTCCTGACTTCTGCAGACACTTGTATTTGTTACTTATTTATATAAGATGTTACTTAGTATTTATTTAACATTTAACTTTTATTTAATGTTGACCAAGGCCCAATATACTTTTGAAATGCTGTACCTAATAGTCACACATTACATTTGCCTCATCCTTTTTAGCAAAAGGATGTCACTAGAAAAAAAACAGTGAAACTTTTATTATTCCTAATAAAGGAAAATGCCTGCAATAATTTGGAAATCTTTGAGTATATTAATCTCAAGGATGACCAAAAGTTCAACTTTTTTTATTAAAATGAAATTGTGTATCTTTCAAAATGTCAACATTCTCATACCAATTGTATGGTTATTGTCTATTTTTAATTATTTGAGCAGAAATATTGATCTCCTGTAAAATCAATAGTCTATTGAAAAATAGCATTCCCTAAACGTTTTAAGTGGAATGAGAGAGGGGAACATGGTTGTTTTCCTTCTTCAGTAGGCTACATTAAGACATTTTATGTCTTTGCTAGATTCTTTCTGGTATTGTTTGTTACAAGGCGGTAGTTTCTCTGTTTTATTGCAGTACCAAATTTATTGGTCCATCAATTTATTGAACAATTGCTACATTCTAAACTCTAGGAACAACAGAGCAATATTCCTGTGGAAAACTGAAATATAAGTATAACCCAAGTGTATGCAGGAATATCAAAGGGTATGGTATAAAGCTGGAGACAGGGCACAGAATCCCTCAGGCCTATCATGCTGTATGTTATGGAGAGCATTTGTAAATGTATTTTTTCCTTCTGGTTGGTCCTGCTGGGTGGGAAAGGGAAGGATGCTGGATAATCCATCAATTGCTGTTCTGAAACTGTTGTACATAATATCTAGTAAAGGGCTTGCCCACATTGCCAACATGCAATGAAGCTCAATGTTTCAGTAGTACAGTTTATGCCAATCAACATTTCTGAATCAGTTATGGAAGCTTTGCCCAAGTTGATAGAGACTAGTGGATTTAACATTAAATAAAAATAATGTGTAGTTTTACAGACAAATGTACGTCATTGCCATTTGTGACTCTGGAAAACATTTCACATGTTGTTTTGTAAGGTATAGCATCTTTGTAGCAATATAAATTTTTCTTGAGCTGTATTTTGAGATGTTGTTTCTTTAGATACTAATGAAAATAATGTTTCCTTTGGGAAAGAAAATAAAGATTTTCACGTACGAACAGGTAGAAAAAAAAATCAATACTTTACCTTTGGCTCTTTAAATCTTGAATTGGTTATTTTCTATGAAGATGAGTCTCTGGAAAGATACATTCTTAACTTGGAATTTTACCAGAAATTAAAGTGGCACTAAAAAGCAAGCAGGCATGCTAATTGGGAATAGAGAAGCAATTGAAGATTTTTTTAAAAAAAAATCTATATCCAAGTTGTGCTTCATTTACACTCACTGTTTGATTAGACACATGACATAGCTAATTTCTCAACTAATATATATTTTTCTATGTGTAGTGCTTTCTGGAGAGGATCAAATCAAGTTGTTCCCTTCTTATAGCAAGCCATCTCTACTTCATTCACTTCTTCATGTATGTTTGCATCTACTTCCCCTGAACCATATTTTGCCTAATTACAAAAAAAACATCAAATCATCTGGAGGCTGGGAGTTTATGAATGTTCTTATGTAGAAGGTAAGGCATCAGGCTGAAAACCAGGAGTCCTAGTTGTCCTTTGCACGTGCGCACACACGAAATACAAACACACACAAACACACATACACACACAGAGAGCAACTGGGATTATACTTCTTTTTCAGTTTTCCACAGGAATATTGCCCTGATGTTCCTAGGAATGAGTGACCATGGACCAGTTGGAAACTGGAGGCAGGAGGTCATGGCAACCACTTCTGAAAAATCTTTCCAAGAAAACTACAAGGATTTTTCCAGGCAGTCTCTGAAAGTTAGACAAGATTGAACAGAAGAAAAATTCAGCAGCTGGGCTGAATGCCCACTTAGCTCCTGTATATTACACAATCTGGTTCTATTGATAACACAAAAGTTATTTCCCAGATCTGTGAGAAAGATGATTTCTGATAATGGCAGATATTGTGACACACCCTTAACATGTCTATTTTGCCACTGCTTTAGTCGATCTTTCCACATTGCATTATCACTTCCTTGCCACAGGATTAACACTTTCAAATCTAGCATAATATATCCAGTAAGGTTTTGGAGTGGTGAGTAATTAATTCCAAAACAACCATCAACCTTTCTATTTCCTTGAAACATTTCTCTCCTAATTTTCCCCAATTCTCTCCTAAATTCCTACACCCACCTCAAAAACAACAATCTACAAATTAATAACACTCCCCACCCCAGATAAATTGAACAGGCAGCCTGTAAAAGCTATCACTTCAGATATCTTTTAAACAGAGGAAGGTTTTGATAATTACCCCTTTAAAAATGATGAATGTGGTTATTTCGTTTCTGAATTTCAAATGATCTGGTTATCAGAATTATTTGCTTGTATGAATAGGAAACCTCCTCCCCAAAGCTTGCAACTGCTTTTGAAAGTATGTTAGTAGGCTAAAAGAAGAGACGACTTTGGATAATTTAAAAGATGGTTTCTCATTTCAAGAGTTCATTGATAAGGAATAAACATTGAGTATTCTTTTAAGTGGTGGCTATTATTTAAAAATGTATATATCAGACAGTTGGCATCCACATTATTTCACACATTGAATATCTATCTAGTCATATAACAGAAATGTCATCAGAGACATTCCTCGGGGCAGATGCTCCACATGTTTCTAACTGGGAAAGGGAAGGCCTAGATGGAATGGATTGGAGTGGATTGGAATGAAACGGAACGAGTAGAGTAGAGTAGAGTAGAGTAGAGTAGAGTCTACTCTATTCTACTCTAATTCTATACTAGAATAGAATTTTATTGTCATTCCAAATGTACACTAATCAGCATATATTAAAATGAAATTTCATTGCATTCAGCTCTCAAAGGATAACCATTATGCATATACCCACATACACATGCATATATGACACAGAGAAACATCACAGTCTAGTTCGATTTTATACATATACATAGTGGAGGAAAAAAAGAATCCTGCAAATTTACAAGACGGATGGCATAAGGAACAAAGCGGTTACAGAATCTAATAGTCCTGCTATAGATACTTCCAAAACCTTCTCCCAGAGGGTAGCTACAGAAACAGACCATGGAGTCGGTTTATAGGATCTCTAACAATCCTTCAGAGGAGGTGGAACAAATTTGGCTCATTTTTTTGGCTATCTTCATCGCTCCAGGCAATTGATGATTCAGCTCCCTCATTAAGTTGGCATTGTCATGCAGTTTGGCTTAACACTTGTTAAGTTGTGTGTAACACTTATTAAGAAGTGTAACTATATACAGCTAATACTTGTATTATGTATGGTATCTTTGAATATTAAACATATAATACAAAACTCAAAACCTAGAATAGGGACATGAAATCTACATTCTAAAAATAGATGAACACAATGATGAAGCTATATTACAGCTGTCAACGGCAACAATAATCAATTGGATGTTACATTGTTTAAAATAGTAATTTTATTAAAAGTTACAAATAAAAAGATAGAAATGAAGACAAACTTAAATAAATGAAAATGGAAGAAAAAAGGAAAAAAAATAAGAATATAGTAAAGAAAAAGAAAATAAATATTTAAAGTAATTACTTTTCCCTTCTTCACAAGTATAAACAATTAAAATACATCAAATATTGTCTTCTTCCCATATATCATTTCTTATCCCCAAACAAATTCTTAAGGTCTCATTGTTTACTCCTGATCAACAAATGTCCATTAAGAGTTTAACAGATATAACAGCATGTTAATGTTGATCAAAGAAACCAACATTGCATTCTTTCCTTTTACTTTATACAATCTTAATAATGACTCTACAATTTCAATGAACTTGATTTTGTTTCATTTTTCCTTTGTCTTTCCTTGCTAATTTTTTCAAAATTTTAACAACACTCTTTTATAAAGTTGATATAGGAAAATTACCTAGGACACTCTCTTGGTTATTTATATATTCATATTTATTATTAAGATATCAATAGTTCCATTTGTATATCCAGTGTTGCACTTCTTCTCATATTATTCTTGTAGCTTGTCATTTTTAAACTCCTTTTCAAATCACACTCTTCTCTAGTAAAACTTTTCCTCTAATATTCAAGTTTTTTTTAAATATCAATATGAATTTGTATATATTGTTAATTGTCTGGATCACTTGATTATAAAATTTGAGACTATATAAATATAAATAAATAGTAATAAATTTACTATCATTTTTCTGAAGAAAAGACAAAAGATGAAATATGTAATACTGTAAATGGTTGTCTATATTTTATCCCATTTATATGTTGCTAAATTTTCAAGGATAATAGTTCACACACTGATGTACTTTTGTTGTGTTAGCAGTTTTTAATTTAATGACTATGGCAATATTAATGTTTTCACTTGAAAGTGATTTTGCACTAAGTCTATATATAATTAGAAATTAATATGTAAAAATAATCATAAAGTAAATATGAAGTAATTCTTTGTATGTATGGAGCAAATTTGTTTAACTGTGTATGGTTGTTTTTCAAATCAGTTGTACACTTTAAATAAAGTGTAATTTAATAATAGCAGTATTAATAATATTTTATTTTTATGAGTTACATGATATCCATCTCTAGCTATTGCATTGTAAATTATAAAGGTAGATCAATACACCAGCTCAGCAGCTTGCTGTGGCTTTGATGTTCTCAGTCCTGCTGCACTAACAAAGCCTTCCCTGTATGATCTCCCTCTGATGTTTTATCTTTCAGCTCTACAATTTTGAGCCAGAGGCAATATATTTGGAAAACACCCCTGCTCTAGCTGGATTTGTCAGTTGTGTTACACAATCCCAATATAAAATAATTCT